>OX578146.1:69312019-69973269 GCA_951213105.1 Amaurobius ferox | reverse complement strand
ATTTCGAAAAAAATGTATGATCTATATTTAAAGATCCACCAAATTGCTGTAGAATAAAATGTTCTACAAATTTAAGCTGTGTACCAAATTTTAACTCTCTAGGACGTAGGAAAGTGCATTTAAAATGCCATCAATTAAATTTATCATGAAGAGTTATATAAAATTTTAAAAAAATGAAAAATTGTTATCTACCAAATAATTTTAAAATATGAAGCCACTCCCATATGCAAAACGTTTTAACAAATGGAGAGATATTTATTATATAATATCTCTCTCTTTTCTTTCTGGAAGATATCCCAAAGTCAGAATTTAATTGAATTTGTTTTTTTCCCTATATTAAATACTTTTTTTAATTAAAAAACTACTTAACATATTTTACTGAATTTTTTTTTATATATTCTATGGGATAATGTGAATATTTCCTAAAAATTTCGAAGCAATTCGTGAATTTTAAATTTACTTAAAAAATGTTTGAAAAATTAGGTCCCATAGGGTTCAATGTATTTCATTTTTTCAACCCGGGTTCAATAAAAAACTAATTGGGTGATATTATTTATTTATATTCCCATAGGTCCTACAGACCGTCTGAACAACATACTAAAATTTCATTTTGATAAACTCATTTTTACGGCAGTTATCGTGCTAACGGACAGACAGACAGACAGACAGACAGACAGACAGACAGACAGAATGAACAAAGTCATAAACACTTTTCAACTTTGTTGTAAAGTGTTAAAAATTAAATTGCAGTTTTATTTTTTAAGTAAGTTTTTTTTTTTTGTTTAATAATATGGGGCACATAACGTCGGAAATAGACGTCGTATTCGAAACTCCGGTTACACTAGGTTCTGTCCCGTGGTTAATACTATAAGCGTGAAAAGATGCAGTTTTCTAGGTAATCGAGGAATGGGGGGTTTGAATTTATCATACCCAAATAATGAATTTAAAACTAGAAATGTTGTCCATATAGACGTCATTTTGACGTCACGGAAACAGCATTGTACAGCATACCCAACTTTAAAATGGAATTTTACAATATGCGAAATATATTTATTAACGTATGATGCTTTTATTTATAAATTTTACATGAAGTTTGTTTAAGTTGCATTTTCCAGTATATATGTCAAAGTATATATGTGCATTTAGTGTAAAGTTAATAAGATTTTTCATATATTTTTTTATTGCTCAATATAAGGTATATTACTTCAGTTCACAATTGTTCATTGTTTTTATGAACATGGCCTGTGCACATTATAAACGCAAAAAAGTATCAAAATAGATTCTTATTTTTACTTTCCCTGCAATACATGGTAAAGTATAGGGAAAATATGGGAATCGTGTAGAAAATCACAAATCGAGTTTTCAACGGATCTACACGTTTTGGGACCTCTAGAACACGAAAAAACTATTTTTAGCGTGACGTCTGTGTGTGCGTCTGTCTGTCTGTATGCATCCACTCTAACTCAAAAACTAATGGACCAAATGTCATAAAATTTGGTAGGTAAGTCGCTTATGTGTAACCCTGATGTTGATTAGTTTTTGGTAAGATTCGGAACAAAATAAACTTGCCTTTTTTTGCAAAATGGCCCGCAAATCTAAAATATCCGATACAAAATAAAATGATACATATGCTCTCATACTATGCTAATAATATGCTAGATACATATGCTCTAATGTATCAATTAAATGCTTGTTTTATACGTAATTTTTGACAACAAAAGGAAGAGGGTCCATTATTCTAAAATGGACTATTATCGAGATAATTAAATTTTAAATTTTGAAAAAATATGAAGAGGATTGTCACTGTCGTTAAAAAACTATTTAATAAAATTTCGTAAAACTTGATAGTTAAGTTCCCTGTTGGTTTTCCTGATGCTGATTAAATTTTGGTATGATTCAGAAAAGTATAAACTCCTTTTGCTTTTTACTTTCCTTATATACATAATGTATAAGGAAGGTATTGCCGATGTGGTGGCCGAGCGGTCAAAGAGGCAGGCGTTTCCTCGTGATGGCTCGGCTGCCAGATTGCGGGTTCGAGTGCCGCCTGTGGGCATGGATGTTGTGATGTCTTATTGGGCAGAAGTCGGACTTCTACCTTAGGGGTGCCCCGGGTCTTAGACCTAACAGAAGCAGCGCAAATTTCTTTCCTTAATTAGGACACGCGAACAACAACAACAACATAAGGAAAGTATTGTGACGGGGTCGAAAATTCGAAATCGAGTTTTCGACGGGAGAGCACGTTTCAAGCATCCCTGATCACGAATCAAACATTTTTGAAGTGATGTCTGTGTGTGTGTTAAAGTATGTGTGTGTGTGTGTGTGTGTGTGTGTGTCAGTGAGTCTGTGGAGACGATAACTGACGAACGAATGGACCGATTCGAACCAAATTTGGTACAAAAATCACAATCTGTAGACACTGGAAGCCTATCGTTTTTATATGCAATCGAATGTTCAGAACCCCCCTAAATTTTCGAATGAAATATTGAAAAAAATCGTCAAAAAATCAAAACCGCTAATAAAGTTACGCAATTAGACATTTCTTATGTAATTTTTCATTAGAAAACGATTGACATAAATTTTAGAACGCTAACATGAACCGTTTTCGAGATATTATACATTTTTCAAAAAAATTATCAAAAAGTCATATAAAATGAAAAAACATATTTCCTATTGAGAAACATGTTCACTTTTCATATGTAATACTATGCGATAAATTGGGTGACATCATTCTCGTGGATCTAGCTCATTCCATTCATGAAAAAAGATACTTTGAGTAATACTTTTGTATTTGAACGCCAATAGTCATTTATGTGCTGCAAGAATAACTTATTTCTTCGTCCATAACGCTTGGCGAGATTTTGGCGACAAATTTGGCGGAATGTCGCTAACTTGGCGACTTTTTGAAATATTGCCAAATTAACGAAAATCTCGCCAAATGGATAAAAATGACGCTAAATCAATGAAAATGACGACTGATTGTCGAAAATTCAATATCTTGGAAAGAATATTAGTATCTACTATAAGAAAAACCTATTTTTTACTGTAAAAGTAGTAAATTCATTACATTATATAAGGAAAGTCATGTGTTGCCCACATCAGATTTTTTTTCACGAAATGGTGAAAATCGGAAATAAATGACTAAAATTATTCAAAAATATTAATTAAGTACTTCTTCTTCCAGTAAATTTTGACAAGTAAGCGAATAAGATTGACCCTGTGACTGTAGGATAAGCCCTCCAGAGATATTTTATATTTTTGGAATTTTGAGGACTTGAAGAATTTAAAGTGATTTAAGATGCCAAATGAAACGAAGACGCGGTAGAAGAGCAAATTGGATATACTTCCAGAAAAATATCCATGTTTTTATTTTCCTTATATACATAATATATAAGGAAAGTATTGTGAGGGGATCGAAAATTGGATTTCGAGTTTTCGACGGGGGAGTACGTTTCAAGCATCCCTGATCACGAATCAAACATTTTTGAGGTGATGTCTGTGTGTGTGTGTGTGTGTGTGTGAAAGTATATGTGTGTGTGTCACTGAGTCTGTGGAGACGATATCTCCCGAACGAATGGAGCGATTGGAATGAAATTTGGGTCAAAAATCACAATCCGTAAATACTGGAAGCCTATTGTTTTTAAACGTAATCGAATGTTCAGAACTCCCCTAAATTTTCGAGTGAAATTTTGAAAAAATCATCAAAAGATTAAAACCTTTAATACAGTTACGCAAATAGACATTTCTTATGTAATTTTTCCTTAGAAAACGTTGACATAAACTTTAGAATGCTAGCAGGAACCGTTCTCGAGATATTGCACATTTTTAAAATAAATTTATCAAAAAATCCCATAAATTAAAAAAAATATATTAACTGTTGAGAAACATGTTTACTTTTCATATGTAATATAATGCGATAAATTTTGTGACATTATTCTCGTAGATGTAGCTCGTTCCATTCATTAGGAAAGATACTTTGAGTATTACTTTTGTATTAGAATACCGATATTCATTTATCTGCTATAAGAATAACTTATTTCTTCTTTTGTAACGCTTGGCGAGATTTTGGTGACGAATTTGGCGGAATGTCGCCAACTTGGCGACATTTTTAAATGTTGCCAAATTAACGAAAATCTCGCCAATTGGATAAAAATGACGCTAAATCAATGAAAATGACGACTGATTATCTTGGAAAGAATATAAGTATCTACTATAAGAAAAACCTATTTTTTTATTGTAAAAGTAGTATATTCATTGCATTATATGAGGAAAGTCATGCGTTGCCCACATCAGATTTTTTTTTTTTTGCAATTGAACTAAATTTAATGCGTAATGAAATAAAGAAATTGCGAAATGAATTTGAATCTGCAGGGAAAGTCATGTGCAGCTCTCATCAGATTTTTATAAAAAATATTCATTGTATCGGGAAGTTCTTGTACTGAAAGCATTTCATAAGAAAATCTCAACATGACACTATTATCCGCATATATGTAATATTAACAGACAAATGGAAATGAAACTTAAGCGTATAAAATTTGGCTGGAGTAGAATGGAATTTCTAATCCCGGGATCAAGGAATTCTTAATACCGAAATCTTGGGATTGTAAAAACATCCGGGATTGCAATTCCTAATACTAACTTTTAAATACATATAATGTATATAGACAAATAAAAGAAAATAAATATAAAATATGGATGTTCCAAATGAAATAAAATGAAAATAACAATTCCGCTTTATCTGGGAATTAATATTTTTTACCCCGAAATTTCGGGATTTTACACACGGTAGGGATTGAAATTTCTAGTCTGTTTGGAATAGCAAGATTTCAAAACTTTTCGAATTCAAGATTTCGATGGAAAAAATTTGACTAAGAGAAATATAAGAAAAACTTTAGAACTCGGCTAGGTTATATAGTTCACAAATTAAAAGCAGTTAATAATTAACAAGAAAAATCAATCATGCATAAAGAAATGATTATGAAACACTTTCCAACTGAAATGCAATTATATTCAAACACCTCTAAAATGCGATACATTGAGCACTGATATTTTAAAATTATCATAGTACTACAATAATTTATTAAAACTTGGAGACTATTAAAACTAATTTATTAAAACTTCATCAAAAAAAAAAAAAAGGAATGGTATAAATCGTGTGCTTCTCTATGTAAAATCAATGAATATTTCAATCATATATCACTTATATTTTAGACTCTAGAGCGAAATAATTTTGCATAAAAAAATAAATCAGCAATTCATTTCTTATACAACTCATCTTACAATCGCTTGATTTGTTTACATTACGCATGCTATAGAAATTAGTCTTCGTTGTAGGAATAATCAGTTTAGTGATCATTTAAAATCAAAATATTGTAATTGCGTTGGCACAGAATTTAGATACACAGATAATATGAAAGAATAAAGCGCTTTTAGGACAGATACAGCACAAAATATAAATTTACAAGATCTTCAAACATCACGATTTTAACACGGAAAAAAAATGGATGCCATATTTTATTTTGAAATGAGTCATGTGATCTCTTCATATAATATGGGTGTAATTAGTATTTCAATTTTTATTTAAAAAAACTACATAACATATTTTGCTGAAAATTTTTTTACTCATTTTACGTGATAATTTGAATATTTCCTAATATTTTCAAAGCAATTTGTGAATTTTAACTCCGCTTAAAAATGTTTGAAAATTTATGTCCCATAGGGTTCAAAGTATTTGATTTTTTCAACCCGGTTAAATCCGAAACTAATTGGGTGATATTATTCATTTTCACTCCCATATGTCCCACAGACCTTCTCAATAACATACTAAAATTTCGTTTTGATAAATGTAATTTTAGAGCAGCTCTACTGCAGTTATCGTGCTAACGGACAGACAAACAGACAGATAGAACGAACAAAATAATTAACACTTTACAACCATGTTGGAAAGTGTTAAAAACTAAAATTTTATTTTGTTGCATTAAACCAATGGTTTGAGTTTTAATCAACCGATTTTTATATTTAACATTTAAATTATATCTATAGTTTTCCATGTTTCCAACAATAAAAAATCTGATGTGAGCAGCACACGGCATTCTCCATAGTTTCAAATTCATTTTTAACAATTTACAACAAAGTTGAAAAGTGTTTATGACTTTGTTCATTCTGTCTGTCTGTCTGTCTGTCTGTCTGTCTGTCTGTCCGTTAGCACGATAACTGCCGTAAAAATGACTTAATCAAAATGAAATTTTAGTATGTTGTTCAGACGGTCTATAGGACCTATGGGAATATAAATGAATAATATCACCCAATTAGTTTTGGATTGAACCCGGGTTGAAAAAATGGAATACATTGAGCCCTATGGGACCTAATTTTTCAAGCATTTTTTAAGCGGATTTAAAATTCACAAATTGCTTCGAAAATTTTAGGCAATATTCAAATTGTTCCATAAAATATATAAAAAAAAATTCAGCGAAATATATTCAGTAGTTTTTTAAATAAAAATTAAAATAATAATAACACCTCTTATATGAAGCGATCACGTGTCCATGATATGAAACGATCACATGACCCACTTCAAAATGATATATGGCATCCATCTTGTCTCAAAATCGTGATTTTTAAAGTTCTTTTTAATTCATATTGAGTGTTGTATCCATCCTAAAACTACTTTATTTTTGCCTAAATTCTGTGCATCTACATACTTTAACAACGCAATGACAATATATTTCAGTTTAAATGCTCACACAAATTTGATTATTTCTACTATTAAGCCTATTTTTCACCTATGTAAAATGTAAACAGCAAAATATGTAGAATGAGTTGTATTAGAATCGCTGTAATTCTTTAACACAAAATCATTTAGTCCATGGAGTCTGCATGGCTGATATGAATGAAATATTCATTGATTTTAGAAAGAGAAGGACGATAATTTTCGATGAAGTTTTACGCATAGAGTTTTACTTACTTGTAGCTCCATGGTCTTAATTTTTAAATAATATAAATTATTATAGTATTGTGATGAATGACATGAATGGGGGAATTATTTATGAATGAAATGTTGCTTTTATAGAGAGAGCCAAGCGTGTTATTTTTTTATGACGTCATTTGAATGAATTTCAGTTGTTTTCGATAAAGTTTTCAAATATAATAAATTATCGTAGTATTATGATAATTCTAAAATTATTACCGAGGAATGTATCACATTTTAGAGATGTTTAAACCAGGCAATTTATATTTTAATGCCGTCATTTGAATGAAGTTAATTTTTTTCGATGGAGGTTTAAGGTTTCAAATATAATAAATTAATGTAGTATTGTGATAAGTTTTAAAATATTACCGGGGAATGTATTGCATTTTAGACATGTTTAAATAAAATTGCATTGAAGTTGGAAAGTGTTTCATAATCAATGCTTTAAGCATGATTGATCTTTCTTGTTTTCTCTTTTATCATAATTCATTAAATTCAGGTTAATTGCACAAATTAAGATGAATAATTATTTGAAATTACTGGTTTTGGTCTTATTCTTTTCGACGTTGAAAATAACGTATAAACAAGCATTTAATTAATATACATTTGAACACACGTAGCTTTTTATTAACACTTTACAACATAGTTGTAAAGTGTTTATGACTTTGTTCATTCTGTCTGTCTGTCTGTCCATTCGCACGATAACTGCCAGTAAAAATGACTTTATCAAAATGACATTTTGTATGTTGTTCAGACGGTCTGTGGGACCTAAGGAAATATAAATTAATAATATCAATCAATTAGTTTTGGATTGAACCCGGGTTGTAAAAATGAAATGCATTGAACCCTATGGGCCCGAATTTTTCAAACAATTTTTAAGCGAATTTAAAATTCACAAATTCCTTCGAAAGTTTTAGGAAATATTCAAATTATCCCATAAGAAATACGAAAAAAATTCAGCAAAATACATTCGTTAGCTTTTAAATAAAAATTAAAATAATAACTACACCCATATTATATAAAGAGATCACGTGACCAACTTTAAAATAAAATATGGCATCCATCTTGTGTCAAAATCGTGATTTTTAAAGTTATTTTCAATTTATATTTAGTGCTGTATCCGTCCCAAAACCACTTTGCTTTTGCTTAATTTCTGTGCATCTATATTCTGAAACAATGCAATTACAATATATTTGAGTTTGAATGATCAATGTCATCCATCTTGTGTCAAAATCGTGATTTTTAAAGTTCTTTTTAATTCATATTTAGTGTTGTATCCGTCTTAAACCCGCTTTATTTTTTCTTAATTTGTGTGAATCTACATTCTGAAACAACGCAATTACAATATATTTGAGTTTAAATGATCATCAAACTTTGATTATTTCTACTTTCATTATTTAATTTGATTATTTTTCACTTATGGAGAATGTAAACACATAAAGATGTAGAAAGAGTTAGTTGTATAAGAATTGCTGAATTTCTTTAACGCAAAATTATATAGCTCTGGAGTCTGCCATATAGCTGATATGAATGAAACCTTCATTGATTTTATATAGAGAAACAGACGATTTTAAAGCAGACTTTTTCGATGAAGTTTTAAGAATAGAGTTAACTTACTTTTACCTCCATGATTTTAAGTTTTTAAATAAATAAATTATTGCATTATTGTGATGAATGAAAGGAATGGAATAAAAGTATATGAATGAAATATTTACAGCTTTTACATAGAGAGCCAGGCGATTCATATTTCAATGACGTCATTTGAGTAAAGTTCATTTTTTTCGATGAAGTTTTAAGTTTTCAAATATAATAAATTCATGTAGCATTGTGATAATTTAAAAAATATTACCTCTAAATGTATCGCATTTTAGAGATGTTTAAATAAAATTGTATTGTAGTTGGAAAGTGTTTCATAATGAATGCTTTGTGCATGATTGATCTTTCTTGTTTTAGATTTTGACGATTTTTCCAAATCGTACCAAAATCTAATCAACGTCAAGGTAACCCACAAGTGACTTACTTACCTACCAAACTTTGTGAAATATGGCTAATCAGGTTTTGAGCTAGATTGGATACATACATTGTATAGACAGACACACAGACAGACACAAACACATTAAAAATAGTTTTTTCGCATTTTAGAGTGCTAGAAATGTGAAGATCATCGAAAACTCCAGTTGCGATTTTCGACACGATTCCATTGCTTTCCCTATACATTTCCATGTAATTAATGTAGGGAAAGTAAAAAGTATTCTAAATTGATATTCGAAACGAATTCTGTTATTTTGGATAGCATGCAGTTAATATATGCATAGTAGACAAAATTGAGTGACTAGCCGGTTATGTATTCAAGTTAAACTGTGTATTCAAGTTAGCTTCATCCGAAATATATACTATATAATATTTTTGTAAATCGAATGATTAGGAATAAATATAGCTTGTTACAAATATTTGTTATATTACTTATCATTCGTTATACATATTCGTTATAAATATTCGTTATTTTACTCATCATTCGTTATGAATATTCGTTATATTACTCATCATTCGTTATAAATATTCGTTATATCACATATCATTTTACATAATAAAAGATGTCTGCTCAGTCTGTGTCGCGCGTAGTGGAAAATCAAAGCTAATAATAGCTAAAAATTCAGTACAAGGATTGCTGATCTCCCGGGCCGTGCGTTGTAGCTTGTCGAGAGGTATAAACGTTTAAAGTTTAAATTCGACTGCAATTTCGTCAGTTTCATATTAAATTTATCGATGAGACTATTTTATGAGTACAAGAGATGCGCGACCGATGATGATTCATCAAGGATGCGACAGATGGAGACGGGTAGGCATTAATATCCGACATTATAATTTCTTGAATTTCGCAGATATCGTTTAGATTTTTAAAAGTGTCATTAATTTATCATTATAAGTTTCGCGTTAGAAACTCAGAAAAATACGGTGGATACCTTCAAAGTTAGCATTTATTATTATTATTTTTCATTTTATTTTACTTATCTCCCTAAGGCGCATGCGCATGTGTGGCGAATTGTTGCGCACGACTGCACATGCGCTTAAGTTAAATGACTGGTTTGTTTACTTGATGCGAGGTGTTATGAAAGCACCGTAAAATATTTTATTTTAATAATGTATAAATATTAAATATATTATTTTTATATTTTAATATTTTAATTACATAAACGAAATTTACGTTTGAGAAATTGTATTTGAAAAATGTCCATCGAATTCTGAATTAATCATGGCTCTGTTTTGCTGTTTTGATGGAAGGTTTTTTGAAAGCAACGTAATATTACGATAATCGAAGCTCCCCCCCCCCCTCCTAATTTTAGGTATTTCACTAATTTAATCATATCTCAGGTTTTAATTGCGTTAAGGCTCAGCTTTAAAGACTACAATTTTGCTGTTTCAATGGAAGGTTTTTGAAAGCAACAGAGTATTACGACAATCGATCACCCCCCCTCTTAATTTTAGGTATTTCACTAATTTGATCATCGTCCCTGTGGATGCCTCCACCACTGGGTGCCGGTCTAAATTGGGTGGCACTTCCCAGCCGTCCAAACAGTTACCTTACACCTTTCTGGTAGGTCGGACGGTCTGGGTCTCAACAACAACTAATTTGATCATATCTCTGGTTTTAATTGCGCTAGGGCTCAGCTTTAAAGACTATAATTTTACTGTTTTTATGGAAGGTTTTTTGAAAGCAACATAGTATTACGATAATCGATCGAACCCCCCTCTTAATGTTAGGTATTTCACTAATTTGATCATCGTCCCTGTGGATGCCTCCACCACTGGGTGCCGGTCTAAATTGGGTGGCACTTCCCAGCCGTCCAAACAGTTACCTTACACCTTTCTGGTAGGTCGGACGGTCTGGGTCTCAACAACAACTAATTTGATCATATCTCTGGTTTTAATTGCGCTAGGGCTCAGCTTTAAAGACTATAATTTTACTGTTTTTATGGAAGGTTTTTTGAAAGCAACATAGTATTACGATAATCGATCAAACCCCCCTCTTAATGTTAGGTATTTCACTAATTTGATCATCGTCCCTGTGGATGCCTCCACCACTGGGTGCCGGTCTAAATTGGGTGGCACTTCCCAGCCGTCCAAACAGTTACCTTACACCTTTCTGGTAGGTCGGACGGTCTGGGTCTCAACAACAACTAATTTGATCATATCTCTGGTTTTAATTGCGCTAGGGCTCAGCTTTAAAGACTATAATTTTGCTGTTTTTATGGAAGGTTTTTTGAAAGCAACATAGCATTACGATAATCGATCGAACCCCCCTCTTAATGTTAGGTATTTCACTAATTTGATCATCGTCCCTGTGGATGCCTCCACCACTGGGTGCCGGTCTAAATTGGGTGGCACTTCCCAGCCGTCCAAACAGTTACCTTACACCTTTCTGGTAGGTCGGACGGTCTGGGTCTCAACAACAACTAATTTGATCATATCTCTGGTTTTAATTGCGCTAGGGCTCAGCTTTAAAGACTATAATTTTACTGTTTTTATGGAAGGTTTTTTGAAAGCAACATAGTATTACGATAATCGATCGAACCCCCCTCTTAATGTTAGGTATTTCACTAATTTGATCATCGTCCCTGTGGATGCCTCCACCACTGGGTGCCGGTCTAAATTGGGTGGCACTTCCCAGCCGTCCAAACAGTTACCTTACACCTTTCTGGTAGGTCGGACGGTCTGGGTCTCAACAACAACTAATTTGATCATATCTCTGGTTTTAATTGCGCTAGGGCTCAGCTTTAAAGACTATAATTTTGCTGTTTTTATGGAAGGTTTTTTGAAAGCAACATAGCATTACGATAATCGATCGAACCCCCCTCTTAATGTTAGGTATTTCACTAATTTGATCATCGTCCCTGTGGATGCCTCCACCACTGGGTGCCGGTCTAAATTGGGTGGCACTTCCCAGCCGTCCAAACAGTTACCTTACACCTTTCTGGTAGGTCGGACGGTCTGGGTCTCAACAACAACTAATTTGATCATATCTCTGGTTTTAATTGCGCTAGGGCTCAGCTTTAAAGACTATAATTTTACTGTTTTTATGGAAGGTTTTTTGAAAGCAACATAGTATTACGATAATCGATCGAACCCCCCTCTTAATGTTAGGTATTTCACTAATTTGATCATCGTCCCTGTGGATGCCTCCACCACTGGGTGCCGGTCTAAATTGGGTGGCACTTCCCAGCCGTCCAAACAGTTACCTTACACCTTTCTGGTAGGTCGGACGGTCTGGGTCTCAACAACGACTAATTTGATCATATCTCTGGTTTTAATTGCGCTAGGGCTCAGCTTTAAAGACTATAATTTTGCTGTTTTTATGGAAGATTCTTCGAAAACAACATAGTATTACGATAATCGATCGAATCCCCTCTTAATTTTAGGTATTTCACTAATTTGATCATCGTCCCTGTGGATGCCTCCACCACTGGGTGCCGGTCTAAATTGGGTGGCACTTCCCAGCCGTCCAAACAGTTACCTTACACCTTTCTGGTAGGTCGGACGGTCTAGGTCTCAACAACAACTAATTTGATCATATCTCTGGTTTTAATTGCGCTAGGGCTCAGCTTTAAGGACTATAATTTTGCTGTTTTGATGGAAGATTCTTCGAAAACAACATAGTATTACGATAATCGATCGAATCCCCTCTTAATTTTAGGTATATCACTAATTTGATCATATCTCTGGTTTTAATTGCGCTAGTGCTCAGCTTTAAAGACTATTATTTTGCTGTTTTGATGGAAGGTTCTTCGAAAACAACATAGTATTACGATAATCGATCGAATCCCCTCTTAATTTTAGGTATATCACTAATTTGATCATATCTCTGGTTTTAATTGCGCTAGTGCTCAGCTTTAAAGACTATTATTTTGCTGTTTTGATGGAAGGTTCTTCGAAAACAACATAGTATTACGATAATCGATCGAATCCCCTCTTAATTTTAGGTATATCACTAATTTGATCATATCTCTGGTTTTAATTGCGCTAGTGCTCAGCTTTAAAGACTATTATTTTGCTGTTTTGATGGAAGGTTCTTCGAAAACAACATAGTATTACGATAATCGATCGAATCCCCTCTTAATTTTAGGTATATCACTAATTTGATCATATCTCTGGTTTTAATTGCGCTAGTGCTCAGCTTTAAAGACTATTATTTTGCTGTTTTGATGGAAGGTTCTTCGAAAACAACATAGTATTACGATAATCGATCGAATCCCCTCTTAATTTTAGGTATATCACTAATTTGATCATATCTCTGGTTTTAATTGCGCTAGTGCTCAGCTTTAAAGACTATTATTTTGCTGTTTTGATGGAAGGTTCTTCGAAAACAACATAGTATTACGATAATCGATCGAATCCCCTCTTAATTTTAGGTATATCACTAATTTGATCATATCTCTGGTTTTAATTGCGCTAGTGCTCAGCTTTAAAGACTATTATTTTGCTGTTTTGATGGAAGGTTCTTCGAAAACAACATAGTATTACGATAATCGATCGAATCCCCTCTTAATTTTAGGTATATCACTAATTTGATCATATCTCTGGTTTTAATTGAGCGCTAGTGCTCAGCTTTAAAGACTATTATTTTGCTGTTTTGATGGAAGGTTCTTCGAAAACAACATAGTATTACGATAATCGATCGAATCCCCTCTTAATTTTAGGTATATCACTAATTTGATCATATCTCTGGTTTTAATTGCGCTAGTGCTCAGCTTTAAAGACTATTATTTTGCTGTTTTGATGGAAGGTTCTTCGAAAACAACATAGTATTACGATAATCGATCGAATCCCCTCTTAATTTTAGGTATATCACTAATTTGATCATATCTCTGGTTTTAATTGCGCTAGTGCTCAGCTTTAAAGACTATTATTTTGCTGTTTTGATGGAAGGTTCTTCGAAAACAACATAGTATTACGATAATCGATCGAATCCCCTCTTAATTTTAGGTATATCACTAATTTGATCATATCTCTGGTTTTAATTGCGCTAGTACTCAGCTTTAAAGACTATTATTTTGCTGTTTTGATGGAAGGTTCTTCGAAAACAACATAGTATTACGATAATCGATCGAATCCCCTCTTAATTTTAGGTATATCACTAATTTGATCATATCTCTGGTTTTAATTGCGCTAGTGCTCAGCTTTAAAGACTATTATTTTGCTGTTTTGATGGAAGGTTCTTCGAAAACAACATAGTATTACGATAATCGATCGAATCCCCTCTTAATTTTAGGTATATCACTAATTTGATCATATCTCTGGTTTTAATTGCGCTAGTGCTCAGCTTTAAAGACTATTATTTTGCTGTTTTGATGGAAGGTTCTTCGAAAACAACATAGTATTACGATAATCGATCGAATCCCCTCTTAATTTTAGGTATATCACTAATTTGATCATATATCTGGTTTTAATTGCGCTAGTGCTCAGCTTTAAAGACTATTATTTTGCTGTTTTGATGGAAGGTTCTTCGAAAACAACATAGTATTACGATAATCGATCGAATCCCCTCTTAATTTTAGGTATATCACTAATTTGATCATATCTCTGGTTTTAATTGAGCGCTAGTGCTCAGCTTTAAAGACTATTATTTTGCTGTTTTGATGGAAGGTTCTTCGAAAACAACATAGTATTACGATAATCGATCGAATCCCCTCTTAATTTTAGGTATATCACTAATTTGATCATATCTCTGGTTTTAATTGCGCTAGTGCTCAGCTTTAAAGACTATTATTTTGCTGTTTTGATGGAAGGTTCTTCGAAAACAACATAGTATTACGATAATCGATCGAATCCCCTCTTAATTTTAGGTATATCACTAATTTGATCATATCTCTGGTTTTAATTGCGCTAGTGCTCAGCTTTAAAGACTATTATTTTGCTGTTTTGATGGAAGGTTCTTCGAAAACAACATAGTATTACGATAATCGATCGAATCCCCTCTTAATTTTAGGTATATCACTAATTTGATCATATTTCTGGTTTTAATTGCGCTAGTGCTCAGCTTTAAAGACTATTATTTTGCTGTTTTGATGGAAGGTTCTTCGAAAACAACATAGTATTACGATAATCGATCGAATCCCCTCTTAATTTTAGGTATATCACTAATTTGATCATATCTCTGGTTTTAATTGAGCGCTAGTGCTCAGCTTTAAAGACTATTATTTTGCTGTTTTGATGGAAGGTTCTTCGAAAACAACATAGTATTACGATAATCGATCGAATCCCCTCTTAATTTTAGGTATATCACTAATTTGATCATATCTCTGGTTTTAATTGCGCTAAGGCTCAGCTTTAAAGACTATAATTTTTAACTTTATCATATGAAGGATGTGTATTCAGATTTTACGCGCGCCCGCGTTGTAAGCTATTTATGTTTTATTCCAAGCAGGGGTATCGTTTCGTTAAAGCACTGCTTGGTAAGGAAAACTAGAACAAAGTAAATAAGCACAAATAACGCAAAAAGCAGCGTACAGCTGTTTCGTGGATATATTGGATCCCCTTCGTCAGTACCAGAGAACCAATAAATTCGAAGTTGGTTCTTTTGCACTGATGAAGAAGATCCAACGTATCCTCTAATCAGCTGTATGCTGATAGTTGTGCTATTTGTGCTTATATACCTTGCGCAAGTTTTCCTTATCCTTGAACAAAGTGCATTTTACTTATTGCACTGTTTGGTGTTAGAGAATTCGCTGTATGTTCCGGTGTAATTTTAATCAATGGTCTGTCTGCCTTTAAAATCCCGAGAAACGGCGGGTATTTGTGCTAGTTCCCCATATCAATATCACTTATTTATAAATTTTCAGCCCCGGACAAATCTCAGACAAGTATTTATTTACTCGCGACTTAAAGAAGACTAAAAAAAAAAATGGCGCCAGAGATGTTTTTCAGTCGAACAACGAAATTGGAAATAGTAAAACGAAAAGCCCCGAGCCGACAAAATAAACAGAATAAAAATATATCTTCAATCCTACGACTGTATTATATTTCGAGATCAATACAAGGAAGGCCTAACGTAATCGTATCAAATAACAATTCGCGTTTATCAAACAGGATCTGTTTTTCCTGAAATTCTACTTGGAAATTTCTGTATCCGCCGTTCTCAGAACTGAAGTGAAGGGAGCGAAAATCTGTCCATGTGTTTCGCATTAGAGGTAGAATCAATTGACTATTGCAGTGCATTCGTATTACATTAAAACAATCTGATGTAAGGTGGCAATATCTGTAATCATACGTAATTTCGTTCAGAGAATTTATTTATTTATTTATTACCCAGCTCATCCAAAGAGTGTATATAGATTAGTAAATATAGTGTAGATAATGTCATTCTTGCCATGAATAAATATATTTCATAAATACTATTTTCTTACAGAGGTTCTCAAACTTCAGCATCTAAGCAGAGCGGTCCTTAAGAGGTAAGGACTCTATTCGAGTGGAGGGCTCGGACCCCAAAATGTTTTGTTTTGATGCTGGAGAAGATATGGAAAATTCATGATGCGGGGAAAATCAAATATAGAAGTGGGCCTATGATAAATGCTCGTAGGGAGCCTTTTAGCCATGTGTAACACCCTATACCTATATTTCAGAAACCACAGTGATTTAAAAATTTTTACACATGTGTGACACCCTATACCCACTATATCTGAAACTGCAATAATTAAACAAATTTAGACATATGTAACATACCCTATACCTATATCTCTGAAACGACAGTCATTAAAAAATTTAAGACATATATATAACATACCCTGTACCCATATCTCTGATACAACAGTGATTCAAATTTTTTAGACATTTATAACACCCTATACCTATATATCTGAAACTGCGGGGATTAAACAATTTGAGACATATGTAAAATACCCTATACCTATATCTTTGAAACTACAGTGATTAAAAAAATTTAGATATATGTAACACCCTATATCTATATCTTTGAAACTACAGTGATTAAAAAAATTTAGATATATGTAACACCTTATACTTATATCTCTGAAACAGTGATAAAAAAATTTAGATATATGTAACACCTTATACCTATATCTCTGAAACTACAGCGATTAAAAAAATTAGATATATGTAACACCCTATATCTATATCTCTGAAATTACAGTAATTAAAAAAATTTAGATATATGTAACACCCTATACCTCTATCTCTGAAACTACAGTGATTAAAAATGTAAATATATGTAACACCCTATACCTATATCTCTGAAACCACAGTGATTAAAAAATTTTAGACAAATGTAACATACCCTATACTTATATCTCTGAAACTACAGTGATTAAAAAATTTTAGATATATGTAACACCCTATACCTATATCTCTGAAATTACAGTGATTAAAAAAATTAGATATATGTAACACCCTATACCTATAACTTTGAAACTGCGGTGATTAAAATATTTTAGACAAATGCAACATACCCTATACCTATATCTATGAAACTACAATTATTAAAAGATTTTAGATATATGTAACACCCTATACCTATATCTCTGAAAAAACAGTGATTAAAAATTTTAGGTATATGTAACACCCTATACCTATATCTCTGAAACTACAGTGATTCAAAAATTTTAGATATACAGGGAGGGCCATAAAATAACTTTCCCTGTTTGGAGGCATACGCAGCTAAAACTGATGAACGAAATGAATCGGAAGGCATGGGGAGATGAATTCCACAAAAAAAAAAGTGCCAAAAGTCGACGATAGTTGACGAT
The DNA here is from genome assembly GCA_951213105.1 of Amaurobius ferox. Lineage (NCBI taxonomy): Eukaryota > Metazoa > Arthropoda > Arachnida > Araneae > Amaurobiidae > Amaurobius > Amaurobius ferox. The sequence goes on along the minus strand of OX578146.1, from coordinate 69,955,548 downwards.
AGGGAGATTTTGGCGCTGTCGGAATCGAAAACGAGTGAATTATTATAATGAACACACGCAAAATAGAGTATGCAGAATTTCAATAATGTTTTAGTGATAAAAAATGAAAACACTTTACAGTTACGAATGAATTTATGGAGATTATTTTCTGTGAGTTTCATAAATTCATTCAAAACTGTATGGTGTTTTCATTTTTTATCACTAAAACATTATTGAAATTCTGCATACTCTATTTTGCGTGTGTTCATTGTAATTATTCACTCATTTTCGGTTCCGACAGCGTCAAAATCTCCCCTATTGGCGACTTTTGGTACTATTTTTTTGGCGGAATTCGTCTCCCCATGCCTTCCACTGTCTGTATTTGAAATTTGGTTTCATTTCATTCATTAGTATTAGCTGCAGACGCTTCCAAACAGGGAAAGTTATTTTATGGCCACCCTGTATGTAACACCATATAGCCATATCTCTGAAATCACAGTGATAAAAAGTTTTATATATATATATATATAACACCCTATACCTATATCTCTGAAACCTCAGTGATTAAAAAGTTTTATATATATGTAACACCCTATACCTATATCTCTGAAACCGCAGTGATTAAAAGTTTTATATATATGTAACACCCTATACCTATGTCTCTGAAACCGCAGTGATTAAAAAGTTTTATATATATGTAACACCCTATACCTATATCTCTGAAACCGCAGTGATTAAAAAGTTTTATATATATGTAACACCCTATACCCATATCTCTGAAACCACAGTGATTAAAAAGTTTTATATATATGTAACACCCTATACCCATATCTCTGAAACCACAGTGATTAAAAAGTTTTATATATATGTAGCACACTATACCCATATCTCTGAAACCACAGTGATTAAAAAGTTTTATATATATGTAACACTATATACCCATATCTCTGAAACCATAGTGATTAAAAAGTTTTATATAAACACCCTATACCTATGTCACACCTATGCAACACCTATATTCTACACCCTATACCTATGTCATACTTATGTAACACCCTATACCTATGTCTCTGAAACAACAGTGATTAAAAATTTTAGATATATGTAACACCCTATATCTATATCTCTGAAGCTACAGTGATTAAAAAAATTTAGATATATGTAATACCCTATACCTATATCTCTGAAACCTCAGTGATTAAAAAATTTTAGATGACCCGTTGTAAAGGTCTATGATAGTCCAGAATATTTTTCTGAAATTTTATGGTTGTATCTTATAAAGCGAGGAAGCTGCAGCCTTTTGAATTTCATAAAAAGATAGACAAGTATTTCACAGTTTCCTTTTTCTTCTCCTTCTTTTTCCACTTACATTTCTATATGAAAAATTTATCTGATTTTGACGAAATTCTAGGTCTTAAAATCATTCTTGTAATATATTGTGTCTATCAGTGTCCTCGTGTCACAGCCATAACACTTAACAACGTTGCTTGGCAATACAATGAAATCAAATGTGTTTGTGCGGTAGAGAATTTTTACTAACTTCTTTTTTACCTATGTAACTAATAAAAAAACCATGGATATAAAAATAAATTTTATAAATGAACAGTATTGATTTTGACTGGATTATATCAATTACAGCCTTGGGTTAGTTTGTTTGTTCGACCTAGACCGTCCGACCTATCTGAAGGTGTAAGGTACCTGTTTGGATGGCCGGGAAGTGCTTCACAATTTAGACAGGAACCAAGTGGGGAATGTATCCACGAGGACCATACCCATCTTCCCCTTCCATCAATTTCTCGAAAGGACTTACGGACCCACATTTTTAACGTGATCGTACTTCGAGTGAACACGGCGACAGTTTGGGCAAAAGCGAGATTCGAACTCGGGTCGTTCGAGTGCAATCCCCGCGCGCTAACTACTGGGCTATCGCACCCCAGCCTTCGGGTTTAAAGATTACGGGAATTATTCATATTTTCATTTTTGTAAGTCATTTGCTTTATTTTAGCAGATTTTTCTAACTCATATTGTGTTCAGCCAATTCACTCATATGTGTTATTCTATTGTTGAAATGAAACATAATAACAGTGGTATGGGTATATTTTCTAATACAATTTTAGCACTTTTATTTAACAGTATATTGATATCACAATTTTTGTAAATTTGTTTACAAATAGGATCGGGATATTTTATTCTTCAGATATGCCTGTGGAGATAATTTTGTTTAACGAGAATAGAGATTCTTATACGTATTTTGGGGAGAATTGAATTAAATATTTTTATAAAATGTTTTGAATAACAATGCCCTTTAGAAAACTACACGAATTTGCACATATTTTACAACACTTTGAAAAAGTTTTAAAATTTATTTTAAAAAAATTAAAAATTTAGAAAAAAAAAACCCTTTGAGGTATATTAGTTCAGGTATAGATGATCCTGTGTGAAAAACCTGTAAGTGCCGTAGATATAGCGCAGCATCGCTTATGAGCAGACAGGCAGATAAACAGATTCTTCCTTTTATTATTAGGGTAAACCCGTGTTAGATGGTCAATCGTTGTCATTTGTTTAGTAACCGGTAGATGTCAACGCTAACCACACAGTTATGACTCAGATGTTTATAAAGGAGATTCATGTTGTCCAGCTCTAAAAAAACAGTGGCATTGTAACTATATAATATTTTATTATATTTCCATCCCCTCAAAATTTTTCTCAGTCCAGAAAGCTGCCTTAATTCGAGTTCAAATTTTGCAATCGAGCTCAAACGAGGAACTAAACATTTGTATTTGTATGCCTAACTTCGATGAGTTTCATTGACGCCACGTTTACCGGATAAGCGTCATGGCCATTTATCCCGTTTGTTAAGGATGGATGGCCCACGCTCTTCAGGGCTAGTTGGTCAGTCAACCTGATGGATTATTTCGGCATGTAAACTCATGTCCAAAAGTTAAGCATAATTCGTAAAATGCGAAAAATTCGGAGTTAATATGGATACAATGGTTCACAATCAGTTGTGGAGAATCGTGGGATGAAGGTAAATCATTGTACATATGCGAAACAGTTCAATCGACGTCGAAATGCGCAAAGCACCGGCGCACGTCGGAACGAGTATAAAACGGCCTCGAGCGGCATGGCAGTTGAGGCAGAATTTCGCAATTGCTGTGGTACGGAGCGTTGTTAATAATCAAAGAGGACGAAAGATGTCACAAAGATGCCAACTGGACATGTTTTTGATCGGACGAATCATTGGAACGCTGAAATTCGGTCGATTCCAAACCGAAGCGTCTCGAATTCTGAATGTCCCTCAGTGTGTGCTCTCCAGACTGTGGCAGAGGTTCCAAACCACTGGAGATGTTACCCGACGACCAGTACCAGGTCGGTCAAGGGTATCAACCGCTCAGCAAGACCGATATCTGGTGATAACTGCGCGACGTCAGAGGAACCGTTCTGCCAGACAGTTGGGTTCAGCCCTTACAGCCGCCACAGGAGTCACTCTTTCGAGACAAACTGTTTACAGGAGACTCAGACACGTTGGTATCTATGCCAAACGACCAGCAATTTGCATCCCCCTGACGCCTGCACAGAAACGCGCGCGTTTACAGTGGAGTTTGAAACATCGGCAGTGGAGTAGACAACAGTGGGGCAATGTCATGTTCAGTGACGAGTCCAGGTTTAGCCTGCAAACTGATTCTCGTCGTACCACGATGTGGAGAGAACGTGGAACGCGTTTTCATCCTGGAAACATCAGGGAAAGACATCGTTTTCCGTTTGGGGGAGTCATGGTCTGGGCAGGCATCATGATGGACGGTCACACAGACCAACACATCATTGACACGGGGTCGGTTACCGGTCAAAGATACAGAGACGAAGTCTTTGAGACTACCGTTCGATTGTTTCGAGGTGCTGTTGGACCTGATTTCATATTCATGGATGATAAGGCGCCTCCTCACCGTGCGGTCTTGGTCGACGACTTCCTTTAAACTGAAGATATCCAGCAAATGCAGTGGCCTGCCAACTCTCCTGTCTAAATCCAATAGAGCATGTGTGGGATATACTCGGGAGACATCTTGCAGCCCTTCGCTACCTACTAAGCTTCGTTCCGGGATGGAAAACTGCTCTCCGCGAGGCTTGGAATTCTTTGAGCACACAACTCATCCAAACCCTTATCGAAAGTATGGGAAATCGTTGTGCAGTATGCTTGGCTACCCGAGGTTCCCATACATCGTATTAAACTGCAGCATCACATTGTTTTAATAATTCTGTTTTACTGAGGTTGATATTTGTATTGTGACCCTTTTTCTTTCAACCCTTTTCTTTGGATAATAAATGTCGTTATAATCCTTGTTTTGTATTGTTTTCTTCTTCTATAAACCTATTACTCCCACATACCGCGTTTCCTTCCATTCCGATGTAGATTTCCTGAAATTTTCACATAAACAGCAACTATGCTTAACTTTTGGACACGTGTTTATGTTAAGCAGCTTCTCGCTGTCTTTTCCGATGTCAAATATATATGTCAAGAAAAGGGGTAGCAACCCTGGAGAATGGACACAAGATGATTTATGTAAAGCAATTAAAGCAATACGTAATGGCACGTCAGTCCGACAAGCTTCCATTGAATTTCGTGTGTCGAGAAAATCAGGGAGGAGATGGAAAACTGGAAATATAGCTAAAGGCTCGATGGGCTGAGTCTAGTTCGCTGAATCTAGCTCTACGCAGAAAGATTCTGAACCACAGCCTAGCACTTCCAAGCAGAGTGGGACAAATGAGCTGTCCCCCACAAAATGATTGACCGATATTTCACCTGGGCCATTGATTAGCAAACTCGCACTACATCCAAACGTCAGAGACGTCATACTACTATTCTAACGTCATCCAAAAAAAAAATCTGATGTGGGTAGCACCTGACTTTGCCTGCAGACCACGTATTTATATCCACGTTCTTTTTATTTTAATTAAATTTAATTCACTTTTAATTCAATTTTCTTCCCAATTGATAACTGGACTTATTTTCCTAGGTAACGTAGAGAAAATACGAAAAAACTAAAATATCTCGAGAGCGGCTAGTCCTAGTATAATGGGGTTGGTCTTATTTTTTTTCTGCGTTAAATATTACGTATTAAACAAACATTTAATGGATATATTTGAGCATACGTAGTTTTTTATTTCAGATTTTGGCGATTTTTGAGGGCCATTTTGCAAAAAGAGGCAAATTATTTTTTTTCGAATTCTAATAAAATCTAATCAGCACCAGGGTGACCCACAATTGACTTATCAACCGAATTTTGTGAAATTCGGTCAATTAGTCGTCAGCTAGATTGATTACAAGCTTTTGCTGGCCATTTCGCAAAAAAGGCGGGTTCTTTTATCCCGAATCGTACCCAAAACTAAGCAGCACCAGATTTGTCCACAAGTGACTTACCTACCAAATTTTGTGAAATTCGCTCCATTAGTTTTTTAGTTAGAGTGGATACAAAATATGCACGGACAGACAGAGAGACACATACGCAGACACACACACAGACGTCACGCTGAAAATAGTTTTTTCGTATTCTACAGGTCTCGAAACATGTAGATCCGTCGAAAACTCGAGTTGCGATTTTGGGCATGAATTCAATATTTTCCCTATACGTTACCATGTATTGCAGGGAAAGTAATATAGTAGATACAGTAAAGCAGAAAACAAAAATTAAGAATTTTAGGACTCTGCTTAGGAAAAATCAAAATAAGAAGAAACGCTGTTGTAGAACTTTCTCCAACATCAGCTCTGAAGAGGAAATCGAGATTCAATATGCATCCAGTGGCATATCCAGTGGTGATTTTGATCACTCTAATGAATGTGTAGGATGCGGAGAAGATTATAATAGCACAAAGATTAAAGCTGATTGGATTAAGCATGCTCGTTGCCATCCCTGGTTGCACGAAACATGCTCATCATTTATCGAGGTATTCCATGCCTGTGGTATTATAAAGAAGTGACATTTTTAAAAATTTCCAGTAATGTTTTTACTTTAGTTAATATTTTTGGAAGTAATCATCTCATGTATTTTTGTAACACATTACTTGTAGTATTTTGTTCTAAATTAAAATCTTGTTTTCAAATTAAATGGGAATAGTTCTTTAAGCGTAACTGGCACATATTTACAATTAAAATAGACATGGCCAACTGAAATTTTTGACTTTCTGTCAATTGTTTTTCACAAAGTCCATATAAATGCAAAACATTAAACTCTACTGAGTGTGCCATAATTTTTGTGGTCATGCATTTTGATAATACATGATCGTAATCTTCAATTCAAAACTATAATCATCTCACCATATTTACACTATAGATATTCTGTACACAGAACGGGCATATCGTACACATTACAGTATACGTATACATTACACATCGTATACATTACATGCCGGGTGGTCAGAATTAAAACACCCCTACTCTGAGCTCTCTATACATCGAACTCAGCGTAAAGGCTCCAAAATTGTTGAACCTACTATTCAAGACATGGGGAAAGGGATTACGCGAAATAAAATTAGCTCCAGAAACACCGATAGGTGGCGTTGTACAACAGAAAATATGCTGAAAAGACACAAAATACACATTTGTAACACATTTTATTCGAACGTACCAAACATTCATATCACAAGGACCTTTTCGACGCAGGGAATGCTGCTCAATATGGTTCCCTTCTTCAAGATGTAAAATCTGCAGTCTGTGGACAGCTTGTTCAACTGCGGATCGTAATTGGTCGATTGAGATGCTTCTCACATGCAGAGTGATACTGTCTTTCAAATCTGCCTAGGTTACCAGACGTCCTCAATAAACAAGACTTTTTAAGTATTCCCGCAGCCCAAAATCACAGGGATTAACATCTGGAGAACGAGATGGCCAGGTTGTCGGAAACGCGCTACTAATTACTCTACCATTAGTAAAATGTTGCCGAAGAAACTGCTGTACACAGAGTCCAATGTGTGGAGGCGCTCCATCTTGCGTAAAGGTAATTGAATCAAGACATTGGTGTTTTTGCAGTTGGGGTACAACAAAATTTTCGAGCATGTTTTTGTACCTCCTGGCCGTCACGATGCATGTCACAGGGCCATTGGGAGTGGCCTCTTCGAAAAATAAAGGTCCAAGAATGAATGTGGCTGTGAATTCACACCAGACTGTAACTTTCGGTCAGTGAAGTGGAATCTTTTGGAGGGTACGAGGGTTTTCCGTGTCCCAAATGCGACAGTTATGGGTGTTGACTGTTCCACTTAGATGGAAATGCGCTTCATCGCTCCATAGAATCCGCCATGGCCACGATGCACCCATTTCAACTCTAGGCAGAAATGTCAATACAAAGGTCAGTCGCTTGTCCCTGTTGATGGTCAGTAAGTGGTGATTGTGACTAATTTCGTACGGGAAAAAATGCACTATGTTTCTCAGTACGTTCCGCACTGTGCTGTAAGGAACACCCAAGTGTCGTGACACTCCACGTGCACTACTACAGCCTATAACGTCATCCATTGATTGCTCAACAATAACGGTAACAACATCGTCAACGACATCTGAACGAGTCGATTTGCGTCCTCGACCCGGCTGAACTCTAAGATGTCCAGTTTTCTCGAATCGAGCGAACATTCTCCTGAGAGCGTGTGGAAGTAGTGGTCCTTTGCGCAAATTCTTAAGTCGACCAAACTCTCGAAGTGCAGCTGCAGGAAGTCCTTTGTTTTCATAAAACAGCTTCACAAGCAAAGCGCGTTCTGGCAGTGTGACAGCTATCCCTGATAAGAATGAAAATTTCCCAGTTTTATCCCCTTTTATGCCCAGAACATACTAGCTGCAAATCAAGGGTTTATCCAAATTTTTGTGCTTACAGTCCAAAATTGCAGTTACAATGACAGTTTAAGTTTCTTCTCTTTTTTATCTTCTTTTTTTCATATCAGCAAAAGAAATTAAAAAGGAAAAATGCCATATCGTATGTGTATTTTTGTGATTATTTTGTGTCTTTTCAGCATATTTTCTGTTATACAGCGCCACCTATCGGTGTTTCTAGAGCTCATTTTTTTTCGCGTAATCCCTTTCCCCATGTCTTGAATAGTAGGTTCAACAATTTTGGAGCCTTTACACTGAGTAGTGCGATGTATAGAAATCTCAGAGTAGGGGTGTTTTAATTCTGACCACCCGGTATATATAGTACATTACTATGTATTGTAGGGAAAGCACAAATCTGTTGTTAGCAGTACATGACTTTCTCTACAGACTTGACACAAATTTATTTTCCTTTTCTCGCCGACGCGGTGGTCGAACGGTCAAGGCGAGCGTTTCTAAGCGATCGTTCGACCACTGCGTTGTGGGTTCGAGTCCCACGTAAGGTATGGGTGTTCTTGGGCGCAGTGTGTTCCGCCCCCCCCCCTCTGGTGCGCCTTGGGCAACGTCCCAGGACGGCTAAATGGTTCACGTTTCTGGCCGATGTATAGGCGAATGATGAAAGTCAAGTGCCTGGCCATTTGATTAAAAAAAAAAAATCCTTTTCTCTCATAACGCAATGAGTTTATACACAAATTATATAGAAACGTGCCACTGAATTTGCAGTTTTAATTCAATTTTCGTTTTCATTTGGCGTTTGGACACATTTAAATGGCGGCGTTACAAAAATATATATAAAAAAATATCTCGAGAACGGTTCATCGTAGGGTACTGAGGATTTGGCGTCAAAACTTATGTATAAAACAAGCATTTAATAATATATCTTTCAGCATATTTAGTCTCATGTCTTAGAAGATTTTAGATTTTGACGATTTTTGCGTTCCATTTCGGAAAAAAAAAATTTTTTTTAATCGTACAAAAATCTAATCAGCACAAGGGTAATCCAAAAGTGCCTTATCCACCAAATTTTAGGAAATTTCTTCTGAAAATATACTTCCGGAGTTAGAGTGGATACATACATTGCATAAACACGCCCACAGACCGACACACAGACTGACGCAGACGTCACGTTGAAAATAGTTTTTTCATGTTCTAGAGTGTTTGAACCTCGTAAATATGTTAAAAACTCGAATTTCGATTTCCAACAACATTAGAATACTGTACATTATGATGTATTGCAGGAAAAGTAGAAATTTGATGTGGTCAGCACATGCTTTTCCCTACTGGCTTGAATTAATTTCATCTTTCTTCTTTTTAGAATTCATTAATTGAACAATTGGAATTTTAGTTTAATTGAACAAAATAAGACATGGATAATTATTTCAAATTACGTTGAATTCGCGGTTTTACTTAAATTTTCCATTTCATTTGGCAACTAGGTGTTATTTAAAAATAACAAAATGTAAAATTACAAAAATGCTAAAAAACTAAAATATCCCTAGAACGATTAGTCCCAGAGTAATGGTGTTGGTTTTATCCTTTTCCTCGTTAATTATGTATAAAACAAGCATTTGATAGGCACATTTGAGCATATGTATAGTCTTATTTTAGATTTTGGCGATTTTTGAGGGCCATTTTGCCAAAAAAAGGCATGTTCTATTTATCCGAATCGTACCAAAATCTAATCAGCAGTGCAACCAACAAGATATTTACCCACCAAATTTTGTAAAATTTTGTTGAATAGTTTTTGAGTCGGAGTGGATACCATAGGCGCCGACTTGAAAATTTATTTGGGGTTCCGAAAATTTGAAATCAAACATGCATTTTTAAAAGGATTTAAGTCTAATTAAAATTTTATTCAGTTAGATTATCTGGCACATTAAAACGTCTAGAAATACTAAATTGAAGCAAATGATAGTTAAGTACAAAAAATATCTATTATTTTCTCTGCAATACATGGTAATGTATAGGGAAAGTATTGGAATCATACCGAAAATCACAACTCGAGTTTTCGCTGGATCTATACGTATTGCGACCTGTAGAATCGTCACCCCCGATAGTAGAAGCCGAACTACTGACCCCCCCCCTCACTTCGAAACGCAGGAGCTGTAGGCCCAAATCTGGCCTTCGAATTTCGCCGCCGAACTTTTCTGGAAAGTTCTCCCCTAGTAGCCCACACAAAGAAGTTATGTGCACTACGTCGGCTCGAGCTCGTGGATGTACAACGGTTTTGTTTTTCCTAGACGATTACTTTATCGTATTTTTGAGTGTCTAATATGCTAGTTCATGAATTAATAAGGATTTTAACCTGCATACCTTATTACATTGGATTACTAATTACCTTATTACATTAATATTGGATACTGCAAATACTCTTTAGAAGTAAGTGCTTACCATTTTTTGCTTATTATCATATTATTTAAAATTACTTAGAATTTTAAATATATGGCATTCAAATTATTGCTATTCAATTAAAGCTAACTGGATTCTAAATTGTTTTGTTGCTAATGTTAACGTCAACAAACCTTTTAGAGTTTTCTTAGTTTGTTTTAAAATTTTATTGTTATCCCATAAATTAAGAAAACTGCTTAGGCATTTATAAAATTAAGCTTTGTCAAGTAATTGTGAAGTATTTAAAATCATTCAATGTTTAAAATGTATTTTTTATCAGGTTAGCTTGTGTCATTCATTGCATTTACCTAGTGTACTTAATATGTTGTCATAAATTATCCAGTTTCCTGCAAATATTTTAAAATTATTTTAATAATGTTGTTAGTTGTGTGATATTTTATAATAGACTAGCAGTATGTCCGTTCTTCGTATTGATCATATAATACAAGAAACTTAAAATTCAGAATTTGATGTGAAGTTTTAATATTTGGAGTATCTATTTTTGAAATTTTATAATAATTCTAATGAAAAGAAAATAGGTGAGATCTACCGTACTGAGATAATAAACAGACAGATAGATGTATAACTTATAATTTAATGTATCCTGTTAATATCAGATGTACCCGACATTGCCCATGATTCAAAATATGTGCAAATTCCCGCAGTATTCTAAATGACATTCTTACTCAAAACATTCTATTAAAATATTTCATTTAATTCTCCCTTCACTTAATTCTTCTAAATTTAATTCTCCTGTGTTTTCTATACAGTATTATCTTCAAGCAGATCTGATGAATAAAACATCCTCGTTTGAAAACAAATTATAAAATATATATGAAATTGGATCAATATATGCTATAATAAAAGCGCTAAAATGGTATAAAAATGGTTATAAAATTTTCTTTTATATCAATTTCTTGGAAAAAATTTAATAATCGTCGGCCTAATAAACACATTTGATTTAATTGCGTTGCTAAGCATCATGATATAATTTTCTTAATAAATTTGCGGAAAATATATCATCTGCATAATTCTATTTTTATGGAAGATTTAGTTGTGGGATTTTAATTCATATCTCGACAATCCCTGGTCCTAGAAACTCGAAACATGGACTAAATTTTAAGTAGGGCTATTTAAAGCCTACCTATAAAATTTTCATGAAATTCGATGCAGCAGTTCTACCGTGATGATGAGATAGATAAACACACAGACAGATAGATGTATTTTCAATTTTATTTATATAGATAAAAAAATGTCATTTTCTTTTTAAGATTTTGTTAATAGTAAGAAATCGTAGCAATAAAAATGCTACACTAAAGTTATGAAAGTAAAATAATGTAAATTGTAATATTTCACGCATCAAATAACATATTTTTAACCTTTTGATAAGTAAGTAATTGCATATAAATGATTTAGCATCTTAATATATTGCATGTATATTTTTTATTATTTGTTATGGCATGCTGAAATTTTAAAAGAATGGCTTATGTAGCGAGTTATTATGTTATTGAAAATTGTTAAAATTACTTGAAAAAAAGCAAAGTAACCAACTTACAATTTCAAGTTACCATTGCATATTTCATTATATTATAGTTAATGTTATTTTAATAATACAAAGCTAATTTAATCTTTCTTACATTTTCACTTCGATGGAATTGTAAATGAAATATTAATACCAAAAAGTTTTATTATACAGCTTTATTATATTTTCAAAGCCCCTAATGTATTTCAAACTCTATAATTAAGCAAAATTGTTTACAATTTGTTAATGTGTGGTAGTGAAAAAAGGAATATAAGATGTGCTATATTAGAAAACCTGACCTTCTACAAATTATAGTGCATAGGTTAATGAATGACATTCAACTAGTATTTTATCTTAATTCTAAATCATTTTACAATTTATAACAACCACAACCAAAAATGAATAAAATAAAATGAAATAAAAATAAATAAACACGTAAGCATATTAAAAGTTAAATTCTGAGTTTCTTTTTAATGATTATCTTATGATATTTAAAGATATAGTATTCAGTAATCATTTTAGGTTCTGCATACTTTATCTGTAAGTACGCATACTTTAGCTGAATGTACTGAAGAATTATTCAAATAAAATGCCTGATTAAGCAATACATACACAGGGCTCTTTTTCAAACTTTTATTAAAACACTAACTGAATGGAATCCTTTCATCATTGCTCCCAGAGTGAATTTGAATCATTATAAATATTTTATTTTAAGGAAATGTACAGCAATATTAATATTTTAAATCACACATTTTAATATACATTATCGAAAATACTTCCAAATTTCATAAGTATTATTTGATTTACTGACAAATTATTATTCCTTTACATCGAACAGAGAATTAAAAGGGAAGCAAATAGCAAAAGCTTCGATCGCGATCTGGAAGACCTACTCGTAGTGAGCCTACAAGCCGAGACGTCTAAAGTTAGTGCTCCGCCCTCTGTACTCGGAGGTGACGGTATAATACTAACAAACTATTTTTATCTTGACGTCTGTGTGTGTGTGTCTGTGAAATGTGTGTATTCCCTTTAACTAAAAAATTAATAAATCAATAGATTAATAAATTTTTTATTGACAAGTCACTTGTGGGTTACCATAGTGATGATTATGTTTTGGTATAATTCAGAATAAAAGAACCTGCCTTTTTACTTTCCTTATATAGAATAATGTATAAGGACAGTTTTGTGACGGGGTCGAAAATTCGAATTCAAGCATCCCTGATCACGAATCGAACATTTCTGAAGTGATGTCTGTGTGTGCGCATGTGTGTGTGTGTGAAAGTATGTGTGTGTGTGTGTGAAAGTGTGTGTGTGTGTATGTATGTGTGTGCATGTGTGTGTGTGTGTGAAAGTGTGTGTGTGTGTGTGAAAATGTGTGTGTGTATGTGTGTGTGTATGTGTGCGTGTGTGTGTGTGTGTGTGTCAGTGAGTCTGTGGAGACGATAAAGGACGAACGAATGGACCGATTCGAACGAAATTTGGTACAAAAATTACAATCCGTGAATACTGGAAGACTATTGTTTTTATACGCAATCGAATGTTCAGAACCCCCTAAATTTTCGAGTGAAATTTTGAAAAAATCGTCAAAAAATCAAAACCTCTAATAAAGTTACCTCTAGAATACGACCTCTAGAATACGAAAGAACTATTATTAGCGTGACGTCTGTGTGTGTGTGTGTGTGTGTGTGTGTGTGTGTGTGTCTGTGTGTGTGTCTGTCTGTGCAATGTATGTATCCACTCTAACTAAAAAACTACTGGACCGAATTTCATAAAATTTGGCAGGTAAGTCACTTAGGTATGACCCTGGTGCTGATTAGTTTTTGGTGTATGATTCGAAAATACAGAACCCGCCTTTTTTTTGCAAAATGGCCCGTAAAAATGTCATGTATCCACTCTAACTAAAATACAAATTGACCAAATTTCACAAAATTTGGTAGATAAGTTACTTGTAGGATACTGTGGTGCTGATTAGATTTTGGTGTGATTCGGAAAAAACAACCTGCCTTTTTTTGCGAAAAGGCCAGCAAAAATTGTCTAAATCTAAATTAAAAAACTACGTATGCTCAAATATATCTATTAAATGCTTGTTTTATACGTAATTTTTAACGATAAAAGGAATAAGACCAACCCCATTACACTAGAACTAGCCGTTCTCGAGATATTTTAGTTTTACGTGTTTTCGCTAAGCTATCTTTAAAAATAAGTCCAGTTACCAAATGAGATCGAAAATTGAATAAAAAGTGCATTAAATTGAATTAAAACGAAGAGAACGTGAACACAAGTCTGCAGAGAAAGTCATGTGCTGTCCACATCAGATTATTTTTTTATCTAGATAGTTATTTATTTCACTTATTTTACCTTCGTAGGCGCAACATTATTATATACATTATACAGATAATGTGTGAATTTACAACTCAATTACCTTAATACAAGAAAACGACAAAAAAAAAGGGAAATTTATTTTTTGGTCTCAATGTTAAAAATGTTAACACATTTCTTTTTCAATCATTTCCGAGTTAAAGTCTTGTATCCAGAATACAATAAATAGTCTGAGAGGTAAATTCCTATAAACGCTTTATAATTAACGGGGGAATGAATAACGAAAAGAATGAAGAAGAAACTTGAATAATGGATAACGGAAGGCAAAATGTATGCGTACATTTTCCCCACTAAATACGCGCAAAAATATTGAGGGTTAGAAGAACTCTAAAAAAAAATTATTCGGGGTTCAAAAAGTGCCTCGAACTTAGGAAGTCGCTAAATATAATGGCTAAATATATCGGATAGATAAATGCACAGACAGCCATACAGACAGACTCACACTAAGGCTCCTCTATATACAGTAAAGTAGTATAGAAGCTCTAACTCACACATAGACGTCACGCTAAAAACAGCTTTTCCCTGCTCTAGTAGGGTTCCTGAAACGTGTAAATCTGTCGAAAATTCTTGTTTCGATTTTCAACACGATTCCAATACTTTCCTTATACATTACTATGTATTGTAGGGAAAGTAAAAATACTTCAGCCAGTTGGTAAGCAGGGATATATAGTTATTGTGATTACGGGGAGAGGCCCAAATGTAGTTTTGTAGCTAAGAACTGCTAATCCGGTCATACAATAATTTTTATTATTTTCTCAAAATTTCAAAATGTTTTAGTTTGTAGATAAGATGATGCATTGGACGCATCAGATTTTGTGCCCATTATTACCTTCCTTATATACAATAATGTATAAGGAAAGTATTGTGACTGGGTCGAAAATTCGAAATCGAGTTTTCGACGGGAGAGCACGTTTCAAGCATCCCTGATCAGGAATCGAACATTTTTAACATTTTTGAGGTGATGTCTGTCTGTGTGTGTGTGTGTGTGTGTGTCAGTGAGTCTGTGGAGACGGTAAATGACGAACGAATGTCCCGATACGAGCGAAATTTGGTATCCATGAATACTGGAAGCCTACTGTTTTTATATGCAATCGCATGTTCAGAACCCCCCTATATTTTCGAGTGAAATTTTGAAAAAATCATCAAAAAATCCGAATCTCTAATAAAGTTACGCAAATAGACATTTCTCATGTAATTTTCCATTAGAAAACGATTAACATAAATTTTAGAACGCTAGCATGAACCGTTCTCGAGATATTACTCATTTTTCAAAAAAATTATCCAAAAATTATATAAAACAAGAAAGATCAATCATGCTTAAAGCATTGATTATGAAACACTTTCCAACTTCAATGCAATTTTATTTTAAAAAGTCGAAAATGCAATACATTCCTCGGTAATATTTTGAAACTTATCACAATACTACATTAATTTATTATATTTGAAAACTTAAACCTTCATTGAAAAAAATGAACTTCATTCAAATGACGGCATTGAAATATAAATTGCCTGGTTTAAATATCTCTAAAATGCGATATATTCCACGGTAATATTTTTAAAAATATCAGAATACTACAACAATTTATTATAAATGAAAACTTCATCGAAAACAACTGAAATTAATTCAAATGACGTCATAGAAAAAATTACACGCCTGGCTCTATAAAAGCAGCATTTCATCCATAAATAATTTCCCATTCATGTCATTCATCACAATACTATAATAATTTATTTTATTTAAAAATTAACACCATGGAGCTACAAGTACTTAAACTCTATGCTTAAAACTTCATCGAAAAAAATCGTCCTTTTCTTTATAAAATCAATTAATATTTCATTCATATCAGCCATGCAGACTCCATGGACTAAATTATTTTGTGTTAAAGAAATACAGGAATTCTAATACAACTCATTCTACATAATTTGCTGTTTCCATTTTACATAAGTGAAAAATAGGTTTCGTTGTAGAAATAATCAAATTTGGATGAGCATTTAAACTCAAATATATTGCATTTGCGTTGTTTCAGTATGTAGATGCACAGAATTTAAGCAAAAATAAAGTAGTTTTAGGACGGATACAACACTCAATACGAATTAAAAAGAACTTAAAAAATCACGATTTTGAAACAAGATGGATGCCATATATAATTTTGAAGTGGATCATGTGATCGTTTCATATCATGGTCACGTGATCGTTTCATATAAGAGGTGTAATTATTATTTTAATTTTTATTTAAGAAACTACTGAATACATTTCGCTGATTTTTTTTTATATATTTTATGGAATAATTTGAATATTACCTAAAATTTTCGAAGCAATTTGTGAATTTTAAATCCGCTTAAAAAATGTTTGAAAAATTAGGTCCCATAGGGCTCAATGTATTACATTTTTTCAACCCGGGTTCAAACCAAAACTAATTGGGTGATATTATTCATTTATATTCCCATAGGTCCTACAGACCGTCTGAACAACATACTAAAATTTCATTTTGATTAAGTCATTTTTACGGCAGTTATCGTGCTAACGGACAGACAGACAGACAGACAGAATGAACAAAGTCATAAACACTTTTCAACTTTGTTGTAAAGTGTTAATAAAAAAGAAATATTTTCTATTAAGAAACACGTTCACTTTTCATATGTAATATCATGCGATAAATTTGGTGACATCATTCGCGTGGGTCCTAGCTCGTTCCATTCGTGAAAAAAGATACTTTGAGTAATACTTTTGTATTTGAATGCCAATAGTCATTTATCTAAGATTAAATTATTTCTCCGTCCATAACGCTTGGCGAGATTTTGGTGACGAACTTGGCGACTTTTTAAATGTTACCAAATCAAAGAAAATCTCGCTAAATGGATAAAAAAGACGCTAAATCAATGAAAATAACGACTATTTGACGAAAATTCAATATCTTGGAAAAAATATAAGTATCTACTATAAGAATAACCTATTTTGTTTTTACTGTGAAAGTAGTAAATACATTGCATTATATAAGAAAAGTCATGTGCTGTCCACATCATATTCTTTTATCATACGCATTAGAAAACCGTTACTTTTCATTTATAGAAACAAATATATTAAATTCAAAAGGATAAAATCGTCTGACACTTTCAAAGGGCGCCTCATCAATTCACTTCACGTCATTTCTGAATGTGGGCAGATAACGGATTCCAAATAGTATTCCAAGAAACAGAAGCGATGGGGCGAATTATGGGCATTCTTCGAACAGGATAAAAATGGGGCAATATTCACGGAAAGATTGATATGGGCGCTGGATTTGACGACAACGTTTCAGAAACGCCCCAAACGCGGATATATCTACTTCCCGAATAGTCACGTGACGTGTTATTTTCGATTGGTTCCTGAAATTCGGTTCCCATTTTGGCATATAAATGTAAACTCCATTGTTTTTGTGCTATTCGCTATTACAGGATTTTTTATTTCCTGGTAGATTGATAATGCTGTTTTTGCTATTTGTAACACGAATTTAGCTTTTTATAGATAAAACGGGGGGAGGGGGGGGTATATTAAAAGGCTTTTAAAGACTTGCCCTACATAGATTTATACTTATTTCTGAGAATATATTATTAAGAGTTAAATAGCAACGTTATCGGTTGTCATCTTTCAAAAATGAAAATTCAAGGCTCTTACTCGTTACTGAAATAAAAATTCTTGACATAGGAAAGTTTCAGTCATTTTTCAGTTTCTTTGGGGGGTGTCCGTAAGGAGGGACTAATACCACTCGAGTGTGAGGTTGGGTCAGGGAGGACCCGGTCCTCTGATTTTTACTTTCCTTATATACATATTATAATGTATAAGGAAAGTATTGTGACGGGGTCGAAAATTTGAATTCGAGTTTGCTACGGGAGAACACGTTTCAAGCACCCCTGAATACGATCAATCGTTTTTGAGGTGATGTCTGTCTGTGTGTGTGTGTGTGTGTGTCAGTGAGCTTGTGAAGACGATATCTCACGAACGAATAGAGCGATTCGAATGAAATTTGGTACAAAAATCACAATCCGTGAATACTGGAAGCCTATTGTTTCTAAACGCAATAGAATGTTCAGAACCCCCCTAAATTTTCGAGTGAAAATTTAAAAAAATCATCAAAATGTCAAAACCTTTAATTAAGTTACGCAAATAGTCATTTATTATGTAATTTTTTCTTAGAAAACGATTGACATAAACTTTAGAACGCTAGCATAAACCGTTCTCGAGATATTGCACATTTTTCAAATAAATGTATAAAAAAAATCACATAAAAATATTAACTATTGTGAAATATATTCACTTTTCATATGTAATATCATCCGATAAATCTAGTGACATCATTCTTGTGGATATAGCTCGTTCCATTTATAAGAAAATATACTTTGGGTAATACATTTGTATTTGAACGCCAATAGCTATTTATCTGCTATAAGAATAATTTAATTTTCCGTCCATAACGCTTGGCGAGATTTTGGCGACAAATTTGGCGAAATGTCGCCAACTTGGCGACTTTTTTAAATGTTGCCAACTTAACGAAAATGTTGCCAAATTGATGAAAATGACGTTAATCAATGGATATTAAGACTAATTGACGAAAATTCAATATCTTGGGAAGAATAGAAGTATATAATATAAAAATAACCTATTTTTCCATCCGGAACGTTTGCTAAAATTTTGGTGGCGATTTTGTCGGAATATCTCCAACTTGTTGACTTTTTAAATGTTGCTAAATTGACGAAAATGTCGCCCAATTGATAAAAATTCGCCTAATTGATGAAACCGACGCTAAATCAATGAAATGACGACTAATTGAGTTCAATTTCTAGGAAAGAACATAAGAGTAGATTATAAGAATAAGTCATTTCTCCGCCATCCGTAACGCTTGGCGAGAAGTTTAGAGGGATTTCCCTAACTTGATGACTATTTTTCAAATATTGCCAAATTGAAAAAAATATCGCCAAAGTGGTAAAAATAACTTCAAATGGGAAGTAATGCTTCGCAAATTCTGATTTTCGTCATATGACGAATATACCTTCTAGTATATAAGAAATGCTCTTCTCTCCGTTTGTCTGTAACACTTGCTGATGCATTTGGCGAACTTGGGGAATAATATAGCAATGTTTCGCCAATTTGGCAATATTTCACCCCTGATTGATGAAAATATCGCCAAAATTTCAAAAATGATGCTAAATTAATGAAAATAACGCTTAATTCATGACGAAATATTTTAATATATGTACTATATCGCTTATTGAGGATGCTATCAATATTGATAATTGTTTATTTAGTGTTGCACGAAGTATAAGTTAACTGCGTTCTTTGAAATAGTTGTACATGTTGTCATCCGGAAAATCGCCAAATGGTCAATTGAACGTTAAAAACATAGTACAGTGGATCTCATACATTATTTTTTGGCTGCAAAAGGAGTAAATTCATTGCATTATATAAGGAAAGTCATGTGCTGCCAACATCAGATTTTTTACTATTGTATAGGGAATGTAGTTTTCCGGAAAATTATTGAATTCGTGATTTCGAAAGCTTTAAAACTTCTCCAACACATTTTGAGCACGTTCGATATTTCGATATACGATATATATATATATATATATATATATATATATATATATATATATATATATGCATAAATGTATATATATATTGGGTAGTGATGGTTCTTTAAGGGATTAAGATATTCTACAATAAATACACAATACAGTTGACATCCCAGTTTTGTTGAACGAGTCAAAATGTCCTCAGACCTCTCCTCTCACATAGTTTAATTGTAATCTGTGAATAAACCTTTTTTTTTAAATTTCCCTATGTAGTGTTAATATTTATAACAATACTATTATTTAAACAAGACAGATCAATCATGCATGAAGTATTGATTATGAAACACTTTCCAACTGCAATGGAATTTTATTTAAACATCTCTAAAATGCGCTACATTTAGCGGTGATATTTCAAAAATTATACGGCTACACACTATACTACAACAATTTATGATATTTAAAAACTTAAAAATTCATCGAAAAAAAATGAACTTCATTCAAATGACGTCATTAAAATATAAATCGCCTGGCTCTCTATATAAAAGCAGCGAATATTTCATTCATAACCTTTTATTCCATTCCTTTCATTCAGAGGTGATATGTTTAAAATTATCACAATTCTATAATAATTTATTTTGCCTATTAAAACCATGGAGGTAAAAGTGCTTTCTAACTATATGCTTAAAACTTCATCGAAAAAGGCAATACCATAAAATCGTCTGCTTCTCTATGTAAAATCAATGAATGTTTCATTTATATCAGCTATATTCCAGTCTTCAGAGTGCTTCTTAATTTTGAGTTAAAAATTATATTATTCGAAAAAAATAATAAAGGTGGTATCACGTCTATTCTAAATTCAGTTAAAAAATCAACGACACAACATCATAGATAAAAGGTCATTTAATAAAATCATCCTACAAAACGTACATAGCTTTAAAAATCCAAATAATATGTACAAAACGTACATAGCTGTCTTTTAGGATGATTTTATTACATGACCTTTTATCTATGATGTTGTGGCGTTGATTTTTTAATTGAATTTAAAAAAAATCTATTCTTACTATATAATATAAACACCTTGATTTATATGTCTGTTTATCTATCTATCTCTGGGTAATACTTGGCGAAATTTTGGTGCCGAAATTGGCAGAACATCGCCAACTTGGTTGCCAAATTGACAAAAATATCCCCGAATTGATACAAATGTCGCCAAATTGATAAAAGTATAGCCAAATTGGTAAAAATGACAATTAATTGATGAAAATATAATATCTTGAAAAGAATATAAGAATCTACTATAAGAATAACCTATATCTCTGCCTGTAACGCTTGGTGAAATTCTGGCGACGAATTTTGGCGGCATATTGCCAACTTGGCGAGACTTTTTAAATGCTGTTAAATTGACGAAAATGTTGCCAAATTGATAAAATTGACTCTAATTCAATGAAATCGACGATTAATTGATTAAAATTCAATATCTTGGAAATAACATAACAAACGACTATATGAATAATCCATTTCTCTGTTCATCCGTAATGCTTGGCGAAAAATTTGGCGGAATGTCGCAAACTTGGCGACTTTCTTAAATATTACCAAATTGACGAATATGTCGCCAATTTGATAAAAATGTCACAAAATTAATAAAAATAACGCTAAATGACATGCAATGCTTTGCAAATTTTTAATTCCGTCATATGACGGGCATATCTTCATGATACTTACTATCAGGATATTATGTATTGTTACAAACATGTAACATGCCTTCACTGTATGCTCTTTTGAAAACCAGAGGAGGAATATACCTTTACATGCAGGCATTCCTATTACGTCAATGTAGGATTGCCGTATTTGAACACTCATGGACGGGTTTCCATATTTGGCGACTTTCGTAGGTATAAGAGAACTTTTTCGAAATAACGAATATTCTTGGTAAAAGTCGCCGCCGCGCAGTTGGAGAGTAGTTAACGATACGAGCTTTGAACTGTGAGTTTATACGTCAATATTTCATACGTCAAAGTTTTGAGAAATTAGTGGAACTTTTAACTGCTATTTTACTGTATCTGACAGCTGTTGAGTAATTTTGTGAGATAGTTATAGGGCTTTTTGCTGTATATTATTCTTGTTTACGCTGTTTCTAAATACAAGCATTAGTTATCTAGAAACTTGGACTCATTCTTGTATACATGATTCCAGACGATACCTCGTAACACTGTTTTTATTATTTCCCCTGCAATACATGGCTAAAAAACTAATTGACCAGATTTCATAAAATTTAGTAGATAGGTCATTAGTGAATTACCTAGGCCTTGATTAGATTTTGGTAAGATTCATAAAAAAAACCCAGTCTTTTTTCTAAATGGCTCGTAAAAATCGACAGCATATAAAAAAATCTGATGTGGGCAGCACATGACTTTCCTTATATAATGCAATGAATTTACTACTTTTACAATAAAAAAAATCTGATGTGGGCAACACATGACTTTCCTTATATAATGTAATGAATTTACTACTTTTACAGTAAAAAAATATGATTTTCTTGTAGTAGATACTAATATTCTTTCCAAGATATTGAATTTTCGACAATTAGTCGTCATTTTCATCGATTTAGCGTCATTTTTATCCATTTGGCGAGATTTTCGTTAATTTGGCAACATTTCAAAAAAGTCGCCAAGTTGGCGACATTCCGCCAAATTCGTCGCCAAAATCTCGCCAAGCGTTATGCACTAAGAAATAAGTTTTTCTTAAAGCAGATAAATGACTATTGGCGTTCAAATACAAAAGTATTATTCAAAGTATCTTTTTTCAAGAATGGAACGAGCTAGATCCACGAGAAGGATGTCACTCAATTTATCGCATGGTATTACATATGAAAAGTAAACATGTTTCTCAATAGGAAATATTTTTCTTTTTATTTTATATGACTTTTTGATAATTTTTTTAAAAAATGTACAATATCTCGAGAACGGTTCACGTTAGCGTTCTAAAATTCATGTCAATCGTTTTCTAATGAAAAATTACATAAGAAATGTCTATTTGCGTAACTTTATTAGTGGTTTTAATTTTTTGACGATTTTTTCAAAATTTCATTCGAAAATTTAGGTGGGTTCTGAACATTCGATTGCGTATAAAAACAATAGGCTTCCAGTGTTTACGGATTGTGATTTTTGTACCAAATTTGGTTCGAATCGGTCTATTCGTTCGTCAGTTATCGTCTCCACAGACTCACTGACACACACACATACACACATACTTTCACACACACACACACACACTCACACACACACACACAGACATCACTTCAAAAATGTTTGATTCGTGATCAGGGATGCTTGAAACGTGCTCTCCCGTCGAAAACTCGAATTCGAATTTTCGACCCCGTCACAATACTTTCCTTATACATTATGTATCAATCGTTTTCTAATGAAAAATTACATAAGAAATGTCTATTTGCGTAACTTTATTAGTGGTTTTAATTTTTTGACGATTTTTTCAAAATTTCATTCGAAAATTTAGGTGGGTTCTGAACATTCGATTGCGTATAAAAACAATAGGCTTCCAGTGTTTACGGATTGTGATTTTTGTACCAAATTTGGTTCGAATCGGTCTATTCGTTCGTCAGTTATCGTCTCCACAGACTCACTGACACACACACATACACACATACTTTCACACACACACACACACACACACACACACACACAGACATCACTTCAAAAATGTTTGATTCGTGATCAGGGATGCTTGAAACGTGCTCTCCCGTCGAAAACTCGAATTCGAATTTTCGACCCCGTCACAATACTTTCCTTATACATTATGTATATAAGGAAAGTAAAAATAGATTATTTTTATAGTAGTTATTTATATTCTTTCCAAGATATTAAATTTTTGTCAATAAGTAGTCATTTTCCATATCGTCATGAATTTAACTTCATTTCTATCCATTTAGCTAGTTTTTCGTTAATTTAGCAACATTTAAAAAGTCGCCAAGTTGGCGACATTCCACCAAATTCGTTGCCAAAATCTTGCCAAGCGTTATGGACGAAGAAATAAGTTATTCTTACAGCAGATAAATGACTATTGGCGTTCAAATACAAAAGTATTACGCAAAGTATCTTTTTTCATGAATGGAACGAGTTAGATCCGCGAGAATGATGTCACCTAATTTATCGCATGGTATTACATATGAAAAGTGAGCATGTTTCTCAATAGGAAATATTTTTTTCTTATTTTATATGACTTTTTGATAATTTTTTTGAAAAATGTGCTATATCTCGAGAACGGTTTATGTTAGCGTTCTAAAATTTATGTCAATCGTTTTCTAATGAAAAATTACATAAGAAATGTCTATTTGCGTAACTTTATTAGAGGTTTTGATTTTTTGACGATTTTTTTAAAATTTCACTCGAAAATTTAGGGGGGTTCTGAACATTCGATTGCGTATAAAAACAATAGGCTTCCACTGTTTATGGATTGTGATTTTTGTACCAAATTTCGTTCGAATCGGTCCATTCGTTCGTCAGTTATCGTCTCCACAGACTCACTGACACACACACACACACACACACACACATACTTTCACACACACACACACACACACACACACAAACACACAAACACACACACACACACACACACACACACAGACATCACTTCAAAAATGTTTGATTCGTGATCAGGGATGCTTGAAACGTGCTCTTCCGTCGAAAACTCGAATTCGAATTTTCGACCCTGTCACAATGCTTTCCTTATACATTATGTATATAAGGAAAGTAATAAAAGATTACACATGTACAAATGTACCAATTAAATGCTTGTTTTACATGTAAATTTTATCGATAGAGAATAAGACCAACCCTATTACTCTGGGACTAACCGTTCTCGAGATATTTTAGTTTCTTCGCGTTTTTGTTACGCCACCTTCGAAAATATGTCCAGGTAACAAATAAAAACGAAGAATTAAAAATGCAAAAATTCAGTGTTATTTTATGTAATAAAATTCAATTTAATAAATTATGAAAGGAATAAAGAAAAGATGAATTTAAGTTTGTAGAGAGAGTCAGGTGCTGTCCACATCAGATTTTTTATTTGAAAAACGCAAGAATATATATAAAACATGTGCCTGGAAAGGCAGAAAAAAAAAAGAAATCAATAAAACAACGGACATTATGCCATAATTGATTATGCCATAACCTTGACATTCATGGAAGCTGCATCGAGCCATCAATTCACCTGGACAAAGTTAGAACGATGTCAGTAACTGTGATTGCAGTTCTGCTCATTCAATTATTTTGTACTCACTTCCACGAAAATGGCACAACAATAAAAAAAAAAAAAAGAATCATCGGACGCAAAGTATCAGTTGCTCAAGAAAGTAATTTTTATTGGTTGAATCTTTCTTGAGCGTTCCACCTTGCTACTTATGTGGCCTACCTAATGATTACCAGAGGTGAAAAAGACAGGAGGAAATTGCAGAGTGCAATCTTGGAATGCGTTCTTCCGTTTAGTTTCGCTCGCATCTTTGAAGAAAATCGCGCGGTTTCTCTTTTCCTTTTCCTTTTCTTTTTCTCAAAATTTTCATGTTTAGTTTCTTTTTTAAATTAACAATGTATGTCTAGGAAAGAAGGCGTACACGTGTTCACCGAGATATATATGCTTTCTTATTCCTTGTTTGCGGTCGGAGGAGTTTTCAAACTTTCGTTTTTGTTTTGTATTTTTTTCACTAAATTCTGAAAATGGAATAACTGAGCATTAGCTGTAGATTTTTTTTTTCAGACATTAAACTATGTTAGGGATGTTTGTTATTGTTGCCGCGTATTCTCTGGATTTAAGGGTAAATTCTTATCATACAAGCAGGATCCGATGAACTCACCAAATTAAGGGCGGCTCACCCCATTTGGGGGACCCACTTCGATCTTGTTGTTGTTGAGACTCAGACCGTCCGACCTACCAGAAAGGTGTAAGGTAACTGTTTGAACGGCCGGGAAGTGCCACACAATTTAGACCGGAACCCAGGAGGGGAGGCATCCACAGGGACAGTACCCTCCTTCCTCTACCATCAACAGGACTTATGGACCCACATGTTTAACGTGATCGTATTCCGCGTGAACACGGCGGCAGTTTTAGCAGTGATGGGAAACGAACCCGGGCCTACCGAGTGAAAATCCCGCGTGCTAACCACTGAGCTACCGCGCCCCCACTTCGATCTTGTTGTTGTTGTTGAGACCCAGACCGTCCGACCTACCAGAAAGGTGTAAGGTAACTGTTTGGACGGCCGGGAAGTGCCACCCAATTTAGACCGGAACCCAGTGGGGGAGGCATCCACAGGGACCGTAGCCTCCTTCCCCTACCACCAACCTCTCGGAAGGACTTACGGACCCACATGTTTAACGTGATCGTACTCCGCATGAACACGGCGGCATTTGTGGCAGCGTGCAAATCAAGCGCGCAAACCACGGGGATACCGCACCCGAGATGGCCAACAGCACGCGGCGTTCCGAGGTGGTCACCCACCAAGTACTAACCGCGCCCGATGCTGCTTCACTTCGGTGATCTAACGAGAACCGGTGTTTTCAGCACGGTACGGCCGTTGGCCCACTTCGATCTTGTTGTTGTTGAGACCCAGACCGTCCGACCTACCAGAAAGGTGTAAGGTAACTGTATGGACGGCCGGGAAGTGCCACCCAATTTAGACCGGAACCCAGTGGGGGAGGCATCCACAGGGACCGTACCCTCCTTCTCCTACCACCAACCTCTCGGAAGGACTTACGGACCCACATGTTTAACGTGATCGTACTCCGCATGAACACGGCGGCATTTGTGGCAGCGTGCAAATCTAGCGCGCAAACCACGGGGATACCGCACCCGAGATGGCCAACAGCACGCGGCGTTCCGAGGTGGTCACCCACCAAGTACTAACCGCGCCCGATGCTGCTTCACTTCGGTGATCTAACGAGAACCGGTGTTTTCAGCACGGTACGGCCGTTGGCCCACTTCGATCTTGTTGTTGTTGAGACCCAGACCGTCCGACCTACCAGAAAGGTGTAAGGTAACTGTATGGACGGCCGGGAAGTGCCACCCAATTTAGACCGGAACCCAGTGGGGGAGGCATCCACAGGGACCGTACCCTCCTTCTCCTACCACCAACCTCTCGGAAGGACTTACGGACCCACATGTTTAACGTGATCGTACTCCGCATGAACACGGCGGCATTTGTGGCAGCGTGCAAATCTAGCGCGCAAACCACGGGGATACCGCACCCGAGATGGCCAACAGCACGCGGCGTTCCGAGGTGGTCACCCACCAAGTACTAACCGCGCCCGATGCTGCTTCACTTCGGTGATCTAACGAGAACCGGTGTTTTCAGCACGGTACGGCCGTTGGCCCACTTCGATCTTGTTGTTGTTGAGACCCAGACCGTCCGACCTACCAGAAAGGTGTAAGGTAACTGTATGGACGGCCGGGAAGTGCCACCCAATTTAGACCGGAACCCAGTGGGGGAGGCATCCACAGGGACCGTACCCTCCTTCTCCTACCACCAACCTCTCGGAAGGACTTACGGACCCACATGTTTAACGTGATCGTACTCCGCATGAACACGGCGGCATTTGTGGCAGCGTGCAAATCTAGCGCGCAAACCACGGGGATACCGCACCCGAGATGGCCAACAGCACGCGGCGTTCCGAGGTGGTCACCCACCAAGTACTAACCGCGCCCGATGCTGCTTCACTTCGGTGATCTAACGAGAACCGGTGTTTTCAGCACGGTACGGCCGTTGGCCCTCCACTTCGATCTTGTGAACATGTTCAAGCTATGTTTTCAAAAATAATGTCACAATTTCTTATCAGGAAACTGTATATTTTGAACTGATTAACCGTACCAAAGTCACATCATTTTTATTTTCCCTACAATGCATGGTTGTAATATACAGCGAAAGTATTGCAATCATGCCGAAAATCGCAACTCGAGTTTTCGACGGATCTACACGTTTTGGGACCTTCTCGAAAAAACTATTTTGAGCGTGACGTCTGTGTGTGTGTGTGTCTGTCTCTCTCTCTCTCCCCGCTCTCTCTCTCTCTCTCTCTCCCCGCGCTCTCTCTCTCTCTGTGTGTGTGTGTGTGTGTGTGTGTGTTTGAATTGACCAAATTTTACAAAATTTGGTAGATTAATCGCTTATGGCCTACTCTGGTTCTGGTTAGATTTTGGTATGATAAAAAAAAATACTCTGCCTATTTTGCTAAATGGCCCTCGAAACGAGTATGTATCAACTCTAGCTGAAAAACTAATTGCCCAAATTTCACAAAATTTGGTAGATAAATAAGATAAAACCTACCATGGTGCTGATTAGATTTTGGTATGATTCGGAAAAAAAGAATCTACCTTTTCTCTCGAAATGGTGGCCAGAAAAAAAATCGTCAAAATCTAAAATAAAAGAATATGTCTGCTCAAATGTATTATTTAAATTATATGCGTAATTTTTGACGAGAAAAAGAATGAGTCTAACTACATTACTCTAGAACCAAGTGTTCTTGAAGTGGTCTGGAAAAGAATAAGACCAATCTCATTACTCTAGAACTAACCGTTCTCGAGATATTTTAGATTTTGCTACATCGCAATTTTGCTACATCGTCTTTAAAAATACGTCTAGTCACCAAATGAAAACAGAAATTGAATTAAAACTGCAAATTTGGTGTCATTAACACTTTACAACAAAGTTGAAAAGTGTTTATGACTTTTTCATTCTGTCTGTCTGTCTGTCTGTCCGTTAGCACGATAACTGCCGTAAAAATGACTTTATCAAAATGAAATTTTAGTATGTTGTTCAGACGGTCTGTAGGACCTATGGGAATATAACTGAATAATATCATCCAATTAGTTTTGGATTGAACCCGGGTTGAAAAAATGAAATGCATTGAGACCTATGGGACCTAATTTTTCAAACATTTTTTAAGCGGATTTAAAATTCACAAATTTTTTAGGTAATATTCAAATTGTTCCATAAAATATTATAAAAAAAATTCAGCGAAACATATTCAGTAGTTTTTTAAATAAAAATTAAAATAATAATAGCACCTCTTATATGAAGCGATCATGTGACCATGATATGAAAAGATCACGTGACCCACTTCAAAATGATATACGGCATCCATCTTGTCTCAAAATCATGATTTTTAAATTCTTTTTAATTCATATTAAGTGTTGTATCCATCCTAAACCACTTCATTTTTGCTTAAATTCTGTGCATCTACATACTGAAACAACGCAATGACAATATATTTGAGTTTAAATGCTCATCCAAATTTGATTATTTCTACAACGAAGCCTATTTTTCACCTATGTAAAATGTAAACAGCAAAATATGTAGAATAAGTTGTATTAGAATTGCTGTATTTCTTTAACACAAAATCATTTAGTTCATGGAGTCTGCATAGCTGATATGAATGAATTGATTTTACATTGATTTTACAAAGAGAAGGACGATTTTTTTCGATGAAGGTTTAAGTTTTCAAATATAATAAATTAATGTAGTATTGTGATAAGTTTTAAAATATCACCGAGGAATTTATTGCATTTTAGACATGTTTAAATAAAATTGCATTGAAGTTGGAAAGTGTTTCATAATCAATGCTTTAAGCATGATTGATCTTTCTTGTTTTAAATAATTAGACGCGTTATTTGGTGTAATTAAACTCAATTTAATGAATTATGAAGTGAAGAAATAGGAAATGTCTTTGAATATGTAGGGTCATGTGCTGCCCACAACAGATTTTTTTACTGAATATCGTCTATTTACTCGTCTATTCCTTAATTTCGTTTACTCGTCTATTTCTTTATTAATCGCTGGCTTACTTTTAGAAGTTTATTTGTGTAGTTAATCCAAATTGAAATATTAACTGTCATGCAGCTTTTACTCGCTACCAGTTTAATATTTAAAATTGGAAGAAAAAAAAAAGAAAGAAATATGGGCAATTAAAATGTGGACTCTTTAAAATAAAACATTTCCTTGTCTGACTATTATATTTACTACTTAACTTTGCTATTTAACTAATAATTTACATTTAAAAAAAGTGCGAATCGGAGTTGCAATTTGGGGGGCAGCCCTCTTGAAGGAAATCATATGCTTTCCGTACCTTTTCGTTTTTCAGGATATAAAGTTATCGGGTCATGCAAGAATGAATATAAAGATTTGGATAATTCAAGTTTTTTTTAACCCTTTAACCTAAAGTACTACCTTCTGTTAACTCTGGATTCTTTTTGCTCATTTTACCTTCCCTATATGCATAGTTTGATGTATAGGGTTTGATGTATAGTATTTGATGCATAGTTTGATGTATAGGTTTGATGCGGTGAAAATTCGAATTCGAGTTCTCGACGGAAAAGCAGGTCAAGTATCCCTGAACTCGAATCGAACGCTGCTGAGGTGATGTCTGTGTGTGTATGTGAGGATGCGATATCTCACAAACGAAAGGAGCGTTTCGAACGAAATTTGTTAAAATATTTCAATCAATAAATACTGGAACCGTGTTAATTTCAAACGCAATCGAATGTTCGGACAACCAACTTCCTCAATTTTCGAAAGAAATTTTGATAAAATCAGACATTTCAACAGTGTTACGTAAATGATCATTTCTTGTGTAATTTTTCATTAAAAACGAATTAAACAAGCTAGCATGAACCGTGCAGAGATAAGAGCTTGCGATTTCGTTAAAGTAGCTAGCTCAATGGTAGAGCGTCGGCTGGCCAGTTCGGAGATCCAGGGTTCGATTCCCGGTTGGGACAGCAAGGCTCTTTACAATGGTGCTCGAACAAATCAACTCTGCAGGTTAGTGCAAAGATGTCGGGGTCTTAAAGTGACCCTAGTACCACTAGTACGGATTCAGTGGTCTCTGGAAGATTGAGTTTCGATTTCAAATTGAGAGGATAAAGACCACGCAGGATACGAACCTGGGTAAAAATAGTAGTAGCAGGAGGCTAACCTCATGTAAAAAAAATCTGATGTGGGCAACACATGACTTTCCTTATATAATGAAATGATTTTACTACATTTACAGTAAAATAAATAAGTTTTTCTTCTAGTAGATACTAATATCCTTTCCAAGATATTGAATTTTCGACATTTAGTCGTCATTTTCATTAATTTATCGTCATTTTTATCCATTTGGCGAGATTTTCGTTAATTTGGCAACATTTCAAAAAGTCACCAAGTTGGCGACATTCCGCCAATTTCGTCGCCAAAATCTCGCCAAGCGTTATGGACGAAGAAATAAGTTATATATATATATATATATATATATCATATAAAAGCCAGTAAACAAATTCAAAAAGAATTCCTATGCATATCCACTAAAATCAAAGGCACTACTCAGGAAAAGGCGCCAAGCCGCTCTATACTCCGAAGCAGAATGTAATCCAAGAAAAAGAAGATTGCAATCCAAGAAAAAGAAGATTTAAAGGAACTTGGGATAACCAAATGCTTTGCATTTAATGGTTGGGGAGGATTGCGACTCCCCCTCCCGTTTAAAGCTGCTTTTCCAGCCTAGGCAAACGCTCACGGTACCAATGCAAAGCAAAGGTTGGTCCCCAATGTGTGCTAATACGAAGGCACCCGGACACGGAAGAACAAGACAACCAAACAGAAGGAAACTGGACCAAAAGTGATTCCTGCCCAACTCGCTATCATATATATGTTCGATTTACGCATGCGTGCTTCCTTAGCAGGTACGCATAATCTTTATTTACTTGCAAATTGAAGAAGTAAACTGTCAAAATTTACATGATCCTTGAAAATCGAGCTATAGCAATCCTTTAAGAAATAAATAGGATAATGTTTATATAAAGCCTCTGTTATGATTTTAATATTGCTATTATTGCAATCTTTTTTAAACGTGTTGTAAATTTGATTTCTCTTGAAGTGTCCGAGTATGATATTTCTGAAAGTATTTTTGGTAAGATTAGTTTTCCAATCGATGATATGATTTATCTTAATACTATATAATTCTCTTTTGTCATATAACTTTGTATAATGACCATATAATCCATGTTTTTTTATTGAGATGTCCAGAAAATTTACCGCTTCATTTTCTTCTTTACAATTTTCTATTAATTCCAATTCCGGTGGGTAAAATGATAACAAATCCGGTGGGTAAATATATATATATAACTTATTAGATATTGAATTTTCGACATATATTATATAACTATTATTATATATTTATATATTATATAACTTATTAGATATTGAATTTTCCACAATTAGTCGCCATTTTCATTGATTTAGCGTCATTTTTATCCATTTGGCGAGATTTTCGTTAATTTGGCAACATTTCAAAAAGTCGCTAAGTTGGCGACATTCCGCCAATTTCGTCGCCAAAATCTCGCCAAGCGTTATGGACGAAGAAATAAGTTATTCTTACAGCAGATAAATTGGCGTTCAAATGCAAAAGTATTACTCAAAGTATCTTTTTTCATGAATGGAACGAGCTAGATCCACGAGAATGATGTCACCCAATTTATCGCATGATATTATATATGAAAAGTGAACATGTTTCTCAATAGGAAATATTTTTTTTTCTATTTTATATGACTTTTTGATAATTTTTTTGAAAAATGTGCAATATCTCGAGAACGGTTTATGTTAGCGTTCTAAAATTTATGTCAATCGTTTTCTAATGAAAAATTCCATAAAAAATGTCTATTTGCGTAACTTTATTATTGGTTTTGATTTTTTGACAATTTTTTCAAAATTTCATTCGAAAATTTAGGGGGGTTCTGAACATTCGATTGCGTATAAAAACAATAGGCTTCCAGTGTTTACAGATTGTGATTTTTGTACCAAATTTGGTTCGAATCGGTCTATTCGTTCGTCAGTTATCGTCTCCACAGACCCACTGACACACACACACACACACACACACACACACACACACAGACATCACTTCAAAAATGTTTGATTCGTGATCAGGGATGCTTGAAACGTGCTCTCCCGTCGAAAACTCGAATTCGAATTTTCGACCCCGTCACAATACTTTCCTTATACATTATGTATATAAGGAAAGTAATAGCAGGAGGTGGTCAGTCAGATTGTCAGTTGCTAACCAATCTCACATTAGATGGTGGAGAATGCAGAGTCCACTTCGACAATATGAGCTTGCAATTTCGTCCCAGTAGCTCAACGGTAGAGCGTTGGCTCGTCAGTTCGGAGATCCAGGGTTCTGTTCTCGACTGGGACAGCAAGGCTCTTTACAACCGTTCCAGAGATATTGCACAAGTTTCAAATTCATTTAACAAAGAAGTTACATAAAATTAAAGAAGTATTAACTGTTGTGAAATATGTTTAATTTTTACATGCAATATGAGGCGATAAACTTGTTAACACCATTCCCGTGGATCTAGTTGGTTCTATTCACAAGAGAAGATACTTTGGGGGGGTAATAGTTTTGTATTTTGACGCCTAAAAATCCTTAGACATTTATATATAAGAAAACCTCTTTTATCCATATATCTGTAACGCTTGGTAATAAATTCGGTAAATTTGGCGACAATTTTAGCGAAATATCTCTAACCGAGCGATATTTCACAGTAGTAGTGATACCCTAGAAAACATCGTCAAAATTGCAAAAATGACGCTAAATTAACGAAAATAACGCAAAAGGTGATGAATTAATTGTTAAATTATTCAAATATGCCGCCTATATTGCTTACTAGCCGCCTTTGGCGACCAGCCTGTTCGCTACCCTTGAAAATTCTGACCGTGGCAAACTCGTTGGCGCGACCTACCAGAAAGGTGTAAGGTAACTGCTTGGAAGGCCAGGAAGTGCCACACAATTTAGACCGGAACCCAATGGGGGAGGCATCCAAAGAGACCGTACCCTCCTTCCCCTACCACAAACCTCTCGGAAGGACTTGCAGTCCCACACGTTTAACGTGATCGTACTCCGCGTGAACACGGCTGCAGTTTTGGCAATGGCGGGAATCGAACCCGGGCCTACCGAGTGAAATTCCCGCTCGCTAACCACTGGGCTACCGTGCCATCCGCGACAATCTCCATAACTTTATTTTTATTCGGCAATTTTGGGAATCGAACCCGGGCCTACCAAGTGCAAATCCCGCGCACTAACCACTGGGGTACTTCACCCTCCGCGATATTCTTCATAACTTATTTTTTATTCACCCAATTTAGACCGGAACCAAGTGGGAGAAGCATCCACAGGGACCGTACCCTTCTTCCCCTACCACCAACCTCTCGGAAGGACTTACAGACCCACATGTTTAACGTGATCGTACTCCGCGTAAACACGGCGGCAATTTTGGGAATCGAACCCGGGCCTACCGAGTGCAATTTCCGCGCGCTAACCATTGGGCTACTTTGCCCTACGCGACAATCTCCATAACTTTCTTTTTATTCATCCAATTTAGACCGTACCCTCCTTCCCCTACCACCAACTTCTCGGAAGGACTCACGGACCCACATGTTTAACGTGCTCGTACTCCGCGTAAACACGGCGGCAATTTTGGGAATCGAACCCGGGCCTGGTAACTGGTTGGACGGCCAGGATGTGCCACGCAATTTAGACCGGAACCCAGTGGGGGAGGCATCCACAGGGAACGTACCCTCCTTCCCCTACCACCAACCTCTCGGAAAAACATACGGACCCATATGTTTAACGTGATCGTACTCCATGTCAGTGGCGGAAATCGAACCCGGGCCTACCGCGTGCAATTCCCGCGCGCTAACCACTGGGCTACTTCGCCCTCCGCGACAATCTCCATAACTTTCTTTTTATTCACCCAATTTAGACCGTACCCTCCTTCCCCTACCACCAACCTCTCGGAAGGACTCACGAACCCACATGTTTAACGTGATCGTACTCTGCGTGAACGTGGCGTAAGTTTTGGCAGTGGCGGGAATCGAACCCGGGCCTACTGAGTGCAATTCCCGCGCGCTAACCACTGGGCTGCCGCGCCCTCCGCGACAATCTCCATAACTTTCTACATATTCACCCAATTTAGACGGGAACCCAGTGGGGGAGGCATCCACAGGGGCCGTATCCTCCTTCCCCTACCACCAACCTCTCGGAAGGACTTACGGACCCACATATTTAACGTGATCGTATTCCACGTAAACACGGCGGCAGTTTTGGCAGTGGCGAGAATCGAACCCGGGCCTACCGCTAACTTCCCGCGCGCTAATTTGCAATTTAAAATGACCATATGCTTAATTCCATCATCCTCATTCCATTGTTTCATTGTTCTATCATTTAAAATATCCATAAAATTAAAATATCCATTTAAAATATCCAAAAGTTAAAATATACATTTAAAAAATCCAGATCGTCCCATCATTTAAAATATAAATATAATAATTTATATAGAGCAAAGGCGCTCTATTCAGAACCGTGACGTCACCTCCACCTTGACGTCCCCACCCACCACCTTCCCTGCTTCAGCGGGGGAGAAACGAACGGAACGCCGAGAAATTTAAAATCATGGCGTCTTTAAAATTGCCATCCTGAAGGCAATTTTCATTATTTCTGGACCACATTAGACTTGTAAGAATGCCAGATATTTCAGCTTTCTAAAAATGTAAATTATTAGTCGAAATTATGAGTACTTTTCACGATGCGAGAATTTAAAAACCAAAAATTGATTTTTTGAGCCAAAAGTGAGTTTTGTTTTAAAATCTTTAAAAAATATTAGAAATCGAAATTCAGATTTGAAATTGATATATTTTTACTCGAAATTCTCTGCTCTTTCCGATGGTGTCATTTGTTTTTTTCTACGATGTCTGGATCGTGGAGAAAAAAGGGCAAAAAACGGTCGAAATCGCATAAAACATTAAATAAATAAAAAAATAATTAAAATTTTAAAAATCGGTTTTCACGTGTCCCCTTCCCTCCCCCCCCGGGTCTCCGATTGCCAAATTTCGTAGCTCTCCGACGCGCGGTCGCGAAACGTATAGTGTATAAGACAGACACACAGACATTGCCTTTTATTATATAGATTGCGGAAATCAATATCGTTAATTGTTAATTTAGAGTTGCGTAAAATATAAGTTAATTAGGTGTTTCAAAATACTTTTACATGCTGTCATCCGGAAAAGCGCCAAATGTTCAATTCACCATTAAAATCGTTGAACTGTGGATCTTACACGTCATTTCACTTTCCCTACAATACGTAGTAATGTACAGGGAAAGTATTGGAATCGTGCCGAAAATTGCAACTCGAGTTTTTGACGGATTTACACGTTTTGGGACCTTTAGAAAATAAAAACACTATTTTTAGCGTGACAACCGTGTGTGTGTCTGTTTGTTTGTCTGCCTATCTGTCTCTCCGTCTGTTTGCCTGTCTGTGAAGATTTTGTATCCACTCTAACTGAAAAACTAATTGACCGAATTTCATAAAATTTGATAGGTACGTTCTTTGTGGATGACCCTGGTGCTGATTTGATAATGGTGCGATTTGGGATAAAAGAACCCGCCTTTTTTTTTGCAAAATGGCCCACAAAAGTTGCTTGTATCCACTCTAGTTGAAAAACTAATGGACAAAATTTTACAAAATTTGGCAGATAAATCGCTTCTAAGCTAACCTGGTGCTGATTAGATTTTGATATGATTCGTAAAAAAAGAACCTGCTTTTTTGTGACATGGCCTGTAAAAATCTTTAAATCTAAAAATAAAAGACTACGTATACTCAAATTAAATGCTTATTTTATACGTAATTTTTGACGACAAAAATAATATGGCCAACCCCATTACCCTAGAACTAGCCGTTCTCGAGATATTTTATTTTTTTCGCATTTTCGCTACGCCATCTTTGAAAATAAGTCCAGTTAGCAAATGAAAACCAAAATTGAATTAAAAGTGCAAATTCGGTGAAATTTAAGGTAATTACGGTTGTTATTTTGTGCCATTAAACTCAATTTAATGAATTATTGAAAAAAATAAGGAGAACGTGAATATGAGTCTCAGGGAAAGTCATGTGCTGCCTACATCAGATTTTTTCAGGCTGATATCGAGTTAAATCGGGCTTAGGGTAATCTTATTGCACCTGCTTAGTATCACGAACATTCTCGTTGTAAGAATTTTCTATCTCAAAAGAAATTTTGCGGCACCAAAAGAATATGTAATAATTTCACATTGTTACATGAATAAATGTTCGCTTCGAGTCCATTCCCTCATTATATCTCTTTCGAAAACTTAAGTTGTACTTCGATGCAAAAATTATACAGAATAGAATAGAATTATGGAAATTCTTTTTAAAAGATTCTTTTAAAATTCCTTACGCAGAAAAGAATGGGACAAAGAAATGGACAAAATGTGGAGACTTCTAAGAACCCAACGGGTATGCTTTTCCTTCCTTTTTCCCTTGAGTGTTCAAAAGGTTTCGACTTTTGATGTTTACTTTTTATTGTTAAATTCTGAAAAGAAGAAAACTGTAAAAAATGGCAGTGACTTTTTTTTAATTCTTTTGGCTGTGTTAAGGAGGCTAAAGTTTTCTAGTTTCTATAAAAGTGTTCACATTATTTGGAAAAAAAAAGAACTTTCTATCCGGGAATTAAATATCAAATGTTATGGTAATCACGAAAATTTTGAATATTATATTATGAAATCTTTATAGAATGCAACAGAGTTATGAAAAGTTTTTTATAATAGTCTAACAATATATTTTTCATTAAATTGTTCTTAAATATTTCATTTAAAATAATTATATTAAATGTTTTTCGTGATGACTATAGCTTTGCCAGGCAATTCTTTACTCATTTCCTAAATCTAGACTCTTGGAGGTCTCCAGGGATCGTACTTTCAGACTTTTACTCGTCCCTGTCGAACAGTACCAGTACTCAACGCGCTCCTGTATCTCGAGTACATTTTTGAAAGGTAGTCGAAACACGTGGCTCTCTGAATTCTTAAAGACCAGATACATTAGAATGAAGTATAAAGACTCTCTTTCTGGACGATACAGATTAAGTCAAGGAATTCCCCAGGGTTCTGTGCTTAGTCCCACCCTATTCTCTCTCTTTGTTGTTGGTATTGAGACAATGACTAATACCAACTGCTGCATGAGACTGTATGCTGATGATATAATTATTTGGGGGTAGCAATTCATGTTTTTCTTCTGCCCAGAGAGATATAAATTCATCCCTCCTTAATTTCCAGGCGTTTGCTGAAGATCATAAGATAGTTTTTAATCCTTTAAAGTCTATTTTCAGTATTTTTACTACTAATAGGCATCTGGACAACCTGAAGCCTGACATCTTTCTTCTGGGGAGGAGACTGAACTGTGAGAAACATCCCAAATACTTGGGTTTCATCTTAGACCAGGAGATCCTTAGCCATACACTTATAGATAATTTGTATTTTAGAGGTAAACAGAGACTTAAAGTCTTAAAATTTATTTCCAGTAGGGATTGGGGGGTGGATGCATTGATTCTTAGGAACACATACATTTCTCTTATCCGCCTGATCCTGGAATATGGAGTAGAGGTCTATCAGGCTGCATCTATCAGTAGTCTTGATAAATTGGAAAGGGTTCAGCTTTCTGCTGCCATAATTATTTCTGGTCTCCGTAACAGCTGTCCGAAGGACATTGTATTGTATGAGACTGATCTCCAGCCACTCAGCCGAGTGGTGGAAACATGGTGATAATACAACTGTAAATATTGTTCAGAAATTGAAAAGTTTAAGTGTCCATCGTGAGTTATATTTCCAATGGGTACCGTATACGTAGATATATATGGCAAAGAAATTACGAATGGAATAGCTAAGGAGGGTAGCCTTAAAGAACCTCCAGACAGCGCCGGCCTTTTTTTTTACGGAACTTGCCTCCTAGGTCAAATTGGAAATCAACACTTGTTGGAGAGCAACTCCTCCGCAACCGGCCTGCTGCTGCTTTGATTAGATTGAACAGCAGAGGAGACCAAACAGCTCTGGCCAAATTCCGCATCTGCGTGCTCTAAAATTTGTTCTAGGTCATAAAGACCTAGTGCCCGAAGTGTAACTTAGCTCAGGCCACTCCTTCTCATGATTTGTTATGTATTGGTTTCATAAGCGTATTTAGGGGAGGGGGCGACGGGGCCTTGCCTCCTCATCAAAATTTTGAACATCAGATAAAAAATTTGTAGGTTTATACAAACACATCGCAGTTTGCAAAAAATGTTCCGATCAGAGAATTGGCGCCATACAGACAATGCGGCCGGATGTGATATTTTCGAAACTACACTTAGTATATTTTGGCTTCATTTTTTTTTCTTTGGTCAATAGTAGGTTTTGTATGTCACACAAAAGTACAAAAATTGTTTTTCGTTTTTTTTAATTTTTGTTTTTGCATTTATTGGTTAAAAAAAAATCGAATTTGGATTAATAACTGCGAGGAACATAAATAGCGGATGACGTCATACCGATGAAACGAGAATTAATGGAGAAAATAGAAAAGTCACGTGAAAACCAGCCAAAAGGGATTTGGCGTTATGAGGGAAGTGAAAAATCAAAGTTACTTCTAACTGTTGCTAGGTTACGAACTGGTTTTGGCACGAAATGTTTGCCATGTTGGCGCGCTGTGGCTATAATTTGCACAGTTTTATATTCGAGTTTTTGTTTTTACAGAATATGAGTGTTGTTGACATCATATATTATTCGTTGTGCAAAGTAAATTGTTGTAAGTGAATTGAAGTATAGTGAACTGAAGTATTATATAAGTTATAATAGTGAATTGCGCCGAATATTATCGCCGAGAATATTAAGAATATTATCGCCGAGCAGTGTGGGTTCCGTACCTCGATGATTTTTGTAATGCCCTAGAGGAACGTTTCCAATCTCATGAACAAACAGTTCTGTCATTGCAGTGCGTTTTTCCTGAATTTTGCATCAGGAATGAATTTTTGTCTCTAGAGCCAGCTGTTGCGTTTTACGAAAAAGAATTGGGTTACAAAAAAGTAGTTCAGAGCGAATATTCATTGCGGAGAGAAAAGTGGATTCGTGAAAAAGGCATTCCAAAAACTGCTATTGATGGTATTACAGCATGTTGAAGACCCAGACCGTCGGACTCATCCTAAGGACATGAGCTATTACAGCATGTCGAAAGCCCAGACCATCCGACTCATCCAAAGACGTAGAGCAATTTGATGGATGGCCGGGCTATTACAGCATGTGACACTATTACAGCATGTGACAAAATTTATTTTCCAAATATTTGCATCCTTTTAAAAATATTAGCTGTTCTGCCCGTTTCTACCGCAGAAAGAAGTTTTTCAATCTTAGACGGTTGAAGTCGTATTTGAGGAACACTGCGTCCGAATCCCGATTAAATGGACTTACTTTGCTATCCATTCATAGGGACATACTTGTAACTGATGAAGAAATTCTTGACAAATTTGCTAGTGTTTCAAGGAAACTTGATTTTATTTCGTAGGAAAAAAACTTTTTGTTTTGCAGAAAATTTTTTTTGTTTTGTAGAAAATTGTAACTCAGAAAAAAAAATGTAACTCTTCATGTAACTCAGTCTGTTAGGATATTAATAATAAACTATTGTGTTAAATAATTTTCATTTTATTTTTGCCCATTTCAATAATTTAAAAAATTAAATTACTTCATAACTTTATAATATTAATTTAATTAATTCTACAATTAAGTTGAATTTAATTTTTTTTAACTATTTCAATAATATAATTATAATATTATTATGTAAATTGCTTGTAAAGCTTTCAAAAAGTATTTTATTTTAAAGAGTATATAACTACAGTCGAATCTCAATAACTCAAAGTCGAAGGGTTACAAAAAAAATCGAGTTATCGAGGAATTCGAGTTATGAAGGACGTTTATAACTGTAGTAAACTTACAGGGAACTACTTTTTATTCGAGTTATCAAGGACTTCTATTTACCGAGGTTTGACTGAATATATTGAACATACATTTTTTTTTACAGTTTTACTCACAACTGTGTGTCATCGACTGCTAGTCTTCAATTGTCTTGGGGCCCCCAAAAAACAAAATCTTATATACGCCCCTGATTGGTTCCCACAAAAGTCAGTTATATTCCAATCCTGAAACGGTCTTGGACCTTTTGAAGTCTCACGAGATCATGGACTTGATCTGATGTTGCTGTCAGTCAAGTGGGGATAAGGAACAACGCCAACAACAACATTTTTGAATGCAGAATCTGAGCTCGGCTTGGAGAAATCCTCAAATGTAGAATCCGAGCTCGTCCTGGATCGAATACCCTTGAGTTTCGACCCTGTCCTGCCCTAAATG
The DNA here is from genome assembly GCA_951213105.1 of Amaurobius ferox. Lineage (NCBI taxonomy): Eukaryota > Metazoa > Arthropoda > Arachnida > Araneae > Amaurobiidae > Amaurobius > Amaurobius ferox. The sequence continues at coordinate 69,914,645 of OX578146.1, read as the reverse complement.
ATGTTTAATCCAAAGGTGTTATAAACGTTAAATATGTGTAATTTTGCACTCAAATTAAGGATATTTTTTTAAACATTTATCTTCACGTACTTGAAATCAACAAAATGATTCTATGTACTCTAAATTCCGTTTATAAATTTTTCAAACATTGAATACGTGCGGCTCGGCCCAACTCGAATTTTCAAAATGTAGGCCCGAGAATGTTTTAAAATTATCCGGCTCGGCACTGTGAGGTTAAAACCGTTTTAGTGAACTATTGCTCTACTGTAAATGTTTCAAAAGCTGCGTCAAGTCATCAATTCATCCATTTATGAATTTCAAAAGACAGACTATTTATTGCTCTACCTTAAAAGCATCAAAATCTCTATCAAGTCCTCAATTCTCTTCACAATAATATCCTCAATAATGAAAGAAATATTCATGCGGCAGAAAATGTGATTACAGATCTTCCCATTCAATTACTTTGTACTGAGAAAGTTCTACAAAAACGACATGATAAAGAGAGACAAAGGTATTCTATCTAAAACATAAAGTAACAGTTACTAAAAAAGGAAACTTTTTCGCCTTTAAATTTCTTCTTGGTTGCTACTTATGTACCCTACCTAGTGATTACGGCAGCTGAAACAGCCAGGAGTGACGAGTGGTGGGAGGGGGAGGGGGGAGGGCGAATTACACAATGACATCGGTTTTTTTCCCCCGTTTTTTTTTTTTTTTTTTCGCTTTTAGAGAAAATTACGTCTCGTTTTTTCGTTTTTAATTCTAATTTATTTTTCTTAGAATGTTCTTATCACTTTACAAAAACAAAATAAAATAAAATAACCTCTAAGAAGGAAGTCATGGGTATGTTACAAATATCTGCTTGAGTATCCATATGATTTTCTTATTCATATAGTGTTTAGTTTTACGTTTAATACAATTAGAGGTCTGCATGAGCTTATTACAATTAGAGGTCTGCACTTTTATTACAATTAGAGGTCTGAATTTCAGAGTTTCATTTAGCCCGACCTGACAGAACCAGTGCTTAAATCCTGCCCGAGCCCAAAGAAATTTATAGATGTAGAACCCATCCCCGGCCCGGGCCAAAAACCGTTGAGTCTCAGCCCATTCGAGCCAAAAATGATGCGTATTCAAATGTGCTAAAAACCCAAATTTGTAAATTTCTGTACAAAGAATTAAGATTGAAGTTGGTTTATTTTTAAACATATATATCGCTAAAATCAATACAGTAATTTCAAGTACTCTATTAAAATTTATTTAAAACGCTTTAAAAATTAAATATGTTAGGCTCTGCCCGACTTTTTAAAAACCTAATCGTAGTATGATAGCTACGCGTTAAATCGTAGTATAATAGCTACGCGTTAAATCTGTGGGCCCGTATAAATCCTTCTGAGTGGTCAGGAGAAGGAGGATTGATGTCACCCCCACTGAGTTTCTGAATTGCTTAGTTCTGTCCCGTTTGTCTAAACAAATACTTTACACATTCGGGGCGCGGTAGCCCCGGGGTCGGGGCGCGGTAGCCTAGTCGGGGCGCGGGTTAAGTCGGGGCGCGGTAGCCCATTGGTTAGCGCGCTGGAGTTGCACTCGGTAGGCCCGGGTTCGATTCCAGCCACTGCCAAAACTGCCGCCGTGTTCACGCGGAGTACGATTACGTTAAACATGTGGGTCCGTAAGTCCTTCCGAGAGGTTGGTGGTAGGGGAAGGAGGGTACGGTCCCTGTGGATGCCTCCCCCACTGGGTTCCGGTCTAAATTGGGTGGCACTTCCCGGCCGCCCAAACTGTTACCTTACACCTTTCTGGTAGGTCGGACGGTCTGGGTCTCAACAACAACAACATTCGGGTAAGTCGAACGGTCTTGGTCAAAACAAAGAAAATATGTGCATTCTTTAAAAGTTTATTTTTTCAAATTTGCAACAGCTTCGCGAAACCGATGGATACATTTGGCTTATCTTTGTTAATACATGATACCATCTAAAGTGATGATGAATATATGATACCATCCATTTTGATATTCTCCAAAGTAAAGTTCAAATTATCAATTTCTTGTACAGCATATTACCGTCAGTCAGTCTTTCCGGGAATTATTGCTGTTTCCCCCACAGGAAATAATGCTATCAAATTCTTAAAATTCAAATAATACGAACTCTAACGATGAGAATTCACTTCCTTTTAAGTCATGATTCAATTTTATATCTTTACATTTTCTCAGATGAATATTCAGAGAACTCGATTTAATAGCATATATTTATTAGGAAGATAAAATATTAACAAAGGATGAAAATCTATTTGAATTGCAAACTAAACGACGAAGGAATAAAAATAACTCGAGTGAAAAGAAACACCGTAATTTTAAAAATCTTTCAAATATGTCAGGATAAAATGCCTTTTCAGCTTTGTTCTTAATTGAAAATATTCACTTTTATGTTTGTTCAAATATTTTCATTTTAATATTCTCTTAAATATGCTTATATGAATAGTAAAAGGAAAAACCTAAATGAGCTGACACCTTAATTGGATTTTTTCTCTTATTTCTAAAATTTACATTTGAATGAAAATATCTAACGCAAATTAGAAATCTAACGCAAAAACGAAAAATTTCAAATTCGTTTTGTAAATTGTGTGGTTTTGTGACAGCGACAAAAAAAAAAATTTTTTTTTTGCCTGATTTCTATTATTTTTACATTCTCATACGCAGTATTGAGAAAGTATTATTTTCACGAAAGTTTTCGACTTTTGAGACTTTTCGACTTTTCGAGATTTTGATGCCAATATACAGGGTGGCCATGATTAAAGTAGAGGTGTTTAGAGCCTGATAGTGAGATAACTGTTGGGCCAAACTCAACCAAATTTGCAGTAAATACTATTTAGACCACGGGGTTTGGGTTTAAAAAGAAAAAAAATAGTTAGGATTATTGCCACCGCTGAACAAAGTGACGCTGTATGGTTCATTTTTGGAGTAAAATAGGCATAGGAAGTACAGAAAGTCATCATTTTACATACATTTTGAAAAGGACATAACATTTCCATTTTAAACGTATTTAGTACATTTTATATTTACATTTGCATTTTACATTTACATACGTATAACACTAATTTTTATATTGGCACCATTTACATGTGTGATTCAATATGTTTTCCTTGCATATGTTCCAAAAGGTGCATTCTCTGAACAACATTCTCTACTGCAGAATGCAGCAGATCTCCATTGATTTGCTTGACGTGCAATGTTATTCAGTCCTTCAAAGTTGCTAAATTATCCACATTCCCAAGCTCTTTACATGACCCCACAACCAAAAGTCCCAAGGGGTCAGATCGTCACGGTCAGATCAGGGAAACGGGCTGGACACTTAATAGGAAACGTTCGACTAATTATTCGGTTGTTGGTAAAATGCTGTTATAGGACTTCCTGTACGTGCAATCCTAGAGCTCCTCTACTACAGGCTGACTTATCAAGCATATTGAAGCCCACAGGGTTCCATACTACAGTTACAGAAATTATAAAATAAGTGTTTAAAATATATACTTTATATAGCAAAAGAAGTTTCAATTAGAATACTGTAGAACTTAGTTAGCACAAGTATGATCCAGTACCGAGTATCCAATTATTTATTAGCCAGTATTTTCTTCTTTCTTCGTTTCTAGTAAAGCGGAATAGCCTAAAACCCTTTTTAGAATGATTAGAGCAGTTCGGTGCAGAACAAGCACCCATAATTATTTCAATAATACTTCCTAAAGTGAAAATACGAATAGAGCTAATGCTATGGATTGCGCTTCCAGCTATGGTGGGCTTCAATATGCTTGATGAGTCAGCTCGTATATAGAGGAGCCTTATGCAATCCAATATGAGGGGGTGCTCCATCCTGCATAAATATCGTAGATTTAAGACATCCACGTTGTTGAAGTTGCGGAATAACAAAGTTCAGCAGCATTGTTCGATACCTCTCAGCATTGACGGGACTTTCTGTACTTCCTATGCATATTTTACTCCAAAAATGGACCTTATAGCGCCACTTTGACCCGCGGTGGCAAAAATCCGAACTACTTTTTTTCTTTTAAAATTCAAAACCCCATGCTCCAATTAGTATTTACTGAAAATTTGGTTGAGTTTGGTCAAACAGTTTTCTCACTATCGGGATCTAAACACCTCTACTTTAATTATGGCCCCCTTGTATATTTTAGGACCTCCTGAACATACGTTTTGACTATTTCTGGAGTGATGTCCGTCTGATGTCTGTGGTCAATTTCTTGTGTACACGATATCTGTCATAAATATTAATAGATCTTTACGAACCTTTATATTGGACTTTGTTATCAAGAAAATCTAGAACTGGATAAAAGAATTTAAGCTCGAGCAAAACTATATTAATTATTATAAATTGTATATTTACTTACCATGGCAGTATAGGCCTAAATGTACCATAAGCATGCATAAAAGGGGCTATTTATGGCTCAATAATCACGAAAATTAATTGTTTCAATAATTGTGGTGAAAAAACGAGATACAATTTTTGTGTTCTTGACGTCATTAGCCCCCCTTGTGTGTGTGTGGGGAGGGGGGGTACATTGTCAAACTTGGCATCAACTGAAAGACCATTTTAAACCCTTTAAGATAAAGGATAGCATTCTGTAATTGTGGTCATTTGGAGCAATGATATAGGTTTATAAAAAATTTCTTGCAAAATTTGCAAGAAAAAAAAACGGTTTAAAAACGGATTGTGGTTTGAATAAGTGGTTGAGCCCATTCTAGTTAATTTATTTCTGATTAAATTTTAAAATGAAGATTAAATTGTGAAAACTGATTTTCTCCCGCATCTTTTATTGCTGTCTTTATATTGTTTAGGTCATACAAATCCACACCATAGCATGAAGCAAATGCATCTTTTTATCAGATTTCTTGATCGCAAGTTATTCTTCTGCAATTTTTCATGAAAATAATTTTTTTCAAGATGGCAACAGATCTGTCACATCGATCAATTGAATGAATGCATTTGATTGATTTGCGTTATTAAGCAAGGTGTTTCAAGACGATTAAGCTTATAAGTTATAACTCTTGATCTGTTAGTTCTAGATTTATATTTCTAATTGTAAACTCATTTTGTACCGTAAGAAGAATGTTATTAAAACAATTTCATAACTGTGAGACGTGTTATCATAAAAATATAGGAAATAACTTTTTATGTAACCCCCTAAGTGAAGGAAGTTCGATTAGTCGAAAAATGACATAAACTCTGAAATCTATTAAAATTTAACTAAAGTTTTTTTTTTTTTTTTTTTTTTTGCAAAATTTGCAAGAAAAAATTTAAAAAAAAAAAAAAGAAACAAGAAAGTTCAATCATGCATAAAGAATTGATTATGAAACACTCTCCAACTTCAATGCAATTTTATTTAAACATGTCTAAAATGCAATACATTCCTCGGTAATATATTAAAACTTATCACAATACTACATTAATTTATTATATTTGAAAACTTAAAACTTCATTGAAAAAAATGAACTTCATTCAAATGACAGCATTAAAATATAAATTGCCTGGTTCAAACATCTCTAAAATGCGATACATTCCTCGGTCATATTTTTAAAATTATCATAATACTACAATGATTTATTATATTTGAGAACTTCATAGAAAACAAATGAACTTTATTCAAATGACGTCATCGAAATATAAATCGCCTGGCTCTCTCTATAAAAGCAGCATTTCATTCATCAATATTTCTCCATTCCTTTTATTCATTCCAATAATATAATAATTTATTTTAAAAACTTAAAACCACGGAGGTACAAGTAATTTAACTCTATGCTTAAAACTTCATCGAAAAAATCGTCGTTTTCTCTGTTGTTGTTGTTGTTGAAACCCAGACCGTCCGACCTACCAGAAAGGTGTAAGGTAACGTCGTTTTCTCTGTGAAAGCCCCAGGCCGTCCGGCTCGTCCAGAGGACTTGGAGCAACAAAAGTCGTTTTCTCTGTGTAAAATCAATGAATGTTTCATTCATATCAGCTATATTGTAGACTCCATGAGCTAAATAATTTTGCCTTAAAGAAATGGAGCAATTCTTATACAACTCATTCTACATCTTTTGGTGTTTACATTATCCATATGTGAAAATTGGCTTCGTTGTAGAAATAATGAAAGTTGGATGATAATTTAAATTCAAATATATTGTAATTGCGTTGTTTCAGTATGTAGATGCACAGAATTTAAGCAAAAATAAAGCTGTTTTAGGACGGATACAACACTCAATATGAATTAAAAATAACTTTAAAAATCACGATTTTGACACAAGATGGATGCCATATTTTATTTTGAAGTGGGTCACGTGATCTCTTCATATAATGGTCACATGATCGCTTCATATAAGGGGTGTAATTATTATTTTAATTTTTATTTAAAAAACTACCGAATATATTTTGCTGAAATTTTTTTATATATTTTATGGGATAATTTGAGTATTTTCTAAAACTTTCGAAGTAATTTGTGAATTTTAAATTCGCTTAAAAAATGTTTGAAAATTCGGCCCCATAGGGTTCAATGTCTTTCATTTTTTTAACCCGGGTTCGATCCAAAACTAATTGGGTGATATTATTCATTTATATTCCCATAGGTCCCACAGACCGTCTTAACCACATACTAAAATTTCATTTTGATAAAGTCATTTTTACGGCAGTTATCGTGCTAACGGACAGACAGAGAGAATGAACAAAGTCGAAACACTTTTTAACTGCGTTGTAAAGTGTTAAAAAAACCCCGTATTGTTGGTTCAAATGATCACAATAGCATGTTACTCTTCATTCTAAAGGGCATTGAAAAAGTCTTATACCAAACTTGACAATGCCCCCCCCCCCCCCCCGAGAGACTATTGACGTCACAAACACAAAAATTGCATCGTGGTTATTTTTCACTACCATGATTGAAACTGTTAAGTTTTGAATTCATTGAGACATAAGTAACCTCATTTCTATGACAACTTTTGTCCTATGCTGCCATATTAAGAAAATATAAAATGCCGATTGCATTTCGAAGTTTTGGCTCGAAATTCAAAATTTTCTATCTAGTTCTAGACTTTTTGATAAGAAAGCAGGATATAAGTTTTCGTGCAAATCCATTAATATTTGTAAAAGCAACAGTGTTTCACAAGAAATCAACCACAGATCGACAGACGGACATTATTCCAAAAGTAGTCGAAACGTGTTCAGGAGGTCCTAAAACATATATTGGCATCAAAATATTGCAATCGAACATTTTCGTGAAAACAATATTTTCTCGGTACTGTATTTATTCTATAGTAGGAGAAAGTAAAAATTGACGGTTCTACGGCGGTTCTAATATATTCCTTTCTTTTTAAAATTTATGCGACAAAGTGGAAGCAAATATTTGGAGCGAAAAGAAATTGCTTCATGGGAAATGATTGTGTGGATCAGTGCGGTCGGTGGTCGTGAAAATTCACATTTCTTCGAAACGGTTTTATATTGCCTGATGAATACTAAATCTTTCCACAGAAGAACAATACTTTTTTAGTAGAACATGGAAAATCTATTAATAGTTTGGTGATACACTTACAAAATTTCCTAATTTATGAAACACCATATTATGCCTGAAATGTAATTTTGTATAGGGCAGTCACGTGATCAAGATTTAGCAGAGAAGAAGCAATTAAAGATTCTTCTGAGTTTAGATTTGAAGATTTTTGGATTGTTAAGAAAAATTTTCACATTTCCCTTTTTAAGCTTATATTGTGAGATTTGGGTAAGTAGTAATTGCATATAAATTTATAGGAGCTGAATAGCATATCCTTATAATTATTTTTACGTAAGAAGAATTTTCCATAAGACAGTACAATTTAAGTTAGGACATAGTAATACTACTATGGTAGTATGGGGGAGGATTAATACATGAGTTTTGAGAAAATTCGCTATTATCAAATTTCATGGATTTTCCGGTTTATCTTAGGAACGCGGTAGCCACATTAGTCTGTGGCAGCGCATCATCACTGAAGCATCTTTTTCAGATTTAAAGTACCCTGTTATCATTTAGGGTTATTTTTATCAATTTGGTGACGTTTTCATAAATTTTGCGACATATTCGTCAATTTTGCAATATTTAAAAAAGTCGCCAAGTTGGCTACATCCCGCTAAAATGTTCGCCAAGTTTGCGACATCCTGCTAAAATTTTCGCTAAGCATTACGGCCGGCCGAAGGTTTATTCATAGTCATTTGTTATGTTATTTCCAAGACATTGAATTTTCATCAATTAGTCGTCATTTTCATTGATTTAGTGTCAATTTTATTAATTTGGCGACATTTTCGTCAATTTAGCAGCATTTACAATGACTCGCCAAGTTTGTGATATGCCGCTAAAATTCGTCGCCAGAATTTCGCCAAGCGTTAGAGACGGAGAAATAGGTTATTATTATAGTAGATTCTTATATTTATTTCAATATATGGCATTTTCATCAATTAGTCGTAATTTTTACCAATTTGGCTACATTTTTATCAATTTGGGGACATTTTTATCAATTTGGCGACATTTATGTCAATTTTTCAACATTTAAAAAATTTCGCCAAATTGGCGATATTTCGCCAAAGTCGACATCAAATTTTCGCAAAGCGTTACCCAGAGATAGATAGATAAAGAGACAGATAAATCAAGGTGTTTATGTTATAAATAGTATAAAGGTATTGTTTTCACAAAAAAATTTCGAATTCCTGATTTTGTTGCCAATATATGTTTCAAGACCTCCTGAATACGTTTCGACTATTTTTGGAGTGATGTCCGTCTCTCTGTCTGTCTTTTGTCTGTGGTCAATTTCTTGTGTACACAATTGCTGCCACAAATATTAATGGATTTTCACGAAACTTTATATCCGGCTCTGTTATCAAAAAATCTAGAACTAGATAGAATTTTTTTAAATTCGAGCGAAAACATCGAAATTTATTCGAAGTTTTATATTTTTTAACATGGCAGTATAGGACAAAATTTGACATAAATGAGCATAAAAGGGTTTATTTATGGCTCAATAATCACGAGACTTAATCGCTTCAATCATTGTTGTGAAAGACAGCCGCGGTACAATTTTTTTGTTCGTGACGTCATTAGCTCACTCGGTAGCAAGTTACTTCACCGGGGGGTACATTTCCATCTATAGTATCAAACGGAAGATTTTTTCAAGCCCTTTTAATTGATGGGTAATACGCTATAATTGTTCCCATTTGAACCCCCCATACCGATTTTCAACATTTTTCTGCCAAAATGTGAAAAAAAAAATCTGATGTAAACAACACATGACTTTCCTTATATAATGCAATGAATTTACTACTTTAACATTAAAAACAATGGGTTATTCTTATAGTAGATATATTCTTTCCAAGATATTGAATTTTCGTCAATGAGTCATCATTTTCATTGATTTAGCCTAATTTTTATTCATTTGGCTAGTTTTTGGTTAATTTAGCAACATGGCGACTAATAGTTAATTTAGTCGCCAAGTTGGCGACATTCCGCCAATTTCGTTGCCAAAATCTCGCAAAGCATTATGGATGGAGAATTAAGTTATTCTTACAGCAGATAAATGACTACTGGCAATCAAATACAAAAGTAATACTCAAAGTATCTTTTTTCATGAATGGAACGAGCTAGATCCACGAGAATGATGTCACCCAATTTATCGCATGATATTACATATGAAAAGTGAACATGTTTCTCAATAGGTAATACTTTTTTTTATTTTACATGATTTTTTGATAATTTTTTTTTAAATGTGCAATATCTCGAGAACGGTTCATGCTAGCGTTCTAAAATTTATGCTAATAGTTTTCTAATGAAAAATTACATAATAAATGTCTATTTGCGTAACTTTATTAAAGGTTTTGATTTTTTAATGATTTTTTTAAAATTTCACTCGAAAATTTAAGGGGGTTCTGAATATTCGATGGCGTATAAAAACAATGGACTTCCAGTATTCACGGATTGTGATTTTTTTCGTTCGAATCGATTTATTTATTCGTCAGTTATCGTCTCTACAGACTCACTGACACACACACACACACACATCACCTCAAAAATGTTCGATTCGTGACCAGGGATGCTTGAAACGTGCTTTCCCTTCGAAAACTCAAATTCGAATTTTCGACTCCGTCACAATACTTTCCTTATACATTATTGTATATAAGGAAAGTAAAAATGGATTCTGGTATGGGATAGTCGAGTTGAGCCTCACTTCAGTTAATCGTAAATGCTTTTCATTAAAAAAAAAAGGAATTAAAGGAATTCCTCCTTAAAGGAGTCGTTCGGTGGAAAATAAATTACTGTCACGAATAAACAGATTTCTGCGAAGAAGTCTTATATTGCCAGATTCGAAAATATAAACACGGAAGAAATATTTGCCCGAAAGAAAGATATTTTCTGCTCAGATTATGGCGAATCTATTTTCATGCAAATAAAATTCTAACGTATTTTAAAATAGATTTTAGCACGAAACGGAAACGGCGAAAACACTTGATAAAGTAATAATTAATAACAATGGTTATTTCAGACGATTCTTAAAATAGAAAATGAGTTATCACGCATTAAAGCGAAATATATACCATTTCAAATTTCGGACGAAATGAAATCAGAAACGAAGCATTCTTTTAAAAGCTTTAAATATAAATGTTGTTGCAGCATATAATGAAATAATTAATGTTCGTCTTTTTGAACCTTCAATTATTTTAATGATCATGCTAACGAGAATCACGAGGTCATCACAGCAAGATGTAAGGCACAGGGACATTTCTAAGAATCTAAGTCATCTTTTTATAAGAAAATGGATAAACAAAGAACGACTTTTACAAAGAATAAAATGCACTTCTTTTTCCGTCTCACTACACTCCAATTAAATCTTATTCAATTTTACATCATTAATTTCTTTACAAGTGACTCGAAAACTCAGAATAATTTTATCAGGTCTCTTAATTTAACCTGATTTACGCAATTTCAGAACAAACACATAAAAATAATTAAACAAGCACGTGTAATACAAATCTGATGTGGGCAGCACATGACTTTCCCTGCAAACTCAAATTAATTTTATAACACTTTACAACATAGTTGAAAAGTGTGTATGACAAAAGTGTTCATTCTGTCTGTCTGTGTGTCCGTTAGCACGATAACTGCCGTAAAAATGACTTTATCAAAATGAAATTTTAGCATGTTGTTCCGACGGTTTGTGGGACCTATGGGAATATAAATGAATGATATCATTCAATTAGTTTTGGATTGAACCCGGGTTGAAAAAAATGGAATACATTGAACCCTATGGGGCCTAATTTTTCAAACATTTTTTAAGCGAATTTAAAATTCACAAATTGCTTCGAAAGTTTTAGGAAATATTTGAATTATTCCATAAAATATATATATAAAAAAAAAATTAGCAAAATGCATTCAGTAGTTTTTTAAATAAAAATTAAAATAATAATTACACCATTTATATGAAGAGATCACGTGATCATCAGATGAAGAGATCACGTGATCATTAGATGAATAGATCACGTGATTCGCTTCAAAATAAAACAAGGCATCCTTCTTATGTCAAAATCGTGATATTTAAAGTTCATTTTAATTCATATTTAGTGTTGTATCAGTCCTAAAACTGCTTTATTTTTGCTTAAATTCTGTGCACCTACATACTGAAACAACGCAATTACAATATATTTGAGTTTAAATGATCATCCAACTTTGATTATTTCTACAACGAAGCCTAATTTTCACTTATGGAGAATGTAAATACCAAAAGATGTAGAACGAGTTGTATAAGAATTGCTGCATTTCTTTAACGCAAAATTAGTTAGCTCATGTAGTCTGCAATATAGCTGATATGAATGAAATATTCATTCATTTTACACAGAGAAGCAGACGATTTTTTCGATGAAATTTTAAGCATAGAGTTTAATTACTAAATAAATTATTATAGTATTGTGATGAATGAAATGAATGGAAAAAAGTTTGTGGTTGAAATGCTGCTTTTATAGAGAGAGAGCCAGGCGTGTTATATTACGATGATGTCATTTGAATAAATTTCATTTGCTTTCGATGAAGTTTTCAAATATGATAAATTATTGTAGTATTATGATAATTTTTTAAATATTACCGAGGAATGTATCGCATTTTAAAGATGTTTAAACCAGGTAATTTATATTTCAATGCCGTCATTTGAATGAAGTTCATTTTTTTCGATGAAGTTTTAAGTTTTCAAATATAATAAATTAATGTAGTATTGTGATAATTTTAAAAATATTACAGAGGAATGTATTGCATTTTAGAGATGTTAAAATAAAATTGCATTGAAGTTGGAAAGTGTTTCATAATCAATGTTTTATGCATGATTGAACTTTATTGTTTAGGTTTTGGCGATTTTTGCGGGCCATTTCGTAAAAAAAGGCAGGTTGTTCTTTACTAAATCGTATCAAAATCTAATCAGCACAAGGGTATGCTACAAGTGACTTATCTTCCAAATTTTGTGAAATTTGGTCAATTAGTATTTCAGATAGAGTAGATACATGAGATATTTGCGAGCCATTTTATAAAAAAAGGCGGGTTCTATTTTCTCGAATCGTACCAAGAACTAATCAGCACCAGGGTCACACCCAAGTGACTTGCCTACCAAATTTTATGAAATTCGGTCCATTAGTTTTTGAGTTAGAGTGGATACATACATTGTACAGACAGACACATAGACACACAGACGTCACGCTAAAAATAGTATTTTCGTGTTTTAGAGGTCCCGAAACGTGTAGATCCGTCGAAAACTCGAGTTGCGATTTTCGGCATGATTCCAATACTTTCCCTATATATTAAAATGTATTGCAGGGAAAGTAAAAATCTGATGTGGGCAGCACATGACTTTCCCTGCAGATTTAAATTAATTGTTATATTCTGTAATAATGTATAGAACATTTTTTTTTGTTTTCCAGAAAATTTTCGAATTCTATTTTGACAGATAAACACGTTTGAAGACCTCCTGATGGTTACTTAGTTTCGAAAAAAAAAATGAGAATACCTGGATTTAGCGACCGACAGACCGACAGACTGACAAACGGATTGCTAGAACGTGCGTTTTTCTTAATAAGTACCTTCTTAAACGTATAAATTTTCAATTTTATTTGTAAAAGTGATTCAGAGTAATTTTTTTTCGATACGAACATATATACTGCTGGCCATCCAAAATGCAAAACCATGAAGGAAGCATCCAATAAGCATGAAATTTGCACCATACGTAGACCTCGATAGGAAATACAAATGATTAGAATTTTATAGCCCATATGCAAATCATGTGCGCCAGTAGCGCCATAACTCTTGCATTATGCATCGCCATACCGGTCCTTCACCTGGCGTTATGGTTTGGGGTGGCATTGGATTTTACTCCCGCACCCCCCTAATACGCATTGCCGGTACACTCAACAGCCACCGCTACATTTCTGAAGTTTTAAAGCCTGTTGTCTTACCTTAACTTCAAGGCTTGCTTGCGGTCAAGTTTCAACAGGACAATGCGAGACCACACATGGCACATATCGTTCAGCATTTCTTCAGTGCCCACCAAGTTCCACTGCTCCCTTGGCCCGCCCGTTCTCCAGATCTGTCGGCCATTGAACACGTCTGGTCGATGATTGGCAAATGACTGGCCCAGCAAACACCACCAGCTGCTACGACAGATGAAGTTTGGCAACGTGTGGAATCAGTATGAACTGACATACCCCAAGAACACATCCAAAGTCTCTTTCTTTCAATGCCGAGGCGTGTAGCAGCAGTTATCGTCAGCCATGGCGGCTGCACAAAATGCTGATTTCTTCGTGCTCCGCAAGTCGAACGGGGCTGTATTTCAATCAATTCATCCTTGTACTTTATGTTCTTTGTCCAATAAATTTGGCTGTGATATCTCTTGTCTTTCATGGTGTTGCATTTTGGATGGCCAGCAATGTATTTATTGTGTTATAGTGCTACTTCACCAGTTTAGCGGTCAATCTCTAAATTGCATCGTTATCAAATAAGATATTATTCGACACTAAAAATCTATTGATTCTCCAATACAATCAATGTCAAGAAGAAAAGAAAAAATAAATATTTGTGCAATTATTCAATTTTTGGTAATTTTCAAATATTATCTTGCTTCATAAAGTGGATGACGTCGCTCACTACAACAATTTTGATACAATTAAAGAACTGAGAATGTGTTAATTCATAAACTGAAGTAATTGACACAGATCGCGAAATCGAGGGATTATTATTCCCGGGATTTCGAGATCAAGATTTTGGCCAGGATTCCCGAATTATCATCCGTTTTTAGGATAATTTAAATGTAACTATATACCTTTAAATTTAAACTTCCCCTATAATATTATTTCACAAATTATCAATTTTGGATTTCATAATTTATTTTAGAATATACACACAATCGGCGAAGAATGGCAGTTATATGACCCAGAATGAGAAATTTTGTAACTTACCAGCAAGCTAATGCAGAGATATACAATAAAATAAATCTATTGAAAATCTGTCTGTCTGTTTGTCTCATCATCACGGAAGAACGGCTAAACCGAATGTAATGAAATTTTGTGGGCAGTCTTGAAATAGCCCCACTTAAAATTCACTCCATGTTTCGAGTTTTTAAGATCAAGGGTTGTCGAGGTATTAATGGGAAGCGAAACTTTTTCTTAGGAGTTCTTCTCTCTAACTCCCTGGCTCCTCCAAATGAAAAAAGTTGGAAATCGCTGGTTTCAAACGTGAAAGTGCACTAAAACTGTATCTCTGAGTTTGGTGGGAGTTTATTGCACTAATCAGTCACTTTTGAAAATCGCAGATTTGAAACATGAATTTAAATGGAAAACATGATTTAATTTTCACAGGCTCTTACTCAACAATGAAAAGTATTAAGAAATCAAAATGGTTATTTAATTATCAGCATTTTATGAGGAAGATTCTTTATCAGGTTGCTCAGCAACGCTATTAAATCAAATGTGTTTGTTAATTTTTATTATTATTTTTTCGATTTGAATAATAAACAAGAAAGATCAATTATGCTTAAAGCATTGATTATGAAACATTTTCCAACTTCAATGCAATTTTATTTAAATAAAAAAGTCGAAAATGCAATACATTCCTCGGTAATATTTTATATAAAACTTATCACAATACTACATTAACTTATTATTTTTGAAAACTTAAACCTTCATTGTAAAAAATGAACTTCATTCAAATGACGGCATTGAAATATAAATTGCCTGGTTTAAATATCTCTAAAATGTGATACACTCCACGGTAATATTTTTAAAACTATCATAATACTACGATAATTTATTATATTTGAAAACTTCATCGAAAACAACTGAAATTAATTCAAATGACGTCATAGAAAAAATAACACGCCTGGATCTCTCTATAAAAACAGGATTTCATTCATAACTTTCTCCCATTCATTTCATTCATCACCATACTATAATAATTTATTTTATTTAAAAATTAAGACCATGGAGCTACAAGTAAGTAAACTCTATGCTTAAAACTTCATCGAAAAAAATCGTCCTTCTTTTTATAAAATCAATTAATATTTCATGCATATCAGCCATGCAGACTCCATGGACTAAATTATTTTGTGTTAAGGAAATACAGCAATTCTACTACAACTCATTCTACATATTTTGCTGTTTACATTTTACATAAGTGAAAAATAGGCTTCGTTGTAGAAATAATCAAGTTTGGATAATCATTTAAACTCAAATATATTGTATTTGCGTTGTTTCAGTATGTAGATGCACAGAATTTAAGCAAAAAATAAAGTAGTTTTAGGACGGATACAACACTCAATATGAATTAAAAAGAACTTAAAAAATCACGATTTTGAGACAAGATGGATGCCATATATCATTTTGAAGTGGGTCATGTGATCGTTTCATATCATGGTCACGTGATCGTTTCATATAAGAAGTGTAATTATTATTTTAATTTTTATTTAAAAAACTACTGAATATATTTCGCTGAATTTTTTTTTATATATTTTATGGAACAATTTAAATATTACCTAAAATTTTTGAAGCAATTTGTGAATTTTAAATCCGCTTAAAAAATGTTTAAAAAATTTGGTCTCATAGGGCTCAATGTATTTCATTTTTTCAACCCGGGTTCAATCCAAAACTAATTGGGTGATATTATTCATTTATATTCCCATAGGTCCTACAGACCGTCTGAACAATATACTAAAATTTCATTTTGATTAAGTCATTTTTACGGCAGTTATCGTGCTAACGGACAGACAGACAGACAGACAGACAGAGTGAACAAAGTCATAAACACTTTTCAACTTTGTTGTAAAGTGTTAACAAAGTCATAAACACTTTTCAACTTTGTTGTAAAGTGTTAATAAATGGATATAAAAATATATCTTATAAATGAACAATTTTATTTTTTTAATTACATTAATTGGGGACTGCGTACATCACTTTCATTTATTTTGGCAAAGAGTTTTCAAACTTACATATTGTATTTAGCCAATAACGTTATATATTGTGTTTAGCCAATAAACTCATTTAGCCTGTTGTTGAAAGAGAATAAGAGTAGAACGGGTATATCTTCTAACATAATTTTAGTGTTGGCATTTAGTATATACATACGGGATCAAGATGTTTTATTCTGCAGATCTGCAAATTCAGATCTACGAATTTGGCGGGATATCGCTAACTTGGTGACTTTTCTTACGCGTTGCCAAATTGACGTAAATGTCACCAA
Source organism: Amaurobius ferox (assembly GCA_951213105.1). Lineage (NCBI taxonomy): Eukaryota > Metazoa > Arthropoda > Arachnida > Araneae > Amaurobiidae > Amaurobius > Amaurobius ferox. Next base: position 69,897,896 of record OX578146.1, on the reverse strand, counting down.
ATTGCTAAAAACGACGCTAAATAAATGAAATTAATTTTGTTTTGTTAGAAGAGAGAACTGAAATTATGTTTCGTTAGCATTTGTCTGTCAATCCAACCGTCCTACTTAGTAACACATTTAGTGAATTTTTAAAATGTTGCCAAATTGATAAAAATATTTGTAAATCCATAAAAATATCTTGAAATTAATAAAATTGCGGTAAATAAATGACATTAATTGTGTTTTGTTAGGGGATAGCATTGTGATGATATTTCGTCAATTTGTGGCCAAATGTGACTAGCACTTCTATAGTCCCACTTAGCGATAAATTTGGCGGGTTTTTAAAACGTCGCTAAATTGACGAAAATGTCACCAAATCGATAAAATGACGCTATATTTATCAAAATGACACCGAATCGATGAAAATTCAATATTTTTCATAATTAAGTACGATTTTCTCTGTCGTTTCTTTTAATCTCTGTCGTTTTGTGAGAATTAAAAAATTTTTTTACTAAATTTGTTTACAAACTGGACCAGGATGCTTCATTCTTCAGATCTGCCTGAGAAGATAATTTTGTTTATCGAGCCAAGAAATTCTTATACATTTTTTAGAAGAATTAAATTAAATATTTTAATAGAATATTTTGAATAACAAAGTCATTTAGAATACTATAGGAATTTACACATAATTGTGAATGTCAAGTTTCTTTCTATTATATTTTCCGTACGAAGAATGCGTATACTGCTAGTCTAGTTATAAAGAAAGAACATAAAAAAATCTGATGTGGGCAGCACATGACTTTCGTTATATAATGCAATGAATTTACAACTTTTACAGCAAATAAAATAGATTATTTTTATAGTAGATATTTATATTCTTTCCAAGATATTGAATTTTCGTCAATGAGTTGTCATTTTGATTGATTTAGCGTGATTTTTATCCATTTTACGAGTTTTTCGTTAATTTAGCAACATTTAAAAATCGCCAAGTTGGCGACACTCCACCAAATTCGTTACCAAAATCTCGCCAAGCGCTATGGACGTAGAAATAATTTATTCTTAGAGCAGGTAAATGATTATTGGCGTTCAAATACAAAAGTATTACTCAAAGTATCTTTTTTCATGAATAGAACCAGTTAGAGCCACGAGAATGATGTCACCCAATTTATCGCATGGCATTACTTATGAAAAGTGAATATGTTTCTCAATAGGAAATATTTTTTTTTAATTTTATATGATTTTTGATAGTTTTTTTGAAAAATGTGCAAGATCTCGGGAACAGTTCATGTTAACGTTATAAAATTTATGTCATTCGTTTTCTAATGAAAATTACATCAGAAATGTCTATTTGCGTAACTTAATTAGAGGTTTTGATTTTTTGACGATTTTTTAAAATTTCACTCAAAAATTTAAGGGAGTTCTGAATATTCGATTGCGTATAAAAACAATAGGCTTCCAGTGTTTACGGATTCCAATTTTTGTACTAAATGTAGTTCGAATCGGTCCATTCGTTCGTGAGTTATCGTCTTCACAGTTTCACTGACACACACACACACACACACACACATACAAATACTTTCACACACACACACACAGACATCACTTTAAAAATGTTCGATCCGTGATCAGGGATGCTTGAAACGTACTCTCCCGTCGAAAACTCGAATTCGAATTTTCGACCCCGTCACAATACTTTCCTTATACGTTATTGTATATAAAGAACGTAAAAATGCAGTCGTAAAATCTTGGAACAACTACTAACTAGTCGAATTCTACACGAAATTGCCAAATGAGATTTTACAGAAAATTATAGATTGGTAACAGGCCACGACTATAATTGCAGGCACAGTTAAATGAAACTGGAATCAAGGGCATTTCATCCTGTCTCCTCTGTGACTCTAATGCAGTTATGATGGTCGACTATCTGAAATACTGTGAAAATTATTTGCTATTGCTGAGACCAACCACATTTTCGACCAAATGGGCTTAAATCTCTTGTCTCTACTGGGCGGTAAGAAAAGAAATAGATAACTTTTCGTCTTTTGGTGTTATTAGAATCTATAGCAGTTCGCAAAATTGTGACATATTGCATGTTTTCTTGTGGTTATTGCAGATATCAGCCAGCCATTCCATGCTGAAGAGCACATAAAAAGTATAAAACCAATTCATGAATACTGTTATCTGCAATGGGAGCGAGATCCTTATTTTAGGACTTCTAAACTGCAATTAGGATTATAGAATTCTTTTAAAGTTTTAGGACACTTACTGAAAAACGTTCATAATAAATAAAAGCATAGATAAATGTTCTTGTTTTCTTCAGGTCTTCCAATTTAGCACAAACTGCAATTCAAGAACTGCTTGTCAATGTCAAAAATATTTATTCCCAATATTCTATATTTTATACTTAACAGCTTTCTCTTGACAGACGCGTTCTCCAATATTCGAATAAAAGTTCCAGGAAACGAGGAAGGTTTTCATCTGCGAAAATAATGGCCCTTGGAATAGCCGATAAATTATTTTCTGATAATTCGATCCTCTTTTGGACCTTTTCCCGTATATATAATACGGGACAAGCGAGAATAATAAATGAACCGCTAAAATCGTCTGCTCCTTCTCCTGGAAAAGGTAATCGATTAGGGAGAACAATCGGCCTGACGTCAAAACTCGTGGTGAGTATGCTGGCATTTCATTTGCACGACAAATCTGCCGATGGCCATTTCACTTCATTTCAGAGTGATGGAAAAGTCAAGGCAGGCGACAATGATAATATCGATTGGCGTTGATATGGGCGTCCGTAGAACTTTTTTCAGCAGGCCACAAACTCAAGAATAAGACGTACAACATCGACTAGCCTGATGAGTACCCCCTTGTCATCCTCCTATAGGTGCCCATGAACGTTGAGAATAACACTTTTAAAACATTTTCATTATTGAGTTCTTTAAATACTTATTTTTGTGAAGACGTTAATAAAAAACTTTATCAAACCTTGGTCCATGAGATATTTCAATCCCCTGATATCATTTGGGCACAGCGTCAATAAATTTTGCAATTTTTATTCGAAAATAAATCTAAATGAAATAAATAAATTGATATAAATAAAATTGAAAATATATATGTATGTGTGTATGTATGTGTGTGTTTGTGTGTGTGTGTTAATGTTTGAGTGTATGTGTGTGCTTGTGTATATGTGTGTGTTTGTGTGTGTGTGTTTGTGTGTGTGTGTGTGTGTGTTTGTATGTGTGTGTGATTTGTCGTTTGTCTCATCACCACGGAACACCGAACTTCATGAAATTTTGTGGGTAGCCTTGGAATAGCACCACTTAAAATTCCATGTTTTGTTTTCCTAAGACTAGGAGATGTCAAAATATTATTAAGAAACACACAATTAAACCTTCAATAGAAATAGCATTATGCAGACGATATTTTTTGCACAAATGTATTTGAAGAAAATTACATTATGTTGCGTAGCAGCCGGATTAAATCAAATGTATTTATATGGAAGACAAATTTTATTAATTTTTTCCGATTTAAATAATAAAGAAATGGATGTAAAAATAATTTTTATAAATGAAGAATATTTCATTTGTTACTACACTGTATCAATTATGGCTTTCGGGTTTAGAGAATGCAAGAATTATTGATATTTTCAATCTTTTACGTTATCTAATTTATTTTGGCAAATATTTTTCAAACTCATATATTGTGTTGAAACAGAATAAAAATCGGACGGGTGTATCTTCTAATACCATTTAAGGGGACGGTAGGCGTTGAATTTTTTTTTAATTATTTATTGACTTTGAAATATGAAAATTTGTATAAATACTCCTCTTAACATTACTATATAAAATACCATTACATTTTTTTCAATTTTGTTACAATTTTGTACTTTTTTTTTTTTAATTTAATTTTTTTTAACAAAAATTTGAAAATGCTCCTTGCGTGTCATTTGTTCACATTTTTGATTAATTTTGCATTATGATCACTCAAAAACACATTATGAACAAATTTGGGTATTTATTTTTACATCCCTTAGAAAGTCAATTTTTTAAAAATATTTTTCTGCATTGAAACTTAATTTTCATCATTTAATTAGGTTCTTATTCACTTTTAATTATCTTAATGATGTCCAATTATAAAATGCACACCCAGTTTCATTAAAAAATATGAAAGGTGTCTTTTTGCCAAATTTCATGTATCTCAAACAAAAATTAAGACGCATGGAGCATTTTAAAAATGTAAAACCTTTGAAAATTCCGTTTCGAAAAAAATACATTTAATCTTTTGCTTGCGGGTGGAATAGCGTCCATCCCAAACGAAGAACCTCCCAAAAAGACGGGTATTTGACATACCCTATCCCAAACAGTTCGACCCCCCTTTGCAGGCATTGGCGTCCATGGAAATCACCGACAGAAACATTGCACCTGCTGCCTGTTTGGGATAGGGTATATCAAATACTTGTCTTTTTGGGAGGTTCTTCGTTTGGGATGAACGCTGTCCCACCCGTAAGTAAAAGGTCAAATGTGTAAAATATTGTTATATATTAAAAAAAAACTTTTTTTAGTTGATTTATACTCATTTCAACGTCCACCGTCCCCTTAAATGCTTTCTTCTTGACATATACAATTTTGTATTTTTTGTAAAATTTTTATTTATTTATTTTTTTACATCTCAACAGACACAACAAGCCCAATTACAGAGAAGGGTAAAAAACAATACATATACTCACAAACACTCATAAAAAGTACACAAATAAAAAAATTATCGATTGAAACACAATTAAAATTTACATCAAACAAGATCTAAAAACCTTAGGCGGATCACTAAAAATGTCCAGACTTAAAGGTAATCCATTGACCGCTTTGACAAACCGCGTAATAGGTTGATTTTTTAAGAAGAAAAAAAAATGTACCATGAAGCACCTTAAAGAGCACACACCTATTTCTTGTCCAATAAGCCGGTACATAGATATTGATTTCACTTAGCACGTCCAGACAGTCAATATTACTATATATTAACTTATAAAAGAATAAAAAGACAAAATACAACCATTTACGTTCCAGAGATCTAATACCATTGTTGGTTCGGGGTAAAGTATTAGACATATCACGGTTACAAATGCCGTAACCCTAATAACAAATGTACCTCAAAAATTTATTTTGAACCCTCTCAATTTTACTATTAGCACAATTATTATATGGATGTCGTAATTAAATAAATCTGTTGGAACTGATTTGTGCTCTTAAATTTTATACTGTTTAATAACATATGCTGTGTTAACTATAAGTATTACCTAAGGAATCTTTTCTCATGAATGGAACTAACTAGATCTACGAGAATGATGTCACCCAACTTATCGCATGATATTACTGATGAAAAGTGAACATATTTCAACAGTAGGTAATATTTTTTTTAATTTTATACGATTTTTTGATAATTTTTTTGAAAAATGTATAATATCTCGAGAACGGTTCATGCTAGCGTTCTAAAATTTGTTTTAATCGTTTTCTAATGAAAAATTACATAAGAAATGACTATTTTTGTAACTTTATTAAAGGTTTTAATTTTTTGAGGATTTTTTCAAAATTTCACTCGAAAATTTAGGGGTGTTCTGAACATGCGACTGCATATAAAAACAATAAGCTTCCAGTATTCATGTATTGTAATTTTTGTGCCAAATTTCTTTCGAATCGGTCCCTGTGTTCATCAGTTATCGTCTCCACAGACTCACTGACACACACACACACGCACATACACACACACTTTCACACACGCACACATACTTTCTCACACACACACAGACAACATCTCAAAAACGTCTGATTCGTGTTCAGGGATGCTTGAAACGTGCTCTCCCGTCGAAAACTCGAATTCGAATTTTGGGCCCCGTCACAATACTTTCCTTATACATTATATGTATATAAGGAAAGTAATAGCTTAAACTTTACATTTGTGCTATAGATCAAAATCAAGTTTTTCAATCACACTAGCCATGCCAAAATTTATAAATAATTTTCAGTCATAAACATCAATGCTTTTACTACAAAGTTTGTAATCTATAGCGAAAAGATCATCAGCAACGCAAAATAGAAGCAGTTGTTTGTAATATTCTCTCATTAGATAAAAAAAAATCTGATGTGGGCAACACATGACTTTCCTTATATAATGTAATGAATTTGCTACTTTTACAGTAAAAAAATATGTTTTTCTTATAGTAGATACTAATATACTTTCCAAGATATTGAATTTTCGACAATTAATCGTCATTTTCATTGATTTAGAGTCATTTTTATCCATTTGGCGAGATTTTCGTTAATTTAGCAACATTTCAAAAAAGTCGCCAAGTTGGCGACATTTCGCCAAATTCGTCGCCAAAATCTCGCCAAGCGTTATGCACTAAGAAATAAGTTATTCTTACAGCAGATAAATAAATGACTATTGGCGTTCAAATACAAAAGTATTATTCAAAGTATCTTTTTTCATGAATGGAACGAGCTAGATCCACGAGAATGATGTCACTCAATTTAACGCATGGTATTACATATGAAAAGTGAACATGTTTCTCAATAGGAAATATTTTTATTTTATTTTATATGACTTTTTGATATTTTTTTTTTAAATGTACAATATTTCGAGAACGGTTCATGTTAGCGTTCTAAAATTTATGCCAATCGTTTTCTAATGAAAAATTACATAAGAAATGTCTATTTGCGTAACTTTATTAGTGGTTTTGATTTTTTGACGATTTTTTCAAAATTTCATTTGAAAATTTAGGGGGGTTCTGAACATTCGATTGCGTATAAAAACAATAGGCTTCCAGTGTTTACGGATTGTGATTTTTGTACCAAATTTCGTTCGAATCGGTCCCTTCGTTCGTCGGTTAATCTACTACATTATAAATAGTACGGGTATATAATTTCCCATATAATTTTAGCACTTTCATTTTGGCATATCTTGGAATCAATTACTGCTTTCAGGTTTAAAGATCATGGGTTTATTGAAATTTTCAATTTATACATGCAATCTACTAATACAGGTTATATCTTCTAATATTCGGGTATATAAGTAGTACGGGTCCCATGCAATTTTAACGTTTTTATTTTGCATATATTGATTCAATTCCATATTTTTTGTAAATTTGCCTATAAAAGATGCCGGGGTGTTTTATTCAGAGATTTTTAAACTTCTTTTTAGGAGGATTAAATTAAATATTTTAACTAAATATTTTGATTAAAAATGTCATTTAGTATACTATAGGAATTTGCACATAATTGCGAATTTTAATTTTCTTTATTATATACTGCGTACGAAGAACGGGTATGCTGCTAGTACTAACTGTAATTCGCTTCTCCGTTGGAATACATTTATATTGATTTTATAACGATTGGGTTTATACTTAATTTTCTTTCAATGTTCACTTATTTCGAAAGCCAAAAGCATCTTAATGAAATGATGTTTGAAATTAGGTATATACGGCTCCATTTAAATTCAAAATTAAATCCAAAATAACAATGCTACACTACGGCACAAATCCTTCAATACGTCCAGTTGCAGTTTTTCGTCTGCTTTGGCGGCTACTACTTTGAGATAACACTTGAAACGCTATCTATCCAGTTTATTTTTCTACACCCATGGCTATGTCCAATGATGAATCATCTTAAACACAAGCGATTTTTCTAAAATTTCATATATGCCAGCCTCGCCTCGCATTATAAATGCATTTTACAGGAATTGCAAAAGCGAAGTGGGGCAGTAACTGTTGCACAACAATTCTACTAATCTATATATACAATAGCTCTATGAATAACCTATTTCTACAATAACTTTACGAATTTCAAAATGTTGAGTTTTTTAGAATTGCGAAAGAAATTTTTGAATTCCACGAAAATTACATTTATGTTGTACAATATTCAAATAGCCTTCGTATTATATTGAGTCATATCAATACTTAGTATATAATGGCGCATTAGTGGGATGTTGAAAACATAATAATAATAAAAAAAAAATACAACCAACAAGAAGATGCTATTCAAAGTATATATGTGGGCGTCTCTAAATGAAAATATATGGTTTCCCTTTTGAGTGCGATTACTAAATTTGAATAAGTTTATTTTAGTTATTGATTATTCCTTTCCCTACATACATATTATAGTGTATAGGAAAAGTGTGACAGGGTCGAAAATTCGAATTTGAGTTTTCGACGGAATGTATTGTTAGAGCGTACTTTTTAACAATACGTTCTAAACATACCTAAACTCCAATCAAACGTTTTTGAAGGTGGATTTCTGTGTGGGGATGTGGATGCATGTTAGGGAGTATGTGCAAGCGATATGTCATGAATGAATGGAGCGTTTCGAAAATAATTTTGTACGATTTTTACAATTAGAGAATACTAGAACCCTACTGATTTTAAATGCAATGTTTGGAAGATCCCCTCGCGCCCTTCAATTTTCGAACGAATATTTAAAAAAATCATTAAATAAACTTAGATAATGATAACAATGATAACTTCAATAATGATAAATAAATAATCATTTCAGACGTAATTTTTCATTAGAAAATGAATGATATCAATTGTAGAACGCCAGTATACATACCGTTCTTGAGATAGTGCACGATTTTTGCTAAGACTTTTTGAAAAATCATTAAGAAATCAGATTTATATAGTTTAGATGATGACTGATAAGGATTCAGCATCACATTCTGGAGGAGATTGTGGGGGTTTACTAAGGATTTCCACTTCTGGTTCAAAAATATTCTTTAAAACATATTTTTCTCAGAATTGGTTATAGATAGAACTTAGAGGATAAGTGATATAAATTCAGCATAAAATTTCAGAGGGAGTACGGGTTCGCTAAGGATTTCCATCTCCGGGTTTGAATATGCCATTTCCGGTTTTTCTGAAAATTCGCATGACTGTGCGAAATAAGCGTACAAAAGAGAATATAAATGCTTAATAATTCCGCTAAAAATGATGTGTACACACCATAAAAAAGCTCCTTCATAAATTTCTTTCTTTTTATGTAATTTGCAGATATAATATATTTAAATGATTTTTGATGCAAAGGGATAAAGTGACTAAGATTTATATTTTGAGGCTGAAATCGTTTTACTTTGATCTATCTTCTATGTCCATGGATTTAGAAAACGAACTGGATGAATAATCACAACGTTGAATATACGCCACCGCACTTCAGACGATTTTGGAGAACTGGATGTATAGTATTCATGTGACGTCACGAGCTAAACACGTGGTTTACTGGCGAACATGTTTGTTCGCCAGTAGCATAGGTTTATACAATCGTGTAAGCGTGATAGACAAAATAATTATGGTTACGTGTGCAATTTTGGGGTGTGTTCAACGCACAGGCCGAGATAATGGTATATCATTTCACCGATTTCCAAGAATTGTGAGCAGTAAAAGTAGAAAATGTCCATAAAACGAAGGAATGAATAGTTGTCTCGCGTTCATCGATTGGACATAACAGATGAGAAAATAAACAAGAAAGATCAATCATGCTTAAAGCATTGATTATGAAATACTTTCCAACTGCAATGCAATTTTACTTAAACATCTCTAAAATGCGATACATTCAACGGTGATATTTTTAAAATTATCACAATACTACAATTTATTATATTTGAAAACTTCATCAAAAATAAATGAGCTTTATTCAAATAACGTCATCGAAATATAAATCGCCTGGCTCTCTATATAAAAGCAGTGAATATTTCATTTATTAACTTTTTCCATTCCTTTCATTCAGCAGCGATATTTTTAAAATTATCACAATACTACAATAATTTATTTAACTTGAAAACATGGAGGTAAAAGTACTTTATAACTCCATGCTTAAATCTTCATCGAAAAAGACAATAGAATCGTCTGCTTATCTATATAAAATCAATAAATATTTCATTCATATCAGCTATATTACAGACTCCAGAGCTAAATAATTTTGCGTTAAAGAAGTTCAGCAATTCTTATACAACTCATCTTACACCTTGATGTGTTTACATTCTACATACGTGAAAATCAGGCTTCGTAGTAGAAATAATCAAAGTTTGATGATTATTTAAACTAAAAAATATTGTAATTGCGTTGGCGCAGTATATAGATGCACAGAAAAAAAAAATAAAAGTAAATGATTTTAGGACGGATGCAACACTAAATATAAATTAAAAAGAACTTTAAAAATCACGATTTTGACACAAGATGGATGGCATTGATCATTTAAACTCAAATACATTGTAATTGCGATGTTTCAGAATACAGATGTATAGATATGAAGCAAAAATAAAGCGGTTTTAGGACGGATACAACACTAAATATAAATAAAAAGAACTTTAAAAATCATGATGTCGACACAAGATGGATTTCATATCTTATTTTTAAGTGGGTCACGTGATCTCTTCATATGATATGGGTGTAATTATTATTTTAAATTTAATCTGAAAAACTACCTAATATATTTTGCTGAAATTTTTTTTATATTTTTTATGGGATAATTTGAATATTTCCTAAAACTTTCGAAGCAATTTGTAAATTTTAAATTCGTTTAAAAAATGTTTGAAAAAGTAGGTCCCATAGGGTTCAATGTGTTTCATATTTTCAATCCGGGTTCAATCCAAAACTAATTGGGTGATATTATCCATTTATTCCCGTAGGTTCCACAGATCTTCTGAACAACACACTAAAATTTCATTTTGATAAAGTCATTTACGGCAGTTATCGTGCTAACGGACAGACAGACAGACAGATAGACAGACAGAATGAACAAAGTCATAAACACTTTTCAACTTTGTTGTAAAGTGTTAAAAAAAACTACCTGTCTCGGAAATTTACATCAATTATTCTAATTACTAACCTTCAACTAAATCCGAATTATATACCGATCTACTTTAAAAATGCCAATGAATAAATAAGAAAGATCAATCATGCTTAAAGCATTGATTATGAAACACTTTCCAACTTCAATGCAATTTTATTTAAAAAAGTCGAAAATGCAATACATTCCTCGGTAATATTTTAAAACTTATCACAATACTACATTGATTTTGAAAACTTAAACCTTCATTGAAAAAAATGAACTTCATTCAAATGACGGCATTGAAATATAATAAATGACGGCATTGAAATGGGGCAGTAACTGTTGCACAACAATTCTACTAATCTATATACAATAGCTCTACGGATAACCTATTTCTACAATAACTTTACGAATTCCAGAATGTTGAGTTTTTTAGAATTGCGAAATGAATTTTTGAATTCCATGAAAAGTATATTTATGTTGTACAAAATTAAAATAGCCTTCGTATTATATTGAGTTATATCAATACTGTTACATCGGTTTTTCCTCATGCAATGTAACATTGGAATGATTCTCATACCTATAAAGATGGTCCCTGTATTTTCACACAATTTCTACAAGATTTCCCTTTGACCACCAATGCAAAGGGTCTGTGGATTCTGGACTTCATGCCTGTGGGTGGTCTCGTTCAAGATGGAGGAAGACTCAATGGGGGATAAGCGGTCGTTGGGGGCGCAGTTAAACCCAGATGTTCACGCAGGAGCGTGGGACTCCAGCCACCTGCAAATAATAACTCAGGGGTTACTGACCAAGCCCTCTGTCAGGGGCTAGCCACTGGAAAATGAGCACCCTAATATCGTCCAATAATATTAAGGGGGGCTTAAACCTTGCAGCGAATGAAAAAGAGAGGGAGGAGAGATCGACTTGGGGATTTTTCGAGAGAGACGAATTTTGAGTTTGAAAGTCGAGAGTGCTTTTTGAGATTTGAGAAGGTGAAGTACTAAAAATTTCGCCGGAGCAAAAATGCTCCCTGGGTTCCGACTGTGTAACGCACGAATGTCCGTTTGGCCCAAGAGTAGAGGTAAGGCCTTTAAATACGTACAGCACTCAGAACTCTCTCTCCTTCACTCCCGCTCTTTTAAATAACTCCATTCGAGGAATTTTGGCTTACTTTGTGGCACAAGCCAAATGCTTTTTGAACGTAAGATTTTCAGAAGGGATTTTATACTCTATAATATTTTGAAATTTAGAGGGTAGCTAACCTTATAAATGTTGTTGTTGTTGAGAACCAGACCGTCCGACCTACCAGAAAGGTGTAAGGTAACTGTATGGACGGCCGGGAAGTGCCACCCAATTTAGACCGGAACCCAGTGGGGGAGGCATCCACAGGGACCGTACCCTCCTTCCCCTACCACCAACCTCTCGGAAGGACTTACGGACCCACATGTTTAACGTGATCGTACTCCGCATGAACACGGCGGCATTTGTGGTAGCGTGCAAATCTAGCGCGCAAACCACGGGGATACCGCACCCGAGATGGCCAACAGCAGGCGGTGTTCCGAGGTGGTCACCCACCAAGTACTAACCGCGCCCGATGCTGCTTGACTTCGGTGAAACCTTATAAATGTGTAAATTTTAGCAGAATTTGAGAATTGTAATTATGAGTGTATTAGAATGTGAGAATAGTAAGAATTGTGATTATGAGTCTAATTAGAATTCGAGAGTAATAAGAACTGTGATTATGATTTTGTTCGGATTTAAGAATAGTAACTTACCTTGTGTTGTAGGAGAAAACTTTTAAGCTCGTGTGTTAAGATCAAAGCTTTTTCATGTTTTTAAATGTTAAATATGTAAATAAACTTTTTGTTATTTTTAAAATCTAATTAATGTCCTCATTTCCTAACATTTCAATTATTTCTTAATTTTCAGATTAAATCTATACGATCACGACAGCCATTAACTTTATGTTTAATGAACATATTAGGTATTTATCGCGCCCAAACCGGGCGTGTGGGATTTCCCACTCAGCAAATACCTAGTATATAATGGCGTGCATATTATAGTGTATAGGAAAAGTGTGACAGGGTCGAAAATTCGAATTTGAGTTTTCGACGGAATGTATTGTTAGAGCGTACTTTCTAACAATACATTCTAAACATGCCTAAACTTCAATCAAACGTTTTTGAGGGGGGATTTCTGTGTGGGGATGTGGATGTATGTTAGGGAGTGTGTGCAAACGATATCTCATGAATGAATGGCGCGTTTCAAAAATAATTTTGTACGATTTTTACAATTAGAAAATACTAGAACCCTATTGATTTTAAATGCAATGGAATGTTTGGAAGATCCCCTCACGCCCTTCAATTTTCGAACGAATATTTAAAAAAATCGTTAAATAAACTTAGATAATGATAACTTCAATAATGATAACTTCAATAATGATAAATAAATAATCATTTCAGACGTAATTTTTCATTAGAAAACGAATGATATCAACTGTAGATAGCTAGCACAGACCGTTCTTGAGATAGTGCACATTTTTGTAAGACTTTTTGAAAAATTATTAAAAAATCAGGGCCTTTAATACTGTTACATAAATAATCATTTTATATGTAATATTTCATTGCAAAACAAATGAGATAAACTTTGAAATTAGTATTTAGTATATGTATTTTTAATTATATTTAAATTAAGGATTTCCTAACGATGAGTATAATTAACCAGTATTTTTTCATTGTTATAGGATAGAGTACAGAATATATATAGAGATAAAAATAAATTGAAAGGTAAAATAATTTTGAATACGCTGGAATATTCCTTATTGTTTCAGTTTCAATTTGCATTGCGCTGATAATTTATTTTTACAAAATGGACAGTTTAAGTAAATATTTTAGGCCTTTCGCCATAGAAATACATACAATGCAGGACTACTTATCTTATCCCAGCGCCACCTGAATTATTGTCTCAAACGATATCGACGTTTTCTTAATGTGAAGTTATAACTCCTTACTTTATCTCTGTGGGCTTCACACTCTCAAATCTTGCTGACCAACGAGCATCCGACATATTATGGAGTAGCTGGCTATAATGTGGTCAAGTAGTATACTCCATATTTGTGGCCTGCTGCTAAATAGGTTGTACATTTTCTGAATTCAAAGAATGTCATTGCTTCTGGGCATCTCACTTTGTATGTCGCGAAAGTTTGAAACTCATGACGCACGGACAAAATGTAGCAAGTTTATCGGTCTTAAGTATGTGGGCTATGGAAGATTTGTGAGGTCCTCATCCATGACCATGGAGTTAAAAGTAAGAAGTTAAAACTTCATATTAAGAAAACACCAATATCGTTTGAGACAATAATTCAGGTGGCGCTGGGACAAGATAAGTAGCCCTGCTTTGTATGCTTTTCAATGGCGAAAGGCCTAAAGTATTTATTTAAACTGCCAATTTTGTAAAAAAATAAATTATTAGCGCAATGCAAAGTATAACAGAAACAATAAAGAATATTCCTAGGTATTCAAAATTATTTTATCTTTCAATTTATTTTTATCTCCTCATATTCTGTATTCTTATCCTACAACTATGAAAAAATACTCATAATAAGGGAACCTTTAATTTAAAAATAATCAAAAATACATATACTAAATACTACGCCTTTCTGTTGTGTCAGTAGCAATAACAGCTACTTTACTAACACTAGCGACACTTAGGTATAATTCTCAAAGCATTATGGCATTTTCAAACGTTTCATCCATAGGAGTTTTATCTCCTTTCTAACTCCATGTCCATGACACTTTGACGGCGGAATTTATCGACTCTCGAGCACTTTTAGAATTACGTTCGCTATGTCTTTTCCAGTCTTTTTGTCCTTTCAACTATCTTTGAGCATCAGTTCAACGTTTGATCGCCATAATTACGTTTTGAAGAGTACGATGCATGGGGGGGTGGGGGTGATGCTGACATTGTTTGAAGAAGTTGCATAGATCAATCGACTTGACTGGAGATATATTAAACAAAGTTCTTTTACTGCATCTCTTGCTTTAATAGTGTCATCAGTTTCTCTTTTAATGTTTTTTTTTTTTTTTTACTTTCTCATAGGTAGTATTCAGAATATTTTGTCTTCACGAAAAATTTTGATTTCGAGATCTTGATGCCAATACATGTTTCAATACCTCCTGAACACGTTTTGACTATTTTTGGAGTGATGTCCGTCTGTCTGATGTCTGTGGTCGATTTCTTGTGTACGGGATAGCAGCCACAAATATTAACGGATTTTCACGAAACTGTGTATCTAGCTTTGTTATTTAAAAATTTAGAACTAGATAGAATGTTTTTTTAATTCGAAAACTTCGAAGTTATATATATTTTTAACATGGTGTGTCGTAGGACATGGGGGCATTTGGCATAATCACGCATAAAAGGATATATTTACGGCTCAATGGTTATGAGACTCGATAATTTCAATCACTGTTGTGAAAAACAGTCGAGATACACTTTTTACTTTCTCATTCTATGTTAGTATAGAGAAGGTATTGTTTTCATCAAAATTTTTTTGGTTCGTGGCGTCATTAGCCACTCTTGGAGTCTCTAGCAAGTTACCCCTATGGGTTACATTGTCAAGCAGAGATGTAAATAACGCCTCTATACGCGTATTTCACTCTATAAAATAAGCAAATACGCTTTATAAATTAAGTAATGCGCATTTTTACGCATCGATTTTGCAAACAAAAATGAACAAAAAATCTTTTTTGGAATCGTAAATTAAACAGATTTGGATTGAATGTAAATTTAATTTCGAGAAAGCTGTTCCTTTATGGGAAAGTCAAAAGCAAAGAAGGTTGGAATTTTAAAAGGAAAAATTAAAAATTATTTACTTAATAGGTTTATAATTTTCTTTTCTCTATGTCTGTTTACAACCATATGGAGAAACTAGGCCAAAGGTTAGATAACAATTTTGATATTTCATTATGAATTATATGATTGGTTGTTTTATGAGAAAAAAAAAACATTGCTAATTATACTATGACGAATTTATAATTCAAGATTGCTACTCAACTTGGAAAATTGACAGGAAATTAAAAAAAAAAATGTGATTCTAAAAATCCAAAATTTAGTAAACATTTTAAAACACATTTCGTAAAGTTTATAAGGTATATTAATTATGCTATCAGATATACAATGCATTTTGTTTATTAACACAAATAAAGAGTATAGTGCATTGCTTAAATCTTATTTTTATTTTTAACGTAGAAAAATCAGAAATTTATATTCTGTTGGCTGATGACCCTGTAATTCTTTTTATACAAAATACAATAAATACCTGGAAATTTGAGGGTAATTGTACATTTGTTAAAAATTACTCCTCTGGAAAGCAATATACTCCTTCAAATCAAGTCAGGGAGTATTTTTACTTTTCTAAAAAAATTCTAGCTCGATCTATCGTATCTAATTCTAGCTCGTCAAGTATGTTATCAATCAAAAGATTTTAAGCCCTTAAAAGTTGATGGGTAACACACTACATTTGTAATTATTTGGATCCACGATATCGATTTTTCAAATTTTTTCTTGTAAATGTTGAAAAAAAATATATATTTCTGGTATGAGATACCTGAGTTGAGCCACATTTCAGTTAATTTTTTGTCAGATACTTCAACATCTGATGGCATCTCGTAATTTCCAAAAACACTTGAATTTTAAAGAGTTTTTAACCCTTAGTTATTTCTTCTCCCACTCTTTTTAACACTTTACAACACAGTTGAAGAAGTGTTTAGGACTTTGTTCATTCTGTCTGTCTGTCTGTCTGTTCGCACGATAACTGCCGTAAAAAATGACTTTATCAAAATGAAATTTTAGTATGTTGTTGAGAGGGTCTGTGGGACATATGGGAATGTAAATGAGTAACATCACCCAATTAGTTTCGGATTGAACCCGGGTTGAAAAAATGAAATACATTGAACCCTATGGAACCTAATTTTTCAGACATTTTTAAAGCTAATTTAAAATTCACAAATTGCTTCGAAAATTCAAATATTCAAATTATCCCATAAAATATATATAAAAAAAAAAAAAAATCAGCAAAATATGTTCGGTAGTTTTTTAAATAAAAATTAAAATATTAATTGCACCCATATTATATGAAAAGATTAGGTGATCCACTTCAAAATAAAATATGGCATCCATCTTGTGTGAAAGCCCCAGGCCGTCCGGCTCGTCCAGAGGACTTGGAGCAACAGAATGGACGACCGGGAAGGGGGACCATCTTGTGTCGAAATCGTGATTTTTGATGTTCTTTTAATTTATATTTAGTGTTGCATGCGTCCTAAAACAGCTTAATTTTTTATTTTTTTCGGTGCATCTATATACTGCGCCAACGCAATTACAATATTTAGAAGTTTAAATGATTATCAAACTTTGATCATTTCTACAACGAAGCCTAGCTTTCATATATGGAGAATGTAAACACATCAAGCTGTAAGATGAGTTGTATAAGAATTGATGAATTTCTTTAACGCAAAATTATTTAGCTCTGAAGTCTGCAATATAGCTGATATGAATGAAACATTAATTGATTTTACATAGAGAAGCAGGCGATTCCATATTATTGCTTTTTTGATGAAACTGTAAGCATGGAATTAGAAAATAATTTTACCTCCATGGTTTTACGTTTTTAAGTAAAATGAATTATTGTAGTATTGTGATAATTTTAAAAATGTCGCCGCTGAATGAAAGGAATGAACAAAAGTTCATGAATGAAATATTCACTGCTTTTATATCGAGAGCCAGGCGATTTATATTTTGATGACGTTATTTGAATAAAGTTCATTTGTTTTCGATGAAGTTTTTAAGTATAATAAATCATTGTAGTACTGTGATAATTAAATTATTATAGTATTGTGATAATTTTAAAAATGTCACCGCTGAATGTATCGCATTTTAGAGATGTTTAAATACAATTACATTTCAGTTGGAAAGTGTTTCGTAATCAATGCTTTATGCATGATTGATCTTTCTTGTTATTTTTATCGCCTTTAGAGATCCGGGCTTGTGTTTGTAATCAAATGCTCGCACGTAAAAACTAACGAACCCTCAATAAAAAAAAACTGTCAAGCTTAATAGTTACACTTATTTCAATCTATAAATAATTAAACGAGAAATGCAATGGGTAGTTCATATTACTTTTAGATGCAATGGGTTGCTTGATTTGGTGAAAAACTCATACACGATGAAAATTTATTAAAAAGTGATGAAGCAATGTTGTCCATTCTGTAATTTTCTTTTCCGACAAAGTTATTTTTCATAATTAATTTCCTGAATATTCATCACCTTGCTATTTTTTGTGCCTATTTCTGCACATTTTTCTTTATAATTTTGCGTATGCTTACCGATGCGTTCCTTTAATAAGAGAGAGATGACTCACATATATTTTACTTTTATTTAATAATTCATCTAATTTTAAGCATAAACAACTTGATAAATAATAAAGTTTTTATATAAAACTATCTCGAAAGTGCAATGAATTATACAAATATTTTTAACACTTTACAACAAAGTTGAAAAGTGTTTATGACTTTGTTCATTCTGTCTGTCTGTCTGTCTGTCTGTCTGCCCGTTAGCACGATAACTGCCGTAAAAATGACTTAATCAAAATGAAATTTTAGTATGTTGTTCAGACGGTCTGTAGAACCTATGGGAATATAAATGAATAATACCACCCAATTAGTTTTGGATTGAACCCGGGTCGTAAAAATGAAATACATTGAGCCCTATGGGATCTAATTCTTCAAACATTTTTTAAGCGGATTTAAAATTTACTAATTGCTTCGAAAATTTTAGGTAATATTCAAATTGTTCTATAAAATATATAAAAAAAAATTCAGCGAAATATATTCAGTGGTTTTTTAAATAAAAATTAAAATAATAATTACACCTCTTATATGAAACGATCACGTGACCATGATATGAAACGATCACATGACCCACTTCAAAATGATATATGGTATCCATCTTGTTTCAAAATCGTGATTTATAAGTTCTTTTTAATTCATATTGAGTGTTGTATCCGTCCTAAAACTACTTTATTTTTGCTTAAATTCTGTGCATCTACATACTGCAACAACGCAATGACAATATATTTGAGTTTAAATGCTCATCTAAATTTGATTATTTCTACAACTAAGCTTATTTTTCACCTATGTAAAATGTAAACAGCAAAATATATAGAATGAGTTGTATTAGAATTCCTGTATTTTTTTAACACAAAATAATTTAGTCCATGAAGTCTGCATGGCTGATATGAATGAAATATTAATTGATTTCATAAAGAGAAGGACGATTTTTTTCGATGAAGTTTCAAGCATAGAGTTTAATTATTTGTAGCTCCATGGTCTTAAACAAAATGTTTAAATAAAATAAATTATTATAGTATTGTGATGAATGAAATGAATGAGAGAAAGTTATGAATGAAATCCTGTTTTTATAGAGAGATCCAGGCGTGTTATTTTTTCTATGACGTCATTTGAATTAATTTCAGTTGTTTTCGATGAAGTTTTCATATACAATAAATTATCGTAGTATTATGATAATTCTAGAACTATTACCGAGGAATGTATAACATTTTAGAGATGTTTCAACAAGGCAATTTATATTTCAATGCCGTCATTTGAATGAAGTTCATTTTTTTCGATGAAGGTTTAAGTTTTCAAATATAATAAATTAATGCAGTATTGTGATAAGTTTCAAAATATTACCGAGGAATGTATTGCATTTTAGACTTGTTTAAATAAAATTGCATTGAAGTTGGAAAGTGTTTCATAATCAATGCTTTAAGCATGATTGATCTTTCTTGTTATATATTGTACTTCATTTACACCCGCAAAAGATAATATTTTCTTTTTTGTAATTTGCTTCCTTTCTTCGTCTCTGTATTTATTATTATTATTATTATTATAATTATTATTATAATTATTATTATCATTATTATTATTATTACTGTTATTATATTATTATTATTTAAAAAATTTCTACTTTAGATTTTTGCGCAATTTGTCACCTTGTGCGACCTTGACCCATCCCAGGCTCCCTGGCAGAATCAGACTCGGGGCAAGAGTCCCTCTACCCTCCCCCTCCCTTTCGACTTCCTGTGTGAAACCATTGTTTACGCACTTTAACATTTCTAAAGATTTGTTAATTCCAGTTTTTCTGCATTGTACTTTGTATATTAGTATTGATTTTCTTGTAATATGCCTATTTTATGCCTCTTCGCTTCGTATAAATTCACTTTTTGCCGAACGTATATTTGTAATAATCAAATTTAGTTTATGGCCTGCCTTTATATAAAACTCCAATTTTCTTGTGTCACATGACTCTGAAGAAGGTATTTTACATTTTTACACCCGAAAGCACTCTGGCAAATGTAATCTAATTTACGTCTTGTATGCTGAAATAAATATTTTATATTTTAAATTTCTTTTAATATTTCAACCCCAGACGTGTCGCCAATTTAGTCATTCTTTTAAATCCAGTAGCTCTCATGATATTCATGCATTGAAAATTAAAGACTTAAAACTGAATAAAGAAACGTAAAAGAAAGTAAAAAATAATATCATTATATACAATAACTGAGCTATTTAAAGTAAAAGCATATCTTTGGTTTCATTCTTTGTCTCTTTAATTTCACTTCGTCTGAAATTTAAAGTAGAATATATTCTATTTCAATCCATGATGATATATTTTCTTTTTTGAGAATCGTTTGGAATGACTTTTATTAATAACTGCCACTTTAGCCAGGCTTGTCACCAATTTCTTTTCGTGTTAAAATATATTCTAGAATGCATTAAAGTTTTGTTTGACGTACACTATTAATAGATTCTACATATTCTGCGCTGAAAATATCCGATTTTCGTGCGAAGATTTGTGTTTCGAATCTGGCAATATGAGACTATTCGGAGAAATCTGCTTTTTCGTGACTGTAACTGATCCAAGCAATTCTTTTCTATGCTTTTTTTATACGCTCCAAGAATTTGCTTTTCCTTTTCTGCTGAAATTCTGAAAAATGTATTTTTAAAAGCAATTAATGAAAACAAAAATGTTAAAAGCTAAATAAATTTTATTAGAATAACCCCACGCAATTCTTTCCCATCCGATGTTGTTTTTTTACGCTCCAAGCATTTGTTTACCTTCTCTGCTAAATTTCTAAAAAATGTATTTTTAAAAGCAATTAATGAAGACAAAAATGTTAAAAGTTAAATATATTTTATTGGAATAATCTAAAATGCTCACTAATTACCCTGGCTTCCAAAAGTTAAGCATCAACGGTAAAATCAACAATAATGGGAAAGTAAAGCTTTGATTAACTCAAAGTTGTACATGAAGGTAGCAAATGCGTTTATGCATTAAAGAAAACAAGAATTATGTACAAAGATGGAAAAATATTTACTTTTCGCAAGTTATATGATGACGTCACATTTGGATCATTAACAAAATGATGTTTAAAGACAAATAAACCAAACAAAACTTACATTAGTATGGTATATGACCACCCCGGATCTTCACACAAACTTTGCAGCGGTTTTCTAAGTTTTCAATGAGGTGATCAACCATCGCAGATATGAGTAATGGCCATTCCTCTAATAGGGCAGTTTCCAACTCTCTGAGACTAGCTGCAGGTAAACGTGCAGAGACTGGCCACCCGAGGGCATCCCAAAGGTTTGCAATGGGATTAAAGTCGGGGGGGGGGGGGGATATGCCGGCCACTCCATACGAGAAATGCACTCACTTTCCAGGTATTCGTCAACGATGTTAGCTCGATGGGGACAGACATTATCGTCCATAAGGAGGAAATCAGGACCAACTGTTGTAGCGTAGAGTCCCGCAATGGGGTCTAGGACTTCATCCCGATACCGCGCAGCCGTCACAGAACCGCCTTTAAAGATGTGCAGATCTGTGCGATATCCCATTGAAATTTCAGCCCACACCTTGACGCTGCCACCTCTGGATGCCTGATGTTCCATGATGTTCTTGGCCTGATTGCATGTGTCTCGTTCTCTCCAGACCCTTACACGCTTATCATCTGATTCCAGGGCAAATCTAAACTAGTCCGTGAACAGGACGTTGCACCAATCTGAGACAGTCCAATTGGCATGTTGACGACACCACTTTAATCTTACCCCTCTGGCTTGGATGGTTGGTGAAACACAAAAACGTGGTACTCGGGTATACAGTCCCTTCACGTGGAGCCTTCGGCGCACAGTACTGGCAGATATTTTCTTACAAAGTGCCGCTTCAACCATGGATGTAACAGTTGTAGAGGTCGCTCTGTGATTCTGCTTGGCTACTATAGCAATATACCGATCTTCAGAGGGGGTGGTGACCTTTAGACGACTGGGCATAGGTCTCCGGACAAATGTTTGACTTGTTTGGAATTGCTTCCCTAATCGAGAAATTACCAAATGATCAACGCCGAAGAAAATAGCGACATCTTTGATTGACTGTCCTGCTTCAATGTGTCCGACAGCACGACAGCGCTAACTATCTGTCATTCGACTTCTTTCAGCCATAAAAACACGAATATCATCAAAAATAATCCTGCAAAAGTTATAAATACTTCGCATCAGCATTTAAATGCACCTCCTCAAACCCTTCAGAATGCTGGCGTCTTCAACGACCGCCTAATTAGCATATATCCGGACAGTCAATCATGATTGGCTGTAACATACCATATTTGCATACTGAAATCCACATCCGCAGCGATTTTCAGCCACTCAAATTCAAATACGCTTTCGAGAAATGAGAATTTGCTTTGCGTGCTTAACTTTTGGAAGTCAGTTTATGATTTGGACTTACGTACTGTGTGGAACTTTTTTAGTCTTGATATTACAATATTTACAACTTACTTCATCCATGCACTCTTGGGGAAGGGAGCTGCAGCCTGGTAGCCCCCCCCCCCCCAGTGTGCACGAAAAATATTGAAAAATTAACAAAAAATATAATTAACAAAAAATAAAACAGATTATAGAGGGTGTCCAGTGCTATCGGTGCCCAATAGCTATTTCCTCAATCGTTAGTCACAGAGATACTCTTCCAATTGCAAAAATGTTTTAAATTTTAAAATCTATTATCTTAGAAACAGGTTAAATCAATAAATACATTTCTGAAAGAAATACGAAATATAAATTTTTATACGGTCGCCCGGTCCTACCAATTATATTCAGGAAAATCATCCTCATACAATTCCACGCAAAATAAAAGAAAAATCTTCCTTTAACGACCAAAATTCACCGAGTTATGAAGAGTGTATCTCTGTGACTAACGGTTGAAGAAATAGCCACTGGGCACCGATAGCACTGGACATCCTGTATAAGTAGTGAACACATATTTTAATTATAGACAATGAATTACAATTGACTGACATTAAAATAACAAACATTAGAAATGTATACTTTTAATTTATCTCAGATGAAAAGGTTTTCTTTAAAAGGACGTGATCAGATTTCAGAAAATAATAAAATTACAGACAATTCATTTCAAAGTTCTCGCAGAGTTTTAACTTTCAGGTGTGTTTTTTTTTTTTTTACTTATCCAAAAATTATTTATTTTGGAAAATATTCTCTCCGTTGGAGCATTTGATCTATCCTTCATAAATATAAAGGATACATTTAAGTTTTGAAAAAATAAATAAATAAATAAATCTGAAGGACATCTACTTAAAGAAAGGACAGTCCTTTAAAATAAAGGACGTTTGGTCACCGTATCCATGCGACATATAGGAAAAGAGGAACAGTCAAATTTATTTCGCACCAGGTGAAAAATAGAGTTACTGTGTCACTGTTGCAAAGATTTAGTCTTCTAGGTCTTCAGAGGGCTTTTGCAGGGTCTGAAAGGACAAAAACATGTTAGACAATTATAGATTAAAGAAGATACTTAAGTTTTTGTTTCTAACATTTTTGTGTGGATTCGTAATTGACTGGTATATATAAAAATGATTTCACGTATAGTCATGAAATTTTATGTATATACATGGTGTTTAAAACAAAGAGAACAGAGAAAGACTTTTTAATCGTTGGCTGCAAACACAATTATAATTATAACAAGAAAGATCAATCACGCTTAAAGCATTGATTATGAAACACTTTCCAACTTCAATGCAATTTTATTTAAACATGTCTAAAATGCAATGCATTCCTCGGTTATATTTTAAAACTTATCACAATACTACATTAATTTATTATATTTGAAACCTTAAACCTTCATCGAAAAAAATGAACTTCATTCAAATGACGGCATTAAAATATAAATTGCCTGGTTTAAACATCTCTAAAATGTGATACATTCCTCGGTAATAATTTTAGAATTATCATAATACTACGATAATTTATTATATTTGAAAACTCTATCGAAAACAACTGAAATTCATTCAAATGACGTCATAAAAAAATAACACGCCTGGCTCTCTCTATAAAAGCAACATTTCATTCATAAATAATTCCCCCATTCATGTCATTCATCACAATACTATAATAATTTATATTATTTAAAAATTAAGACCATGGAGCTACAAGTAAGTAAAACTCTATGCGTAAAACTTCATCGAAAATTATCGTCCTTCTCTTTCTAAAATCAATGAATATTTCATTCATATCAGCCATGCAGACTCCATGGACTAAATGATTTTATGTTAAAGAATTACAGCGATTCTAATACAACTCATTCTACATATTTTGCTGTTTACATTTTACATAGGTGAAAAATAGGCTTAATAGTAGAAATAATCAAATTTAGATGAGCATTTAAACTGAAATATATTGTCATTGCGTTGTTAAAGTATGTAGATGCACAGAATTTAGGCAAAAATAAAGTAGTTTTAGGACGGATACAACACTCAATATGAATTAAAAAGAACTTTAAAAATCACGATTTTGAGACAAGATGGATGCCATATATCATTTTGAAGTGGGTCATGTGATCGTTTCATATCATGGACACGTGATCGCTTCATATAAGAGGTGTTATTATTATTTTAATTTTTATTTAAAAAACTACTGAATATATTTCGCTGAATTTTTTTTTATATATTTTATGGAACAATTTGAATATTGCCTAAAATTTTCAAAACAATTTGTGAATTTTAAATGCGCTTAAAAAATGCTTGAAAAATTAGGTCCCATAGGGCTCAATGTATTCCATTTTTTCAACCCGGGTTCAATCCAAAACTAATTGGGTGATATTATTCATTTATATTCCCATAGGTCCTATAGACCGTCTGAACAACATACTAAAATTTCATTTTGATTAAGTCATTTTTACGGCAGTTATCGTGCTAACGGACAGACAGACAGACAGACAGAATGAACAAAGTCATAAACACTTTTCAACTTTGTTGTAAAGTGTTAAAAATGCTTTATATAAGGTAAAAAATTTTAAAACAGTCATTTAGATAATGTGCAATATTTTTGTAAAAATTAAAAAAAGAAATTCTAACGCCCCAGTAGAGGAAAAGTTAAATTACAACAAGAAAGATCAATCATGCTTAAAGCATTGATTATGAAACACTTTCCAACTTCAATGCAATTTTATTTAAAAAAGTCGAAAATGCAATACATTCCTCGGTAATATTTTAAAACTTATCACGATACTACATTGATTTATTATATTTGAAAACTTAAACCTTCATTGAAAAAAATGAACTTCATTCAAAAGACGGCATTGAAATATAAATTGCGTGGTTTAAATATCTCTAAAATGCAATACATTCCACGGTAATATTTTTAAATCTATCATAATACTACGATAATTTATTATATTTGAAAACTTCATCGAAAACAACTGAAATTAATTCAAATGACGTCATAGAAAAAATAACACGCCTGGATCTCTCTATAAAAGCAGCATTTCATTCATAACTTTCTCCATTTCATTCATCACAATACTATAATAATTTATTTTATTTAAAAATTAAGACCATGGAGCTACAATTCATAAACTTTATGCTTAAAACTTCATCGAAAAATATCGTCCTTCTGTTTATAAAATCAATTAATATTTCATTCATATCAGCCATGCAGACTCCATGGACTGAATTATTTTGTGTTAAAGAAATACAGTAATTCTAATACAACTCATTCTACATATTTTGCTGTTTACATTTTACATAGGTGAAAAATAGGCTTAATTGTAGAAATAATCAAATTTGAATGAGAATTTAAACTCAAATATATTGTCATTGTGTTGTTTTAGTATGTAGATGCACAGAATTTAAGCAGAAATAAAGTAGTTTTAGGATGGATACAACACTCAATATGAATTAAAAAGAACTTTAAAAAATCACGAATTTGAAACAAGATGGATGCCATATCTCATTTTGAAGTGGGTCATGTGATCGTTTCATATCATGGTCACGTGATCGCTTCATATAAGATGTGTAATTATTATTTTAATTTTTATTTAAAAAACTACTGAATATATTTAGCTGAATTTTTTTTTATATATTTTATGGAACAATTTGACTATTACCTAAAATTTTCGAAGCAATTTGTGAATTTTAAATCCGCTTAAAAAATGTTAGAAAAATTAGGTCCCATAGGGCTCAATGTATTTCATTTTTTCAACCCGGGTTCAATCCAAAACTAATTGTGTGATATTATTCATTTATATTCCCATAGGTCCTACAGACCGTCTGAACAACATACTAAAATTTCATTTTGATTAAGTCATTTTTACGGCAGTTATCGTGCTAACGGACAGACAGACAGACAGACAGAATGAACAAAGTCATAAACACTTTTCAACTTTGTTGTAAAGTGTTAAAAATGCTTTATATAAGGTAAAAAATTTTAAAACAGTCATTTAGATAATGTGCAATATTTTTGTAAAAATTAAAAAAAGAAATTCTAACGCCCCAGTAGAGGAAAAGTTAAATTACAACAAGAAAGATCAATCATGCTTAAAGCATTGATTATGAAACACTTTCCAACTTCAATGCAATTTTATTTAAAAAAGTCGAAAAGGCAATACATTCCTCGGTAATATTTTAAAACTTATCACGATACTACATTGATTTATTATATTTGAAAACTTAAACCTTCATTGAAAAAAATGAACTTCATTCAAAAGACGGCATTGAAATATAAATTGCGTGGTTTAAATATCTCTAAAATGCAATACATTCCACGGTAATATTTTTAAATCTATCATAATACTACGATAATTTATTATATTTGAAAACTTCATCGAAAACAACTGAAATTAATTCAAATGACGTCATAGAAAAAATAACACGCCTGGATCTCTCTATAAAAGCAGCATTTCATTCATAACTTTCTCCATTTCATTCATCACAATACTATAATAATTTATTTTATTTAAAAATTAAGACCATGGAGCTACAATTCATAAACTTTATGCTTAAAACTTCATCGAAAAATATCGTCCTTCTGTTTATAAAATCAATTAATATTTCATTCATATCAGCCATGCAGACTCCATGGACTGAATTATTTTGTGTTAAAGAAATACAGTAATTCTAATACAACTCATTCTACATATTTTGCTGTTTACATTTTACATAGGTGAAAAATAGGCTTAATTGTAGAAATAATCAAATTTGAATGAGAATTTAAACTCAAATATATTGTCATTGTGTTGTTTTAGTATGTAGATGCACAGAATTTAAGCAGAAATAAAGTAGTTTTAGGATGGATACAACACTCAATATGAATTAAAAAGAACTTTAAAAAATCACGAATTTGAAACAAGATGGATGCCATATCTCATTTTGAAGTGGGTCATGTGATCGTTTCATATCATGGTCACGTGATCGCTTCATATAAGATGTGTAATTATTATTTTAATTTTTATTTAAAAAACTACTGAATATATTTAGCTGAATTTTTTTTTATATATTTTATGGAACAATTTGACTATTACCTAAAATTTTCGAAGCAATTTGTGAATTTTAAATCCGCTTAAAAAATGTTAGAAAAATTAGGTCCCATAGGGCTCAATGTATTTCATTTTTTCAACCCGGGTTCAATCCAAAACTAATTGTGTGATATTATTCATTTATATTCCCATAGGTCCTACAGACCGTCTGAACAACATACTAAAATTTCATTTTGATTAAGTCATTTTTACGGCAGTTATCGTGCTAACGGACAGACAGACAGACAGACAGAATGAACAAAGTCATAAACACTTTTCAACTTTGTTGTAAAGTGTTAAAAATGCTTTATATAAGGTAAAAAATTTTAAAACAGTCATTTAGATAATGTGCAATATTTTTGTAAAAATTAAAAAAAGAAATTCTAACGCCCCAGTAGAGGAAAAGTTAAATTACAACAAGAAAGATCAATCATGCTTAAAGCATTGATTATGAAACACTTTCCAACTTCAATGCAATTTTATTTAAAAAAGTCGAAAAGGCAATACATTCCTCGGTAATATTTTAAAACTTATCACGATACTACATTGATTTATTATATTTGAAAACTTAAACCTTCATTGAAAAAAATGAACTTCATTCAAAAGACGGCATTGAAATATAAATTGCGTGGTTTAAATATCTCTAAAATGCAATACATTCCACGGTAATATTTTTAAATCTATCATAATACTACGATAATTTATTATATTTGAAAACTTCATCGAAAACAACTGAAATTAATTCAAATGACGTCATAGAAAAAATAACACGCCTGGATCTCTCTATAAAAGCAGCATTTCATTCATAACTTTCTCCATTTCATTCATCACAATACTATAATAATTTATTTTATTTAAAAATTAAGACCATGGAGCTACAATTCATAAACTTTATGCTTAAAACTTCATCGAAAAATATCGTCCTTCTGTTTATAAAATCAATTAATATTTCATTCATATCAGCCATGCAGACTCCATGGACTGAATTATTTTGTGTTAAAGAAATACAGTAATTCTAATACAACTCATTCTACATATTTTGCTGTTTACATTTTACATAGGTGAAAAATAGGCTTAATTGTAGAAATAATCAAATTTGAATGAGAATTTAAACTCAAATATATTGTCATTGTGTTGTTTTAGTATGTAGATGCACAGAATTTAAGCAGAAATAAAGTAGTTTTAGGATGGATACAACACTCAATATGAATTAAAAAGAACTTTAAAAAATCACGAATTTGAAACAAGATGGATGCCATATCTCATTTTGAAGTGGGTCATGTGATCGTTTCATATCATGGTCACGTGATCGCTTCATATAAGATGTGTAATTATTATTTTAATTTTTATTTAAAAAACTACTGAATATATTTAGCTGAATTTTTTTTTATATATTTTATGGAACAATTTGACTATTACCTAAAATTTTCGAAGCAATTTGTGAATTTTAAATCCGCTTAAAAAATGTTAGAAAAATTAGGTCCCATAGGGCTCAATGTATTTCATTTTTTCAACCCGGGTTCAATCCAAAACTAATTGTGTGATATTATTCATTTATATTCCCATAGGTTCTACAGACCGTCTGAACAACATACTAAAATTTCATTTTGATTAAGTCATTTTTACGGCAGTTATCGTGCTAACGGACAGACAGACAGACAGACAGAATGAACAAAGTCATAAACACTTTTCAACTTTGTTGTAAAGGGTTAAAAATGTTGCCCATACTTTATTTAGCATACTAGAAAAAAAATTGGATTTCAAAAGTGCAAATGCCGGATTGCATTGCTAAATTTCATGACTTACGCCACTTTATCGTCGCAATATGAATATGCACCGCGATTCATGAATCCAGGAGTCATTCACAAATTGATTTGATTTATAAAAATCATTTAGTAGGGTTGTAAAGAGATTTTTTTTTCAGTAATTGGTCTTTGAAATTGTTCTTAAAATGATCATTTTATATGTTAATTTTTCATTAGCAAACAAATGGCACACACATTTTAGAACGCTAGCATGAACTTTTCTCGATATTTGGCAATATTTTATCAGTAAAAAGTACGTAAAATATTAACAAGTATTATCCCATGTGTTCTCATTTCGTATACAACATTATATAACAAATCTGTTAACATCATTCTTGTGGACCTAATTAGATTTTCATGGTGTGACGTTGCGTTTACTGTTCGTGCATCATCTCTCACGAATGAAACGCGCTTCTCCTGGCGAAGAAAACATTTTGAATTCGAAACCAATCAATACTATTAATATTGTGTTGTATGCTGCTCTTAACGAAGTTTTTTTAATTACATTACTTTAGCAGCAGTTTGAGCTGTATGTCTTGTATGTCCTACTCATAGGCATCTACTTACAAAATTATTGGGGATTCCAGCGATTTTAAATTGAGTGACCCATGCCTTTTTCAAAGGATTTAAGTCTAACTTAAAATCCAGTCAGTCAGATTACCCGCCCCAATAAGACGTTTGAAATACTAAAATGAAGTACAAAAAAATATTTTTTTTCCTCTAGATAATTATTTATTTAATTTATGTGGCTTTTGTAGATGCAACATTATTTATTATATTATAATATACAGACTTTTTTTTTTTTTTTTAAGTGAATTTCCAGCTCGATTATCTTTATAAAAGTAACAAAAAAAAAAAATGTGAAATTCATTTTTAGGTATTTTTACTAGAGTTAAAAATGTCAACAAATTCCTCTTTAAATCATTTCTGATTTAAAATCTTGCATTCAGAATACAGTAAGCAGTTTAAGGGGTAAATTTCCATACACGCTTTATATATAGTAAATAGGAAATGAATAATGAACAACTTGAAGCATTGATAACAAAACACATCATTTATTGATATATGCATACATTTTTCCAACTAAATACGTGCCAAAATATTGTGAGTTCGAAGAACCCACAACAAAATTATTGGGGGTTCAAAAAGTGTCTCGAACCCACATAGTCGGCGCCGTTGGTATTACTCCATCCTTTAAATATGTTTTCTTTTTTACATTCCTCTCATAGAATTTTAATTTATAGAATTTCTAGGAATTTGTTGTTATTGGACCCCTAATCTGCATGCCAAATTTCAATATTATTGGATGAACAATTCCGATTTAAAATATAGAGTGGGGGGGGGGGGGGGGTAGACGGATACAGTAGGCAGTTGTAAATAGGATTTCTGTTTTTAAAAATTAAAAAATATATTCTTATTAATCTCTGTATCTTGAATGAAATCGACTTCATCCCTTTGGAAAAAATCCTACATAAGCCCATGTACGTAAGCATTACGTATGCTTGATACGCAAGAATTACGTATACTTGATCCGTAAGGATCACGTATGCTTGATACGTAAGGCTTAAGAAAACTCATCTCTCAAATCTAAGCCATAATAGTTGGTATGCTTATTTTAATTGGTAACGTATGCTTATTAATTTCCTCTTAGTCGTAGCTACCCTACCAGTATCTCTGATAAGGAGGGGGGGGGGGGGGGATTAGGGTCGATGATCGAATGGAGAGGATTTTCGTTTTCCAATATGGATCCTAAAGAAAACTAATATGTAATAATATACTAATGAAGTAATATTCTTCAACCACTGGTGAATAATTACATTAGTATTCTTTAAACCCCAAATGGAAACTGAAAATCTCAAATCCCCCCCCCCCCCCTCGCCCCCACCCGCTAATCTACGCTACTACATTTTCAGCGAGATCGAGTCAGAAGAAAACTCTACTTTTTTTTGTATCAGAATATTGAAAAAGAAAATTATTTGTAGAGAAATTCACATTTAAGATAGTTATTTTATCTTATTTTTTTTTCTGTCACTATGCAATGATTTGCATTTGATAAAATTGCTTTAGGATTTCAGTATTTTTTTTTTAAAAAGTTTAGAACACTAGAGTTTAGCTTATTTAATTATCATTTTAAAATTCCACGGTATTCAACAAATATTAGTTTAGAAAGTTGTTATCACTTGAGTAATTTGAATTTATTTATTCAAAGCAGTACTACATTTCCGTGCCCAACCGTTGATGTTTTCTTATTTATATTAATTAATATTTTTATTCATTTATTTAATAATGTTTTAACTACCCACATTTTCTATTATTTTATTGGTTTCATCATTAGAATACATAAAATTATATTCCGTTAAATTAATTTAATAATCAATTATTTAGGAGATTGTAATTTTGTACTTGACAGATTTGGGATATTAATTAAATACGATTTAAATATAAAGTGCTGATTTTATTTATTTGAAAAATATTATTACTATTATTATTACTATTATTATTATTATTATTATTATTACCACTATTATTATTATTATTTGTTTTTATTTACACTGCTAAATTAGCGAGATATTTCTAGATCAAATAATCTAATATTTCCATTTGCATTTACAAGATTACAAAAACATGTGCATTATTTTTTATCGTATGATAACTATTATGTTAATTCAAAATTTCATAAAGAAAATATTCTCAAGACAATCAATGGTAATTGAATTTGGAGATATTTCAAAAAATATCGCTAACCAACGAAACGAAGTCCATTTAATGTAAACAAATTGAAAGCACAAGATTTTTATTCGAACTCATTCTATCTTTTATTGCAAATAATTCTTGACAATCCTGATTAATATTGTAATTTAAATCTTCATAAAGAAAATATTTTCACAACGCTAAACAAATGTAATACAATTTACGAAAACATAAATTTATCGACACAGAATGAAAAATAAATGTAACCAATTTGAAAGTATAATTTTTTTTACGAGAACTCATTCTATTTTCATATATTCAAGGATTGAAAATCATGTAAAAAACAAAATATAAAACGAAAAATGTTTTATAAGAAGTGGGCTGGTGGGTTAGACTTCCAATTTTAGTTACTTCTTTCTGTAGTCCGCGTGGCCTAACGGATAAGGCGTCTGACTTCGAATCAGAAGATTGCAGGTTCGAATCCTGTCGCGGACGGTTTGAGTTTTTTTGCACACTTTTAAAGGAAACATTTCTTTTTACTTCAGAAAATTATTCTAAATTCCCAAAATTTTTTTGAAGATTTTTAAAATTCGGTACACATTTAATTCAATGCATTGTCTGTAAAACAGTACGTATTGAGTGAATTTATTTTCAGTAAATATTCTATTTAATATTAAAAGAGAATATAATAAAACTACTCATATTTTCTTCGAAAAGTATCCAAATATTGAACTAATATTGCGTTGATTATTCGAATTTCATGTTTTTATTCGGAAAATTTAGTTTCAAATGCAAGCATTTTAAAAATTTGCTTATTACAAAATTTAAAATTCTGCTCATTTCAAAATTAAAAAAGAATATTTCATTTTGTAAATAAATTCAAAAGCTTTTAATTTTTTCTTCGTATTTAAAATAATTGGAAATGATCTGAATGTATTGTCCTTATGAAACAATACATGTTGAGTGTTGTTCTTGTTTTAGTAAATATTCTATTTAATATAATAAATCGCTTACATTTTATTTAGGAAGAATCCATAAATAAAAAAAAAAATTCATATTGATTACACTAATTTTTATTATTTACTAAGAAAAGATTTTCAAATGCAAGCATTTCTGTATTTTAAATTTATAAAATCATTTATGTAAAAATTTTAGAAAAAATATTTTATTCTATAATTGATTTCTGTATAGTTTTTACTTTATTTATATTTCTTTTGTATATAACATATTTGAAAATAATATTTTAATATATCCAATATATATATATTTCTGCATATCGACAGAGATTTTGAGGAAATTTTTAATTTTAATACAAATTTATTTGAATGTATTGTTTTTATAAAACAGTACACGTAGAGATTTTTTTTTTTGTAAATATTATATTTAACATTAGAGGAAAATATAATAAATCAGCTTAGATTTTATTTGGAAAGTATCTATATACGAGTATTAAAAAAAAATTCACTTTGATTACTCTAAGTTCATTTTCCAAGCTCAAGTACTTCTGAATCTTAAATTTAGCTCATCATAAAAATTAGAAGGACCGTAACGTTTCGTTTTATAAATAATTTCAACATAGCTTTTAGTTTTTTTTTATTGCATTTTAAATATTTTTAAATAATATTTTAACATATCCAAATTAAATCATGTCTGCATATTCACAAAGATTTTGAACATAATTTTATTTTTGTTTTCTCATACTATACAATATTATACAGAGAAAGTATTGTTTACACACTTTACACGAACATTTTCGAATTCGAGTTTTTGATACCAATATATGCTTTGAGACCTCCTGAACATGTTTTGACTATTTTTGGAGTGATGTCCGTTTGTTTGTGATCGATTGTGTACGCAATAGCGATCACAAATATTAATGGATTGTCACGAAACTTTATATCCGGCTTTATTATCAAAAAGTCTAATTAATGGATTGTCACGAAACTTTATATCCGGCTTTATTATCAAAAAGTCTAGAGTTTAAACTCCGAAATATATTCGGAATTGTATATTTTTTTAACATGGCAGCGTAGGACAAAATTTGACATAATAATGCATAAAAGGGATTATTCATCGCTCAATGTTCACGAGACTTTATAGTTTCACTCATTGTTGTGAGGAAGAGCCGGGATATAATTTTTACTTTCCTTATATACATAATGCATAAGGAAAGTATTGTGACGGGGTCGAAAATTCGAATTCGAGTTTTCGAC
Source organism: Amaurobius ferox (assembly GCA_951213105.1). Lineage (NCBI taxonomy): Eukaryota > Metazoa > Arthropoda > Arachnida > Araneae > Amaurobiidae > Amaurobius > Amaurobius ferox. The sequence continues at coordinate 69,863,486 of OX578146.1, read as the reverse complement.
GGGAGAGCACGTTTCAAGCATCCCTGATCACGAATCAAACATTTTTGAAGTGATGTCTGTGTGTGTGTGTGTGTGTGTGTGTGCGTGTGTGTGAAAGTATGTGTGTGTGTGTGTCAGTGGGTCTGTAGAGACGATAACTGACGAACGAATGGACCGATTCGAACCAAATTTGGTACAAAAATCACAATCTGTAAACACTGGAAGCCTATAGTTTTTATACGCAATCGAATGTTCAGAACCCCCCTAAATTTTCGAATGAAATTTTGAAAAAATCGTCAAAAAATCAAAACCAATAATAAAGTTACGTAAATAGACATTTCTTATGAAATTTTTCATTAGAAAACGATTGACATAAATTTTAGAACGCTAACATGAACCGTTCTCGAGATATTGCACATTTTTCAAAAAAATTATCAAAAAGTCATATAAAACAGAAAAAAAATATTTCCTATTGAGAAACATGTTCACTTTTCATATATAATATCATACGATAAATTGGGTGACATCATTCTCGTGGATCTAGCTCGTTCCATTCATAAAAAAGATACTTTGAGTAATACATTTGCATTTGAACGCCAATTTATCTGCTGTAAGAATAACTTATTTCTTCGTCCATAACGCTTGGCGAGATTTTGGCGACAAAATTGGCGAAATGTCGCCAACTTGGCGACTTTTTGAAATGTTGCCAAATTAACGAAAATCTCGCCAAATGGATAAAAATGACGCTAAGTCAATGAAAATGACGACTAATTGTGGAAAATTCAATATCTAATAAGTTATATAATATATAAATATATAATAATAGTTATATAATATATGTCGAAAATTCAATATCTAATAAGTTATATATATATATATATATATATATATGGCTGCAGTAGCAGTATGCTAGCTAATTTATACCTTTATCATTATGAAAAGTCATTTACTTCAATACATTATACTTTTTACAGATATGTTGATGATCTGATTTGCTTAGTACTTACAGAAAATTATCTCATAGATATAGATTACTATCCAGACAATTTGGAATTAATTCCTAATGAAGCTACTATTAGTAAAAATGTTAATTTTTTGGATTTAAATCTTTTTATTGATCCTTCTAATAGAATTGTTACAAATTTATATGATAAAAAAGACTTTTATAATTTTAATATTAATAAAATCTTTCCTTTTAATTCCTGTAACTCGATTCAATTGTTTAGAAATATTATACTCAATCAGCTTTTTAGAATTTATAGATTATCTGATAAAAAATTTCATGCTATGCATATCAATAATCTCAAAATTACTAGTAATTTATATAAATATCCCTCTTATTTAGTAAATAGTATTGTTAAAAAATTTAAAATAGCTGGATTTTTATAAATCTTTTCATAGTATCATATAATTCTATTCATAGTATCTTATATTAGCCAGACATCTCCATTCTTTTGTATTTTTTTTTTTTTTTTTTTTTTTTTTTTTTTTTTTTTTTTTTTTTTACATTCACTTCCCACTTCAGCATTACTATTATTTGCCCCTCTTTTTAGTAGCTCTTTTTGTATATTAATACTTTTTCTTAACATTTCGCTTCACAGTTTTTCAATTCTTATGAATGGCAACAGTAAATGGTTTTTTATTTTTTCTTTACGAATGGCAACACTGGTCTCTTCTATCAGAGTTCCATGTATTGAATCGATGGTACATACGCTGTGCTTTTTCCAGGTATTCATTTTTTCTTTTTTATTCCTTCTTTATGTATGTCGTCCAAGTAGAAATAGTTTATAGATTTAATCTATCTATTTCTTCAGAAACATACATTTTTGTGTTTGCTTCTACAAAAAACTTGAACATGATTAGATTTTTGTAGAGGTTAACAATTCATGATTTAGGCTTAGAGCCTCGTCCACGTGTATGGCGTTTGTGCTTGATTTCGTTTGTTATACTTATTTCGATTCCATACCTTTGTATTATATATTTTTCATTGACTTGTTGATTCGATATTTATTTTATTTTTTTTTTTTCCATTTGCTTGAGGATTAGTTGATTTTTACTTTTGTTTTGTAAGCCAGTTAGATAGTTGAATTTAGTTTAAGTTTTTCTCTTTTTGTTTCCATACCTTTTAATTTGGTTGATTTTCTGTAACTTGATAGCTTGTGTTTTGTATTTTTTATCCATTTGATTGATGATTTGCTGTATTATATTTTATTCTGTGGGTGTTTTAAAAAGTTAGGTTTATCGTGTTACATCTTCTTACTTTTCGTTCATTGGATTTTCAAACTTCTATTATTATATATATATATATATATATATATATATATATATATATATATATATATATATATATATATATATATATATATATAACTTATTTCTTCGTCCATAACGCTTGGCGAGATTTTGGCGACGAAATTGGCGGAATGTCGCCTACTTGGCGACTTTTTTAAATGTTGCCAAATTAACGAAAATCTTGCCAAATGGATAAAAATGACGATAAATCAATGAAAATGACGACTAATTGTCGAAAATTTCAAATTACTTTCAACGGTGGCGTAGCGAAAATGCGAAAAAACTAAAATATCTCGGGAACGGTGTAATAGGGTTGGGGGGGGGGTCTTATTCATTTCATAGTCATTAATTAAGTATAAAACAAGAATTTAAGTGATATATTTGCTCATACGTAGTTTTTTCTCTTAGAATTTGACGATTTTTGAGGGCTATTTCGCAAAAAAAGGCAGGTTAATTTCTTTTTCCGAATCATAAAAAAATCTATTTAGCACCAGGGTGACCCACAAGTGACTTATCTACCAAATTTTGTAAAATTTCATCAATTAGTTTTTCAACTAGAGTGAATACAGGCAATTTTTGCGGGCTATTTCGCAAAAAAAGGCGGGTTGTTTTATCCTGGATTGTACCAAAAATTAATCAGCACCAGGGTCACATCCAAGTGACTTACCTACCAAATTTTATGAAATTAGGTCCATTAGTTTTTATGTTAGAATGGATACATAAATTGCACAGACAGACAGACAGACACACACACAGACGACATGATAAAATTAGTGTTTTCATGTTCCAGCGGTCCCAAATCGTGTAGATCCGCCGAATTTGCGATTAAGTAGTTGCGATTTTCTACATGATTCCAATACTTTCCCTATATACATTACCATTTACTGCAGGGAAAGTAAAAAATAATTCTCTATTTTATTGTTATCATTATCCGCGTGTATTTTCAGATTAATAGAAATATAGTTAGAATGCACACATTAAAATTTCGAACTGGAATTAGATTCTTATGATTTACGTTCATTCTTAATCTGATATACACTCACGGACAATGGAGCCAACGGCCGAAGTCAAGCAGCATCGGGCGTGGTTAGTACTTGGGTGGGTGGCCACCTGCGAACACCGCGTGCTGTTGGCACATTTCGGGCGTGGTAGCCCGGTGGTTTGCGCTATGGATTTTCTCGCTGTCACAACTGCCGCCGTGTTCATGCGGAGTAGGTTCACGTTAAACATGTGGGTCCGTAAGTCCTTCCGAGAGGTTGGTGGTAGGGGAAGGAGGGTACGGTCCCTGTGGATCCCTCTGGGTTCCGGTCTAAATTGGGTGGCACTTCCCGGCCGTCCAAACAGTTACCTTACACCTTTCTGGTAGGTTGGGACGGTCTGGGTCTCAACAGCAACAACTCACGGACAATGAAAGTTGCGTACCAAGAAGGAAGCATAGGATAGACCTGAAATTTTATTGATGGAAGAATACAGATGATTGATATACATGATCACGAAAACAGCACAGCAGAATACGTACAGAGGGAGCTGTGATAAACAGTCCGGTCATCCTCAATAGCACGTCGCACCGCCTCGTGCTGCGAAACAAACAGCAATACGGTCCGGCATGGTGTCAAACAGACGCCTGATGTTGCCCTGCGGCAGACGAGTCCATGCCTGTTGGACGTTACATTCCAAATCCAGAGGATTGCGGCAACGAGGCAGTTGGAGTTTAAACTGGTCCCACACATACTCGATAGGGGGGCAGGTCTGGGGAGCGGGCAGGCCATGGAAGTATCTGGACATGACTCGGGCAGGCCTGGGCGACTCGAGCCGTGTGCGGCCGGGCATTATCCTGCTGGATTTGCGCACTTGGAATCCCAGAAACGAATGGGAGCAAATGGGGCCGTAGAATCTCATCCACGTACCTCTGGCCCTTCAATGTTCCAGCTACCACTACTAGAGCGGATCGGCTGTTGTAGGCTATGGCTCCCCAGCCCATGATGCCTGCAGTGGGGCTGGTGTGGCGCTCGATAACGAAGTTGGGAGTATGTCGTTGTACAGGGGACCTCCACACCTATCGGTCTCCGAAACGAAGCGGAATTCAACGCTATACACCACACATCGACAATGTGTGGCATCCCACGTTTCTCTGGCCCGGCACCACTGCAACCTGAGCCATCAATGTTCCCGTGTTAACGGCAGCACACGTAAGGGACACTGATATCGCATATTCGCTTCCTTCAGGCGTCAAGATATGGTTCGTGGGCACACAGGAGCAGATATGTGTGCCTGTATCTCGGATCGAGTAGCCGTGGACTCTATACGTGCCTGCCTCACGATCATTCGATCCTCTCTACTCGTGGTATACCTGGTCCGTCCAGAGCCGGTCCTCCGTGTCTGGGTGGCGTCCCGTGACTAGTGCTCCCAACACCGTCGGACGGCGCAGTCCGGCCGATCTACGTGACGCGCTATCCGGCGCGCTGAACACTCAGGGTTTTCAGTCCCATGATCAGGCCTCTCTCGGAGTCCGTCAGTTGCGTGTATCGACGTTTCTGGCATTTACCCACCATTCTTTTCACTCCGTACTCGTGCTAACGTCGTCCGAAGCTTCTCGCATTGATGGGGCGTCGACTACACGCCGGTTTATACGGCCGCTGGCTTATGTTTGCAGCGCCACTCACGGGTGTACGGTCATGCGCAATCACACCCGACTGTGTTCATTTGCATACCAGCCTGCTCTCTAGCTATTTACATCATTTCACGGTTGTACCACGTTTTCTTCTTGGTACGCAACTTTCATTGTCGTGAGTGTATTATTTAAGTTTAGCATGATATTATTAAAAACAAGAAAGATCAATCATGCATAAAGCATTGATTATAAAACATTTTCTAACTTTAATGCCATTTCATTTAAACATCTCTAAAATGCGATACATTCCTCGGTAATATTTTAAAAATTATCACAAAACTACATTAATTTATTATATTTGAAAACTTAAAAGTTCATCGAAAAAAGTGAACTTCATTCACACGACGTTAATTAAATATAAATTGCATGGCCCCTCGGTAATATGTTTAACATTATCATAATACTACAATAATTTATTATATTTGAAAACTTCATCAAAAACAAGAGAAATGTATTCAAATGACGCCGTTGAAATATAACACGTCTGGCTCTCTCTATAAAAGCAGCATTTCATTCATAACATTTTCCCATTCATTTCATACATCACAATATTTTATAATAATTTATTTTATTTAAAAACTTAAGACCATGGAGGAACAAGTAATTAAACTCTATACTTAAAACTTCATCGAAAAAAATCGTCCTTCTCTCTGTAAAATCAATGAACATTTCCTTCATATCAGCTATGCAGACTCCATGAGCTAAATAATTTTGCGTTAAAGAAATGCAGTAATTCTTATACAACCCATTCTACATATTTTACTGGTTACATTTTATATAAGTCAAAAATAGGCTTCGTTGTAGAAATAATCAAATTTGGATGATCATTTAAACTCAGATATATTGTAATTGCGTTGTTTCAGCATGTAGATGCACAGAATTTAAGCAAAAATAAAGCGGTTTTAGGATAGATACAGCACTCAATATGAAATAAAAAAATCTTTAAAAATCACGATTTTGAGACAAGATGGATGCCATATTTTATTTTGAAGTGGATCACGTGATCTCTTCATACTATGGTCACGTGATCGCTTCATATAAGAAGTGTATTTAATATTTTAATGTTTATTTAAAAAACTACTGAATATATTTTGCTGAATTTTTTTTATATATTTTATGGGATAATTTGAATATTTACTAAACCCTTCGAAGCAATTTATGAATTTTAAATCCGCTTAAAAAATGTTTGAAATATTAGGTCCCATAGGGTTCAATGTATTTCATTTTTTCAACCCGGGTTCAATCCAAAACTAATTGGGTGATATTATTCATTTATATTCCCATAGGTCCCACAGACCGTCTGAACAACATACTATAATTCCATTTTCATTAAGTCATTTTTACGGCAGTTATCGTGCTAACGGACAGGCAGACAGAATGAACAAAGTCATAAACACTTTTCAACTTTGTTGTAAAGTGCTAATAATGTTACACACATATTAAATCACTTCCTTTATAAAGTGTATGAGGTTCAATCTTGTATATTATGATATTTTTTTCCATTCCTAAGAATATCGTTATAAATAGGTTTCACGGTATTAAACAAATTTTGTAATAAATAAGTTACGCGAATTGCGATTTTTTATTCAGATTTTCATTGCGATTTTTATTTTTACTTTCTCATACAGTAGAGTTACACGAATATTTTCGATTTCGAGGTTTTGATACCAATATATGTTTTATGATCTCTTGAACAAGTTTTAACTTTTTTTGTGATGTCCGTTTGTCTGTCAATCTGTCTGAATATCTGTGGTCGATTTCTTGTGTACACTATAGCGGCCGCAAATATTAATGGATTTTTACGAAACTTTATATCCGTCTTTGTTATAAAAAAATCTAGAACTTGATAGAATTTTTTTTTTTTTTAAATTCAAGCGAAAACTTCGAAATTTTATGTTTTTTAACACTTTACAACAAAGTTGAAAAGTGTTTATGACTTTGTTCCTTCTGTCTGTCTGTCTGTCTGTCTGTCTGTCTGCCTGTCCGTTAGCACGATAACTGCCGTACAAATGACTTAATCAAAATGAAATTTTAGTATATTGTTCAGACGGTCTGTAGAACCTATGGGAATATAAATGAATAATATCACCCAATTAGTTTTGGATTGAACCCGGGTCGAAAAAATGAAATACATTGAACCCTATGCGACCTAATTTTTCAAACATTTTTTAAGCGGATTTAAAATTCACAAATTGCTTCGAAAATTTTAGGTAGTATTCAAATTGTTCCTTAAAATATATAAAAAAAAATTCAGCGAAATATATTCAGTAGTTTTTTAAATAAAAATTAAAATAATAATTACACATCTTATATGAAACGATCACGCGACCATGATATGAAACGATCACATGACCCACTTCAAAATGATATATGGCATCCATCTTGTTTCAAAATCGTGATTTTTTAAAGTTCTTTTTAATTCATATTGAGTGTTGTATCCGTCCTAAAACTACTTTATTTTTACTTAAATTCTGTGCATCTACATATTAAAACAACACAATGACAATATATTTGAGTTTAAATTCTCATTCAAATTTGATTATTTCTACAACTAAGCCTATTTTTCACCTATGTAAAATGTAAACAGCAAAATATGTAGAATGAGTTGTATTAGAATTACTGTATTTCTTTAACACAAAATAATTCAGTCCATGGAGTCTGCATGGCTGATATGAATGAAATATTAATTGATTTTATAAACAGAAGGACGATTTTTTTCGATGAAGTTTTAAGCATAGAGTTTATGAATTGTAGCTCCATGATCTTAATTTTTAAATAAAATAAATTATTATAGTATTGTGATGAATGAAATGGAGAAAGTTATGAATGAAATCCTGCTTTTATAGAGAGATCCAGGTGTGTTATTTTTTCTATGACGTCATTTGAATTTATTTCAGTTGTTTTCGATGAAGTTTTCAAATATAATAAATTATCGTAGTATTATGATAGATTTAAAAATATTACCGTGGAATGTATTGCATTTTAGAGATATTTAAACCAGGCAATTTATATTTCAATGCCGTCATTTGAATGAAGTTCATTTTTTTCAATGAAGGTTTAAGTTTTCAAATATAATAAATCAATGTAGTATTGTGATAAGTTTTAAAATATTACCGAGGAATGTATTGCATTTTCGACTTTTTTAAGTAAAATTGCATTGAAGTTGGAAAGTGTTTCATAATCAATGCTTTAAGCATGATTGATCTTTCTTGTTTTATTATTATTTGCACCCTACCATAATGTTCGCGTCAAAATTAAAATTTCTTACGAACTTGCTTTCCGGCATATAAACTAATACAATATCGTCAACGAGATTTAAAATGCAGTTAAATGTATAAACTAATCTGTTAATATATAAACTGGTCAATCAAGTAACTGTATAAACTGGTCAATCAGGTAAATGTATAAACTGGTCTGTTGCCAGATGACACTTAAATAGGTACTATAATTTCATATTTTTCTCTCTTCTCTTTAAACATTATCAATTATTACAACTTTCAAATCCCCAAGAAGGAAAATGAAGGGATCTTCATTTTCTAATTTCTTTGAAAAAGAGCAAAACATCTCGTGCCCTATTTCACCAAGGAGTAAACACGTGGAGCTACGTGACATTTTAAATGTTGCCGCTTTCTCCTTCCTCCTCATTAGAAACTGTTAACAGATCAAAATATTAAAATATCAAAATTATAATCATTATAGTTCAATTCAAACTCAAACTATATATGGGTCATTTACTGTAAACCGGAGTTTTACATGTTCCTGGTGTTTTAATAAATATTTGCATGACTTGGGGCTGATTTTGGACATTGATCTGTTTTACTATATTGTAGTTCATATTTGTAACCCACTAGCAAAAGAAGCAATTTATATTTTTAATATTTAAAAATTTAGTTTTTTTATTAAATGGCATTCCACTGTGTATCCCAACAGCCACATAATAAAATCCCAACTTCATTTAGAAGCCTTCATTTTTAACACTTTACAACAAAGTTGAAAAGTGTTTATGACTTTGTTCATTCTGTCTGTCTGTCTGTTAGCACGATAACTGCCGTAAAAATGACTTAATCAAAATGAAATTTTAGTATGTTGTTCAGAAGGTCTGTAGGACCTATGGGAATATAAATGAATAATATCACACAATTAGTTTTGGATTGAACCTGGGTAGAAAAAATGAAATACATTAAACCGTATGGGACCTAATTTTTCAAACATTTTTAAGCGGATTTAAAATTCACAAATTGCTTCGAAAATTTTAGGTAATATTCAAATTATTCCATAAAATATATAAAAAAAATTCAGCTAAATATATTTAGTAGTTTTTTAAATAAAAACGAAAATCAAAATAACACCTCTTATATGAAGCGATCACGTGCTCATGATATGAAAGGATCACGTGACCCACTTCAAAATAAAATATGGCATCCATCTTGTCTCAAAATCGTGATTTTTAAAGTTTTTTTTAAGTCATATTGAGTGTTGTATCCGTCCTAGAACCATTTTACTTTTGCTTAAATTCTGTGCATCTACATACTGAAACAACGCAATTACAATATATTTGAGTTTAAATGCTCATCCAAATTTGAATATTTCTACAACGAAGCCTATTTTTCACTTATGTAAAATGTAAACAGCAAATTATGTAGAATGAGTTGTATTAGCATTGCTGTATTTCTTTAACATAAAATTATTTAGCTTACGGAGTCTGCATAACTGATATGATTGATATATTCTTTGATTTTACAAACAGAGGGACGATTTTTTTTCGATGAAGTTTTAAGCATAGAGTTTAATTACTTGTAGCTCCATTGTCTTAATTTTTAAATAAAATAAACTATTATAGTATTGTGATGAATGAAATGAATGGGAAATTGTTTATGTATGAAATGCTGCTTTTATAGAGAGAGCCAAGCGTGTTATTTTTTCTATGACGTCATTTGACTGAATTTCAGTTGTTTTCGATAAAGTTTTCAAATATAATAAATTATCGTAGTATTATGATAATTCTAAAATTATTACCGAGGAATATATCGCATTTTAGAGATGTCTGAACCAGGCAATTTATATTTCAATGCCGTCATTTGAATAAAGTTCATTTTTTTCTATGAAAGTTTAAGTTTTCAAATATAATACATTAATGTAGTACTGTGATAAGTTTTAAAATATTTTCCGAGGAATGTATTGCATTTTAGACATGTTTAAATAAAATTGCATTGAAGTTGGAAAGTGTTTCATAATCAATGCTTTAAGCATGATTGATCTTTCTTGTTTAACATGGCACACATAGGACACAATTTGACATAATCATGCAGAAAAGGGTTTATTTGTGGCTCATTGATCACGGGACAGCAGTTTTAATACGCTATAGTTGTAATAATTTGGACCCACAATACCGATTTTTAACACTTTACAACAAAGCTGAAAAGTATTTATGACTTTGTTCATTCTGTCTGTCTGTCTGTCTGCCTGTCTGTCTGTCTGTCTGTCTGTCCGTTAGCACGATAACTGCCGTAAAAATGACTTAATCAAAATGAAATTTTAGTATGTTGTTCAGACGGTCTGTAGGACCTATGGGAATATAAATGAATAATATCACCCAATTAGTTTTGGATTGAACCCGGGTTGAAAAAATGAAATACATTGAGCCCTATGGGACCTAATTTTTCAAATATTTTTTAAGCGGATTTAAAATTCACAAATTGCTTCGAAAATGTTAGGTAATAGTCAAATTGTTCCATAAAATATATAAAAAAAAATTCAGCGAAATATATTCAGTAGTTTTTTAAATAAAAATTTAAATAATAATTACACATCTTATATGAAACGATCACGTGACCATGATATGAAACGATCACATGACCACTTCAAAATGATATATGGCATCCATCTTGTTTCAAAATCGTGATTTTTTAAAGTTCTTTTTAATTCATATTGAGTGTTGTATCCGTCCTAAAACTACTTTATTTTTGCTTAAATTCTGTGCATCTGCATACTAAAACAACACAATGACAATATATTTGAGTTTAAATTCTCATTTAAATTTGATTATTTCTACAACTAAGCCTATTTTTCACCTATGTAAAATGTAAACAGCAAAATATGTAGAATGAGTTGTATTAGAATAACTGTATTTCTTTAACACAAAATAATTCTGAAATAAATGAATAATAAATGAAATATTAATTGATTTTATAAACAGAAGGACGATTTTTTTCAATGAAGTTTTAAGCATAGAGTTTATGAATTGTAGCTCCATGGTCTTAATTTTTAAATAAAATAAATTATTATAGTATTGTGATGAATGAAATGAATGAAATCCTGCTTTTATAGAGAGATCCAGGCGTGTTATTTTTTCTATGACGTCATTTGAATTTATTTCAGTTGTTTTCGATGAAGTTTTCAAATATAATAAATTATCGTAGTATTATGATAGTTTTAAAAATATTGCCGTGGAATGTATTGCATTTTAGAGATGTTTAAACCAGGCAATTTATATTTCAATGCCGTCATTTGAATGAAGTTCATTTTTTTCAATGAAGGTTTAAGTTTTCAAATATAATAAATCAATGTAGTATTGTGATAAGTTTTAAAATATTACCGAGGAATGTATTACATTTTCGACTTTTTTAAATAAAATTGCATTGAAGTTGGAAAGTGTTTCATAATCAATGCTTTAATCATGATTTTCTTGTTCAAATTTATTCTTGTAAAATTTGAGAAATAAGAAGACTTCTGGAATGAGAAAGTGGAGTTGAGCCACACTTCAGTTACTTTTATACGTAAGCATTTCTGAATATATAAATAACTTTTTCAAATTATTTTTTTTTTGGTAACTTAAATAATTGGAAATGATATTTTAACATTTCCAAAAACTCTGATAAGGGCTGCACAGAACTTTCCTTATATAATGAATTTACTACTTTTACAGTAAAAAAAAAAAAAAAAAAAAGTTATTCTTATAATAGTTTATAGTAGTATAATTATAGTTATATAATTATTTTTATAGTAGTTATTTATATTCTTTCCAAGATGTTGAATTTTTGTCAATGAGTCGTCATTTTCATTGATTTAGCGTCATTTTTATCCATTTGGCAAGATTTTCGTTAATTTGGCAACATTTAAAAAAGTCGCCAAGTAGGCGACATTCCGCCAAATTTGTCGCCAAAATCTCGCCAAGCGTTATGGACGGAGAAATAAGTTACTCTTATAGCAGATAAATGACTATTGGCATTCAAGTATTATTCAAAGTATCTTTTCTCATTAATAGATCGAACTAGAATGATGTTGCCAAATTTATTGAATGATATTACATATGAAAAGTGAACATGTTTCTCAACAGTTAATATTTTTTTTCTAATTTATGGGATTTTTTGATAAGTGTATTTGAAAAATGTGCAATATCTCGAGAACGATTCATGCCAACGTTCTAAAGTTTATGATAATCATTTTCTAAGGAAAAATTACATAAGAAATGTCTATTTGCGTAACTTCAATAACGGTTTTGATTTTTTGATGATTTTTTCGAAATTCCACTCGAAAATTTAGGTGGGTTCTGAACATTTGATTGTGTTTAAAGACAATAGGCTTCCAGTATTCACGGATTGTAGTTTTTGTACCAAATTTCATTCGAATCGCTCCATTCGTTCGTGAGATATCGTCTCCACACACACACACAAACACAGAGAGAGAGAGACATCACCTCAAAAATGTTCGATTCGTGATCAGGGATGCTTGAAACGTGCTCTCCCTTCGAAAACTCGAATTCGAATTTTCGACTCCTTCACAATATTTTCCTTATACATTATACTATGTATATAGGGAAAGTAATTATTTTTGCATATTTAAAAAAATATTGAAGGTATTTGTAATTTCAATACAAACTTAATTGAATGTTTATAAAACAATTTGTCTTTATAAAACGGTCGAGTGCCTTTATAGAACAGCCATGTCTTATTAACAATTAAGATAGTTTGAATAACTGCTTTAAATCTTTAATACAAGATTCCTTTCAATTTATTTGCAAATATTTTAAACAATTTTCCAATACTGTCACGATGTTAATTTTCTGCTGTTGCTAATTATTTCAAACTTCCAAAATCAAAAAAAAATAAAAAATTACCAAACTCATATCCAATTTCCCTTCCAGGAAGACTAATCCTTAATTAAAATGTCCTGATACGTTCGAGAATAAAGTGAAATTTTTTTTTTTTCAAAATTTGAGGTGCGCAGTATGTCAATTAAAATATTCTACCGGCAAAAAAAATTCTTTCTTTAGTAAAGCAGCATAAAACAAAAATTGTATTAGTTTTGAGTACAGCAAAATATTTTTATCCACTAAATCTTCAAAGATAAAAAAAAAATCCCTAAATAGCAAGAGCAAAAAATATATTCGATAAATCCTTTATTACTTTCCTTATATATATAATGTATAAGGAAAGTATTGTGATGGGGTCGAAAATTCGAATTAGAGTTTTCGACGGGAGAGCACGTTTCAAGCATTCCTGATCACGAATCAAACATTTTTGAAGTGATGACTGTGTGTGTGTCTCTGTGTGTGTGTGTGTGTGTTTGTGTGTGTGTGAAAGTATGTGTGTGTGTGTGTGTGTGTGTGTGTCAGTGAGTCTGTGGAGACGATAACTGTCGAACGAATGAATCGATTCGAACCAAATTTGGTACAAAAATCACAATCCATAAACACTGGAAGCCTATTGTTTTTATACGCAATCGAATGTTCAGAACCCCCCTTAATTTTCGAATGAAATTTTGAAAATATCGTCAAAAAATCAAAACCACTAATAAAGTTACGAAAATAGACATTTTTTATGTCATTTTTCATTAGAAAACGATTGACATAAATTTTAGAATGCTAATATGAACCGTTCTCGAGATATTGCACATTTTTCAAAACAATTATCAAAAAGTCATATAAAATAAAAAAAAAATATTTCCTATTGAGAAACATGTTCACTTTTCATATGTAATACCATGCAATAAATTAGATGACATCATTCTCTTGGATCTAGCTCGTTCCAGTCATGAAAAAAGATACTTTGTGTAATACTTTTGTATTTGAACGCCAATAGTCATTTATCTGCTGTAAGAATAACTTATTTCTTCGTCCATAACGCTTGGCGAGATTTTGGCGACGAATTGGCGGAATGTCGCCAACTTGGCGAGTTTTTTAAATGTTGCCTAATAACGAAAATCTCGCCAAATGGATAAAAGCGATCCTAAATCAATAAAAATGACGACTAGTTGTTGAAAATTCAATATCTTGGAAAGAATATTAGTATCTACTATAAGAACAACCTATCATTTTAATGTAAGAGTAGTAAATTCATTACATTATATAAGGAAAGTCATGTGTTGCCCACATCAGATTTTTCTTAATTAGTTTTAGGCACTTTTTTCAGATGAAAAGGAAAAAAAAAAATTTAGCTTTTATATTAAGATAAATTGTTTTGCATTTGTAGTTAAAAAATAAATTGTTTTGTATATATTTAGTGAAAATATAAGTTCTTTTAATATAATTCGTTTTAAAATTCTCCTATAGACTTGCTTCTTGAATGAGATTATCAGTAAATATTTGGTAAAATTGCTAAAAATCAAGAGTAAATATATAAACTGTAAGTGTCCACCATACTTTCTCATACATTCATATTCAATAGTGTTCAGTTCTACTTGTCTCACAGTCAATATACGAATGATATAAAGATGTATTTATTATTATTATTATTTTTTTTTCCCTTGATTTCATATCGTTTTAGGGATTCTTATAAAACTTCGTACACATTTTTTAAAAGTTTTATTTCCATGTTGGCAACAGCTTGAAAAAAGCCGTAACGCCCATAGATGCGACTGGCTGAACTGTGCTAATATAATCTATTTTGATACCTTGAATATCGTAGTTCACATTATCAATTTTCTCCGTATAATGTATACTCTATAACAAAAAACATCGACGCAAGAAGGAGTTGTCCTATTGTAATGAAATTTCGTATGCAAAAACATTTTGAGAGAACATGCAAATGAATAAAATTTGGTTTTTAATGGGTAAATAGTGGGAGCTCCAACGCATCAGAACTTGTCATTCAGCAGGTGTATATAAGGAACGATTTTGAATCTGTGGTCAAAATTTCTGTTGCATTTCGACTGCGGATATCTTACGTCTTTGGTAGTCATTTCTGGCACACTGACATCACAGCGGTACGTAGACAACATTCTATGAACGGTTGTGTTACCGTTCTTTTTGCGACACCCCGGACTTACATTTCAACAAGATAATGCCCGGCCGCACACGGCACGTGTTGCTATGAATTGTCTTCAAGCTTGCCAAATACTTTCTTGGCCAGCTAGGACTCCTGATCTCTCTCCCATAGAGCACATTTTAGATGTAATGGGAAGGCGATTGCAACCGTCCCGGAATGTTGACGATTTAGCCAGACAGTTGGAAATAATTTGGCAAGACATTCCGCAGGACACCATCCGTGAACTTTATCAGTCTATGCCACGCTGGGTGACATCTTGCATCCAAGCCAGAGGTGGACCAACTCCTTAGTGACTTCCTCCCTTCGTATACGGTCAAACTCTAAATCATTAAATTGTTCTGAAATTTTAATCATTTCTTTTCCTATGTATGTTCTTCACATCCACCAATTTTTATCACAATCGAACAACTCCTTCTTGGTGCGTCGATTTTTTTGTTAGGGTGTATATCATTACTTCGGGAATTGTCATAGTTTTCTATAGAAAATAATGCCATCAATGTCTTAAAAATCGAATAATTTTATTTCTAAACATGAGAATTACTAAATATTGTGTCAAGTTCTAGCTTTTCAAATAATATATCTACATATGAAGTTTGAAAGCGATGGGTGCATGTATTTCTGAATTATGCCTGTGTGTGTGTGGGCGCGCGTGTGAGTGTGTGCCTACTCTAATTTTAAAACTATACAGTGAAACTTTATGAAATTTGCTAGTTAAGCCATTTATAGGATATCTTAATGGTAATTAGATTTTAAAACGAAAATTAGAACCGTATTATCATTATTTTTTTACCTGGTGTCTTAAAAATCGACATAAGCTGACATGAAAATCTAAATATGCTTCGATGCAGTAATTACAGTTCTCTAGTGAATTAATTAAAGATAACGTTCTGTCAAATTGCTATCTAAATTAATTTGCTATAAAACTCGTTATTAACAGCATTAAAAATTTTCCTTAATTCTTCACTTTTTATTAACACTTTACAACAAAATTGAAAAGTGTTTATGACTCTGTTCATTCTGTCTGTCTGTCTGTCTGTCTGTCTGTCTGTCCGTTAGCACGATAACTGCCGTAAAAATGACTTAATCAAAATGAAATTTTAGTATGTTGTTCAGACGGTCTGTAGGACCTATGGGAATATAAATGAATAATATCACCCAATTAGTTTTGGATTGAACCCGGGTCGAAAAAATGAAATACATTGAGCCCTATGGGACCTAATTCTTCAAACATTTTTTAAGCGGATTTAAAATTCACAAATTGCTTCGAAAATTTTAGATAATAGTCAAATTGTTCCATAAAATATATAAAAAAAAATTCAGCGAAATATATTCAGTAGTTTTTTAAATAAAAATTAAAATAATAATTACACATCTTATATGAAACGATCACGCGACCATGATATGAAACGATCACATGACCCACTTCAAAATGATATATGGCATCCATCTTGTTTCAAAATCGTGATTTTTTAAAGTTCGATTTAATTCATATTGAGTGTTGTATCCGTCCTAAAACTACTTTATTTTTGCTTAAATTCTGTGCATCTACATACTAAAAGAACACAATGACAATATATTTGAGTTTAAATTCTCATTCAAATTTGATTATTTCTACAACGAAGACTATTTTTCACCTATGTAAAATGTAAACAGCAAAATATGTAGAATGAGTTGTATTAGAATTACTGTATTTTTTTAACACAAAATAATTCAGTCCATGGAGTCTGCATGGCTGATATGAATGAAATATTAATTGATTTTATAAACAGAAGGACGATTTTTTTCGATGAAGGTTTAAGTTTTTAAATATAATATAAAAGTTCAAATATAAAAGTTTTAAGCATAAAGTTTATGAATTGTAGCTCCATGGTCTTAATTTCATCACAATACTACAATATAAATTATTGCAGTATTGTGATGAATGAAATGGAGAAAGTTATGAATGAAATCCTGCTTTTATAGAGAGATCCAGGCGTGTTATTTTTTCAATGACGTCATTTGAATTTATTTCAGTTGTTTTCGATGAAGTTTTCAAATATAATAAATTATCGTAGTATTATGATAGATTTAAAAATATTACCGTGGAATGTATTGCATTTTAGAGATATTTAAACCAGGCATTTATATTTCAATGCCGTCATTTGAATGAAGTTCATTTTTTTCAATGAAGGTTTAAGTTTTCAAAATCAATGTAGTATTGTGATAAGTTTTAAAATATTACCGAGGAATGTATTGCATTTTCGACTTTCTTAAATAAAATTGCATTGAAGTTGGAAAGTGTTTCATAATCAATGCTTTAAGCATGATTGATCTTTCTTATTTATTCATTGGTATTTTTAAAGTAGATCGGTATATAATTCGGATTTAGTTGAAGGTTAGTAATTAGAATAATTGATGTAAATTTCCGAGACAGGTAGTTTTTTTTAACACTTTACAACAAAGTTGAAAAGTGTTTATGACTTTATTCATTCTGTCTGTCTATCTGTCTGTCTGTCTGTCCGTTAGCACGATAACTGCCGTAAATGACTTTATCAAAATGAAATTTTAGTGTGTTGTTCAGAAGATCTGTGGAACCTACGGGAATAAATGGATAATATCACCCAATTAGTTTTGAATTGAACCCGGATTGAAAATATGAAACACATTGAACCCTATGGGACCTAATTTTTCAAACATTTTTTAAGCGAATTTAAAATTTACAAATTGCTTCGAAAGTTTTAGGAAATATTCAAATTATTCCATAAAATATATAACAAAAAATTCAGCAAAATATATTTGGTACTTTTTTAAATAAAAATTTAAATAATAATTACACCCTTTATATAAAGAGATCAAGTGACCATTATATGAAGAGATCACTTGACCCACTTCAAAATAAAATATGGCATCCATCTTGTGTCAAAATCGCGATTTTTAAAGTTCTCTTTAATTCATATTTAGTGTCAAACCGCTTTATTTTTGCTTAAATTCTATGCATCAACATACTGACACAACGCAATTACAATATATTTGAGTTTAAATGATCATCCAACTTTGATTATTTCTACAACGAAGCCTAATTTTTATGGTGAATGTAAACACCAAAAGATGTGGAATGAGTTGTATAAGAATTGCTGCATTTCTTTAACGCAAAATTATTTAGTTCAAGGAGTCTGCAATATAGCTGATATGAATGAATCATTCATTGATTTTACACAGAGAACCAGACGATTTTTTCGATCAAGTTTTAAGCATAGTGTTAAATTACTTGTACCTCCATGGTTTTAAGTTTTAAATAAAATAAATTATTATAGCATTGTGATGAATAAAAGGAATGGAAAAAGAATTATGAATGAAATGCTGTTTCATATAGAGGTGATTTATATTTCGAAGACGTCATTACCGATAATAGTTATTACCGAGGAATGTATCGCATTTTAGAGATGTTTAAATCAGTCAATTTTTATTTCAATGCCGTCATTTTAATGAAGTTTTTTTTTCGGTGTAGTTTAAATTTTCAAATACAATATGTTAATGTAGTATTGTTGTGATAATTTTAAAAATATTACCGAGAAATGTATCGCATTTTAGAGATGTTTAAATAAAATAGCATTGAAGTTGGAAAGTGTTTCATAATTAGTGCTTTATGCATGATCGATCTTTCTTGTTTCTATTTACATTATTTTCATAATATTCGTAGTTATTTTTATAAGCTGATATTTTTAGAGTAATTTTGAGCAACGTTAGTAATGTTTAATTTGAGTAATTAATTAGGTTAATTAGAGTAGTGCATTTTGAAGTAAGCTAGCTCATATAGCCTCTGAAACATCTTATGTTCATTTTGATAAGAAGCTTGCTACCCCAACCGGGAATCGAACGACGGATTTTCGTATTGACCAGCCGATGCTCTACCGTTGAGCTACTGGGACGGAATTGCAAACTCCTATCGTCGAAATGTATTCTGTAATGTTACAGTACTTCTGTAAATTTCTACAAATATTGGCTGTATTTTTTACAGGAGTTTAGACTGTAAATATTACAAAATAACTGTAAGCTTTACGATAATTTTTGTTGTATTATTTACGGCATTTTTTGCTGTAGTTTTGACAATTTTTTTTACTGTAAATTTTACCACGAATGTGAACATTTCACATAATTTTTCAAATTCTACAAAATTTTTTTTTTTTAACTTGAGCTGCAAATTTTTGTAGCATAAATTCTGCAAATCCCTCTTTTAATTGAAGATAATAATATAATAATAATAAAACATTACATGCTGTAGCATATTTTACCAATTTTTGTCTATATTGTATTTTTGTTGTTCAATATGTTGTGTTGCATGAAAAAAAATCTGATGTAGGCGGTACATGACTTTCCCTGCAGACTTATATCCACGTTCTCTTTATTTTAATTAAATTTATTTCACTTTTAATTCAATTTGCGTTCTCATTTGGTAACTGGACTTATTTTCAAAGGTGGCTTAGAGAAAATACGAAAAACTAATATATCTCGAGAACGGCTAGTTCTAATGTAATGGAGTTGGTCTTATTCTGTTTTTTGTTAAAAATTACGTATAAAGCAAGCATTTAATGTTTATATTTGAGCATATATAGTTTTGTATTTTAGATTTTGACAATTTTTGAGGACCATTTTGCAAAAAATGGCAGGTTATTTTTTTTCGAATCGTACCAAAATCTAATCAACACCAGGGTGACCCACAAACGACTGATCTACTGTATTTTGTGAAATTCGGTCCATTAGTTTTTCAACGAGAGTGGATACAGGCTTTTGCGGGCCATTTCGCAAAAAAAGGCGGGTTCTTTTATCCTGAATCGTACCGAAAACTAATCAGCATCAGATTCGCCCACAAGTGACATACCTACCAAATTTTAAGATATTCGGTCAATTAGATTTTTAGTTAAAATGGATACAAAATCTGCACAGACAGACAGACAGACAAACAGACAGACAGACACACAGACGTCACGCTAAAAATAGTTGTTTCGTATTCTAGAGGTCTCGAAACGTGCAGGTCCGTCGAAGACTCGAGTTGCGATTTTCGGCATGATTCCGATACTTTCCCTATATATTACTATGTATTGCAGGGAAAGTAAAAATCTGATGTGGGCAGCACATGACTTTCACTGCAGACTTATATACACCTTCTCTTTATTTTATATTCAGTTTAATTCACTATTAATTCAATTTTCGTTCTCATTTGGTAACTAGACTCATTTTCAAAGGTGGCGTAGAGAAAAACGAAAAAACTAAAATATCTCGAGAACGGCTAGTCCTAGTGTAATGGGGTTGGTCTTATTCTTTTCTTCGTTAAAAATTACGTATAAAACAAGCATTTAATGGATATATTTCAGCATACGTAGTTTTTATTTTTGATTTTGTCGATTTTTGCGGGCCATTTTGCCAAAAAAAGGCAAGTTATTTTTTTTCGAATCGTACCAAAGTTCAAAACCTAATCAGCATTAGAATGACCCACAAGCAACTTATCTCCCAAATTTTGTGAAATTCGGTCGATTAGATTTTCAGCTAGAGTGGGTACAAGCTTTTGCGGGCCATTTCGCAAAAAAAAAAAAAAAATCTGATGTGGGCAGCACATGACTTTCCTTATATAATGCAATAAATATACTACTTTTACAGTACAAAAAATAGGTTTTTCTTATAGTAGATACTTATATTCTTTCCAAGATATTGAATTTTCGACAATTGGTCTTCATTTTCATTGATTTAGCATCATTTTAATCCATTTGGCGAGATTTTCGTTAATTTGACAACATTTCAAAAAGTCGCCAAGTTGGCGACATTCCGCCAAATTCGTCGCCAAAATCTCGCCAAGCTTTACAGACGGAGAAATAAGCTATTCTTATAACAGATAAATGACTATTGGCGTTCAAATACAAAAGTATTACTCGAAGTATCTTTTCTCATGAATGGAACGAGCTAGATCCACGAGAATGATATCACCCAATTTATTGCATGGTATTACATATGAAAAGTGAGCATGTTTCTCAATAGGAAATATATAATTTTTATTTTATATGACTTTTTGATAATTTTTTTAAAAATGCGAAATATCTTGAGAACGGTTCATGTTAGCGTTCTAAATTTTATGTTAATCGTTTTCTAATGAAAAATTACATAAGAAATGTCTATTTACGTAACTTTATTAGCGGTTTTGATATTTTGAAGATTTTTTCAAAATTTCACTCGAAAATTTAGGGGGGTTCTGAGCATTCGATTACGTTTAAAAACAATAGGCTTCCAGTGTTTACGGATTGTGATTTTTGTACCAAATTTCGTTCAAATCGGTCCATTCGTTCGTCAGTTATCGTCTCCACAGACCCACTGACACACACACACACACACACACATACTTTCACACACACACACACACACACACACACACACACACACACACACACATACTTTCACACACACACACACACACACACACACATACAGACATCACTTCAAAAATGTTTGATTCGTGATCAGGGATGCTTGAAACGTGCTCTCCCGTCGAAAACTCGAATTCGAATTTTCGGCCCCGTCACAATACTTTCCTTATACATTATGTATATAAGGAAAGTAAAAAGCGGGTTCTTTTACCCCGAATCGTACCTAAAACTAATCAGCATCAGATTCGCCCACAAGTGACTTATCTACCAAATTTTATGAAATTCGGTCCATTAGTTTTTTAGTTAGAGTGGATACAAAATCTGCACAGACAGACAGACAGACAGACACACAGCACAGACACCCAGACACACAGACTCACAGACACACAGACACACACACAGACGGCACGCTAAAAATAGTTGTTTCGTATTCCAGAGCTCTCGAAACGTGTAGATCCGTCGAAAACTCGAGTTGCGATTTTCGTCATGATTCCAATACTTTCCCTATACATTACCATGTATTGCTGGTAAAGTAAAAATCTGATGTGGGCAGCACATGACTTTCCCTGCAGACTTATATCCACGTTCGCTTTATTTTAATTAAATTTGATTCACTTTTAATTCAATTTTCGTTCACGTTTGGTAACTGAATTTATTTTCAAAGGTGGCGTAGAAAAAATACGAAAAGCTAAAATATCTCGAGAACGGCTAGTCCTAGTGTAATGGGATTGGCCTTATTCTTTTCTTCGTTAAAATTTACGTATGAAATAAGATTTTAATGGATATATTTCAGCATACACAGTTTTTTATTTTAGATTTCATCAATTTTTGTGGGCCAATTTGCAAAAAAAGGCAGGTTATTTTTTTCTGAATCATACCAAAATCTAATCAGCACCAGGGTGACCCACAAGCGACTTATCCACCAAATTTTGTGAAATTCGGTATATTAGATTTTCAGCTAGAGTGGATACAAGCTTTTGCGGGCCATTTCGCAAAAAAAGGCGGGTTCTTTTATCCCGAATCGTACCCAAAACTAATCAGCACCAGATTCGCCCACAAGTGACATACCTATCAAATTTTATGAAATTCGGTCAATTAGTTTTTTAGTTAGAGTGGATACAAAATCTGCCCAGACAGACACACAGACAGACAGACAGACACACAGACGTCACGCTAAAAATGGTTTTTTCGTATTCTAGAGGTCTCGAAACGTGTAGATCCGTCGAAAACTCGAGTTGTGATTTTCGACATGATACTTTCCCTATACATTACCATGTATTGCAAGGAAAGTAAAAATACTATATGAAACAAATGTAGTCCTGATACCGCTCCACTTCTGTGTATGGCAATGAAAATTATCAGCAGTTAAATAAAATGACCTATAGTACTGTGTTATATGTTAAGATAAAAACCAGTGTCTGTTTCCTGTAAAATGATCATCAATAATAGAAACTTCTATTTCCTACCATTGGAAACGGTCCAAAGTTGGGTTAAATGAGGTGCTGCAAATGATCGGTTTTCAGAGAAATAGAATACGCATGTCGAGCGTTACAATTTGTTTCCGGAAGAACAATTTTGAGGAATCTACAATATATATTATGAAAAATTTGTTATTTTCAACTGTAAGTGGAATATACATTTTTGAATGTCGTTATTTCCGTTTTAGTCGTTATTTGAATTGTGTTCAAAGAATTTATAAATGTGCCCTCCTCCTTTAATTTTTACTTTCTCATATGTAGTATAGAGAAAGTATTGTTTTTACGAAAATTTTTGATTTTGAGACTTTGAGGCTAATATATGTTTTAAGACATCCTGAGCACGTTTTGACTGTTTTTTGAGTGGTTCCCGTTTGTCTGTGGTCGATTTCTTGTGCGTACATGATAGTTGCCACAAATATAATCCGATTTTCACGAAACTTTACACATCCGGCTTCGTTATCGAAAAAACTAGAATTAGATAGAATGTTAGAACAAGGATTAGATAGAATGTTAGAATGTATCTGAATGAATCTAGAATTAGATAGAATGTATCTAGAATTAGATGGAATGAATCTAGAATGAATCTAGAATTAGATGGAATGAATCTAGAATGAATCTAGAATTAGATAGAATCTAGAAATCATTCTAGATGAAAATCTAGAATTAGATAGAATGTTAGAAATAGAATTAGATAGAATGTTAGAATGTGTCTGAATGAAGCTAGAATTAGATAGAATGAATCTAGAATTAGATAGAATCTAGAAATCATTCTAGATGAAAATCTAGAATTAGATAGAATGTTAAAAATAGAATTAGATAGAATGTTAGAATGTGTCTGAATGAATCTAGAATTAGATAGAATGAATCTAGAATGAATCTAGAATTAGATAGAATCTAGAAATCATTCTAGATAAAAATCTAGAATTAGATAGAATATTAGAAATAGAATTAGATAGAATGTTAGAATGTGTCTGAATGAATCTAGAATTAGATAGAATGAATCTAGAATGAATCTAGAATTAGATAGAATCTAGAAATCATTCTAGATAAAAATCTAGAATTAGATAGAATATTAGAAATAGAATTAGATAGAATGTTAGAATGTGTCTGAATGAATCTAGAATTAGATAGAATGAATCTAGAATGAATCTAGAATTAGATAGTATCTAGAAATCATTCTAGATGAAAATCTAAAATTAGATAGAATATTAGAAATAGAATTAGATAGAATGTTAGAATGTGTCTGAATGAATCTAGAATTAGATAGAATGAATCTAGAATGAATCTAGAATGAATCTAGAATTAGATAGAATGTTAGAATGTGTATGAAAAATCTAGGATTAGATAGAATGTTCCAGCGGAAACTTCGAATTTATTCGAAAATTTATATTACTTAACATGGCAGCATGGGGCAAAATGTGGCATAATAATGCATAAAAGAGGTTATTTATGGCTCAATGATTAAGAAACTTAATAGTTTTACGAAATTTAACAGTTTGAAGTGAAAAATAGTCGCGATACAAATTTTGCATTCATTACGTTATTAGCCCCCCCCCCTCCCCCCGAGGTGGTACAATATCAAACTGGGTATAAAATGAAATATTTTTTTCATGCTCTTTAAAATGAAGGGCAACATGTTACAATTGTGAGCCTTTGGAATAACTATACAGAAATTAAAAAAAACTGCTTAAAAATGAATCTAGTATGAGAAACTTGTATTGAGATATACTGCAGTTAATTGTATTGAAGCGTGACGAGGTATAAGCAGGCTTATCTACTTAAATACGTTTGTGCTGTTGATGCTGTTCCTTAGCGATTTCCGCGAAATTCGGGACATTTATAATATTTATCAAGTTACGGTTCACAACTGAGCTCAAATTTTAAAATTCCATTTGTGGACTGAGATAATTTATGTCAAATGTGACAATGTTAAATCTATTCTTACCACTTTACAACATAGTTGTTGAAAAGTGTTTATGACTTTGTTCATTCTGTCTGTCTGTCTGTTAGCACGATAACTGCCGTAAAAATAACTTAATCAAAATGAAATTTTAGTACGTTGTTCAGACGGTCTGTGGGACCTATGGGAATATAAATGAATAATATCATCCAATTAGTTTTGGATTGAACTCGGGATGGAAATATGAAATCCGTTGAACCCTATGGGACCTAATTTTTCAAACATTTTTTAAGCGGATTTAAAATTCACAAATTGCTTCGAAAATTTTAGGAAATATTCAAATTATCCCATAAAATATATAAAAAAAAATTCTGCAAAATATATTCAGTAGTTTTTTAAATAGAAATTAAAATAATAATTACACCTCTTATATGAAGCGATCACGTGACCCACTTCAAAATAAAATATGGCATCCATCTTGTGTCAAAATCGTGATTTTTAAAGTTCTTTTTAGTTCATATTGAGTGTTGTATCCGTCTTAAAACCGCTTTATTTTTGCTAAATTTTGTGCATCTACATACTGAAACAACGCAATTGCAATATATTTGAGTTTAAATGATCATCCAAATTTGATTATTTCTACAACGAAGCCTATTTTTCACTTATGGAAAATGTAAACAGCAAAATATGTAGAATGAGTTGTATAAGAATTGCTGTATTTCTTTAACGCAAAATTATTTAGCTCCTGGAGTCTGCATAGCTGATATGAATGAAATATTCATTGATTTTACGGAGAGAAGGACGATTTTTTCGATGACGTTTTAAGCATAGAGTTAAATTACTTGTATCTCCATGGTCTTAATTTTTTAATTAAAATAAATTATTATAATATTGTGATGAATGAAATGAATGGAAAAATGTTTATCAATGAAATGCTGCTTTTATAGAGAGAGTCAGTCGTGTTGTATTTCGATGAAATCACTTGAATAAATTTCATTTGTTTTCGATAAAGTTTTCAAATAGAATAAATTATTGTAGTATTATGATAATTTTAAAATCATTACCGAGGAATGTATCGCATTTTAGAGATGTTTAAACCAGGCAATTTACATTTCAATGCCGTCATTTGAATGAAGTTCATTTTTTTTTATGAAGTTTTAAGTTTTCAAATATAATAAATTAATGTAGTATTGTGATAATTTTTAAAATATCGCTGAGGAATGTATCGCATTTTAGAGATGTTTAAATGAAATTGTATTGAAGTTGGAAAGTGTTTCATAATCAATGCTTTAAGCAAGATTGATCTTTCTTGTTTTAAACTTGCGCAGTTTTAACTAGTGTAGAACCATTGCTGCCATTTAATGTTTTAATACGTGTGCAGTTAGTTAAAGAGATTTTACAAACTAAACAAATAACTTGGCATGTGGCAAAGCTTATTATTTAGCATCAACGTTGAGGAACAAACATATTGGCTGCGAGGCTATGTTCGGCAACACATACTATTGGATGACAGCCGTTTATTAAAATCTGCGTGTTTATTATGGCCACGACGGGTAGCGAGTTCTCTACCTTTCATAGTATGGCTATATTTTAGCATTTATAATGAAACAATTTAATTTCATTATTTTTTAAATGTTATTACTTTCCTTATATAAATAATGTATAAGGAAAGTATTGTGACGGGGTCGAAAATTCGAATTCGAGTTTTCGACGGGAGAGCACGCTTCAAGCATCCCTGATCACGAATCGAACATTTTTGAGGTGATGTCTGTTTGTGTGTGTGTGTGTGTGTGTGTGTGTGTGTCAGTGAATCTGTGGAAACGATATCTCACGAACGAATGGAGCAATTCGAATGAAATTTGGTACAAAAATAACAATCCGTGAATACTGGAAGCCTATTGTTTTAAAACACAATCGAATGTTCAGAACCCCCTAAATTTTCGTGTAAAATTTTGAAAAAATCATCAAAAAATCAACACTTTTAATAAAGTTAGAGATTTCTAGAAGAGAATAGAGATTTCTTATGTAATTTGTCCTTAGAAAACGATTGACATAAACTTTTGAACGCTAGCATGAAGCGTTCTCGAGATATTGCACAGTTTTCAAATAAATGTATCAAAAAATCCCATAAACTAAAAAATATATATCTGTTAAGAAACACTTTTCATATGTAATATCATGCGATAATTTTGGTGACATCATTCTAGTGGATCTAACTCGTTCCATTCACGAGAAAAGATACTTTGAGTAATACTTTCGTATTTGAGCACCAATAGCCATTTATCCGCTGTAAGAATAACTCATTTCTCCGTCCATAACGTTTGGCGAGATTTTGGCGACGAATTTAGCGGAATGTCGCCAACTTTGCGACATTTTTAAATGTTGCCAAATTTAGGAAAATCTCGCCAAATGGATAAAAATGACGCTAAATCAATGAAAATGACGACTCATTGAAGAAAATTCAATATCTTAGAAAGAATATAAGTATCTACTATAATAATAATTTTTTTTTTAACTGTAAAAGTAGTAAATTCATTGCATTATATAAGGAAAGTCATGTGCTGCCCACATCAGATTTTTTTTAACTATAAAAGTAGTAAATTCATTGCATTATATAAGGAAAGTCATGTGTTGCCCACATCAGATTTTTTTATTCTTGTGGCAACGTTCGTGGATTGTGATTGTTAACATTCATAATTTTTGTTTCCTCTCAATATAATACGTTGTTGCACTGTTGGCGACAAATGGGGCGCCTGCATTGGAAAATGTCGCCATATTGAAAAACGTTGCCAAATTTACGGAAACATCACTCAATTTAAGAAAATTCAATATCTCGTCAAAATAATTTGACTTGAGATAGTGCAATAACTGACTTAAATTTATCTCTTAACCCTGTTTTCAAATGCTTAGCAATCAACGAAATGTTGTTCAATAAAAAAACATTTTATAATTGATTTGAGCTCAGTGGTTATGGCGGCAGGATCGCTGTTCGATTCTCGACGCTGCCTAAAACAACTCCCCGGGTAAACACGGAGTACGATAAATTTTCAAGTCCCAAAGTTCATCCGAGAGGTGATGGTTTAGTGGCGAATTCTGGACTAGAATGTAGGTCATGCGAAAACGCGGTTGTTGCCGATTACTCCCTTGTTGCCAATTGCATTGCAATACTCAAGGGATGTAATGGCAATAAAAGTAATGATAAAAAATAATGTTACTACTGTTGGGTTATTCATTGTAACTAGGGCAGTAGAGGAAAAATATAACGAAATTCGCTTTATTTTTCCAGTTTTCGTACAAAGTTACTTAAAAGTTTATTTTTGCATGTTAGCAATGTATTAGTGACGACAGTGGATGCATTTGGCTAATATGGTGTTAATAGAAACTACTTTGAACCCATTAACATCCATAACATAATTTAAATTATCAATTTTCCTGAATAATGCGCAACTCGATCACTGTTCCGGAAATTATTATTGTTTTCCCATGGGATATAATATACTATGAAAATCTTAAAATTCAAGTTTTAATAATGAGAATTACTAAAAATTCTATCTATTTCTAGTTTTTTCGTATAATATATTTACACATAAAAGTCTATAGCGGTAGGTGCAATCCTTATTAGTTATTGTGTTCACATCTTGCAGACACAGACAGGCATCTTTCAAACAGTGTTCGAAATAACTTAAAACTGGTGATGGGTAGAACCGCTTTAACCCTTGCAGGTTTCCTTAGGAAAAAGTAAGTTTTTTGGCTCCCATAAAGCTTTTAGTTTTTGGTCCTCATAAAGCTTCTCGCCACCATTCTCGCCACCATAAAGTTTCTCGCCACCATAAAGTTTTTAGTTTTTGGTCCTAATAAAGCTTTTAGTTTATGGCCCTCATAAAGCTTTTAGTTTATGGCCCCCATAAAGCTTTTAGTTTTTGACTCTCATAAACCTTTTAGTTTCTGCCCACCATAAAGCTTTTAGTTTTGAGCCCCCATAAAGCATTTAGTCTCTTGCCCATATAAAGCTTTCAGTTTTTGGCCCTCATAAAGCTTTTAGTTTCTGTCCACCATAAAGCTTTTAGTTTTTGACTCTCTTAAAGCTTTTAGTTTCTGTCCACCATAAAGCTTTTAGTTTTTGACTCTCATGAAGCTTTTAGTTTCTGTCCACCATAAAGCTTTTAGTTTTTGACTCTCATGAAGCTTTTAGTTTCTGTCCACCATAAAGCTTTTAGTTTTGAGCCCCCATAAAGCATTTAGTCTCTTGCCCATATAAAGCTTTCTGCTTTTGGCCCTCATAAAGCTTTTAGTTTCTGTCCACCATAAAGCTTTTAGTTTTTGACTCTCATAAAGCTTTTAGTTTCTGTCCACCATAAAGCTTTTATTTTTGAGCCCCCATAAAGCATTTAGTCTCTTGCCCATATAAAGCTTTCAGTTTCTGGCCTCATAAAGGTTTTAGTTTCTGTCCACCATAAAGCTTTTAGTTTTTGACTCTCATAAAGCTTTTAGTTTCTGTCCACCATAAAGCTTTTATTTTTGAGCCCCCATAAAGCATTTAGTCTCTTGCCCATATAAAGTTTTCTGTTTTTGGCCCTCATAAAGCTTTTAGTTTCTGTCCACCATAAAGCTTTGAGTTTTTGACTCTCATGAAGCTTTTAGTTTCTGTCCACCATAAAGCTTTTAGTTTTTGACTCTCATGAAGCTTTTAGTTTCTGTCCACCATAAAGCTTTTAGTTTTGAGCCCCCATAAAGCATTTAGTCTCTTGCCCATATAAAGCTTTCAGTTTTTGGCCCTCATAAAGCTTTTAGTTTCTGTCCACCATAAAGCTTTTAGTTTTTGACTCTCATAAAGCTTTTAGTTTCTGTCCACCATAAAGCTTTTAGTTTTTGACTCTCATGAAGCTTTTAGTTTCTGTCCACCATAAAGCTTTTAGTTTTGAGCCCCCATAAAGCATTTAGTCTCTTGCCCATATAAAGCTTTCAGTTTTTGGCCCTCATAAAGCTTTTAGTTTCTGTCCACCATAAAGCTTTTAGTTTTTGACTCTCATAAAGCTTTTAGTTTCTGTCCACCATAAAGCTTTTATTTTTGAGCCCCCATAAAGCATTTAGTCTCTTGCCCATATAAAGCTTTCAGTTTCTGGCCCTCATACAGCTTTTAGTTTCTGTCCATCATAAAGCTTTTAGTTTTTGACTCTCATAAAGCTTTTAGTTTCTGTCCACCATAAAGCTTTTATTTTTGGGCCCCCATAAAGCATTTAGTCTCTTGCCCATATAAAGCTTTCAGTTTTTGGCCCTCATAAAGCTTTTAGTTTCTGTCCACCATAAAGCTTTTAGTTTTTGACTCTCATAAAGCTTTTAGTTTCTGTCCACCATAAAGCTTTTAGTTTTTGACTCTCATGAAGCTTTTAGTTTCTGTCCACCATAAAGCTTTTAGTTTTGAGCCCCCATAAAGCATTTAGTCTCTTGCCCATATAAAGCTTTCAGTTTTTGGCCCTCATAAAGCTTTTAGTTTCTGTCCACCATAAAGCTTTTAGTTTTTGACTCTCATAAAGCTTTTAGTTTCTGTCCACCATAAAGCTTTTATTTTTGAGCCCCCATAAAGCATTTAGTCTCTTGCCCATATAAAGCTTTCAGTTTCTGGCCCTCATACAGCTTTTAGTTTCTGTCCATCATAAAGCTTTTAGTTTTTGACTCTCATAAAGCTTTTAGTTTCTGTCCACCATAAAGCTTTTATTTTTGGGCCCCCATAAAGCATTTAGTCTCTTGCCCATATAAAGTTTTCAGTTTTTGGCCCTCATAAAGCTTTTAGTTTCTGTCCACCATAAAGCTTTGAGTTTTGAGCCCCCATAAAGTATTTAGTTTCTTGCCCCTATAAAGCTTTTAGTTTTGGACCCGCATAAAGCTTTAGTAAAAATATTGGTATATTGAGCACTGAAGCTGGGTTCCAGAGTTTCGTAGTCCGTCATTATTTGCCTACTTAGTCTATGGTCAGAAACGGCTATGGTGACGGGCATATCTGTGATATACAGTGACGTCGTCAAAGAGGTAAGGATCATACCATCTCCCCCCCTCCCCCAGAAACCCACTAAAGTTCGGAGAAATGACATTTGGGAAAATGGGAAACAAAATATTTGGTTACCAATTCCTCCCGTCTCCCAAATTTTTTACTGCCGACTCTACCGTTGATATAACTGTATCATCTATGTATCAATGAGCTTGCGATACATCGATATTTCGTATCAATTCATTTATATACGATATTTATTGTGTATCTATACAATCAATTTCTATACGTATCGTATCCACAATTTTTTCAATTTCTAATCAAATTTTTATTGATATTTTATTTTATTTTTATTTTAGGAAAATTATAAGTGATGATTTTGTTTTAATCATAAAATAAATTCCACAGATTATCTTTTTTGATGAAACGCATTCATGAATAACTAATAGCCCATTTTAATATCGCTGATAATGGCGGAAATTCTGAAAATAACTGTAACTCGAAAAAATACGTTCGAAATGGCTCGATTAAATGCAGACATTTTTTTACTTTGTTAAGTTTTTTATTTCGTGAGTTTCTGCGAATAAGATTTATATATTAATACTAATTACGCAATTTATAGGTCATTATATTTTCGAATTGTTAGGAGTTTTGCATATTTAGATAACGTCCAGCCCAGTCATATTTACTGGATTTACATTAATTTCATTAATCTAATCATGTTATAATCATTATTCTTTTGAATTATGTTATAATTATTTTTTCTTTCTTATATTACAGAATGTTGTATGAAGAAAGTATCGTTTTCACGAAGGTTTTCGATTTTGGTGCCAATATATATTTTAGAACCTCTTGAACACGTTTTAACTATTTTCAGAGTGATATCCGCCAGTCTGTGAAATTTGGAATAATTATTGCAAGTGGTATACACAAAAAGTCATTTGATTTTCAAAGAGATTGAGCTAGGGATATATTCGTATTTTTAAGCTTTATTTAACTTTATCTGTGGTCGTTCAAACATTTGAGATCCAAAATAATCAATTTCATTCATCACAGTAACGTGAAATTCGGTATGACGTTTTCTCTTGTGGTACATTTCAGTTCTTTCGATTTTGAAGCTTATCGGGCTAGCCCATCCTGGGCCCGCCATAGGACTTTACTTGTCTTTGGTATAACTCGAGAACAGGTGTATCTAAAAATTCGAAGTTTAGCATATCCTTGTCATTTGCTGTATATTTTAACTCTTTGCATTAAAAATCTTATCGATTTAGCCCGTCCTGAGCCCAACAAGAGGAATATATCGTTTCGAGAATAATTCAAAATTCGGAGCATCTAGAATGTCTAAATCTAATATATCATTGTCCTTTGTGGTATATTATATTTCATCGCTTTTCGAACCTTATCGAGATAGCCCGTCTTGGCCCGCCATAGAAATTTACTCGCTTTTTGAATAACTCGATCAAACGGAGTAGATAAAAAATGTAAATTTAGTATATAATTTCCTTTTGGATGGATTTTAATTTAGATTTTAAACCCCCTCTGTGTAGCCCGTCCTGAGCCCACCAAGAGGGATATATCGTTTTTTGAGAATAACTTAAAATTCGGAGCATCTAGAATGTTTAAATTTAATATATCATTGCCCTTTGTGGCATATTATATTTCATCGCATTTCGAACCTTATCGGGCTAGCCCGTCTTGGCCCGCCATAGAAATTTACTCACTTTTCAAGAATAACTCGATCAAACGGAGTAACTAAAAATGTAAATTTAGTGTATCATTTCCTTTTGGATGGTAACTTAGATTTTGAACCCCATCGGGCTAGCTCGTTTTGGGTCCGCTGAAGAATGCATTCGTTTTTTTAAGAATAACTCGAAAACCGCAATAGCTAAAAATTCCAGTTTAACATGTCGTTGGCTTTTGTGGTATATTTAAGTTTCTTCGGATTTGAACTTTATCGAAGGTAGCCCGTCCTGGGCCCGACATAGGAATGGACCCGTTTTCTTTTTAGAATAACTTAAAAATCGGGACAACTAGAAAATATAAATTTAGTACATCCTTATCTTTTGGGGAATATTTTAATTCCTCCGATTTTGAACTTTATCGGTGTAGCCCGCATTTGTTTTTGAAAAAATAACTCGAGAACCGAAGTAGCTAAAAATTCCAAATTTAACATGTCGTTGGCTTTTGGGGTATATCTAAGTTTCTTGGCATTTGAACTTTATCGGGGTAGTCCGTCCTGGACCCGACATAGGAATGGACCCGTTTTTTTAGAATAACTAAAAAATCGGGACAGCTAGAAAATATAAATTTAGTACATCCTTATCTTTTGGGGAATATTTTATTTCTTCGATTTTGAACCGTATCGGGCGAACCCGTTTTGGGCCTGCCTTAGAAATTCACTTTTTGGGGGGAATAACTAATCGGAGTATCTAAAAGTTCCAAGTTTAGAATGTCGTTGTCATTTGCGGTATAGCTTAGCTCAATGGATTTAAAATCTTAACGGGCTAGCCCGATCTGTGTAAACCCACCTTCGATCGTCGACCTCCCTTATCCAAGATCTTGACTGCGCTTATATGCAAGAGAATTAAATAATGCAAAATCCGTCGTAGCAAAATGCAACTCACAAACCACAGAGTTTTTGTTTAGAACTTTATCTGCACGAGGAATTAACTTTGTCCATTTAGCTCTCAGTTCATCGTTGTCAGGAGCTTTATATAGAGAATATTTGCCTCTGAAATTTTTGTAACCTGTTTTACATTCAGCTACGAAGCAGTGTCTGTCTTTCACTTGCTTTTTAGAATTTGAGGACATGCTTCATCGACTATAAAAACTATTAAATATGTTGATAGATCTATTAGAAAACTGATATAATATGGCTATAAAAACAGCCCTTTTTAATCCAAATATAGAAACAAAAATATAGATTTTCAACGCCAATTACAACGTCGAACATCAACGTCAAACACCAAATGTGTGAAAGCTTGCTGCTTATAGTTTCGAAAAATATTTCCTTCTGAGTAGGTCCATCCTGTCCAATCTTGGAACGAAAAAGAATAGTGTACATGTGACGGTTCTTAGTGAAAACAGATTCGATCTCAGATGACCAATGTGCTAATGAGATACTTCCTAGTGTATCTAGAGGCCATCCTGAATGCAGTACAAATTGTCCTTTGCTGGTGTTCTACCCATTTCCAACCCCGCTGATTTGCGGATCTTTTGAGCATTGTTCGTGTAAGAGATGTGGCAATTTGCGGAAACGTATGTAAAGGAGACGCGCCTGTCGAAATAAAATAGCGGTCGATTACATGTCCATTCTCAATCGAAATTCTTATCAGCGATATCTTTCACCGTACAAAGAGACAGCACTTGTAGGCAGCCCCCACCTTGTTCTATTGTTCAAGCGGCAATGGTGTTTCATGTTTTTCTTCCAAATTCACACGGCCACCGACAGGCATTTTTCCTAGTGGCCGAACATATGAGATAAAACAAAATATCTGCTAGACATTCTAATACATTCTCTTTTTAGGTTTACATGGTAATATGTATCAAAATGCAAAACAAAAGTTTGGTTTTAAAGCATTCGTTCAAGTTATTCATATAATGCTTTTAAAAATTATTGAAAATTTTCAATTTCAGGTAAACAAAATCAATACGTGCGGTCCAAATTTCTGCTAAAGAAATAAAATTATCTTCGTAAGAAGCAGAATATAACTCAAAATACTAATATTGACCAGTTTCGAAGGCATAAAACTTTCATCGTCAAATCACACAGAACCGCAACCTTCACTCGTACTCCCAGTGCACCGACCCAACATCCGTCGACAAATTTCGCACTTCTTAGCTCATTTGCATATGGATGTAACTATGTATCTAGGGAAAAAAAGGGGTCGACGATTGAATGGAGCTTATAGTACAAAATTCATTTTTTTTTTAAATATGGACAAATTTGAAAACTAATGTAATTGTTCGGCAAATGAGGTTTTTTACTACACATCCTATCTCTCATGCCTAAGCCACTAATTATAATTATATATACGCCAAAAATATTAAATTCTACCCGAAAAGGAATTAATATACTAAATTTGGATTTTCTATCTGCTCCAGTTTTCGGGTTATTCTAAAAAAATGAGTATATTCCTATGGCAGGCCCAGCACGAGCGAGCTGAATGAAGTTTAAAGTCGAAAAAATGAAATATATCACAAAAGACAATAGCATGCTAAACTTGGAATTTTTAGCTACTCCGGTTCTCGAGTTATTCATCAAACACGATCGCATTCCTAAGACGGACTCAAGACGGGCTAGCCCGATGAGGTTCAAATTATAAATTATGATAAACCCCAAAAGAAATTGATATACTAAATTTAGATTTTTTTAGCTGCTCCGATTTACGGGTTATTCTCGAAAAATGAGTACATTATCACTATGTCGGGCCCAAGATGGGCGAGTCTGATAAGGTTCAAAATCCAAAGAAATAAAATATACCCTAAAAAACAATGATATACTAAATTTAGATATTCTAGCTGCTACAGTGTTGGAGTTATTTTTAAAAAACGAGTACATTCTTTTTGTTGGGACCGGGACGGGCTAGCCCGATCAGGTTTTAAATCCAATGAGCTTAGACATATCACAAATGACACCGACATTCAAAACTTGAAGCTTTTTGATACTCCGGCTTTAGAGTTATTCCACCAAAAAAGTGAATTTCTAAGGCGGGCCCAAAACGGGTTGGCCCGATACGGTTCAAAAACAAAGGAATTAAAATAATCTCCAAAAGATAAGGATGTACTAAATTTATATTTTCTAGTTTCCCCGATTTTCCAGGTATTCTAAAAAACGGGTCCATTCCTATGTCGGGTCCAGGACGGACTACCCCGATAAAGTTCAAATGCCAAGAAACTTAGATATACCCCAAAAGCCAACGACATGTTAAATTTGGAATTTTTAGCTACTTCGGTTCTCGAGTTATTTTTTCAAAAACGAATGCATTCTTCAGTGGATCCAAGACGGGCTAGCCCGACGAGGTTCAAAATCTAAATTAAAATCCGTCCAAACGGAAATGATATACTAAATTTACATTTTTTAGCTACTCCGATTGATCGAGTTATTTTTTAAAAGCGAGTAAATTTCTATGACGGGCCCAAGACTGGCTAATCCGATACGGTTCGAAATGCGATGAAATGTAATATACCCTAAATTACAATGACATATTAAATTTATACATTCTAGATGCTCCGAGTTTTTAGTTATTCTCAAAAAATTATATATTCCTTTTGTTGGGCTCAGGACGGGTCAGCCCGATAAGATTTTTTATCCAAAGAGTTAAAATGTACAGCAAATGGCAAGGATATTCTAAACTTCGAAGTTTTAGATACACCTGCTCTTGAGTTATACTGCGAAAACGGGTGAGTTTCTAAGGCGGGCCTAAGACGAGCTAATCCGCTACGGTTCAAAATTGAAAGAATTAAAATACACCCCAAAAGAAAACGATTTATTAAATTTAGATTTCCAACGTTCTCTGATTTTCGAGTTATTTTCTAAAACCAGGTAAAGTCCTATGGCGGACCCAGGACGGGCTAGCCCGATAAGCTTCAAAATCGAAAGAATTGAAATGTACCCCAAGAGGAAACGTCAGAACGAATTTCACGTTACTGTGATAAATGAACCTGATTATTTTGGACCTCAAAGATTTGAACGAACACCAAATCAAGTTAAATAAAATTTTAAAAATACGAATATATCCCTAGATCAATCTCTCTGAAAATCAAATGACTTTTTGTGTATACCACTTACAATAATCACACCAAATTTCACCCAAATTCTTCATTTATTTCGAAAGATATCGGTCATTTTATTTGCAATAAATTCCCATTAGTTTCAATGTTAACTCCTCCGCTTTAGACCGCTTATTCGAGACCAATGCCGTCTGGCGGAGGCGGCTTTTTAGGAACATCTCCCAGCATTGGGAGGTATAGGCGGTCGGCACACTATTAGTTCTAGACACTGTAGTATAGGACAACATTTGACATAATTATATATAAAAAGGGTTACTTATGGCTCATCGATCACTAAACTTCATAATTTCAATCATTGCCGTGAAACATAGCTGCGACATAATTTTTTTTTATTCGTGACGTCATCAGCCCCCTCGTGGGGAGGGGCAAGTTATCTTCCATGGAGCGGTACATTGTCAACATTGATATCAACCGAAAAATGTTTTCAAGTCCTTTAAAATAAAGGGTAATATACTATAATTGTGGTCATAAGAACAACGGTACAGAATTTTCAAATTTTTTTCTTGGCCAAAAATAAGTAAAACATACAAGCTACTTAAAAATGGATTCTAGTATGAGAAAGTCGTGTAGAGTTAAACTCCAGTTAATTTATTTCATTTTCATAATTTTTAGAAATGAAAACTATAAATGTATTTCTTATTCGATCGTTGTATTTTCCAACATTAAAATTATGAGACGCAAGATTCAGTAAGTTTATCTAGATCGGAGTATTGGTAACATCGATACGGTACAGTATTGATACAATGAAGAGCGATATTGACACAATATCGACATATCAATAAATGTATACAATAATTCACACCGCGTACGTTTGCCCATGACTACTCAAAACGTTCTTATCTGTCCAAATATCGAAATTAAAAAGTTTGGGGAAAACACTCTACTCCCTCAATACAATAGTACGAGAAAATAAAAATCAAGCATTGAAATATTAAGTTGGTTGTTGACCTTCTCTGAAGTGTTGATTAAGGGTGAACGTCAGTAAATCTTCTGCCCTATCCGAGCTTTGTTAACTTTCGCGGCACACGTTTTTCGCCGAAATTCTGCTCAAACAGTTGCGAAATATTTTCTGAAAGATAAAATACAATGCTTAGATTATATTAAAACTAAATTTAATATCCAATAAAGCATAGAATATATATTTTATTTTAATCCAAAATATTTTTAGTGTTGCCATCTGTTGTCGTAATTTAATTCATACCGATTATTTTTATTTTTTAATAAACATTTTTAAATATCTATTCCTTCTAATACAGTATTAAATACAACAGAAGATCATATATAATAATGCCACAATCATGGAAAGGTAATTTCTCATTCTATAAATTTGATAAGGGGATCTAAATGTACATCACGGAGACTGCAGCTTTGTCTTCAAGTTTATTTGCCTTCAAGTCAAAGTTCAACTACATTTCCTTGATTGTGGCATTATCATACATGATCTGTTGTTGTGTTTAATAGTGTATTAGAAGGAATAGACATTTAAAAATGTCCATTAAAAAATAAAAAATAGTCGGTATGAATTAAATTACGACAACAGATGGCAGCACCAAAAATATTTTGAATTAAAATAAGAAATATATTCTATGTTTTATTGGGTATTAAATTTAGTTTTAATATGATCTAAGCATTGCATTTTATCTATCAGAAAATATTTCGCAACTGTTTGAGCAGAATTTCAGCGAAAAACGTGTTCCGTGAAAGTTAGCAAAGCGCGGATAGGGCAGAAGATTTACTGACGCTCATAATGCTAGGGGAGCTTCTGGCAAGGTAAATAAACATAACTCAACACAGATTTTGAATTTTTTTCTTTTTTTTTTGTAATATTTTATAAAATGACATATCATTTGTAAGTAAAAAAAAAAACATTATGTACATTTCAAAATGTAATTAATAACATATTAACATATTCGTCTTGTAGCCCTCAGAGGGCTGGTGGTGAACCTATGTGCCTGTTTCAGAATTTATATATTGGTAGAGAAAGAGCCTAGGCTTAATGTCCAGACTTATAACGAAAATACACCTTGACTCGGCACCTGGCACCTCATAGTAACGCAACGCCCAATCAAAGCAAAGCTGGTCAGAATTGCAATTTTATACGCATTTTCTACGAAATAAATTCTAAAATATTTTAACGAAATAAATGCTAAAATATTTTGTTCACATTAAAACATTTAAACTTTAAAATATATTTTATCACTTAAAAATATTTGATATTTAAAATTGCTTTCAAGGCTTTTTAACGTTAAAATGTTTTAAATTATATTTGAATTTTAAAACTTTTGTTCACTTTTAAATAAAATATTAAAATTTTAGTGTGCTTATTTACTCTTCAGTAAGCTGATAATTTTTAAATAAATTTAAATATTTAAAATATTTACATTAAAAGATACATAACATTTGAAATGTATATAAATAGTTAGACATTTACAATTATTAATATTTATATTCACATTTGGATGGCAGCAAATATTGCTATAAAGATGACATTCTTTCAGCAATCCAGTGCTTTGATTGGATGATACGAACGTAAGGTGCCCGACGAAGTTGCAGTTTCATTGGGTGTAACGCCGAGGGTGCACGATGCAACATTACAAGCAGGAAACATTCTGAGGCTCGGTGAAGTCAACGGATAAGAGTAACTGAATAATATTACCGTGCTATATAAAATTTAAAACTTTGCTTGTGATATAAAACGAGTTGGTATTTTTTTTTAAGGTCATTGTCACGATTTTCATAAAGAGGTCCATCATCATGCTCGTGTTTTTCCATCTTCATCAACAGTTCTAAGAAATCTAGTTCTCTTTCACGATTATTTAAGTGATTTTCAACAAGAATTTTCTATTAATTCTTTGTCTAAAGACTGGTAGACAATTGTTGCTGCTGATTTTTTTTTTTTTAATTGCTGAGATTCATTGATCGGTAAATTTTGCAGTTTTTCAGTTATTTCTACAAATGATATGGATGACGCAATGTCAACCACCTCTTAAAGAAATTTTCTAAGGACATGAAAAGCGCCTCCAAAAATAGCATATTCAATAGTACAAATCACGGAATGGGGAATTAAATTACCTAATACTGTTTTCACCAACAGAAGATAACTGTAGTTCAGTTACAGCTGATAAAATTTTCAATTTTGCTTGTGGTATGAGACGAGCTGGTAATTTTTTTACAGTCATCGCCACGCTTTTCATAAATAGATCGACATCATCATATTCATCTTTGTCTTTCTTCACCAACATTTCTAAGAGTTCCAATTCTCTTTTGCTATTATTTCCAATGATCTTCAACCAGGATTTTCTATTAACTCTTTGTTTAAAGACTGGTGTAGAACGACCACTGCTGCTATCAGTCTCTAAAATTGGTTGAGATGCATTGATGGGTAGGTTTACGGGATTATCGGTTGTTTCTGTGGATGTGATGGATGGCGGGTTCTGAGCCTTCTCTTTAAAATCTTCAAGGGGGTTTGTTTCAACATCACTATATGAAGATCCCCTGGCATGTTTTAAAAACAGCAAGCTGTCAAACAGTGACCATTTAATGACTTTAGTTGATGCTGCAGATCCTGTTTCCATTTTTTTCTTCTTCAAAATTTTGTAGAAGTTGTCTCTAATGTCCTTCCACCGTTTCTTACATTGTTCAGCTGAAATATAAAAAACTAAACAATGTCAACATTCTGAGAAATGTATGGCTTTGGAAAATAATAGAAAAATAAAACATTTAAAATGCATTTCTCTTTCATTTATACAAAAATATTTCAACTTTAAACATCTTTAATGTTAATATTATTACGTATTCATAAAAATAATTAATTGACAGTAAGCATAAATAAACGTATAAACAGTGGAGCCCACTTATAGGGAGCTCGGATATAGCGGAGTATCGGTTACTATGATTTTCTTCTGTCAACTTGGATCAGCAATACTTTTAAAATGTTAAATGTATCACTTAGAACAATTACATACTTGTACATCGGATATTGCTCAGTTTTTAGTGTGAGAGACGTAAAGAAAATAATTGTTTCCATGGAACTTCTTACAGTAAAAGCAAAATTCAAGAAGCAACAATTAGTTTGGTAACAAAGATGTATCACCATATATACGTTGAGTCTAATAAGTTTCCTAAACATATCCTTAGATATGTTGAGATGTTTTAAACACATAATGATTGCTTGCGAATTTTTAGATGATGTCTTGTGGTGTAATATTATTTCGCAAACAGAGAAACATGTTGGGTTTTTAGAAGAAATCCAATTAACCTTCATTTCCAATCCTGTGCATGAAGACAGTTCAATGTGGAATACGAGGAGGTCTTACTTTTGACGATTATGCTGCAAGCGATGATTGTGCCGAAACAAAGCACAAGATACTGATACTGCAATTATTCTCTAAAATTGCTGTGGAAAGCTTCCAAAATTTGGATGACTATTTAAAACTTTACAATGATAACTATAGAGACAAATTAGATGAAATAGAAAAAAAAAATCACGATTTTAACACAAGATGGATGCCATATTTTATTTTAGAGTTGGTCACGTGATCTCTTCATATCATGGTCACGTGATCTCTTCATGTAAAAGGTGTAATTATTATTTTAATTTTTATATAAAAACTACTGAATATATTTTGCTGAAATTTTTTTATATATTTTATGGGATAATTTGAATATTTCCTAAAATTTTCGAAGCAATTTGTGAATTTTAAATCCGCTTAAAAAATGTTTGAAAAATTAGGTCCCATAGGGTTCAACGTATTTCATTTTTTCAACCCGGGATCAATCCAAAACTAATTGGATGATATTATTCATTTATATTTCCATAGGTCCCACAGACGCTCCCCCCTCCCCCTCCAAAAAAAAAAAAAAAAAGAAGCCAATTGCAGTACAGCATTTATTACAGAAAATATTGCATATAATAAGTTTACTATTTTAGATTTCTTAACATGCATTTATTCATTATTTTAACATTTTAACACTTTAAAACATAGTTGAAAAGTGTTTATGATTTTGTTCATTCTGTTTGTCTGCCTGTCTGTCTGTCCATTAGCATGATAACTGCCGTAAAAATGACTTTATCAAAATAAAATTTTAGTATGTTGTTAAGACGGTCTGTGGGACGTATGGGAATATAAATGAATAATATCACCCAATTAGTTTTGGATTGAATTAGGGTTGAGAAAATGAAATACATTGGGAACCCTATGGGACCTAATTTTTCAAACATTTTTTAAGCGAATTTAAAATTCACAAATTGCTTGAGAGAATATGAAGAGATCACGTGACCCACTTCAAAATAAAATATGGCATCCATCTTGTATCAAAATCGTGATTTTTAAATTTCTTTTTAATTCATATTTAGTGCTGTATCCGTTCTAAAACCGCTTTACTTTTGCTTAAATTCTGTGCATCTACATACTGAAACAACGCAATTACAATATATTTGAGTTTAAATGATCATCAAATTTTGATTATTTCTACAACGAAGCCTAATTTTTACTTATGGGAAATGTAAACACCAAAAGATGTAGAATGAGATGTATAAGAATTGATATATTTCTTTAACACAAAGATAATTTAGCTCATGGAGTCTGCAATATAGCTGATGTGAATGAAACATTCATTGATTTTACACAGAGAACCAAGGGCGCGGTAGCC
The DNA here is from genome assembly GCA_951213105.1 of Amaurobius ferox. Taxonomy (NCBI): domain Eukaryota; kingdom Metazoa; phylum Arthropoda; class Arachnida; order Araneae; family Amaurobiidae; genus Amaurobius; species Amaurobius ferox. The sequence continues at coordinate 69,821,078 of OX578146.1, read as the reverse complement.
TATTGGTTAGCGCGCTGGAGTTGCACTCGGTAGGCCCGGGTTCGATTCCAGCCACTGCCAAAACTGCCGCCGTGTTCATGCGGAGTACGATCACGTTAAACATGTGGGTCCGAAAGTCCTTCCGAGAGGTTGGTGGTAGGGGAAGGAGGGTACGGTCCCTGTGGATGCCTCCCCCACTGGGTTCCGGTCTAAATTGGGTGGCACTTCCCGACCGTCCAAACAGTTACCTTACACCTTTCTGGTAGGTCGGACGGTCTGGGTTTCAACAACAACAACAGAGAACCAAACAGACGATGTTCTCGATGAAGTTTTAAGCATAGAATTAAATTACTTGTACCTCCATGGTTTTCAAGTTTTTTAATAAAATAAATTATTATAATATTGTGACAAATGAAAGAATTGGAAAAATGTTTATGAATGAAATGCTGCTTTTATATAGAGGCGATTTATATTTCGATGACGTCAGTTGAATAAAGTTCATTTGTTTTCGATGAAGTTTCAAATATAATAAATTATTGTAGTATTAAGATAATTTTAAAAATATTACCGAGGAATGTATCGCATTTTAGAGATGTTTAAACCAGGCAATTTATATTTCAATGTCGTCATTTGAATGAAGTTCATTTGTTTAATGAAATTTTAAGTTTTCAAATATAATAAATTAATGTCTGTGTGTGTGAGAGTGTGTGTGTGTGTGTGTGTGCGTGTCAGTGAGCCTGTGGAGACGATATCTCACGAACGAATTTAGGGATTCGAATGAAATGTGGTACAAAAATCACAATCCGTGAATACTGAAAGCCTATTGTTTTTAAACGCAATCGAATGTTCAGAACCCCCCTAAATTTTTGAGCGAAATTTTGAAAAAATCATCAAAAAGCAAAACCTTTAATATAGTTACGCAAATAGACATTTCTTGTGTAATTTTCCCTTATAAAACGATTGACATAAACTTTAGAACGCTAGCATGACCCATTCTCGAGATATTGCATATTTTTCAAATAAATTTATCAAAAAATCTCGTAAATTAAAAAGAAAATATATTAACTCTTGAGAAACTTGTTCACTTTTCATATGTTATATCATGCGATAAATTTGGTGACATCATTTTCGTGGAACTAGCTCGCGCCATTCATGAGAAAAGATACTTTGAGTAATACTTTTGTATTTGAACGCCAATAGTCATTTATCTGCTATAACAATAACTTATTTCTCCTTCCTTAACGCTGGGCGAGATTTTGGCGAAGAATTTGTCAGAATGTCGCCAACTTGGCGACTTTTTAAATATTGCCAAATTAACGAAAATCTCGCCAAATGCTTAAAAATGACGCTAAATCAATGAAAATGACGACTAATTGATGAAAATTCAATTTCTTGAAAATAATATAAATAACAACTGCAAAAAATAATCAATTTTTTTTTTACTATAAAAGTAGTAAATTCATTGCATTATATAAAGTTATGTGCTGCCCACATCAGATTTTTTTGTAATGATTTTGTGTTAATAAAATTGTTTTACATAAAATGTCTAATAGAAAACATATTATATTTTATTGTTGTACGATACATTCATATTTTCATGTGATGTGATTAAAAAAATGTATTTAAACTGATTTGGCGTTTTTTAACACTTTACAACAAAGTTGAAAAGTGTTTATGACTTTGTTCATTCTGTCTATCTGTCTGTCATTTAGCACGATAACTGCCGTAAAAATGACTTAATCAAAATTAAATTTTAGTATGTTGTTCAGACGGTCTGTAGGACCCATAGGAATATAAATGAATAATATCACCCAATTGGTTTTGGATTGAACTTGGGTTGAAAAATGAAATACAGTGAACCCTAAGGGACCTAATTGTTCAAACATTTTTTAAGCGGATTTAAAATTCACAAATTGCTTCGAAAATTTTAGGTAGTATTAAAATTATTCCATAAAATATATAAAAAACTTTCAGCAAAATATATTTAGTAGTTTTTTAAATAAAAATTAAAATAATAATTACACCTCTTATATGAAGCGATCACATGACCATGATATGAAAAGATCACGTGACCAACTTCAAAATAAAATATGGCATCCATCTTTCCATTCATGCAAAAAGATACTTTGAGTAATACTTTTGTATTTGAACGCCAATAGTCATTCATATGCTGTGAGAATAACCTATTTCTCCGTCCATAACGCTTGGTGAGATTTTAGCGACGAATTTGGCTGAATGCCGCCAACTTGGCGACATTTTTAATTGTTGCCAAATAAACAAAAATCTCGCCAAATTGATAAAAATGACGATAAATCAATGAAAATGACGACTAATTGAAGAAAATTCAATATCATGGAAACAATATAAGTAACTACTATAAGAATAACGTTTTTTTTAGCTGTAAAAGTAGTAAATTCATTGCATTGTATAAGGAAAGTCATGTGTTGCCCACATGATATTTTTTTTCTATGACGTCATTTGAATGAACGTTAGTTGTTTTCGAAGAAGTTCTCAAATGTAATAAATTATTGTAGTATTATGATGATTTTAAAAATATTACCGAGGAATATGTATCGCATTTTAGAGATGTTTAAACCAGGCAATTTATATTTCAATGCCATCATTTGAATGAAGTTCATTTTTTTTCGAGGAAGGTCGAAGTTTTCAAATATAATAAATTAATGTAGTATTGTGATAAGTTTTAAATAAAATATTACTTAGGAATGTATTGCATTTTAGTGATGTTTAAATAAAATTGCATTGAAGTTGGAAAGTGTTTCGTAATCAATGAATGCTTTAAGCATGATTGATCTTTCTTGTCTATTATTGTTTGGCTTTACGAAATGTTTATCTGGCAACCCTACAAGTAGAACGGTATCAGGTAAAAACGGTATCATGTTTAAAGTACCTTGGAACGGTATGCCTTGCCGATTCAAAAATCCCCCACTTCAACAAACCTTTTCTTCTGGGGGAAAAAAAAAACTTTTGCCGCTTAAATTTTAACTATCACGCGAACTAAGTAAAACTCTCAAAATACTTCACTGTTCAGTCAATACATCTTGTTAAAACCTTAACAATTAAATAAAAAATCTCAATACACAGCAGCGTTGCAGGATATTCTTTACTTTAGAAAGCTTTCGCACATTCTTGAAGCGAAACTCCGGATGGAAAGAACAAATTTACTGAGATTTTCTTGCATATCACTAAGATTCTTAGTTGTTTTAGTAACGTTTTAAAATTTTTGAACTTCTTAGTCAAATTTAGGGGTAAAATTTTATCGCTATTGTGATATAATTACTTAAAAGTGAATACGATATTGGCGTGATAGTAATAACGACTCTCTTATACTGAGTGAGGGAAACGAAAGCTTTGACATTATGTCAAAGCATTACCAGCACCATGGCCCCCACATCATAGGACGGACCCCCTGGCCAAAATTCTTCAAGGACCCCCTATGGACTGCGAGCCCTTGGACATTAGTTTCACTTATCCCCCCCCCCTTTATGGCGGACCTTGAAAAAAACAACGAACATTCAAAAATTCATGGACAATTGAGTATTAATAATATATGGGGGCGTAAGGAGCCGCTACCGCGAGCTGCACAGGATCCCAAGATTTTGCATAGGGGCCCGGAAATGTTGCCAGTGCCCTTGAGTACAAGTAGTGTTTCTTTCTGGAAAAATGGAAACGATGCGACGGTACGGCGTGATTGATATTTTTTGTCACGCCATATTTTTAAGGACAGTGACCGTTAAGGACATAGCCACGAATTGGACACACTTTGATAAAAAAAAAAATCATGTTACAGTTGTTATTTTTCAAATTTCTCAAAGTCACAAAAACCAGTGCCTCTTTTTTTTTTAGCATCTGTCAATTAGTCAATTAGAAAAAACCCTGAAAGGCGCCTGGCTCCCCCGGGCCCCCTTTCACATCCGTTTGACCCGGACCCCCTTTCACATCCGTTTGACCCGGACCCCCTTTCACATCCGTTTGACCCGGACCCCCTTTCATATCCGTTTGACCCGGACCCCCTGGATGTAGCCGTGCTAGCCACCCTCTTGTGGGGGCCATGACTAGCAATATTAGTCAACGTTATATTTTCAAATGTATTTTTTTAAGAAAAAATAAGCAACTTATATAAGCACAAATAACAAAATAATGTGGCATACAGTTCTGAGCAGTCAGAAAACAAGCCAAACCGAAGTCCAAAAGAGCAATGGGCGCAAGGATTTTACATTTTGGGGAGCCTGTGAGGACATAATGTTTTGAGATTGGGCAGTTTCTGTTGGTTTGGGCATTTTTGGTTATTTCCAAGGGATTTTTTTGTTGTTGTTTTTTTGCAAATATTTAAAATTTTTTAAATTTCTTGATTTTCGAATGATTTGCGCAATTTCTTGAAACATTAGTTAAAAAAAATAATAAATAAACTGTAAGGTTAGGTCAAGTATGCAAACAGAACTAAAGGTGTCTTCAAACGATCAGTGAATGTTTATTTATTTATTTATTTATTTACAAAGACTGCAAGCAACAGGACGTAGTCCCAGTTACAGCATGCAGGAGCAAAACTACATTCAAAATACCATGACATACATTAAAAAAAGTTAAAATACATTAAAAAGTTAAAACATTAAAATTAAAAAACACTTCACAAGAATACATGTAATAAAACACAAGATGTTCACAACAAATGCTCTTTAAAATCCTTCTCAGAAGAATAAAAAATATCAAGATAATCAGGGAAACCATTGTATAATTTAGAAAAGCAATTTATAGCACAATTATTGCCAATACTCGACCCAAACTTCCTAATGGCAAATAAATTCAAGCTTCTAGTTCTATACTGTGGGACATGAAAACCAATCCCACCCAAGACATGGGAACAGTCAACTCGGCCACGAAACAAACCCCTGAAAAAAGAACACAGAATAAAATCCCTTCTTCTCTGTAAGCTTACAACACCAAACAAACCACGCAAAAAAGCAGAAGACAATACATAACAACTAATGCCAGTTTTCCTATAATACAGATATCTCAAGAAACTATTCTGGATGACCTCAATCCTTCTAGAGTGAACGGCCTGAAAAGGCCTCCAAACCACAGACGCATACTCCAGCCCAGACCTGACCAAGGCATTGAAAAGAACTATTCTGGAATCCTCATTTACAAAATCATGCGTAATCCTCCTGATGTAGCCTAGATTTCTGTATGATTTAGCACAAATATTGGAGACATGTGTGGAAAAAGAAAAATCAGATGTATACGTGACCCCAAGATCAGCAATAGAAAACCTTCTAGTCAAAACAGAGTTGCTAATAGCATATGAAAATAAAATAGGCACTTTTTTACGAGTAAACGACACCACACTACATTTACTGATATTGAGATGCAAACGATTTTTGCCACACCAATCAGAAAGGACAAGCAGCTCCGACTGAATATTATTACACGAAACAGCATCAAAAATAGGACACAAAATCTTCAGATCGTCCGCATAAAAAAGACAATTTCCAAAACAATCAGCAAGATCATTAATAAAGATAATAAATAAAAGGGGACCAAGAATAGAGCCCTGGGGCACACCAGATGTAGCCGAAAAGCTCCTACTCGATGACGAACCAAAATTTACACATGAAAACCTAGAACCCAAATATGACTTCAACAACATAACCAAATTAGGACAGAACCCAATACTATTCAATTTATGTATCAGAATACCGTGATCAACCGAATCAAAAGCCTTCGCAAAATCCGTGTAAACAACATCTAATTGACCCCCAGCATCAATGGCATCAATTACATACGAATTAAAACAAAGAAGATTTGTAACAGTTGACCTGCCTCTCATGAAACCATGCTGATTGACAGAAATAAAAGACCTAACTTGTCTGTATACATATCTATGCAACACAAACTCAAAAACCTTGGCAAAAGGAGAAATAATGGAGATGGGCCTATAGTTATCAATACGACATTTGTCACCTTTTTTAAAAATAGGAACAATTCTCGATCTCTTCCATTCCTCTGGAAAAATATTACACCTGATGGACAGGTTAAACATAATGAGTAAAGGATATACAAGATATTCAGAACACGCCTTAATAATATAAGCAGGAATATTGTCTAAACCCAACGAGCCAGAACCCTTAAGACCATTAATGCCATCAGACACATCATTCAAAGTAACAAGACCAACACTCACAACACCAGAGATATCCGAATTGTAATGCCCAGCCGGAAACGAATCAGCATCGAACGGTGTATTGACAATATAATTAGCACAAAAAAAATCAGCGAAAGCATTAGCAATGGATTTATCAGTGGAATACAAAGTGTTATTCAAATTCATAGTTTTGCACACAGTCTTATCTTTAGACTTACTATAGGACCAAAAACGCTTAGGATTGCTTTTAATAGACAATTCAACCAACCTAACATAAGATTTATAATCACTATTAATATCAGACTTAATCTTAGCTCTAAGCACTTTATACTGAATAAGGTCATAAGTCAAACCTCGCTGTCTATATTTTTCACGAAACCTGTTCTTCAGCCTGATATTCCGTATAGTACCACGACCAAACCAGGGAGGGTAGTCACTGACTCTAGCAACCGTCTTAGGAATACATGTATCAAAAATTTGAAAAAGATGAAGATAAAAAGCACTAACCACATAGTCAATATTATTAGACCAATTCAAGAAATTCCAATCAACATTACTCAATTTTTTATACAAGAGTTCAAAATCAGCCTTTTTAAAATCATATCGCACACAATCAGAAAGAGGCCTCCCAGTCACCTTGACTCTTGGAGTCTTAGTATAATTAAGAGTTATAATGATAGAGGGATGATGTACATCCTCAGGAAGCAAAATATCCTCAACACTAGCTCGTTTAATACTTAAAATACGTTCATCATATCTAGAGATAACCAGATCCAAAGCTCTGTCATTGATATTCAACACCTTGTTCAGTTGATTCATCTCATACAGGTTTAAAAAATTCATAAGTAACATTTCAGTATTCGTGTGATTAACTTCATTAGACATGACACAGGGCCAGACAATACCAGGAAGGTTAAAATCACCAACTATAATAATGTCATGATTAAAACAACCAAAATCAGCTTCAAACAGATTGAAAAATTTGTCATAGGCAATAAAATCAGAAGCAGGTTTAATATATACTACACATAAAAACAAATATTTGCCAACAGCTAGATCAATTTTAATCCACACCGATTCCTCCTGATCATCACCCATGGATACCTCTTTGAAATAAATATTAGACTTGAGTGCAATCAGCACCCCACCTCCACGTAAATCCCGATTATCCATATTTGACCTATCTCTACGTATAACAGTGTACCGGCCATCAAAAAGTTCAGAGCTTTTTATACTTTCACATAGCCAAGTCTCAGTAAAACAGATTATATCATAGTCTTGGGCCAACGTAGATAAGAACACTTTGTTAGTTTTTGTCCGAAGACCCCTAACATTCTGGTAATACATCTTAATGTCCCGGATTGAAGAACATCCATCCTTGACCACTGGCCCAATATGTAGTCAATTCACATCATTATCCTCGAGGCCATCCGTCACACCCTCCCGGAAAACTTGTTTATCATTTAATTTGCCAAAAAATTTAGTTATAAAACAACCTTCTGGCCAAATATCACCCTTTAATAACTTCGCCATGTCATGTTCAAGGACCTCAATATGAAAAGAGGAGTATGAGTTAAACCTAGTAACAAGTCTGGTACATGTAAAACTGTCAATAAGGCAGCTCTTTAAATGGGATTCGATATCAGACGCCCTCGTATCAGGACTCAACCTTGACAGAAAAACCGCTCCCATTCTCGGGCGTTTCTGAGCCGCCACTAACTTTGAACTTCTACATGATCCATTTACAATAGTCTTTATTTTCGGCTCAGCACTATATCCCTTAGAGTAGTCATTGACTATCCCCACAGAACCAGATCCCACATTATTCAAAATCCTATCACTGTTTGCATGCATATGATCAATACCAGCTCGATTTCGAATTCGACGCAAATTTGGCCATTGTTCCTTATCTCTGATGTTCATTTCAACTCCATCATCAACACTTACCTTCAAGCATTCGCCCATACTATTACTTTGAACAGAATCCAAACGTTGATCAATTTCCTTCGCAACGATCCCACACTGTTTCAGATCACTGCCACTTGCCCTGTTTCTTATGAAACCATTTCTTGCATTACTATCCGAGTATACCTTATCTTCAATGCTGACCATTCTCCTAAGCAGGTCAGTATGATTATCCTGCACTTTTCTATTAAGTAGTTCAACCAGTGCAACAATTCTATCCGAGAAATCCAAGTTATTATCGGAACTGCTCTTACGCTCACCAGTTTTATCACCTACATCCAATGCCTGCTCAAAAATCTCTATCACCTTCTCTCTGTTGCACTCAAAACTGGCCCTATCCTGCTTGGAGGCCGATTTTCTTTCACAAACAGATAAAAATATCACATTTAAGTTATTGATACACTCAGAAAATGTTCTGCGCAACACAGATCCAACATGTTTGTCAAAGACGTCGATTCTCAAAATTGTGTTTGAAGTGTATTTTGTCCACACGGTCAAACATAGTTGGCACTTTATGATAATGAGATAGTTTCCTTTGATTCTAGTAGATGGCGCCATCGCACTTGTTTCTTAATTTCGCTGTAAATATCGTTTGTCATATTTATGTTTTCAGATCAAGAAATTAACAAGAAAGATCAATCATGCTTAAAGCATTGATTATGAAACTTGCCAACTTCAATGCAATTTTATTTAAACAAGTCTAAAATACAATACATTCCTCGGTAATATTTTGAAACGTATCACAATACTGCATTAATTTATTATATTTGAAAACTTAAACCTTCATCGAAAAATATGAACTTCATTCAAATGACGGCATTGAAATATAAATTGCCTGGTTTAAACATCTTTAAAATGTGATACATTCCTCGGTAATAGTTTTAGAATTATCATAATACTACGATAATTTATTATATTTGAAAACTTCATCGCAAACAACTGAAATTAATTCAAATGACGTCATAGAAAAAATAACACGCCTGGATCTCTCTATAAAAACAGGATTTCATTCATAACTTTCTCCCATTCATTTCATTCATCACAATACTATAATAATTTATTTTATTTAAACATTTTATTTAAGACCATGGAGCTACAAATAATTAAACTATATGCTTAAAACTTCATCGAAAAAAATCGTCCTTCTCTTTATAAAATCAATTAATATTTCATTCATATCAGCCATGCAGACTCCATGGACTAAATTATTTTGTGTTAAAAAAATACAGGAATTCTAATACAACTCATTCTACATATTTTTCTGTTTACATTTTACAAAGGTGAAAAATAGGCTTAGTTGTAGAAATAATCAAATTTAGATGAGCATTTAAACTCAAATATATTGTCATTGCGTTGTTTCAGTATGTAGATGCACAGAATTTAAGCAAAAATAAAGTAGTTTTAGGACGGATACAACACTCAATATGAATTAAAAAGAACTTAAAAAAATCACGATTTTGAAACAAGATGGATGCCATATATCATTTTGAAGTGAGTCATGTGATCGTTTCATATCATGGTCACGTGATCGTTTCATATAAGAGGTGTAATTATTATTTTAATTTTTATTTAAAAAACTACTGAATATACTTCGCTGAATTTTTTTTTATATATTTTATGGAACAATTTGAATATTACCTAAACTTTTCGAAGCAATTTGTGAATTTTAAATCCGCTTAAAAAATGTTTGAAAAATTAGGTCCCATAGGGCTCAATGTATTTCATTTTTTCAACCCGGGTTCAATCCAAAACTAATTGGGTGATATTATTCATTTATATTCCCATAGGTCCTACAGACCGTCTGAACAACATACTAAAATTTCATTTTGATTAAGTCATTTTTACGGCAGTTATCGTGCTAACGGACAGACAGACAGACAGCCAGAATGAAGAAAGCCATAAACACTTTTCAACTTTGTTGTAAAGTGTTAAAAAGAAATCAGAAGTGTCCCAAATCGTTACAATAAATAATAATAACAAGACTCAAATGCATACATCAAAATTGAAAGATTTAATAATTTGAATTATTTTCATACAATTAAATGTGATAGTGGATTTTAATAAACATTAATTGAAAGTAGAAACTATTTTTTCCATAATACATAAAATAAATACGTTTGAAAAAGAGCACCAAAATTCTTATGTACTAAATTTCTAGTTGCAGCATTGGGCACAAGCAGTAATTATTTTAATGCTTATTTCTTAAGATATTCTATTTAAAGTATGTGTAGAATGCACTTTTGACAATAAACATGCACAAATAATTTGAATCAGATATTTTTAGATGGATATTTTTTTATAGAAAAGCAAAAGAATATTAAGACGCCCAAAAAAAAAAAATCTGGTACCAAAATATCTGTATTCATACTTGCCTGAATTTCCTACAGAACAGTTATATGTACTAGTAGAAAAGGTTTAATTACTAGAGATAAAATGATATATTAAATTATATTTGTTAAATAAATTGGTAAATTTTTTGTCCAGATTCTACTTTTCATCGAATCCGTGACTTTTTATTTTTATAATTAAATTGTGTCATTATAGTACTTTTTACTTTTCGTATATACATAATGTATAAGGAAAGTATTGAGACAGAGTCGAAAATTCCAATTCGAGTTTTCGACGGAAGAGCACGTTTCAAGCATCCCTGATCACGAATCAAACATTTTTGAGGTGATGTCTGTGTGTGTGTGAAAGTAAGTGTGTGGGTGTGTATGTCAGTGAGTCTGTGGAGACGATATCTCACGAACGAATGGAGCGATTCGAATAAAATTTGGTACAAAAATCACAATCCGTGAATACTGGAAGCCTATTGTTTTTAAACGTAATCGAATGTTCAGAATCCCCAGAAATTTTCGAGTGAAATTTTGAAAAAATCATCAAAAATCAAAACCTTTAATAAAGTTACGTAAATAGACATTTCTTATGTAATTTTTCCTTAGAAAACGATTGACATAAACTTTAGAATGCTAGCATGATCCGTTCTCGAGATATTGCACATTTTTAAAATAAATTTATCAAAAAATCCCATAAATTAAAAAAATATATTAACTGTTTCAGAATTTCTTGTGAAATTTTTTCATACAGGTTCTCTCGCTTAATAGACATTTTATTTTTACAAATATTAATCAGAAAACCAAATAGATTAATTTGCAGTGGTTGGCCTAATAAGGTGAATTTTTACTTTTCCTACACTACAATAGGAAAAGAATTGGAATCGCGTCGAATATCGAAACTCGAGTTTTCGACCGACGGTTGTTTTTGGTCCTCTAGAACGCAGAAAAACTATTTTTAACGTGACGTCATATGTGTGTATGTGTCTGTGTAATGCATATATACACTCTAACTGAAAATCTAATTGATTCAATTTCATAAAATTTTACAGATAAGTCACTTTTGTTTACCGTGGTGCTGATTAGATTTTAGTACGATTCGAGAAACAAAGAACCTGTCTTGTTTAGCAAAATGGCCGCAAAAATCGACAAAATCTACAACAAAAGACTGTGAATGCTCAAATGTATCAATTAAATGCTTGTTTTTTATGTAATTTTTTACAATGAATAGAATAAGACCAATACTCTAGGACTAGCCGTTCTCGAGATATTTTAGTTTTTATGCATTTTTGATAGGATGCCTCTGAAAATACGTCTCAATTAGAAAATGAAAAAGAAAATTGAATTAAAAGTGCAAATTCAGTGTCATTTCAAGTAATTATGGTGTTATTTTGTGGACTGAAACTAAAATTTCTCCAGGGAGGGGGGGGGGGGGGGGGTGGGGAGGTCGGAGGTATCAGGTATGCCTGTAAGAAACACTGCTTCCTCATCTCCCTACGGCCCTGACCCTGGGCGTCATTCACTTTAGCTTGTCTGTAGCAAAAGTTGTGGTACTGACCACACCAGATTTTATTTCAATGGCTAATAAAAAGGTAGTAATATGCTTAAATTTTTAGAGTTTCTCAAAATGAAAAGAATAACGACGAACGAAACGCTGACAAGTAAATGAACTATGTAACATAAAATCAAACTTACAATGTTTTCCCACTGCTGTTCCAATTTCTTTCCATGCATGGTCCCTCTGTATATTACATCGAAAATCTTTGTTTTCGTGATCGAATAAAACAGGATGAACCTTCACACTATCAATAAGTCTTTCGTCATCTCTTATACTGAAAGATTTTCGAGGCATTGCTACAAAAAAGTAAATTCTTAAAGGGAAAAAAAAATGGCTACAGCCGTGAACAGTAGCGGTTGATCGTGGCGTCCTTTTCCCTGCGCGGGTTTGGCTGATCTCCTAGAAAATCGACCTTGACAGCGCCCTGAACCGCGTCGGCCAGCCGTAAAGACATCAAAGCCGCGACGACATTTCATGCGCATGCGCGACGGCCGCGCAGTGAGTCAACAAACTAGATCATACAGCAACAACTGCGGAACGCTGCTGCCTGCCAGTCGGCACTTACAGTTTTAGCAAAAGTTTTCCTTCTATCTCAAATTAGTTTTTAAATGTGTAACACTCAAAGCTATAACTTTTTCTTGGTTTTAATTTTTTTACAATGTATAGTATATGTAAAGGGGAATAACTGTGAAGGGCCAAAAATTGAATTTTTATGTATTTAGAACTTTTTAAGCTGCCCTGGATATGAATAAACTATATTTTTAGTGATGCCTGTATGCATATGTGTGAGCGTTAAAATATTAACAAAACGTTATGAAAATTATTATAATCTTTCTAAAATAGTATTTTATTTGTTTATAGTCGATGGTCATCATGTGGGAACCCCTGACAAGCAGCGTTCTATAGATATTGCATGTTTTAAATCTAAAATAAAAAAACATCCGTACGTAAGCACTTATTTAGAGATTTATGAATGTGGGTGGTTTCTATTATATGTGGGGGGTTCTATTATAGTGGTTTTGATTTTTTGACGATTTTTTCAAAATTTCATTCGTAAATTTAGGGGGGTTCTGAACATTCGATTGCGTATAAAAACAATAGGCTTCCAGTGTTTACGGATTGTGATTTTTGTACCAAATTTGGTTCGAATCGGTCCATTTGTTCGTCAGTTATCGTCTCCACAGACTCACTGATACACACACACACATACATACTTTCACACGCACACACACAGACATCACCTCAAAAATGTTTGATTCGTGATCAGGGATGCTTGAAACTTGCTCTCCTGTCGAAAACTCGAATTCGAATTTTCGACCCCGTCACAATACTTTTTTTATACATTATGTATATAAGGAAAGTAATAACTAACGGTGAAAAACACATTAGGCAAACACTAAAATACACACACATGGACAACTGGGAACAAGTTGCATTGCAGCTGACACTGTAAATCACTGTGTTATAATCAACTGCACTGTAATTACAGCAGCTCACTAAGCACACACTGACTTGCAAATATACGGCGTCTCCTGCTTCTCCTATACATAAATGACGCCTATATTATTATATATGAATGCAGCCCACATGGCCATTGCAGCTCTACTGTTGAAGACCCAGACCGTCCGACTCGTCCAAGGGACTAGGAGCAACTATTTGGACGGCCGGGCAGCTCTACTGTGGAATGATTTTAGTAAAAATTACATAATAAATGTGAGGTGAAAGATGACACTTCTATTTTATGTAACAAGGTACTGAAAATTTATTATCGAACAATTTATTTTTACTATTGTTGGGTTGCTTTAGAATTTAGGTAATTTGGGGATTTGAAAATTTACTTTTATTTCTTTTTCCCTGGCTCAATATTCTTAATTTGGTAATATTTAAATAATATTTATTGGCTTTTTCATTTATTCTTTAATTAGAATATTTTTAATCTTCTAAATTAATTTTCTTTATAATATTCTTAGTTAAAAATGTTCCATTCCTTGAATTAATATTACTTTTGATTTGTAAATTTTAAAAATTATTTATTTATTTGATTCCCCTTAAAATTCCCTTTAATTTGATGTCCCATTTTGGTTAGAAATTCCGTTTGTTCTTCAGTTTCAAGTTATTTCCATGTCTCACTGGAATTCAAAAATGTCAGTTGCGGCCATTTTCGGAATTCTGTTTTGCGGGCTTTTTTTTACTGCGATTAATGCGCCACCTAAGCGTTTTCGCGCCTCTTTGGAATTCGTGATTTATTTTAATTGGTTCGCGTTTTTACGGATCGTCTGCTCTCGGAATTATGAGTATTATTTTGGCAATTCTAATTTCGGTAAGCGAATTTTAATTGCTGCCGTTTATCTAAACTCCGCCCTTTTTGCCGCACGTATAAATACGCGCGCAGAATTTTTCAGTTTCAGTTTTTTGTTGAAATCCTTCGTCGTGTGTTAGCGCGAGAAGCGCGTTGTTGATTTTCGAATGGAACTTATGTTCCACGCGAGCTTTTCAATGGAACGTTAAGTTCCTCGCGCTAACAGCATGCATTTAATTAAAAATTAGCTTGAAACATTAGCTTGAAATGCATTTAATTAAATTTTATTCTGTAAATTTAAAATTCTAAAACTTTATTCTGAGAGCAAATTTCTAAACCTTCATAAATTTTTAAGAGCCTGGGTAAAATTCTAAAATTCTTTAAATTTAATATTTTTGTTAATGATTTTCTGATGGAATTTAAAATAGATTGTTTTGAGTAAAGTTTTTATGCTAATTCCTTAATTTTAACTAAGTTGACAAAATTCTAATGTTAATTCTTCCTGAGTTGCCTGCCTGTGAGCAGTGTTTTTGTATTTGTTAATTTGAATTAATTTGAAGTTACAATTTAATAAACTAATTTTCTTTAAACTAAATATTATGTCTTCCTTTATCTCTTTTAAACACAGCAGGTTTTATTCTATCTTTCAAACACAACACTATCTCTACAATACATGGTAAGGCATAGGGAAAGTATTGGAATCGTATCGAAAATAGCAACTCAAGTTTTTGACGGATCTACACGTTTTGTTACATCTGCAACACGGAAAAACTATTTTTAGTGTGGCGTCTGTGTGTGTGTCCGTCTGTCTGTGCAATGTATGTATCTACTCTTAATGACCCGCAAAAATCGTCAAAATCTAAAATAAAAAACTCTGCATGTTCAAATGTATCCATTAAATGCTTTGTATCCATTAAGGGTGAGAGTTAGTAAATCTTCTGCCCTATCCGCGCTTTGTTAACTTTCGCGGCACACATTTTTCGCCGAAATTCTGCTGAAGCAGTTGCGAAATATTTTCTGATAGATAAAATGCAATGCTTAGATTATACTAAAACTAAATTTAATACCTAATAAAACATAGAGTATCTTTTTTATTTTAATTCAAAATATTTTTAGTGCTGCCATCTGTTGTCGTAATTTAATACATACCTACTATTATTATTTTTTAATGAACATTTTTAAATGTCTATTCCTTCTAATACGCTATTAAATACAACAGATCATATATAATAATGCCACGGAAACGTAATTGAACTTGGACTTGAAGACAAAGGAACTTGAAGACAAAACTGCAGTCCTCAGCGATGTACATTCAGATTCCCTTATCAAATTTATAGAATTAGAAATTACCTTTCCGTGATTGTGGTATTATTATATATGATCTGTTGTTGTATTTAATACTGTATTAGAAGGAATAGATATTTAAAAATGTTCATTAAAAAATAAAAATAATCGATATGAAATAAATTACGACAACAGATGACAGCACCAAAAATATTTTGAATTAAAATAAAAAATATATTCTATATATTATTGGGTATTAAATTTAGCTTTAATATAATCTAAACATTGCATTTTACCTTTCAGAAAATATTTCGCAACTGTTTGAGCAGAATTTCGGCGAAAAATGTGT
The DNA here is from genome assembly GCA_951213105.1 of Amaurobius ferox. Taxonomy (NCBI): domain Eukaryota; kingdom Metazoa; phylum Arthropoda; class Arachnida; order Araneae; family Amaurobiidae; genus Amaurobius; species Amaurobius ferox. The sequence continues at coordinate 69,805,151 of OX578146.1, read as the reverse complement.
GCCGCGAAAGTTAACAAGGCGCGGATAGGGCAGAAGATTTACTGACGCTCACCCTTAAATGCTTATTTTACATGTAATTTTTGATGAAGGAAAGAATAAGACCCACTCCATTTCTTTAGAACTACTCGTTCTCGGGATATTTTAGTTTTTTCTTTTGCAATTTTGCTAAGCCGCCTTTAAAAATAAGCCCAGTTACCAAATGAAAACGAAAATTGAATTAAAAGTGAAAATTCAGTATAATTTCAAATAATTATGCTTATTATGAATTGTGAAAGAAAGAAGGAGAAAATAAACTTATGTCTGTAGGGGAAGTCATATGCAGCCTACATCAGATTTTTAATATTAAATTAAGTATTATTAGGTAGTACACGCATCTTTAGCGCCCGATGAAATAACATAACATTAAACATGCTATTAGGGGAAAGAACAGAAATATGTCGCTTTTCTGCATTTTTGGCAATTTTCATCTCTGGTTATGGGGAAATAATTAATTGAAATTCTTTAAATTCTATAAAAAGGAATCTTATACAAAAATGCAAATTTTTCCTTCAATCGCGCTAGGTTGACTAAAAACCAAATAATCCGAAAAAAATTCTGAAAAATGGCGATTTTTTTTTCATATTTTTTCAGTTTTTAACATTCTTTTGGCACCTCAGTCAAATTATGGATGAAAACATATGATATCAGGAGGTAATTTTTACATCCTATTACGAATAATTTACTGGGGAAAGAAAAGGTTTTTTCGTTCCGCCCCAGCGTACATCTTTCTGAAAATCTTCAAAACGTGTTCAGGAACTCTTAAAACGAGCTTATTGGTCAAAATTTCATTCCGTAAAATGTTTAGAAAGCAATTTTTACTCCATATAATAGTATACATTAAAGTAAAATATCAAAATAGTGGAGGTTCACGGGAACGATGCCTTCCTAGAATCTCAAATTAGGAATTCCCGTCAGGCACGTTTCTACAAATCACGCCATTGTGGGAGGAATAAGCAAGTACAAGAGAAGGTAAAAATAAGAGAAGGTAAAAATAAGAACATTTATTTTATTTTAGATGTTCAAGATTCTTGTAACGTTTTCTCTGGAGATTACGTTTCTTGTACGACACACGTGTTTTGTCATTGTGTCAGGATGATGTCTGTCGAATTAAATTTGTATGACTAGATGATTAATTTTAGAACAACGCAGTAGTATAGAAAGGCCGGTTAACCGGCAGCAGTGCAAGTAGTGGGGTGCTATGGGATACCACCAATGCCTACCCCATTTGGGTCTTGATTCTACGGTAGTGGTGTAAGTAATGGGGTACTATGGTTTTTTTTTCATTTTATCTTATATCATTTTTTTCATTTTATCTTATATCAATTCATTTATTCAATCTTCTTTTCTGTAATAATTAGGAAATTCTTCAAATTTTTATAAAGGTGAATCACGATTTAGCACATTATTTTTTCAAAATTACTTAAAATCTTAACGTAAATGACATGATGGTTTTTTTTTTCTTTTTTTTTTGTTTTTGTTCCACCTTCACCTGGTGTATAATACCGTCACAACCAACTTTTTAAAGTAATCTTCCTGAATTTTGAAAGGTCCATAAGCTTAACTGCTTATACCATTTTTTAATTACAGTCATGAAAAGGTGATAAGGCACCTTTATTGTAGAGTTGAGTTTATGATTTTCATGGCTAATTCAATCTGCTTCTTTCACGTTGTTACTTTCCTTACATACATAGTATAATGTAAAAAAAAAGAATTGTGACGGAGTCGAAAATTCGAATTCGAGTTTTCGTCGGGAGAGCGCGTTTCACGCAACCCTGATCACGAATCGAACATTTTTGAGGTGATGTCTGTGTGTATGTGTGAAAGTATGTGTGTGTGTCAGTGAGTCTGTGGAGACGATATCTCACGACCGAATGGAGCGATTTGAATAAAATTTGGTACAAAAATTACACTCCGTGAATACTGGAAGCCTATTGTTTTTGAACTCAATCGAATGTTCAGAACTCCCTAAATTTTCGAGTGAAATTTTGAAAAAATCCTCAAAAATCAAAGCCTTTAATAAAGTTATGCAAATAGACATTCTTGTGTAATTTTTCCTTAGAAAGCGATTGACATAAACTTTAGAACGCTAGCATGAACCGTTCTCGAGATATTGCACATTTTTCAAATAAATTTATTAAAAATTCCCATAAATTAATAAAAAGTATTAACTGTTGATAAACTTATTCACTTTTCATACGTAATATCATGCGATAAATTTGATGACATCATTCTCGTGGATTTAGTTCGTTCCATCCATGAGAAACGTACTTTGAGTAATACTTTCGTATTTGCTAACGTAACGCCAATAGTCATTTATGTGCTATAAGAACAACTTATTTCTCCGTCCATAACGCTTGGCGAGATTTTGGGGACGAATTTGGCGGAATGTCGCCAACTTGGGGATTTTTTAAAATATATATTGCCAAATTAACGAAACTCTCATCAAATGGATAAAACTGTTGCTAAATCAATGAAAATAACGACTCATTGACGAAAATTCAATATCTTGGGAAGAATATAAATATCCACTATAAGAATAACCTAATTTTTTTTTGCTGTAAAAGTAGTAAATTCATTGCATTATATAAGTCATGTGCTGCCCACATCAGATTTTTTTTAGATTGAGGCGGCATTCTTTGTAGTGTTCGTGCTTAATTTTTTGGCGCGCAATATGTCTTCTAACACCGTTAGCCGCTTTCTTTCTCACCTTCCAATTATAATTGAGAGTACATTTTTGGTCTTAATCCAAGGAATTCTAACGCTGGTTTGGAGTTCATTTCATCCTTAAATTTTCATATCACTTTCTTATTAGTTTTACTGTACAAAGAATGGTCTTTAAGATAATCAAACGTATCACACAGATGTAGATGTTGTATTATGATATGTGTAACCTGTTTTATATTTTGATATGTGTAACCTGTTTTAATTTTAGAGAATTTGTATATGTGAAAAGCAAACTTCTTTTTTCTCCATACTGATATGATTGCAGTGACAGGCGTACATGAGTAGTTTGGACAATTCAAGAGCAACAAATCCAACATAGATAGAACGGTAAAAGAAGATACTATTTTTCATTCCCTCAACGGCAACCAAATTCTCTTTAGATTTTTTGGAAGTCTTAGAAAGTAGGTATTGCTACTCATTTTTCAGCTGGTTTTAGAGAGTCCACTAATTGTATATCCAATCTTTTTCTCCATTTTCTAAAGTTCTAAAATTTAGCCATATACTGCGTTGTTAAGCAATTTAGAAAAGTCCTTTTCAAAGAATGATATGACGTTTTCTCTCTCTTCAGTGTTAAGGTCAATATAGCTCTTCAACCAGGAACTCTTAAGATTTTATCTACTTTCTGCAATTTAAGATCTAATGCAAGACACTGTAAGTTTCAAACTGAAATATTTTTCTTGTCATTTAAATTGGGAACAAGTTTTACACAAAAATAAAGTTTAATGTTGTCATGTTTTTCAACTACACTGCACCATATGCAACGTCTTCTGTGCATGTGGTGCAATTTGATCGAGTGTAATTTTCATCTTCTCAGGGATCCGTGGATAGTAATGTAATTCGTGAAGCTTTTTAAGCTATTTTAACTGTCTATACCGTCAAAAGGGGTGCAAAGGGGAAATCAAAAGATTTAAAGCTAGATTATGAGATATTCCGTCCGGTGTCAATATGTATTTCACTGTGTCTTTGATGGCTGAATATACTGTTGACGAGCGGGTATTTTTGGGGTAAAGTTACTGGATAACTGTTGGTGTTATTACACGGAGCAATTCCTTCCAGCAATATTTTAGCAACACCATACATTTTAATGAGGAAAGATCTTGCCGCCGAATTGGCGCAATTCGTTCGTACTCGACAATAAAAATTGCTCAATTTCTGAACTGCGAACTAATTAGAGGACGATAAAATTCGACGTCACTCTGCTCCGCCTTTCCTCTCCTCATTTGCATCCAAGATGGCGATGACGACTGTAATGAAAGCACATCGAAGCAGCTCAATTGCGTTAGAATCTAAGATGGAAAAAATGATAGAACTTCTATCAAATTACAGACACCTGTGGGATATAAAAGATCCAAATTATACGATAAAACACACTAAAGAATGCTTCCTGAAATCGGCGGCATTAGAGAGGAAGGGCCTGTTAGAAAGATAGGGCCTAAAGTATCATTGCCAGGCGGAATTGCTGAAGTCTGGAGATGGAATAGTAATAATAGAACTCTTACTAAATTACAGACATCTGTGAAGTATAAAAGATCCAAATTATACGAAAAAACACTAAAGAATGCTTCTTGGAATGAAATCTGCGACATTAGAAAGGAGGGGCCTAAAGTATCATTGTCGGGAGGAATTACTGAAGTCTGAAGATGGAAAAATAATAATAGAACTTTTAAAAAATTACAGACACCTTTGGGATGTAAAAGATTCGTATTATACGAAAAACACACCAAAGAATGCTTTCTGGAATGAAATCGGCGATATTAGAGAGAATAGGTCTGTTAAAGAGGAGGGGCCTAAATTAAGATTGACGGGCGGAATTGCCGAAGTTCGGTAACAAAAATTACCGTGTGTAATTACACAATAAGTATGTAAAGGTAACACAGAGTGAATCCCTGAATAACTTAGCAAAACACCTTGTATAAAACTCCATATTGAATAAATGTACGCACCCATATTAGATCCTACCACTAGTGGTGTGATACAATGAGCAAGTTTGTGTTATATTGCACACTTTCTGTGTATTATATATTATGTACTACGGTAAATTTTATTATATATTATGTAATACGACGAATTTTAGATGCCAATTTTAGAGATAAACAGAGGTACTGGGTAATTCGTTACAAATGTTTAATGGCTCTCATTCTCATCATAGAGTTGTTCTTGTTCTGCAAATTCATGACTGTCCATGCAAACAGTAACATGCCGCATGATGACATCACTTATGAAACAAACAGTATGGCATATGACCACGTCTAATGTTTTGTTTCATGAAGTTCATATTCCCCACCTTTTATTAATACTTTACAACATACTTGAAAAGTATTTATGACTTTGTTCATTCTGTCTGTCTGTCTGTCCATTAGCACGCTAACTGCCGTAAAAATGACTTTATCAAAATGAAATTTTAGTATGTTGTTCAGACGTCTGTGGGACCTATGGAAATATAAATGAATAATATCACCCAATTAGTTTAGGATTGGACCCGGGTAAAAAATGAAATACATTAAACCCTATGGGACCTAATTTTCAAACATTTTTTAAGCGAATTTAAAATTCACGAATTGCTTCGAAAGTTTTAAGAAATATTCAAATTATCCCATAACATATATAAAACAAATTTCAGAAAAATATATTCAGTAGTTTTTTAAATAAAAATTAAAATACTAATTACACCCATTATATGAAGAGATCACGTGACAATTATATGAAGAGCTCACGTGACAACTATATGAAAAGATCACGTGACCCACTTCAAAATAAAATATGGCATCAATCTTGTGTCAAAATCGTGATATTTAAAGTTCTTTTTCATTTATATTTAGTGTTGTATCCGTCCTAAAATCGTTTTATTTTTGCTTAATTTCTATGCATCAATGTTCTGAAACAACGCAATGACAATATATTTGAGTTTAAATGATCATCAAACTTTGATTATTTCTACAACGAAACCTAATTTTCACTTATGGAGATTGCAAATACATCAAGCTGTAAGGTGAGTTGTTTAAGAATTGCTGAATTTCTTTAACGCAAAATCATTTAGCGCTGGAGTCTGCAATATAGTTGATATGAATGAAACAGTCATTGATTTTACGTAAAGAACAGACAATTTTATAGCAGACTTTTTCGGTGAAGTATTAAGCGCAGAGTTAAATTCCTTTTACCTCCATGGTTTTAAGTTTTTAAGTAAAATAAATTATTGTGGTATTGTAATGAATGAAAGAAATAGAATAAAAGTTTATGAATGAGATTTTTACTGCTTTTTCATAGAGAACCAGGCGTTATATTTCAATGACGTCATTTGAATAAAGTTCATTTTTTTTCGATGAAGTTTTCAAATATAATAAATTATTGTAGTATTGTGATAATTTTTTAAATATTACCGCGGAATGTATCGCATTTTAATGATGTTTAAATAAAATTGCATTGCAGTTGGAAAGTGTTTCGTAATTAATGCTTTATGCATGATTGATCTTTCTTGTTTTTTCTTGTTTGTTTTTCATGATCGTATTTCCTTGTTCTTTCTTTTTCTAATAATACTTCCCTTCCGTGCCACTAGCTGGCGCCACTCTATTGAGATATAGTTAAGCCACATTATTTTGGTTCTAGACGTTCAGGTCTAGACGTTTAGCAGTGAAGAAGAAAATCTAGTTGGTTTCCTAAACGTATGTATGCTTATTTATCTTGATCTACTGTACATTTTACGCTGTAAACCAGTTCATTATAGTCTTAAGTGCTTATCGGACAAAATCCCAAATTTGTAAATTTTCGAGATAAAAATAACCTTTTCTATGCAATAATAAAATATCTGATGTGGGCAGCACATGACTTTCCTTATATAATGCAATGAATTTACTATTTTTACAGTAAAAAAAAAATCTGATGTGGGCAACACATGACTTTCCTTATATAATGCAATGAATTTACTACTTTTACAGTAAAAAAAATAGGTTTTTCTTATAGTAGATACTTATATTCTTTCCAAGATATTGAATTTTCGACAATTAGTTGTCATTTTCATTGATTTAGCTTCTTTTTTATCCATTTAGCGCGATTTTCGTAAATTTGGCGTTATTTCAAAAAGTCGCCAAGTTGGCGACATTCCACCAAATTCGTCGCCAAAATCTCGGTAAGCGTTATGGGCGGAGAAATAAGTTATTCTTATAGCAGATAAATGACTATTGGCGTTCAAATACAAAAGTATTACTCAAAGTATCTTTTCTCATGAATGGAACGAGCTAGATCCACGAGAATGATGTCACCCAAGTTATCGCATGACATTACATATGAAAAGTGAACATGTTTCTCAACAGTTAATATTTTTTTTTAATTTATGGGATTTTTTGTTACATTTATTTGAAAAATGTGCAATATCTCGAGAACGGTTTATGCTAGCCTTCTAAAGTTTATGTCAATCGTTTTCTAAGGAAAAATTACACAAGAAATGTTTATTTGCGTAACTTCATTAAAGGCTTTGATTTTTTAATGATTTATTCAAAATTTCATTTTAGGGGCGTTCCGAACATTCGAATACGTTTTAAAACAATAGTCTTCCAGTATTCACGGATTGTGATTTTTGTACCAAATTTCATTCGAATCGATCCATTCGTTCGTGAGATATCGTCTCCACAGACTCAATGACACACACACACATAAATACTTTCACACACACACACAAATACTTTCACACACCCACATATATATACACACACACACAGACATCACTTCAAAAATGTTCGATTCGTGATCAGGGATGCTTGAAACGTGCTCTCCCGTCGAATGCTCGAATTCGAATTTTCGACCCCGTCACAATACTTTCCTTATACATTATTGTATATAAGAAAAGTAATGTAATTCAATTTTTCTTCATTTCCTTACTACTCCGTCTAATGTGTGCCTGAAGGTGCAAACTTATTCAACCCATAAATTAGTGGTATACCATCAATGATTTAAACATTTATCAAATGCGCTAACATCTCTATGCTAATAATACTTTTCTTCTAATGACCACGAATTACGGATTCTTTCCATACGGAAGAAGTTTTAGCTAAGGCTTTAGAGAGCACTCAGTCATTCATCAGTCTCATTAGCCATCACTCGATTGAACTTAACTTCCAGAATGTATTGAAAGTGTGTGGAGATTTATTTATTCTATTTCGAATTCTGCCTTCTCGGGAACTCTCGAGCGATAAATATTGGAAATGGTATGTTAGCCCTGAGGACGCGGCAAAATGAAGGCAAGTGTTGAATTGATTGCAACTCGTAAAAGAGGCATTTCAAACTTGCATTTTAATTCACTCTTAATAATTTAAAAGTAAAATATTTGATATATGCAGTGTTCCTAGGAAAGTTTCTAGCCATCTTAGTAACTTTGTAAGGAAAGGTTCATATTCGTGTTAGGTCTATTTATAATGTTATGGAGTGTCCTTTCAAATTGTTGGTGCACCCCCAGGATATAAAAATTTGATGTGGGCAGCGCATAACTTTCCCTACACACTCTAATTCATTTTAGCTTTATTTTTTTAATAATCTATTAAATTGAGTTTTATTGTACAACATAATAGGCATAATTATTTGAAATTACACTGACTTTGCACTTTCAATTCAATTTTTGTTTTTATTGGGTAACTGGACTTGTTTTCAAAGGTGGCGTAGCAAAAATGCGAAAAATCTAAAATATCTCTCGAGAACGGCTGGTGCTAGAGTAATAGGAATGGTCTTATTTGTTTTATCGTCAAAAATTACGTATAAAACAAAAATTTAATGGATGCATTTGAGCATACGTAGTCTTTCATTTTAGATTTTGACGATTTTTGCGGGCCATTTCGTAAAAAAGGAATCGTACCAAATTTAATCAGCACACCAGGGTAACCCACAAGTGACTTACTTATCTTTAAAATTTTAGGAAATTTGGTCAATTAGTCATTTTAGCTACGTTGGATACATACCTCTTCTGCTGGCCATTTTGAAATTTAAAAAAAAAACAAGTTCTTTTATTCGTAAAAACAGGTTCTTTTATCGTACCAAACCACAAGTAACTTACCTATAAAATTTTATATGAAATTTGGTCCATTAGTTTTTGAGTTAGAGTGGATACATATATTGTACAGACAGACACTACACAGTCGTACGTGACTGTAAAAATAGTGTTCTCGTGTTCTAGAGGTCCCAAACCGTGTAAATCCGTCAAAAACTTGAGTTGCGAATTTCGACACGATTCCAATACTTTCCCTATACATTACCATGTATTGCAGGAAAAGTAAAAATAGCCTGAATTTTTGAATAACTGACGTTTTTATTTAAGGGTGAGCGTCAGTAAATGTTCTGCCTCATCCGCGCTTTGTTAACTTTCGCGGCACACATATTTCGCCGAAATTCTGCTCAAACAGTTGCGAAATATTTTCTGAAAGATAAAATGCAATGCTTAGATTATATTAAAACTAAATTTAATGCCCCCAAAAACATAGAATGTATTTTTTATTTTAATCCAAAATATTTTTGGTGCTGCCTTCTGTTGTCGTAATTTAATTCATACCGATTATTTTTATTTTTTAATGAACATTTTTAAATATCTATTCCTTCTAATACAGTGTTAAATACAACAACAGATCATATATAATAATGCCACAATCACGGAAAGGTCATTTATCATTCTATAAATTTGATAAGGGATCTGAATATACATTACTGAGGACTACAGTTTTGTCTTCAAGTTCCTTTGTTTTCAAGTCCAAGTTCAATTACGTTTCCGTCATTATGGCATTATATATGATATGTTGTTGTATTTAATAGCGTATTAGAAGGAATAGACATTTAAAAATGTTCATTAAAAAATAAAAATAGTCGGTAAGAATTAAATTACGACAACAGATGGCAGCAACAGTGGCAAAATATTTTCTGAAAGATAAAATGCAATGCTTAGATTATATTAAAACTAAATTTAAAACCCAATAAAACATAGAATATATTTTTTATCTTAATTCAAAACATTTTTGGTGCTGCCATCTGTTGTCGGAACTTGATTCATACCAACTATTTTTATTTTTTACTGAACATTTTTAAATGTCTATTCCTTCTAATACGCTATTAAATAGAATAACAGATCATATATTATAATGTCAAAATCACGGAAACGTAATTGAACTTGGACTTGAAGACAAAGCTGCAATCACGGAAAGGTAATTTCTCATTCTATAAATTTGATAAGGGGATCTGAATGTACATCACTGAGGACTGCAGCTTTGTCTTCAAGTCCAAGTTCAATTACGTTTCCGTGATTTTGACATTATAATATATGATCTGTTATTGTATTTAATAGCGTATTAGAAGGAATAGACATTTAAAAATGTTCAGTAAAAAATATAAATAGTTGATATGAATCAAATTACGACAACAGATGGCAGCACCAAAAATGTTTTAAATTAAGATAAAAAATATATTCTATGTTTTATTGGGTTTTAAATTTAGTTTCAATATAATCTAAGCATTGCATTTTATCTTTCAGAAAATATTTCGTAACTCTTTGAGCAGAAGTTCGGCAAAAAATGTGTGGCGGGAAAGTTAACAAAGCGTGGATAGGGCAGAAGATTTACTGGCACTTACCCTTAAAAGCACAGATAAGCGTAAACAGGGGAAATATACAGCTAATAACACTATAGCTATCTTACAATATTAAAAAAAAAAAAGTCAAGTACAATAAAACCGCAATTAAGTGCTCAACTAACTTACAAAATAGCAGAATATATTGTGAAAAAAATGACGCATCTCACAATTCAATTTCACTCGTGTTAGGTCAACTCTCTCCAAACGAGCCTCTGTGTGTATGGACACTGTTATGGAGCTCCTAGCACTGAGTGCTGCATCTCCGAGGTGTAATGCATATCAATTCAGAAATTCATTGCTCCAAAGGGGCGGGGTCACGTGGGGCCAATGGCCAGAGTTGATTTTTAATTGGCCAATGGGCCTGGATGTTTTCAATTGGTCTGATCGATTCAAGATAGCAAAGTGAGGAGTATCAAAAAGCGGTTTTATTTTAGTAAAAGAATTACATTTAGTAAATATATAAAAATATATATATTTCAGCTCTAGTACTTCGCAAGATGTGTTTTTAATTTGTAATAATAATGAAAGCATAAGTCTCAGTCCTCCTCACTCAAAAAAAAAAAAGGGGGCCACGAGCTGTTTTTTTTTTTTTTTTTTTTTTTTTTTTTTATCTCAAAGTGCGTAATTGTTTGAAGTATTTCTTTATATATTAAGGGTGGTAGTAAACCTCGGGCGCTTCCGGAACTTCCAGTGGTGAGGGTCGTAGGCTTTAATGTTTTGCATTTTAGGGTTAGGTATGTTAGTTAAGTTATTATAAAAGTTGGAGGCTAGCTTTTGGATTTCATTTTTAATGGTTTTGATTTGAAAGTCATTATGGATTACTTCGTTCCGGAGGAATCTGGGGGCTTTACGTATGGATCTCAGAGTTTTGTTTTGGACGGTTTGTAATTTTTTCAGATGTGTATTTGATGCATAACCCCAAATCATGGCACCGTAGAGCATGATGGGCCTGAGTGCCGTTTTATACAATAAAATTTTGTTTTGGTAGTTAACATGAGGGGAATGAAGGATGGTATGAAGCGCAGCTCTGGCAATATGGAATTTTTTGATAGTTTTATCAATATGTGTATTCCAGCTCAATTTACTGTCAAAATGTAAGCCCAGATATTTGCATGTTTTGACATAATTAATTGGAGTGTTGTTAATTATAATTGGAAGGGGAAGGGGTTTCTTTTTTCTTGTGAATATTATGCAGCTCGTTTTTTTTTCATTAATTTTGATTTTCCACTTTTGAAACCAGGCGGAAAGTGTGTTCATGTGTGATTGGAGGCGTGAGCGTACGAAATTAAAGTTTGAGGATCTAGTGTATATGGCTGTGTCGTCCGCGTATAGTGCAATGTTGGTTTTGTCTGAATGGGGTATATCGTTAATGTAAAGGTTAAATAACGTCGGGGCCAATTGGGAGCCCTGTGGGACCCCGGCGCGGATGGATCTGTAAGTGGCATAGGTGTTGTTGTAGCGGACTGTAAAGGATCTCTGGCGAAGGTAAGAATGTATGAGATGTATTACCGCATCTGGCAGGTTTAGCTGAATTAATTTGTATATTAAAGCTTCTTACCATATGCGATCAAACGCCTTCGCCACGTCAAGGAGTATGATGCCAGTTGTTAGTCCCGAGTTCATACCTTCCGATATGAACTCCGTAACACGTAACAACTGGTGTGTTGTTGCGTGTAGAGGGCGGAAGCCAAATTGCTGTGGGATGATGATGTTTCTGTTGTTGAGTTCAAGTTTAATGCGTGTGTGAATGATACGCTCGGTAAGTTTACTTATTGTGTTCAGGAGACTGATAGGGCGGTAACTCTGTGGGGAAGTGGGCTTTTCGCCTGGCTTCAAAATGGGGATGATTACTGCAGCTTTCCATTCTTTAGGGAAGTATTTGAATTTGAATATTGCGTTAATAAGAAGGGTGAGATAAAATATAATGTTGATTGGCAGTGATTTGATGGCTTTATTATTGATGCTATCATTACCAGGGGCTTTTCTCTTTTTTAAGTTTTTGATTTCGTGCAGAATCTCACTGGGGGTGGTAGGGGCTATCTGATTGGTCGGTGTTCTTTCCATGTAATCCTTGACATAGTTTTTAATATACTTTTCGAATTCGGGGTTGTTTATATCATTGTTAGGGGAGAATTGATTTTCATAATTATTAGCTAAAATATTTGCGATTTCGTCATTTTTATGGGTAGGTCCGTTGGGCGTATCGAAGTGGGAAGTTTTCTGGCTACGATTTTTTATCTTTTTGTAAAAAGACCATAATGAGTTGTCCTCATTGGTGAGAGAGCTGATGTATTGTTTCCATGTAGCCTGTTTATGTTTATAGATTTTAATTTTAATGATTTTGTTAATAGAGTTGAGTTTTCGTTTGAGGGAGGGATGTTTTGTAATCTGCCAGGCTCTGCGGATTTTATTACGTTCTTGTTTGATTTTTTTTATTTCAAAGGGAAGTTTAAGGTTCGAGGGGGGGGGGGGAGTAATTAGTGGAAGCCGCTATAGCGTTGTGTATTTCTTTTTTAAGTGTCAGGGCGTTTTTGTCTATGTCTTCAACTGAATGGTAGTTAGCAAATATAAGTCTATTGTTGATGAGGGTACGTTTAAAGTTAGTCCAATTGGTAGTTTTGATGGCGGGTGGGATCGGGACATTTTGAGTGAGAAAAAATGTAAGTTTTACAGGGAGGTGGTCGGAACTGAGGTCATTTATCGTTGTTATTTCATGCGGGTAGGGGATGTTATTGGTTAGGGCGAAGTCTATTGTGGAGTCCTGTGTGTTAGAATTAAGGTGGGTGTGGGTTAATGGAAAGATATGTCTGATATTGTTGTCCTGTATATAGTTGTTGATTTGTCCGCCATATTTATTTTTGTATCTACAGTTCCAGCTCCCATGGCGGGCATTAAAGTCCCCCATGAGTATGGTGCTGTCCTCCAGATCGAACATTGCGGATAGATCACTGTCGATGTTGTGAGAGGATTTATTTGCAGAATAATGCTTAGCATATACAGAGCCTATCATTATGGGTGGGGCACTGGGGAGTTTAATTTTGACTAGGGTATGTTCAATAATATTAGTATTGATATTTGGAACTGGGCTATGCTGTATGGGGTTTTTTACGTAAATGGCAGTGCCTCCCGTTTTATTTTTTATAGAATTGGGTCTGGGGGTGTGGTAAAGGCAGTAATTAGGTATGTTGATTTTGTTTGTTTCGGGCGTGAATATTTCTTGTACCAGAATGATATGAGGGTTATGCGTTATTGTAAAGTCCCTGAGTTCATTAATTTTGTGCCCTAGGCCGTTTGCATTCCACGATATGATCGTGAACGCGTTGGGAGGGGGGATAGCATTCATGGAAGGGGGTTATTTTTTTGATTTAAATATTTATCGATAAGTACCAGAATTTCTAGTCCCTTATCGATAATGGATTGGTTTGTTAAAAATATTTGCTTGATGTCAATGAAAAAATTTTTGTTCAGATTCATGTTTAGGTTTAGGTTTAAATTTTGCATAATACTATTAATTTCTTTGAAGATTGCGATGATGTCTTTTATTGAAAAGTTAGTTCCATTTTCTTCATTATTATTAATGGAAGGATTGGTATTTGTGTTATAGTATATTTGAGGTTCGTTGGATTGAGAGTTGCAAGGTTGAGAGGCGGTTTCTCTCTGCTCTGACTATTGGTTGTTTCTGCTATCCGCTCTGTCTGTTTTCTATTGGTTGAGCCTGCTATCAAAGTTTGGGTTGCTGGTTCTGTAATATTATTGTTTGGAGGGAGCGGTTTTTTGAATAAGTCTTCACTATTTCTGATCACATTTGTTCTTTGCGGTTTGGGTGAGGGGGGGGGGGCATTTGCTTGTCCACTTACGCAATTAAATTTGTCATTAGTATGGGTTACGCTTGTTTGTGGAATCGCTTCTGAATTTTTGGCTGGCGGGATTTTAGGAAATATTGCTGTATTTTGAGTTGAATTAATAAGGGTTTTGGGATTAGTTAATTGGTTGACAGGGTTACCATGTCCGTCTTCGGCTTGGATTTGGTTTTTTACCGATGGGATTTCATTACAAAGGGTTCTATCAGCCCAAGCATTTGTGTTTGCGGCTTTGAACGTGCGGGGGGGGGGGGGGCATTTCTGGTTGGGCTATAATAATTTCTTCTGTGATTTGAGTTTCTGGGCGAAGGGGGGGGGGGTATTTTGATGATCTTTATTTATATGTCTAAGGTATGGGTTTTTTGGGCAATCTCTAAAATTGGCTGGGTGCGGGCCACTGCAATTTGCACATTTGGGTGGTGAGGAGAGGGGTTTTGTGCACTCTCGGGTTGGATGTCCTTGACCACACTTCAGACATTTGTAGTCTCTAGTACACCCTTCGCTGGAGTGTTGCCAGAGCTGGCACCGATAACATTGTTTAAATCCCTTAGGGACGAATGGCACAATGTCAACAAAGATATAATTAATGTGTGTAAGTTTATATAATTCTTGAAGGTCGGTTTTGGGCGGTAGCAGGGTCAGAAAATTTGGAAGGTATTGTTTGTTAATGAAGCTTCTCATGGGAGTAATTCTAGTGGCATAGAAGCCCTTTTCTTCTAAATAGGATTTTATTTCTTCCGTGGGATAGGTTGGGGGAAGTCCCTTGATCACTACTTTTAAAGGTCTGTCCGATCTGAGATTAATGGAGTAAAATTTAAGTTTCAGTTGAATTAATATTTTTTGTACTATTCTGTAATTATCCTGGGTGTCTGTGAAGATCCTGAGCATTTCACCCACAAATTTTGCTCTTGCTTTGCCATTAGTGGCTTCGGCTATTTGGGACATGAGTTCCCTGGGGTTATCTTCGATCTCTACAAAAAAGGGTTCCGGGTGATCTACACGACTGATAATATTTCTTTCATTTTCATTTTCGGATTGAGAGGGAATTTCCTGCATCTCTACAGCATCAGTAAAGCAGCTATCCTGACCGGATTCCTCCGCAACAAGTTTTTTATGTAATTTGTGATGTGGGGCTTCTAGATTGGGGCTGGTGTTTCCACTGGAAGATCCGAGTTTGCGTTTTTGCCTGATTTGGTCGTTTCCTGCATCTGATATATTATCAGAGAAATCAGCATCTGATTCTTGTGTTTGATTTTTGGTTTTGGATTTTTTCAATTTCGATTTGGTTTTTCTACTAACAACTTCAGTGAATCCTTTATCATTCTGCTTATTTTCTGTTCTCTCTGACTGCTCTGCGTCCGAGGTTTCATAATCATTTAAGTTTAATTTTAGATTTGAATTAGAATTATTTCTTTGGATTTTGTATTTAGAGTTAAGTTTATCTTTTAACTTACTTTTAGAATTATTTCCAACATTTGTTGGGGAGCCTTCAAGGCTATTAGAATTAGACTCAGCATTTTCCATAATTTTAGATTTGTCTATTTTGTGATAAAAATCTAGCTCATTTACAATGTCATCAATGAGGGGGATAGTGGAGCAACGAATTCTAAAAAGGTCAGCACACATACCTCTTACGTCGATGAGCACTCTTGCCTTTCCATCAGAGTCCATGATTGAGCTGTTGTTTCTCTCCTCCATCGCTGTCCTTGCAAGTCTCTGTAGAGTCCGTGCATATTCAATTGACTTTATTTGTCCAGGCAGCAAGTCCGGTGTGATTTCGAAATTCCATGTCAAAGGGATCAATTCATTCATTCCATAGGTGGTATCTGTATCGTCGTTAGGATCTGGCAAGTCGATGATCAGGGTGTCATCGATTTCCATGTTAGCATAAGTCGCGAGAGCTCCTCTCCGGTCGAAGGTCGGGGAGGGAATCGTGTTGTGTCTTGTGTCTCTCTCCAAACGAGCGACGGTTTACTTCCTTATATATTGTCCATAGAAATATCTTGAAACTAATGGATAAATCTAAAAAGTCTCAGTACCTTCGAAAACCCGTCAAGTTGGCGATATTTCGCCAAATCAGGAACCAAGGTAACTGAAATTGTCGCCAAGATCTGGCAACCTTACTCTCTTTCATAATAGCAATGGTTGTACCCAGACTTTCGTTACTTTAAAAAACCACACCCGATCGAATAAAAGGGGTTGAAGCACCTCTAGGTCATAATTTTAAAACTTAGGGTAATGAACTCGGCAAATATGTGAGATACCATGTTATTGCACTATATGCATATATACCCGGCCACACACTTTGCAACAGTAAACCTTCGGGTCTGTCGTGTGGTCTGGGTTTTCAACTATATGCATATATACGTGCTCCACTTAAACATACTGTCAACAAATTTTTACTAAAAAAAATTTGCAAAATGTTTTTGTATTTATAGCATTTAATAAAAAAATGACCGTAAAATGTATTTATTTTTGCAGTTTATTTATTTTAGGTAACGGTTAAAGTAATAATTTCGTAAGAGATTATATTAAAAAAATCTGATGTGGGCAGCACATGACTTTCCTTATATAATGCAATAAATTTACTACTTTTACAGTAAAAAACAAGAAAGATCAATCATGCTTAAAGCATTGATTATGAAACACTTTCCAACTTCAATGCAATTTTATTTAAACATGTCTAAAATGCAATACATTCCTCGGTAATATTTTAAAACTTATCACAATACTACATTAATTTATTATATTTGAAAACTTAAACCTTCATCGAAAAAAATTAACTTCATTGAAATGACGGCATTAAAGTATAAATTGCCTGGTTTAAACATCTCTAAAATGTGATACATTCCTCGGTAATAATTTTAGAATTATCATAATACTACGATAATTTATTATATTTGAAAACTTCATCGAAAACAACTGAAATAAACTGAAACAACTGAAATTCATTCAAATAACGTCATAAAAAAATAACGCGCTTGGCTCTCTCTATAAAAGCAACATTTCATTCATAAATAATTCCCCCATTCATGTCATTCATCACAATACTATAATAATTTATTTTATTTAAAAATTAAAACCATTGAGCTACAAGTAAGTAAACTCTATGCGTAAAACTTCATCGAAAAATATCGTCCGTCTCTTTCTAAAATCAATGAATATTTCATTCACATCAGCTAAGCAGACTCCATGGACTAAATGATTTTGTGTTAAAGAATTACAGCGATTCTAATACAACTCATTCTACATATCTTGCTGTTTACATTTTACATAGGTGAAAAATAGGCTTAATAGTAGAAATAATCAAATTTGGAAGAGCATTTAAACTGAAATATATTGTCATTGCGTTGTTTCAGTATGTAGATGCACAGAATTTAGGCAAAAATAAAGTAGTTTTAGGACGGATACAACACTCGATATGAATTAAAAAGAACTTTAAAAATCACGATTTTGACACAAGATGGATGCCATGTATCATTTTGAAGTGGGTCATGTGATCGTTTCATATCATGGACACGTGATCGCTTCATATAAGAGGTGTTATTATTATTTTAATTTTTATTTAAAAAACAACTGAATATATATTTCGCTGAATTTTTTTTTATATATTTTATGGAACAATTTGAATATTGCCTAAAATTTTCGCAGCAATTTGTGAATTTTAAATCCGCTTAAAAAATTCTTGAAAAATTAGGTCCCATAGGGCTCAATGTATTCCATTTTTTCAACCCGGGTTCAATCCAAAACTAATTGGGTGATATTATTCATTTATATTCCCATAGGTCCTATAGACTGTCTGAACAACATACTAAAATTTCATTTTGATTAAGTCATTTTTACGGCAGTTATCGTGCTAACGGACAGACAGACAGACAGACAGAATGAACAAAGTCATAAACACTTTTCAACTTTGTTGTAAAGTGTTAAAAAAGAGATTATTTTTAGAGTAGTTATTTATATTCTTTCCAAGATATTGAATTTTCGTCAATGAGTCGCCATTTTCCATGCCGTCGTCATTGATTTATCGTCATTTTTATCCATTTGGCGAGTTTTTCGTTAATTTAGAAACATTTAAAAAAGTCGCCAAGTTGACGCCATTCCACCAAATTCGCCGCCAAAATATCGCCAAGCGTTATGGACGAAGAAATAAGATATTCTTACAGCAGATAAATGACTAATGGCGTTCAAATACAAAAGTATTACTCAAATACAAAACAGTACAAAACAGTATTACAAATACTAAAGTATTACTCAAAGTATGTTTTTTCATAAATGGAACAAGCTAGATTCGCGAGAATGATGTCACCAAATTTATCGCATGGTATTACATATGAAAAGTGAACATGTTTCTCAATAGGAAATATTTTTTTTTTATTTTATATGACTTTTCGATAATTTTCTCGAAAAATGTGCAATGTCTCGAGAACGGTTCATGTTAGCGTTCTAAAATTTATATCAATCGTTTCCTAATGCAAAATTACATAAGAACTGTCTATTTGCGAAACTTTATTAAAGGTTTTGATTTTTTGATCCTTTTTTCAAAATTTCACTCGAAAATTTAGGGGGGGGGGGGGTCTGAACATTCGATTGCGTATAAAAACAATAGGCTTTCAGTGTTTACGGATTGTGATTTTTGTACCAAATTTCGTTCGAATCGGTCCATTCGTTCGTCAGTTATCGTCTCCACAGACACACACACACACACACACAGAGAGAGAGAGAGAGAGAGAGAGAGACAGACATCACTTCGAAAATGTTTGATTCGTGATCAGGGATGCTTGAAACGTGCTGTCCCGTCGAAAACTCGAATTCGAATTTTTGACCCCGTCATAATACTTTCCTTAAACATTATGTATATAAGGAAAGTAAAAATTGGCTTGTGTCCCAGTTTATTCAGAAACCTGCGCTCAGGATTTTCAAAGATTACGGTGATAATTGATATTTTCAATTTCTTAAATCATCTGTTTTATTTTGGTAAATATTTTTCAAACTCATATATTGTGTTTAGCCGAATGTTCTCTAACAGAATATAGTGTGTGCATATCTTCTAATACCATGTTAGTGTTTTCAGTTTGGCATATGTTGATCCAATTTCACAGCACTTTCATTTTGGCAATAAATTATACAATTTTATATGTTTTGTAAATTTGTTTACAAACGGGACCTTGTTTGCAAAAGGGACTAAGATGTTTTATTCTTCAGATTTGCCTGCGAAGATAAATGTGTACAGAGAGAACAGAGATTGTTAAACTTCTTTTTAACTGAATTAAATTAAATATTTTAATAGAATGTTTTTAATAAAAATGCCATTTTGAATACTATAAGAATTTGCACTTTTAAGTTTCTTTATATTATGTAGCCCGAAAAATCACCAATATTTGAAAAACGCGTATACCGCTAGTCTATCATAAAAACAAAATGTTTTAAATTTTTATTAAATGTGTTGGTTTTACACACTTTACAACAAAGTTGAAAGGTGTTTATGACTTTGTTCATTCTGTCTGTCTGTCTGTCCGTTAGCACGATAACTGCCGTAAAAATGACTTAATCAAAATGAAATTTTAGTATGTTGTTCAGACGGTCTGTAGTACCTACGGGAATATAAACGAATAATATCTCCCAATTAGTTTTGGATGGAGCCGGGGTTGAAAAAATGAAATACATTAAACCCTATGGGACCTAATTTTTCAAACATTTTTTGAGTGGATTTAAAATTCACAAATTGCTTCGAAACTTGTTCCATAAAATATATATATAAAAAAAAAAAAATCAGCGAAATATATTCAGTAGTTTTTTAAATAAAAATTAAAATAATAATTACACCTCTTATATGAAGCGATCACGTGACCATGATATGAAAAGATCACGTGACCCACTTCAAAATGAAATATTTCATATTGAGTGTTGTATCCGTCCTAAAACCACTTTATTTTTGCTTAAATTCTGTGCATCTACATACTGAAACAACGCAATTACTATATATTTGAGTTTAAATGATCATCCAAATTTGATTATTTCTACAACGAAGCCTATTTTTCATTTATGTAAAATGTAAACAGCAAGATATGTAGAATGAGTTGTATAAGAATTGCTGTATTTCTTTAACGCTAAATTATTTAGCTCATGGAGTCTGCATAGCTGATATGAATGAAATATTCATTGATTTTACAGAGAGAAGGACGATTTTTTTCGATGAAGTTTTAAGCATAGAGTTTAATTACATGTAACTCCATGGTCTTAAATTTTAAATAAAATAAATTATTATAGTATTGTGATGAATGAAATGAATGGGAAATTGTTTATGAATCAAATGCTGCTTTTATAGAGAGAGCCAGGCGTGTTATTTTTTCTATGACGTCATTTGAATGAATTTCAGTTGTTTTCGATGAAGTTTTCAAATATAGTAAATTATCGTAGTTTTATGATAATTTTAAAAATATTACTAAGGAATGTATCGCATTTAGAGATGTTTAAACTAGGCAATTTATATTTCAATGCCGTCATTTGAATGAAGTTCATTTTTTTCGATGAAGGTTTAAGTTTTCAAATATAATAAATTAATGTAGTATTGTGATAAGTTTTAAAATATTACCGAGGAATGTATTGCATTTTAGAGATGTTTAAATAAAATTGCATTGAAGTTGGAAAATGTTTCATAATCAATGTTTTAAGCATGATTGATCTTCCTTGTTTTCCTTAAAAATTTATAAAGGGGGGGGGGACGCAGGGGCTCATAATGCCCTTGAAATATTTGTACTCACCTGGATGCTTTTATTAAGATACAAGGATTTTTAATTTTCTGAAGCAATACTTACTTTCACTGTGCATTCCACGTGTGCTGTTATCTGCAATGGGAACGTGATCCTATTCTGGGAATCCCCCTCCCTACAGGCTGTTTCTGTGAGTAGGAATCTGGAAAAATATTCATTAAAAATAATATAAGTATATATTTATCTGTCAGAACATAAATTATTCGAGCAGGCAATTCTGAGAAGCCATCAAAGATCAAAACCTCTGACAAATGATCAACCACATTCCACGCATAACAAATTTCTCCCGGAAGAGAATCTCTCTTTTTCTAATACCTTCATTAGCGGGGTCGGCCTCATTAGCAATCAGTTCGATCGAACTCGCCAACTACCGGGATATATGGGCTTGTGTGTGGGAAGCGAACTAATTTTTCCTGCAAATCTTACTCAGAATTCTGTCTTCACGATGTGGGCTGTATCGCGGAATGTTCTCTGGTCTTCGAAACTGGTTCTTTGGTCGCCAAAATGCCTGGCAATTCTAATGATTCTCGGAAGGGATTTCGTTTTCGTTGAATGCTTCACCCGGAACTTCTGTGACGAAATATTTCTGAGAAATAGAAATGGCGAATTGCTTGGATTATGACATCCATACCTAATAAGTGGGACTCGGATAGGTAAGGATTATGCACTTATATTCTAACACGTTTTTGTCTTTACAGATACCCCTTGGAGCGTCCCCTCCGGCGATATAAAATGCTTTGCACACTTGTAGTATTAAGCACGGGACAAAACTTACCAGAGCCGGATTTTCGATCCCCCTCCCTACCGGAGTAAGGCTACCTGAAACAAGGCTGGGACACGTAGGAATGATGGGATACGTGACGTCACTGTCGGGGTGATCTGCAATTACTCCGAATGTACGAAAGTCTATGAAACTTACGGGTGTAAGATCTGAGGCCTTGCACGGAAGCTGAGAAATTTTCCGATGTCTTTTGAGGCATCGATGAAGAAAATAATAATAGACCTTTTATACTGGACCCGCCTCCCGGAGACGGATAAAATTTCCGATGTCTTTTGAGACATTGATTGAAGAAAATAATCATAGACCATTTATACTGGACCCGCTGTTGTAGTACAGTCAATGTTATCCAATGTCAGGTCTAAGTCACGTGGTCTAATGTGGTCTATACAATGAATTTACCCACACTACCAGTTTTGAGCGGGAAGCACTTTTCCGGCCGTCCAAATCAACGGGGTATTATAATAAGAACTCGATGGTCCAAATAGAAGCCTTACATCTTTGGATAGGTTGGTGATTGTTTAAAGTACCCTGAGGTTGGTGTCTGGATTGGATAGAAATAAAGATAATGCGCCCGCCCACACTGTCACGGTCTTCTCCCTACAGCATTGTCAACAACTTGCTATTTTCCGCATGTCTTGAACCAAGGAGTATTTGACCAGTTCGTGGGACAAGAACCACTATCGAAATCCCGAGAACCCGTCACAATGGGAGTTTCCCGGAATAAGGAAGTCATTCCTATAGATCATGGGCACGGACAATTTTTCTCTTACGCTGCCAAAACGAAATACTGGTTTGCTTAGCAGTATGAACATTTTCATTATTTCTGTATTAAAAACGGTTACTTTAGAAACTTACACTCATTTAACCTCTAATTTTAGTAGGATGTATCTCAATTTATCTATTTTGATGGATATTTTTAATTGAACTGAAAATAAAATATTTACTTTCATTAAAATATATACACGAGTTTTTTTTTTTTTTTTCTAGAAAAATCGTTATATATCTTTTCATTCTCGTCCGCATATATATTGCAGAATTTGCTAGTATCTTTAGAACGCTAGTTAGTGACTATGATAAAAAAGAGTAGTAATGTTTATTCACTTAAAATTAAGTGCACTGTAGCAAATTAAATCTTTAAATATATATTGTTATTCAAGTATTCTAAATAACTTATTTTCATCACAAAAATAAATTTCGAAGTTCAATGGGTTTCTTTTTAATTTTTATTTGCCATCATCGTCAGTTTACCATTACACGCTATGCTAAAAAAATCTGATGTGGGCAACACATAACTTTACTTATATAATACAATGAATTTACTACTTTTACAGTAAAAAAAAAAATAGGTTTTTCTTCTAGTAGATACTTATATTCTTTCCAAGATATTGAATTTTCGTCAATCAGTTATCATTTTCATTGATTTAGCATCATTTTTATCCATTTGGCGAGATTTTTGTTAATTTGGCAACATTTAAAAACTCGCCAAGTTGGCGACATTCTGCAAATTCGTCGCCAAAATCTCGCCAAGCGTTATGGACGGAGAAATAAGCTATTCTTATAGTATATAAATGATTATTGGCATTCAAATGCAAAAGTATTACTCAAAGTACCTTTTCTCATGAATGGAACGAGCTAGATGCACGAGAATGATGTCACCTAATATATCACATGATATTACATATGAAAAGTGAACATGTTTCTCAATAGTTAATAGATTTTATTTTATTTATGGGATTTTTTGATAAATTTATTTTAAAAATGTGCAATATCTCGAGAATGGTTCATGCTAGCGATCTAAAGTTTATGTCAATCATTTTCTAAGGAAAAATTACATAAGAAATGTCTATTTGCGTAACTGTATTAAAGGCATTGATATTTTGATGAATTTTTCAAAATTTCACTCGAAAATTTAGGGGTTCTGAACATTCGATTACGTATAAAAACAATAGACTTCCAGTATTCACGGATTGTGATTTTTGTACCAAATTTCATTCGAATCGCTCCATTCGTTAGTGAGATATCGTCTCCACAGACTCACTGACACCCACACCCACACTTTCACACACACACAGACATCACCTCAAAAATGTTTGATTCGTGATCAGGGATGCTTGAAACGTGCTCTTCCGTCGAAAACTCGAATTTGAATTTTCGACACCGTCACAATACTTTCCTTATACATTATGTATATAAGGAAAGTAATAAAGCCCTTACGTTTTTGCGCATTCTACTACACAAGTTCTTTATTCACGGTGATGCCCGTGCTCTATTGCAGATAACAGTATTTATAGACTGATTTCACGCTCATCAGTATAGAATAACCGTAAACTGCAATGGCAGCAATAAAACTTGCTTTTTGACCCAATTTTGAGAACTTCCATGGGAACTGGCAATTGTCAGTCCTTCCATTGCAGCAAACAGTAAGTACCCATATGGACAATTGCAGACAAGTGCCCACTGTCCATGGATGTTGTTATCTGCAGTGGGAGTGTCTTCTTTAAGAGCCACTATGTGTGATAACAAAAGAAAGCTCTGTTTTGAAAAAATCTATTGAAATAATGCGGTGAGGAGGATGGATTTCTAGACACCTCAGAGACTCACACGATGAGATAGCAGCCTGAATTTGTGTACACTTCTTTTATCAATAATAGAACGGAATGGAATTTTTTATTCTTCCCCTGGGGGTGGCGAAAATGCTGTATTTTGGAAAAGTCTTTCCAGACTATCTAGTAGCACCTAGAAAGCTGAATCTTTGCACAATTAGAGTATCAAATATAGGCCCGAATAGTTTAGTGTTCATGATGAGAAGATCGCACTTGGTGGATCCGAGTTCGACCCTCAACGTAATCTGAAACTCTCTCCGTGTCTATGCGGAATATAGACATCTGTTGGAACAAGAGTTTTTCCGATAGGTGATGGGTCAGGGGAACGAGTGTGCGGTTCTTGTGATTGACACCCCCATCGAGTTAAGTCAAGATTAGCCGGTACTTTCCTGGCCATTCAAACAGATACCTTACACCTTCGGGTAGGTCGGATGGTCTGCGGCAAAAGAAAGAAAGTATCAAATACAGAACAGAACCTAACGAAGCTAAATTTTCGATTCCCCCCCCCCCCCCAAATCCTCGGTGTGTGTGTGAGAAAATGGGTTTTTTTGGAGAAGTCTTTCAAGACACCCCAAAAGTCTTCAATCATATAAAAAACTAAAACTGCATATGTTTATAGTATTAACAACAGGACAGAACCTATCTAAGCCGTATTTTCCATTAAGACGTCTATTTTCGATACTGAGAGAGCCATACATTATAAACTGAAAAAATGATAAGGGCAGCATATAACTTTACTAATGAAATATTTTTATTTTCAGATTTCATGAAAATGCAGCTGAAGTATTATCCAGAACCCTCAAATTGTCCAATTACGTTAACCACTAAAGACCACAAGCTGAACAAACCGCCCATCTGATTATTTACTGCAACAGTGCTTCCAATAATCTCCGTATTAACCTCAGCTCAAGCGCCCCCCTGCTGTAAGCAGATGTACCATCGTTCTCAAACAATTATTTTTTTCTCAGAAGCACAAAAGAGAATGATGTTATGTCATTGTCCATTCCAGGAAAGCCAGGGTAAATCGGTGTCTTCGATGATCTTCGGAGGGGGTCTCGGAGGGAGTTCTTGGAACTTTGTCAAGACCCGGTGTGGATTCGTCCTACTTCGTTCTGTGGTTTTGGATTCGAAATCATTATTTCATGTGGACATATTTACAGGAAAAAAGTGATGGGTTGTTTGGAAAAGCAAACAACGCTGACTGAGTTGTGTTTTTTTTTCTTTCTTTAAAATGGAAAACGCATGTTTACACGCAATCTATAACTTGTAAACCCCGCTTCCAATGTAAAAGTACAGTTGATCGCCTTAGTAGTGCAGTAGATAGAGGGTGACCTGGTTACCTGTAAATTAGTGTTTCAATTTCTTCATGAGATTTGAAAATTTTCTGAATTTTTCTAAACTCAAACATGGGGGTAAACTTAACATGGAAGTAAAGGGAATGAAACTCAAACATGGGAGTAAACTCAACATGGGAGTTAAGGGAATGAAACTCAAACATAGAGGTAAACTAAACATGGGAGTAAAGGGAATGAAACTCAAACATGGAGGTAAACTCAAGATGGAAGTAAAGGGAATGAAACCCAAACATGGGGATAAACTCAACATGGAAGTAAAGGGAGAGCTCTACCTTTGAGCCGACGCTTTACCGTTGAGCTACTAGGACAGAATTGCAAGCTCTTATAGTCGAAGCGGATATATTAATTTGTGCAATTTAACTAAATTTAATGAATTATGAAAATAAAAAGAAAATTAATTTGAAGTTGTAGTGAATGTCGTGTGCTGCTCACATTAGATTACTATTTTCCTTATATATATAGTATAATGTATAAGGAAAGTATTGTGACGGAGTCGAAAATTCGAATTACAGTTTTCAACGGGAGAGCACGTTTCAAGCATCCCTGAACACGAATTGAACATTTTTGAGGTGATGTCTCTGTGTGTGTGTGTGTCCGTGGAGATGATATTTCACGAACGAATGGAGCGTTTTGAACGAAATTTAGTGCAGAAATTACAATCAGCGAATACTTGAAGCCCATTGATTTACAGCTCAATCAAATGTTCAAAAGTCCCTCAAATTTTAGATTTTTTTTTTTTTTTTACATCATCAACAATAATGTTGTGTAAATAATTATATCTCATGTAAATTTTCTACGATTTAGAGAACAATTGGCAGAAATTTTAGAACACTAGCATGAACCGTTTTCTAGATAGTGTACTTTTCCAAATAAATGTATAAAATTATCATATATAAAAAAAAAAAGCATTAACTATTGTTAAATATGCTCACTTTTCATATGTAATATTATGCGATAAATTTGTTGCCATCATTTTAGTGGATCTAGTTCGTTCCATTCACGAGAGAAGATACTTTGTGTAATAGTTTTTCACTTTGATAATTCGTCAACAGTCATTTATATATATAAGCAATGCTCTTCTCTCTTCTCTCTTCGACAGGTTTGCCAAATTTATCGCCAGGCGTTACAAACGCCTGGCGATAAATTTGGCGAACTTGTCGACAATGTAGTGAAATATCGCCATCTCGGGGATATTTCGCCCCAAATTGACGAAAATATCGTTAAAATTGAAAAAATGACGCAAAATGGATGAATTAATATTTAAAATATTTTAATATATGGGCAAATATTGCGGATTCTATTAATATTGATAATCATCAATTCAGAGTTGCGTGAAATATATGTTAATTGGATGCTTCGGAATGGTTTTACATGTTCTCATCCGGAAAAGCGTCAAATATATAATTCAACATTAAAATCATTGTGTCGTTGACCTTGTGCGTTATTTTTCCACTGTGAAAGAAGTAAATTAATTGCATTATGCAGGGAAAGTCATGTTCGACTCACATCAAATTTTTATCGATTGCGCGCAAGGTCAAGCTCTTTACTTAACGCATAACTAACTTAATTACCAAATTTCATAAAATTTCAGGTGATAGTTGAGCTAGAAATATACATACATTGTAAAGACTGATGCATACAAAATAGGGAATTCGTGGTCTAGTGTGCTAAAAATGCGTGTTATCGTCGAGTCAGGACCGTAGTCACGTAGGAACCAGAGGGAGGCTCGTCCCCCCCCCCCCCCAAGAGGTATACTCAACCAACTTAATAAAATGTTAAATTTTTAGTAGTGATGTGAAATTTTATATAAAATGCCATTCAAATTTTGCATAAAATTTTTTTTTTTGAGATTATTTTTATAAATTACATCTTTTTGAAGATTTTTTAATTTAGCTGAATTTGTGATTATACGAATGATCAATTTATTTACATATTTAATTTAAAAATATTTCAGAATTATGACAATATTTAGGATACTTTTGTATTATTGCGGGGTTCACTGTTATACATTATAGAGTCAAAATCAATTGATAAGTAGATAAAGAGTTAATATCAAGTATTAACTTGTATTAACTTTCAGAATGTTTCTACAAATTATTAACCGCTATATTACTAGTTAATGCTTACATTAAAATCAATTGTAATTATTATATATTAATATTGATGTATAGTAGATATACCGATATTAATAACCAGCTCTTAGTTTGCAAATATAAATATGCAATTACTAGCCGAATACCCGTTGAAAATCAACGGTCTCGCAATAAGCAAGCCCTGAATATTGTCATTTTTTTTAATAATTCGCTTTTCACATTTATTCGGCAAATGGAATATTTTAGTGTGCAGAACCCCCTAAAAAAGAAAATATTTGAAAACTTGAATTGCGCATTTCTTCCTTTCGAAATATCTACCAGTACACTAAATTAAAGTCTCTATCTCATCCCGAAGTATACTATTTTATCATCTTCCCTTTCGAACGTTTTTCTGTGGAGCACACCCATAAATGAACATTTTTGAAAACTCTGTTCGTCTTTTTTATCAGATGATTGGTCCATATATCAAGCCACTATTTCATTTAAAAGGAAGAGTGTCTCATATTCCGAAAATCGTACATATTGGTACGCGGCACCCCCTAAAGTAGTAAATATTGGAAATCTGAAATTGCACATTTTTTTCCTTTCAAATTATCTACCCGTACATCAAATTTGATGTCTCTCTCCTATCGTGAAGCATGTTTTTCTTTCATTTCATCTTTCAAACGTTTTTCTGTCTTGCACCTCCTTAAATGATCCTTCTTGAAAAACCGTAATAATCTTAGGTTTTTTTATCAAATGATTAGCCCATATACATAAATTTCAAGTCTCTATTACATTGTAAAGGAGGCGTTTTTCATTTGTTTGCCAAATCGAATATTTTAGTGTGCAGCACCCCCTACAATAACAAGCGTTGGAAAACTGAAATTGAACACTTTCTTCCTTTCCAACTATCTGCCCGTATACCAAATTTGAAGTCTCTAACTCATCAGGAAGCATGCTTTTTCTATCATTTCACCTTTCGAATGCTTTTCTGTGGATTTCCCATCCTTTTAAATATGTATTTTTGAAAAACTCTATTCTTTTTGGGTTTTCTGTTAAATGATTCGCCCTTATACCAAATATCAGGTCTCTATCACGTTTAAAAAGGGGTGTTTCTACTTCATTCTGAAAATCGAACATTTTTGTGTGCGACACCCCCTTAAGTAGAAAATATTGGAAAACTGAAATTGTACACTTTCTTCCTTCCAAACTATATCTACCCGTACACCAAATTTCAAATCTCTATCTCATCCCGAAGCAAGTTTTCTTATCAATTCACCTTCCGAACGTTTTTCTGTGGAGCACCCCCTTAAACGAACGTTTTTGAAAAACTAGATTCGTCTTGGGTGTTTCCACCAAATGATTAGTTCATATACCTAATTTCAAGCCTCTATCAAATTTTAAAGGAGCCGTTTCTCATTTATTCGGTAAATCGAATATTTTGGTGTGCTGCACCCCCTTAAGTAGAAAATATTGGAAATCTGAAATTGCACACTTTCTTCCTTTCGAACTATTTACACATACACTAAATTAGGAGTCTCTATCTTATGGCAAAGTATGCTTTCCTATCATTTCACTTTTCGAACGTTTTGGTGTGGAGCACCTTTCTAGAGAACATTTCCGAAAAATTCGATTTTTGCAGGGGATTTTATAGAACGATCGAGCCGTGTACTAAATTGCAAGTCTCCATCTATTCAGGAAGTGCCTAAAAAGGGCACTTGGCAATTAGTATATATAGATTTTTTAATAATTTATATGAATTGAAATCTATAAAACTAACTATTATGGTTTATAAATGCTAATGATTAACCTTTTGCTTACGGGTGTGACAGCGTCAAATCCAAACGAAGAACCTCTCAAAAAGACACGTATTTGACATACCCTATCCCAAACAGTTCGGTCCCCCCTTTGCAGGCATTGGCGTCCATGGACGTCAATGCCTGCAAAGATCTCATGAATACACACACTCACCTACATACACAGGTATCACCGCAATGAATGCCCAATTCGAGTTCAGGGATGCTTGAAACGTGCCCTTACGTCACAGATTTGAATTCGAATTTTTGACACCGTGACAATACTTCCCCTATATGCTATGTATATAGAGGGAATAAAAATGTACCCCCTGATTTTTTTCATGAAAGGTAACTTCTTGGTAAAAATATCAATTATGAGTAAAAATTTGCCCCTGATATCTTCTCATGCAAAGGTACATTAAAAGTAAAAATTTACCCCCTGACTTCTTTTCATGAATAGGTACATTATGAGTAAAAATTTACCCCCTGACATCTTTTCATGAAAGCTACATTACGAGTAAAATTTTACCCTCTGACATCCATCTTCTCATGAAAAGTACATTATAAGTAAAAATTTAACCCCTGTCTTCTTTTCAAGAATAGGTACATTATGAGTAAAAATTTACCCCGTGACATCTTTTCATGAAAGTTACATTACGAGTAAAATTTTACCCTCTGACATCCATCTTCTCATGAAAAGATACATTATAAGTAAAAATTTAACCCCTGTCTCCTTTTCATGAATAGGTACATATATACCTGATATCTTCTCATGCAAAGGTACATTAAAAGTAAAAATTTACCCCCTGACTTCTTTTCATGAATAGGTACATTATGAGTAAAAATTTACCCCCTGACATCTTTTCATGAAAGCTACATTACGAGTAAAATTTTACCCTCTGACATCCATCTTCTCATGAAAAGTACATTATAAGTAAAAATTTAACCCCTGTCTTCTTTTCAAGAATAGGTACATTATGAGCAAAATTTTACCCCCCTGACATCTTTTCATGGAAAGATACATTATGAGTAAATATTTAGCCCCCTGACATCTTTTTATGAAAAGGTACATTATGAGTAAAAATTTACCCCCTGACATCTTTTCATGGAAAGATACATTGTGAGTAAATATTTAACTTCCCCCCCCCCCCCCTGACATTTTTTCATGAAAAGGTACATTATGAGTAAAAATTTACCCCCTGGCATCTTTTCATGGGAAGATACATTATGAGTAAAAATTTACCCCCCCCCCCCCCCTGACATCTTTTTAGGAAAAAGTACATTATGACTAAAAATTTTCCCCTTGACATATTTTCATGAAAAGGTACATTATGAGTAAAAATTTACCCCCCGACACCTTCTCATGAAAAGGTAACATCTTTGGATACAAAATGATTTTTTGTATCCAAACTAAACGCCTATTTTCGACACAGTATCATACATTAAGGAAATGAAGAAAAAAGTGAAATCCGCAGTTGCCTGTTCTTAGGAGTCGAAATCTTTTTCTGCCATCAGAACAGGTCGGCCTCTATTTTTCTTTTGTTGCAATACAGTGTTACAAAATTCCTATAAATACGGCGATGACTCAACGCCCAATGAATGTTTGGAGGTAACAGCATATTACCTGCACAAAAGAATTCTGCGCAGTCCCCTGAAGGGGGAGGGGACAGCCTTTCAGAGGTCTTTAACCCAGCTCGAGTAACCTAGCTACAAAATAAGGGTCATGCAGGCTTTTCTTCAGCAGTTTCCTTGATTCTTGGAAAATGTGAAGATTCAGGTGAAGAGAAACAATGTAATCTTTTGAAATGGTTGTGATAGAAACAAAATCTTATCACTGAATGGAAAATGACACTAAGGGAAAAAAAAAATCTGACGTGATCAGCACACGACTTTGTCTGCACACTCTTATTCACGTTTTCTTTATTTCTTCAATAATTCATTATGCTGAGTTCAATTGCACAAAATAACACCCATAATTATTTGAAATTACACTGAATTTGCACTTTGAATTTAAGTTTCTTCTCATTTGGTAACCAAACGTATTTTCAAAGGCGGAGTAGGGAAAATGCGTAAGAACTAAAATGTCTCGACAACAGCTAGTCCTAATGTACTGGGGTTGGTCTTATTTTTTTCATCGTTAAAAATGATGGATAAAACAATCATTTAATTGATATATTTGAGCATAGATTTTTTATTTTAGATTTTGGCGATATTTGCGGGCCATTTCGCAAAAAAAGGCAGATTATTTTTTTCCGAATCGTACCAAAATCTAATCAGCACCAGAGGAACTCATAAGTGACTTATCTACCAACTATTGTGTCCAAAAACTATTAACTAAGACTATAACTATTGTGTGCAAAGGCATGGCTTTGAATAAAAACTAAGAAATTTTGATTCTTGTCAGTCAATGGGAGAGGACGTATGACGATGTCATTTAACTAGAAATCTGTAAGGGTTCGGGTCTGGTTCATGGGCGTCCGATTAGTAATCTGGGCCGGGTTTGAATTTTCAAACACTGTTTCGGGTCTGGCCGGACTTTGGCTTAGTGTTATAGAAAGTCGGGCTGGACCGACCCTATTTCATTTTAAAAATTTCTGAAATGATTTTAATGAAATTATTATGTTGATTTTAGCTATTTAAAGATAGATGTCTAACCCCCCCCCCCCCACACACACACACATACACACGCTTTTACTTTAATTATTTACACAAACATTTCACAAATTCGGGTTTTTAACACATTTGAATACAAATTATTTCGGGTCCGACTGGCCTAGACCGTCACCCCCGGTAGAAGAGGCCGAACTACTTTCCCCCTCTGTACCTCGAAACGTATGAGCTGTAGGCCCAAGTCTGGCCTTCGAATCCGAATTCCTCCGTCTCAACTTTTCTGGAAAGTTCTCCCCTAGTACAGTTTTGGCCCACACAAAGAAGTATCGTATGTGCAGTGTAGTACGTGGGCTCGCGCTCGTGGATGCATAACAGTCTTTTAAATCGTATTTTTGAATATCTTATATGTTAGTTCATGATTTAATAAACATTTTGATCAGCATACCTTCGACTACAGACTACATACCTTATAACATTGGATTACTAATTACTTTATTACCCTATGTGAAATACAGAAAATGCTATTTAGAAGTAAGTGCTTACCATTTTTTGCTTATTATCATGTCATTTAAAATTACTTAGAATTTTAAATATATAGCAATCAAATTATTGCTATTCAATTAACGCTAACTGGATTCTAAATTGTTTTGTTGCTAATTATAACGTCAACAAACCTTTTAGAGTTTTCTTAGTTTGTTTTAAAATTTTATTGTTGTCACATTAATTAAGAAAACTGCCCAGGTACTTGTAAAATTAAGCTTTGTTAAGTAATTGTGA
The DNA here is from genome assembly GCA_951213105.1 of Amaurobius ferox. NCBI lineage: Eukaryota > Metazoa > Arthropoda > Arachnida > Araneae > Amaurobiidae > Amaurobius > Amaurobius ferox. The sequence continues at coordinate 69,772,162 of OX578146.1, read as the reverse complement.
AGTATTTAAAATCATTCAATGTTTAAAATGTATATTTTATCAAGTTAGCTTGTGTCATTCATTGCATTTACCTAGTGTACTTAATGTTGTCATAAATTATACAGTTTCCTGCAAATATTTTAAAATTACTTTAATAATGTTGTTAGTTGTGTGATATTTTATAATAGACTAGCAGTATGTCCGTTCTTCGTACTGATTATATAATACAAGAAACTTAAAATTCAGAATTTGAGGGGAAGTTTCAATATTTGGAGTCTCTATTTTTGAAATTTTATAATAATTCTAATGAAAAGAAAATAGGTGAGCTCTACCGTACTGAGATAATAAACAGACAGATAGATGTACAACATACAATTTTATGTATACTGTTAATAGCAAATATACCCGACATTGCCCATGATTTAAAATATGTGCAAATTCCTGCAGTATTCTAAATGACATTCTTACTCAAAACATTCTATTAAAATATTACATTTAATTCTCCCTTCACTTAATTCTTCTAAATTTGATTCTCCTTTCTGCGTTTTCTACAAAATTATCTTCAAGCAGATCTGAAGAATAAACCATCCTCGTTCGAAAGCAAATTATAAAATATATATGAAATTGGATCAATATAAACTAAAATGAAAGCGCTAAAATGGTATAAAAATGGTTATAAAATTTTCTTTTATATCGATTTCTTTATTATTTAAATCTTAAAAAATTTAATAATCTTCTGTCTAATAAACACATTTGATTTAATTGCGTTGCTAAGCATCATGATATAATTTTCTTAATAAATTTGCGGAAAATATATCATCTGCATAATTCTATTTTTATGGAAGGTTTAATTGTGGGATTTTTATTCATATCTCGACAATCCCTGGTCCTAGAAACTCAAAACATGGACTAAATTTTAAGTAGGGCTATTTCAAGGCTACCCACAGAATTTTCATGAAATTCGATGCAGCAATTCTACCGTGATGATGAGATAGATAAACACACAGACAGATAGATGTATTTTCAATTTTATTTATATAGATAAAAAAAATGTCATTCTCTTTTTAAGATATTGTCAATAGTAGCAATCGTATATAGTGTCAATAGTGTCAATCGTAGCAATAAAAATGCTACACTAAAGTTATGAAAGTAAAATAATGTAAAATGTAATATTTTACACATCAAATAACATATTTTTAACCGTTTGATAAGTAAGTAATTGCATATAAAAGATTTAGTATATTAATATATTGCATGTATATTTTTTATTGTTTGTTATGGCATGCTGAAATTTTAAAGGAATAGGTTAAGAAGTCATTTGTGTTTAAGTTGTGCACATTTTTTTTTTTTTTTTTTTATGTAGCGAACTATTATGTTATTGAAAATTGTTAAAATAACTTGGAAAAAAGCAAAGTAACTAACTTGCAATTTCAAGTTACCATTGTATATTTCATTATATTATAGTTAATGTTATTTTAATAATATAAAGCTAATTTAATCTTTCTTACATTTTCACTTCAATGGAATTGTAAATGAAATATTAATACCAAAAAGTTTTATTATACAGCTTTTTAAATTTTCAAAGCCCCTGAGGTAATTCAAACTCTATAATTAAGCAAAATTGTTTACAATTTGTTAATGTGTGGTAGTAAAAAAAGGAATATAAGATATGCTATATTAGAAAACCTGAACTTCTACAAATTATAGTGCATAGGTTAATGAATGACATTCAACTAGTATTTTATCTTAATTCTAAATCATTTTACAATTTATAGCAACAAAAAATGAATAAAATAAAATGAAATAAAAATAAATAAATACGCAAGCATATTAAAAGTTAAATTCTGAGTTTCTTTTTATGATTGTCTTATGATATTTAAAGATATAGTATTCAGTAATCATTTTAGTTTCTGCATACTTTATCTGTAAGCACGCATACTTTAGCTGAATGTACTGAAGAATTATTCAAATAAAATGCCTGATTAAGCAATAAATATACAGGGTTCTTTTTCAAACTTTTATTAAAACACTAACTGAATGGAATCCTTTCATCATTGCTCCCAGAGTGAAATTGAATCATTATAAATATTTTATTTTAAGGAAATGTACAGCAATATTAATATTTTAAATCACCCATTTTAATGAACATTATCGAAAATACTTCCAAATTTCATGAATATTATTTGATTTACCGATAAATTATGATTCCTTTACATCGAATAAATAATTAAAAGGGAAGCAAATAGCAAAAGCTCCGATCGCGATTTGGAAGACCTACTCGCAGTGGGCCTACAAGCCAAGACGTCAAAAATTAGTGCTCCGGCCTCTGCTTTCGGAGGTGACGCCTAGACTCGATGGTTTTCGGCCGGACCAGGCTTGGGTTCTATATTGGAATATATTAGGACTCGGTCCCGGTTTAAGCGCTAATTCTGCTGAGTCAGGCCGGGTGGAAGTCTAAAATTTCGGCCCATGCAGAAAATATCTACTGCACGGAATCTATCGCCGTGCGAATTTTAACACTTTTCGACATAGTTGAAAATTGTTTATGACTTTGGTCATTCTGTCTATCTGTCTGTCTGTCCGTTCGCACGATAACTGCCGTAAAAATGACTTTATCAAAATGAAATTTTAGTATGTTAAAGCGGTCTGTGGGACATATGGGAATGTAAATGAATAATATCACCCAATTAGTTTTGGATTGAACCCGGGTTGAAAAAATGGAATACATTGAACCCTATGGGACCTAATTTTTCAAAAATTTTTTAAGCGAAATTAATATTCACAAATTGCTTCGAAAATTTTAGGAAATTTCCAAATTATCCCATAAAAAGTATATAAAAAAATTCAGCAAAATATGTTCGGTAGTTTTTTAAATGAAAATTAAAATAATAATGACACTCATATAATATGAAGAGATCACATAACCCACTTCAAAATAAAATATATAATAAAATATAATCGGGATTTTAAACGTTCTTTTTAATTTGCATTTAGTATTGCATCCGTCCTAAAACCGCTTTATTTTTTATTTTTTTCTGTGGATCTATATCCTGCACCAAAGCAATTACAATATTTTTGAGTTTAAATGATCATCAAACTTTGATTATTTCTACAACGAAACCTAATTTTAATGGATGCAGAATATAAATAAGCGATTGTAAGATGGGTTATACAAGTATAAGAATTGCTGAATATTTTTCCACGCAAAATTATTTAACTCTGGAGTCTGGAATAGAAGTGTATGAATGAAATATTCACTGCTTTTACATAGAGAGCCAGGCGATTCATATTTCGATGATGTCATTTGAATAAAGTTCATTTTTTTTTTCAAAATAAATTATTGCACTTCTGGATAATTTAAAAAATATCACCTCTGAATGTATCAGATTTTAGAGATGCTTAAATAAAATTGCATTTCAGTTGGAATGTGTTTCATAATCATTGCTTTATGCATGATTGATCTTTCTTCTTACAACTTAGATCGGGTTTGGAGTATTCAATGTTTGAAAAAATCGACTGTAGAGCCAGTTTGATGCAGCTGAAGCGGTTTTACTTGCATGGAGCACGGGCTGTCCAACTTTCATTTAATCAGCAAACCCTGGGATTTTCAAAGTATTCATCAATCACTATATAAGCATGTGGAATTTAATGTCTGTTTTGTATACAAACTACAGTCAGTTTCTGTATCAGTTATGTGTGTTGTAAATAAACAGTTTATATCGAAATAACTTAGTCTGTGTGTTTTCCTGTGGCAGCATGGCAACTTTGAATCAAGACAAAAGTTCGTGATTTGTGTCATTTTTATATGATCAGTCAGTCCTTGTCAGGGTGTCCTTAAGAAACCAACTGCATGCTTCACAATGAAACTCTATCAGGGTAGTATAGTGAACAACTTCATCAGAGCTAAAGGCTTGAAGAATCGAAATTGCCAATAGGATGAAAAATCTCAATTTTACTCCAGTATGTGGTTGTCTCATCTTTATAGGATCAGTCTTTAAGAAACCAGTTGCATGCTAACAGTGCAATGAAACCCTATCAGGGTAATATAATGACCAACTTCATCCGAGCTAAAGATTCAAACTTTACAAGGTGAAGAATTGAAGCTGCCATTAGGATGAAAATATCTCAATTTTACTCCAGTATGTGGTTATTTCATCTTTATAGGTCCAGTCTTTAAGAAACCAGCTGCATGCTTCACAATGAAGCCCTATCAGGGTAGTATAATGACCAACTTCATTCGAGGTAAAGGCTCAATCTTTACAAGGTGAAGAATCGAAGTTGCCATTAGGATAAAAAAATCTCAATTTTACTTCAGTATGTGGTTGTGTCATCTTTATAGGATCAGTCTTTAAGAAACCAGCTGCATGCTTCACAATGAAACCCTATCAGGGTAGTATAATGACTAACTTCATCCTAGCTAAAGACTCAAACTTTACAAGGTGAAGAATCGAAGTTGCCTGTAGGATAAAAAATCTCAATTTTAATCCAATGTGTGGTTGTATCATCTTCATAGGATCAGTCTTTAAGAAACCAGCTGCATTCTTCACAATGAAACCGGCTAGTATAATGACCAACTTCATCCGACCTAAAAGGCTCAAACCTTACAACGTAAAGAATCGAAGTTGCCTGTATGATAAAGAATTCCAATTTTACGCCAGCATGAAGAATTTTTCTTTGTTAAATAAATATTTTATGCTTTGGTCAATGACTTGCAGCTCTTGCATTGGTCGAGTTAGGATTATTTTGATCCTTTGTGTTTGTTCTTTTCATGTATACGGAGTTTACTTTGAGAACTACTTGATGCTAAAAATTATTTAAAGCAGGGGTCTTCAACCTATTGCTTGTTAGTCTGGTACTCTTTAAATCATAAAATAGATTTTGAGAATATTTGACTTGTGTAGTTTTTTCTTTGTGAAATTTTATGTATTAAAAGATTATTTTGAATCTTACACTGTAAATTAGACAATTTTTTGAACTTTGAACTTACTAATGTCAAATATGTAATTATGATAATATTGTATGCTTACTCAGCATCCGTGGAGTTTACTATAAATAAATTGAAATACTTGAAAGTAGTGAAGATTTTATACACTTGCGTTAAAACAAAATACATTTTTGTGTCGTAATTCAAACATGTTGTGTTAAAAGATTATAGAACTTCTTAAAGTTCGAATATTTATATTTAATTAATGTACCAAAAAGTTATGTATATATACTAGTTAATAAAATATTTTTATTTGTTATTTCTTGAAAAAAATGTAATCCGACTGCATTTTGGTGCTCATCGAACGAATTTAAGATAGAAATGGTGCTCTTTACGCGGATTTAACACAGTGCTAGTGCTCCTTAGAAAAATTTAATATAGTATTAGTGCTTCTTAGAAAAATTTAATATAGTATTAGTGCTCCTTAGAAAAATTTAATATAGTATTAGTGCTCCTTAGAAAAATTTAATATAGTATTAGTGCTCCTTAGAAAAATTTAATATAGTATTAGTGCTCCTTAGAAAAATTTAATATAGTATTAGTGCTCCTTAGAAAAATTTAATATAGTATTAGTGCTCCTTAGAAAAATTTAATATAGTATTAGTGCTCCTTAGAAAAATTTAATATAGTATTAGTGCTCCTTAGAAAAATTTAATATAGTATTAGTGTTCTTACCAAAAATTAGCATACCGTTGGTGCTCCTTGGAAGAATTTGCATAGTGTTGTTTTTCCTTAGAAGAATTTTGCATAGTGCTGTTGTTTCCTAGAAGAAATTTGCATAGTGCTATCGTTCCCTGAAAGGATTTTGCATAGTGCTGTTGTTCCCTAAAATGATTTTGCATAGTGCTGTTGTTCCACAGAAGAATTTTGCGTAGTACTGTTGCTTAGAAGGATTTTGCATAGTGCTGTTGTTCCTTAGAATGATTTTGCATAGTGCTGTTGTTTGTTCTTTAAAAGGATTTTGCATAGTGCTGTTGTTCCTTAGAATGATTTTGCATAGTGCTGTTGTTTGTTCTCTAAAAGAATTTTGCATAGTGCTGTTGTTCCTTAGAATGATTTTGCATAGTGCTGTTGTTTGTTCTCTAAAAGGATTTTGCATAGTGCTGTTGTTCCTTAGAATGATTTTGCATAGTACTGTTGTTTCTTCTCTAAAAGAATTTTGCATAGTGGTGTTGTTCCTAAGAATGATTTTGCATAGTGCTGTTGTTTGTTCTCTAAAAGGATTTTGCATAGTGCTGTTGTTCCTTAGAATGATTTTGCATAGTGCTGTTGTTCCTTAGAATGATTTTGCATAGTGCTGTTGTTTGTTCTCTAAAAGGATTTTGCATAGTACTGTTGTTCCTTAGAATGATTTTGCATAGTGCTGTTGTTTTCCAGAAGAATTTTGCATACTGCTGTTGCTCTATAAATTAATTCAACATAGAGCTAGTATTGTCGTGAATAAATTAACATAGTGCTGGTGCTCCCTTGAGCAAATTAGCACAGCTCTGATTATGTGTAAAAACAAATTAACATAGTATTGGTGCTCACTAAGGGAAATTCATACAGTGCTGGTGCTCTCTAGAAGAACGTGACGTAGTGATGATGCACGCTGTTAGTAAAAGTTTGTAAACTTTTGATTTAAAGGATATAATTTGATCAAATCTCCAATATAAAACATTTTGCGAATTACAGGTGAAATAAAGAAAAATACTCATTTAAATCGTTTTCACGCCTTTTTAGGTCTCAAATTTATCACATTCTCTGAAGTTTAATATAAAGCACGGGACTTCATTCAAGTATCACACTTTTTCGTTAATAGTGACTGATGATAGTAGTCTGAGCCGTCATTAGGCGTCTAAAGCCTCAACCGGGTTCATTCATTCTTCAAAGGAAGATGTCAACGACTTTTAGTGACGTTTATTAGCGGCGTTCTGCGACGAAGAAAAAACAGCAGAATGAGAACTTGACTGATTCTAATGGATTTACAAAGAGACGCTTACATAGAATAAAATGATACTTTGATAGGAAAAAAATTTGAAAGACTTATTTTTCGAAATGTGAAATAAACTGAAGAAGGAGTGCACATGAACCGAAATATTAAAACCGATGATGATCTTGTTGCATTAAAAAGTAAAAATTTTCTGATTGACCCAATTTGTCGAAGGGGGTCGTATAAAAATTTAAAAAGTGTAACCTTTTTGAAAATGAATGGGAAGGCTATTTCATTAACGTAGTCTTATTTCCTACCTTACTTTCAACATTTTTGCAATTTACATTGCCCACTTATCTTCAACAGGTAAATAATTAAAGAGCGTTTCAATCTTTTTGGGACACCCTGTATATTAGGTTGTATTGTACATTAAATGTCTTGTTTTTATGACGACATCAGAGAATTTCCCATCCTGCCTGAAGTAAGACTCCTATATATATAGGAGTCTTAGCCTGAAGGAATACGGTAAAATGATGTCAGAGTGACAGAAATGACAAACGCCACGGCACATGCCCCACCCCCCATTCCCGGCAAACCGGTGGCTAGAACCCCCATCCATCGGACCAGGCTCCTTTGCTCCAGACTGGACCTTTGCTCCAGGCTGGAGCCACCTACGGTCACACAATGAGCCACCCGCCGAAAAACAGCAGGAAAGGACACAAAGGTAACCACCATACTACGCGTCAGGACCCACCCCCTAACCAGAAAGCCTAACAACTTTAATTGGCTAAAATAATAACAAACTTCACCACACGGTGGATAAAAATAATAAAAAAAACATGGAAAGATAAAATGATCAATAAGATAAAACAACAGCAGTAAAGAGGATAGAATAAGCATTTCCGAAAGAGTGAACAGAGAACTCAAGTGTCCATCCCTAGATCAACTGACTTTCTTATACCTGAATCCATTTTTAAATAGCTTGTAATTTTTTATTTTTATAAATTTCGTAAGATAAAAATTGAAACACCTGTATCGTTGGTCCAAATGATCCCAAATATAGCATGTTACCCTTCATTTTAAAGGACTTGGAAATTCTTGCGATTGGTACCAAGTTTGGCAAAGTACCCCCCCCCCCCCTGGGCGTCTCCCCCCCCCCCCCCGAGGGAAGTAATGATGTCACGAACGTAAAAGTTGTATCGAGGCTATCTTTTATGACAATGATTGAGCCATACATAATCCCTACTATGTAAGATTATGCCAAATGCTGTCCTCCGCTGCCATGTTAAGAAAATATAAAATTTCGAAGTATTAGTTCGAATTAACAAAAAATTCTTTCTAGTTCTAGATATTTCGTTAACAAAGTCGGATAAAAAATTCGATGAGCAGAGATATGGGGATATGGTTTCATAGACCAGAGAAGTTACAGTGTCATTGATTATTGTCTAGACAATAATCATATTATTTACAATAATCCTGGCTGCTGTCCAACTTTTGTCAAACATTCTGGTAAAGGTTTTCCTGACTTAACTACGGTTAGCTTGGATTTTTATGATTTTATTTCAAATTAGGAAATTTTAAATTGGGATTCTTTTGGCGATCATAAATTTATTAAGCTTTCTGTTGTCGTAGAAATTATTACTGATAAATTCTTTCTTCTAAAACATATTTTGGTATTGGTTTATTTATTCATAATTTTAAATTTAACTTTGATTATTTAGAGTCGTTAATTAAAACAAATTATGACAACAAAACCCTTTATAATTTATCCAACAACTCATCTTACAGCTTGATGTGTTTACATTCTCCATGCGTGAAAATTAGGCTTCGTTGTAGAAATAATCAAAGTTTGATGATCATTTAAACTAAAAAATATTGTAATTGCGTTGTTTCAGAATGTTGAAGCACAGAAATTAAGCAAAAATAAAGCGTTTTTAGAACGCATACAACACTACATATAAATTAAAAAGAACTTTAAAAACCACGATTTTGACACAAGATGGATGGCATTGATCATATAAACTCAAATATATTGTAATTGCGTTGTTTCAGAATGTTGACGTACAGAAATTAAGCAAAAATAAAGCGGTTTTAGGACGCATACAACACTAAATATAAATTAAAAAGAACTTTAAAAACCACGATTTTGACACAAGATTGATGGCATTGATCATATAAACTCAAATATATTGTAATTGCGTTGTTTCAGAATGTTGACGTACAGAAATTAAGCAAAAATAAAGCGGTTTTAGGACGCATACAACACTAAATATAAATTAAAAAGAACTTTAAAAACCACGATTTTGACACAAGATGGATGGCATTGATTATTTAAACTCAAATATATTGTCATTGCGTTGTTTCAGAATGTAGATACACAGAAATTAAGCAAAAATAAAGCGGTTTTAGGACGCACACAATACTAAATATAAATTAAAAAGAACTTTAAAAACCACGATTTTGACACAAGATGGATGGCATTGATCATTTAAACTCAAATATATTGTAATTGCGTTGTTTCAGAATGTTGACGTACAGAAATTAAGCAAAAATAAAGCGGTTTTAGGACGCATACAACACTACATATAAATTAAAAAGAACTTTAAAAACCACGATTTTGACACAAGATGGATGGCATTGATCATATAAACTCAAATATATTGTAATTGCGTTGTTTCAGAATGTTGACGTACAGAAATTAAGCAAAAATAAAGCGGTTTTAGGACGCATACAACACTAAATATAAATTAAAAAGAACTTTAAAAACCACGATTTTGACACAAGATGAATGGCATTGATCATTTAAACTCAAATATATTGTCATTGCGTTGTTTCAGAATGTAGATACACAGAAATTAAGCAAAAATAAAGCGGTTTTAGGACGCACACAACACTAAATAGAAATTAAAAAGAACTTTAAAAACCACGATTTTGACACAAGATGGATGGCATTGATCATTTAAACTCAAATATATTGTAATTGCGTTGTTTCAGAATGTAGATGTACAGAAATTAAGCAAAAATAAAGCGGTTTTAGGACAGATACAATAATAAATAGAAATAAAAAATAACTTTAGAACTCACGATTTTGACACAAGATGGATGCCATATTTTATTTTGAAGTAGGTCACATGATCTCCTCATATAATGGTCACATGATCGCTTCATATAAATGGTGTAATTAATATTTTAATTTTTATTTAAAAAACTACCGAATATATTTTACTGAAATTTTTTTTTAATTTTCATGGGATAATTTGAATATGTCCTGAAACTTTCGAAGCAATTTGTGAATTTTAAATTCGTTTAAAAAATGTTTGAAAAATTAGGTCCCATAGGATTCACTGTATTTCTCAACTCAGGTCCAAAACTAATTTGGATGATATTATTCATTCATATTCCCATAGGTCCTACAAACCGTCTGAACAAGATACTAAAATTTGATTTCGATAAAGTCATTTTTACGGCAGTTATCGCACGAACGGACAGACAGAGAGCCAGAACGAACGAAGTCATAAACACTTTTCAACTATGTTATAAAGTGTTAAAAACGCCTTACTAAATTTAGTGACTGACTCTGACTTCAGCGCACTTTGAAATTTCTTTTGATAAAAGTAATTGCATTGTCTTTAGCAAAATGAAAACAAATTTAAAAAATCTGATATATGCAGTATATGACTTTTTCTACAGACTCAAATTAATTTTCTTTTTATTTCTTTAATTATCTAAAATAATTTTAAGTGTTTGAAATGACACTGAATTTTTTACACCTTTAATTCAATTTTCGTTTCCATTTGGTAACTGGACGTATTTCAAAGTATAGTAAAAGTAGTAAACATAGGAAACATACTAAAAATGCGAAAAAACTAAAAGATCTAGAGAACGGCTCGTTCTAGAGTAATGATGGTGTTAGTCTCACTCTTTTCATCGTCAAAAATTATGCAGAATTTCAGCATTTGAACATACGTAGTCTTTCATTCGAGATTTTGTCGATTTTCAACACTTTATAACAAAGTTGAAAAGTGTTTATGACTTTGTTCATTCTGTCTGTCAGTCTGTCTGTCTGTCTGTCTGTCCGTTAGCACGATAACTGCCGTAAAAATGACTTAATCAAAATGAAATTTTAGTATGTTGTTCAGACGGTCTGTAGGACCTATGGGAATGTAAATGAACAATATCACCCAATTATTTTTGGATTGTACCCGGGTTGAAAAAATGAAATACATTGAGCCCTATGGGACATAATTTTTTAAACATTTTTTAAGCGGTTTTAAAATTCACAAATTGCTTCGAAAATTTTAGGTATTATTCAAATTGTTCCATAAAATATATAAAAAACAACAATACATATCCAGTAGTTTTTTAAATAAAAATTAAAATAATAATTACACTTCTTATATGAAGCGATCACGTGACCATAATATGAAAAGATCACATGACCCACTTCAAAATGATATATGGCATCCATCTTGTCTCAAAATCGGGATTTTTAAAGTTCTTTCTAATTCATATTGAGTGTTGTATCCGTCTTAAAACGACTTTATTTTTGCTTAAATTCTGTGCATCTACATACTGAAACAGCGCAATTACAATATAGAGTTTAAATGATCATCCAAATTTGATTATTTCTACAACGAAGCCTATTTTTCACTTATGTAAAATGTAAACAGCAAAATATGTAGAATGAGTTGTATTATTATAATTGCTGTATTTCTTTAACACAAAATTATTTAGCCCACGGAGTCTGCATAGCTGATATGAATGAAATATTCATTGATTTTACAAAGAGAAGGACGATTTTTTAAAATTAATTTTAAATAATAAAAATCGGTCTTAATTTTTAAATAAAATAAATTATTATAGTATTGTGATGAATGAAATGAATGGAAAAATGCTATGAATGAAATGCTGTTTTTATAGAGAGATCCAGGCGTGTTATTTTTTCTATGACGTCATTTGATTGAATTTCAGTTGTTTTCGATGAAATTTTCAAATATAATAAATTATCGTAGTATTATGCTAGTTTTAAAAATATTACCGAGGAATGTATTGCAGTTTAGAGATGTTTAAATCAAGAAATTTATATTTCAATGCCGTCATTTGAATGAAGTTCATTTTTTTCGATGAAGGTTTAAATTTTTAAATATAATAAATTAATGTAGTATTGTGATAAGTTTTAAAATATTACCGAGGAATGTATTGCATTTTAGACTTGTTTAAATAAAATTGCATTGAAGTTGGAAAGTGTTTCATAATCAATGCTTTAAACATGATTGATCTTTCTTGTTGAGGATCATTTTGCAAAAAGAAAAAGGCAAATTCCTTTATCACGAATCGTATCAAAATCTAATCAGCACTACGGGCACCCACAAGTTACTTGTCTATAAAATTTTATGAAATCGGATCAATTAGTTTTGAGTTAGAGTAGATACACACATTGCACACACACACATGCACGCACGCACACACACAGACGCACGCACGCACACACAGACATACACAGACGTAACGCTAAAAATAGACTTTTTGTGTTCTGGAGGTCCGGAAAAGTGTAAATCCATCGAAAACTCGAGTTGCGATTTTTGACACGATTCCAATACATTAACATATATTGTAGGGAATGTAAAAGAAACCTAATTTTTATATTATGAAAAAAAAATGATAAAAGTTTCAATCCATTTAAAATTTTGAAGAATGATTATTGATGATGTTTCTCTTGGAACTCACGTATTTAGTACTTAAAAGAAAAGTGTTATATATTTTGCTATCATTTTGGGAAGATTGCAGGGAATAATTGGGGGGGGGGGAGGGGGAGAGAGAGAGAGAGAGAAATAGAGAGAGAGGGGGGGGGGGGTGATAGAGGTTTTTGACACTTTGATATCATGTTGTTGTTTAAAAATTTCTTACATATGATTCTGGTGCTTCGGGTGAGGGAATCTAAATTCTGGTCAACTTAAAAACTGATTTCTCTTCAGGGAACATTTTTCCTAAAAATTTCTTCCGGCTACTCTCCTTCCTCTGGGATTTTGCTTTTCTCCATTTCCGGTATTTCACCTATACACTTTATTAAAATTTTATATACAAAAAATATTTTCTGGAAACAAAAAATAAACTCCTTTCAGGTTCAAATTTTCCTTCCCCTTCCCAATTTGACTTCAATAGCCTAACCTCTGGCTTTCAAACTATGCTGTTTCTTTTTCAAACTAATCTGATAATATTTACTCTATTCATAATATTTTCTATACTCTATTCATAATTACTCTATTCATAATAATTCACTGCTTTTGCCATTTTCATTTTTAAAGATGATGCATTGGATGAGGTCTTCTGTTACAGACTTCTGACAACCTCTTCTCCATTTCTGCTCTTTAGTCAATCTCAAATAAGTCAAATTATATTAAAAATATTAAAAGAAATTCTAAACATTTAATACATATTTCTTGGGCTAAAGCTCATGCGGGCAATTTGAGAACTGAAATTGCTGCCCATTACGCCAAAATTGTTGCATGTACAGCAGTATTGTTAAAATTCCTTCGCAAGTTTACCGTACACATGTTTAAATACATTTTCTCCGTACACATGTTTAAATACATTTTGTAAATATTCGTTAACTGATCTTTGGAAAAAATATCTAAATGAATATATATTACCTCCAGTACCCTCTAGAGTTAAATCTATTCTTCCAATCGTTGATTCCAAACTACAAATTTTTAATAAACTCTTAATATACTTTTCAACTTATCATGGTTCCATTTTAGATTTAGTTTTACTTATATTACTTTATTAAATCAACTTCTAATTATATTTTCAACTACTTTGGCGATGTTGACCATTATATATTTTCTTGTCCCCTCACTAAACATTTCCATTTATCTAAACAAAACTATATCCTGCTAATCAATCATTATGGTGTTCAAGTATTTGTAAAAATAAAAAATCAATCTACAGAATTAAAAATCTGATGTGGGCAGCATATGACTTTCTCTGCAGACTTATATTCACTTTCTCTTTGTTTTAATTAAATTTAATTCACTTTTAATTCAATTTTTTTTCTCATTTGGTAAATGGACATATTTTCAAAGATGGCGTAGAGAAAATACGAAAAAACTAAAATATCTTGAGAACGGCCAGTCCAAGTGTAATGGAGTTGGTCTTATTCTTTTCATCGTTAAAAATTACACGTATAAAACAAGCATTTAATGGATATATGGGAGCATACGTAGTTTTTTATTTTAGATTTTGACGATTTTTGGAGTCATTTCGCAAAAAAAGGCAGGTTATTTTTTTCCGAATCGTACCAAAATCTAATCAGCACCAGGATAACCTACAAGCGACTTATCTACCGAATTTTGTGAAATTCGGTCTATTAGTTTTTCATCTAGAGTTGATACAGACAATTTTTGTGGGTCATTTTGCAAAAAAAAGGCGGATTCTTTTATCCCGAATCGTACTGAAAACTAATCAGCACCAGGGTCAATTCTAAGTGACTTACCTACCAAATTTTATAAAATTCGGTCCATTAGTTTTTGAGTTAGAGTGGATACATTCATTGCACAGACAGACTGACACACACACAAACGTCACGTTAAAAATAGTTTTTTCGTATTCTAAAGGTCTCTAAACGTGCGGATCCGTCGAAAACTGGAGTTGTGATTTTCGGTATGATTCCAATACTTTCCCTATGCATTACCATGTATTGCAAGCAAAGTAAAACCGCATTCTTATTGAAAAAAGAATTTGTGATGGTATTGACTGTTTTACTAGTTTGTGAGTCGCTTATGCTTTTAATTATCTTCGGATAAATGGAATATGGGCTAACTTTTTGCACTGTTTAACCTTTTGTTTGCATATTTTATTTTCTCTTTCCTTTTTAAATTGTTTCATTTCTTTCGGCTGTTGCAAACCTTTTATTGGGGAAAAAAAAAAAAAAAAAATCTACATTTTTGTATCATTTTATTTATTTGCATCATTTTTGTATCAACATTTTAAAAATATAAAAATAACCAAAAATTGGCTGTTATTAAAAATCTTTAATTAAAATCTCGATTTACGACGTATACAAAAAATCAAAATCACAGGTCTTTCGGGCATTATTATGCACTTCATCAGTGACAAAGTGAAAATAGGTAGACAAGAAAGATCAATCATGCTTAAAGCATTGATTATGAAACACTTTCCAACTTCAATGCAATTTTATTTAAACATGTCTAAAATGCAATACATTCCTCGGCAATATTTTAAAACTTATCACAATACTACATTAATTTATTATATTTGAAAACTTAAACCTTCATCGAAAAAAATGAACTTCATTCAAATGACGGCATTGAAATATAAATTGCCTGGTTTAAACATCTCTAAAATGTGATACATTCCTTGGTAATAATTTTAGAATTATCATAATATTACGATAATCTATTATATTTGAAAACTTCATCGAAAACAACTGAAATTCATTCAAATGACGTCATAGAAAACATAGCACGCCTGGCTCTCTCTATAAAAGCAGCATTTCTTTCATAGATAATTTCCCATTCATGTCATTCATCACAATACTATAATAATTTATTTTATTGAAAAATTAAGAGCATGGAGCTACGAGTAATTAAACTCTATACGTAAAATTTCATCGAAAAAAAATCGTCCTTCTCTTTGTAAAATCAATGAATATTTCATTCATATCAGCTATGCAGACTCCATGAACTAAATGATCTTGTGTTAAAGAAATACAGCAATTCTAATACAACTCATTCCACGTATTTTGCTGTTTACATTTTACATAGGTGAAAAATAGGCTTCGTTGACATCAGACATGTAATAGACATGAAATAGACTTCGTTGGTGACATCATTCTCGTGGATCTAGCTCGTTCCATTTATGAAAAAAGATACTTTGTGTAATACTTTTGTATTTGAGCGCCAATAGTCATTTATCCAATAGTAAGAATAACTTATTTCTCCGTCCATAACGCTTGGCGAGATTTTGGCGACAAATTTGGTGGAATGTCGCCTACTTGGCGACATTTTAATTGTCGCCAAATTAACAAAAATCTCGCCAAATTGATAAAATTGACGCTAAATCAATGAAAATGACGACTAATTGAAGAAAATTCAATATCTTGGAAAGAATATAAGTATCTACTATAAGAATAACATTTTTTTAACTCTAAAAGTAGTAAATTCATTGCATTATATAAGGAAAGTCATGTGCTGACTACGTCAGATTTTTCTTATAAATAATAATAATAAAAAAAAGAGCTATGTCAACTGCTCTTATTTTCTCAGTACTTTCTCTTTCTTTTGACTCTTTTTATTTGTATTTTTTCTAATTTTTCTTTTATAAATTTATTCCAAATTTCTGTTTTTGTTTTTCATATGCCTAATTTTTTTTTCCTTTTCATATATTTTCTTTTTATATATTTTCTAAATTTTACTTTTAAAATTCTATTATTTTCTCTAATTTTAATCTATCTTTCATTATGTCTATATACCTCACTCTAAATTTCATTTTTCAATGATCTTTTTATCTATATTCGCAATTACCCTTTTCCCATTTTTGAAAAATGAACGTATTTGTCAAGTTCAAATATAATGTAAAACTGTCTGTTTAACCACACAATTTTTCATCCATTGTTATCTATTTAGACCTAAATAAATGTTCGTATGCCGGGATGGTAGACCTTGGGTGCCTCCTGAGTGCAGGAGGTATCCTTTACCGGCCGTGCAGCTAGCCACTCTAAACCCACTATGTGAGTAGCACGGTCTGGGGTCTTCAAACCTCCGACATCTTTGCATTAACCTACAGGGTTGATTTGTTCGGCCGCCATTGTAAAGATCTTTGCTGCCCCCACCAGGTATCGAACCCTGGATCTCCGAACTGGCCAGCCGATGCTCTACCATTGAGCTACTAGAACGAAATTGCAAGCTTTTATCGAAGTGGACTTTGCATAAGTTTATGCATATTGTCTATATATGTCTATATATGTTTATGTGTTGCTTTTTTTCTCTGTGTTTTTTCCGGTCGTCCTTTGTAACTGCTCCATATGCTTTAAGTGAGCTGGATGGACTGGGTAATAAATATATAAATTCACGAATTTTTTGGCGTGAAAATACAAAACTATTGCGAAATTTGTTTTTTCTGTTTGCGTCATTCGCCTTCTAATAAAGAGTTATGTATATTTTTTATTTATTTAATATTGCTGAATATCCTAATTTTTTCACTATTGAAAGCATCGTTTGAAAATTTTTGTCGTCTTTAGAACGTTCGATTGCATTGAAAATCAATAGGGGTCCCATTACTCACTGATTTTGACAATCGTAACAAATTGTTTTCGAAAGCACTTCGCACGTTAGTGAGATATTGCTTCTACAAACTCACGGGCGCACATACATACAGCCATACATGAATACATATATACACACAGACATCGTGTCATAGGCGCTCGATTCGAGTTCAGGGATGCTTCAAACGTGTTGTTGTTGAGACTCAGACCGTCCGACCTACCAGAAAAGTGTGAGGTAACTGTTTGGACGGCCGGGAAGTGCCACCCAATTTAGACCGGAACCCAGTGAGGGAGGCATCCACAGGGACCGTACCCTCCTTCCCCGACCACCAACCTCTCGGAAGGACTTACGGACCCACATGTTTAACGTGATCGTACTCCGCGTGAACACGGTGACAGTTGGGGCAGCGTGCTAATCCAGCGCGCAAACCACCGGGCTACCGCGCCCTAAATGTGCCAACAGTACACGGTGCTCCCAGGTGGTCACCCACCCAAGTACTAACCGCGCCCGATGCTGCTTGACTTCGGTGATCCAACGAGAACCGGTGTTTTCAGCACGGAAGGGCCGTTGGCTCTGTTTCAAACGTGTAAATTGGTCGAACACTCGAATTAGAATTTTCGACCCTATTGTTACACTTTCCTTACACATTACTATGTATGATAAGGAAAATGGAAACCTGATATGGCCAGCACATCACTTTTCCTACAGATTCAAATTCATTTGATCTTTATTTCTTTCCTTAAATTCAGTTTAATTGCACAAAATAACACGCATAATTGTTTGAAATTACTCCGAATTTGCACTTCTATATCAATTTTCGTTTCCATTTGATAACTGGGGGGTCACTCCATGCTATTTCAACAATTTTTACTTTCCTTATATACAATAATGTATAAAGGAAGTGTTCCGTATCTGTTACGCGTATTGTGACGCGGTCGAAATTTCGAATTCGAGTTTTCGACGGGAGAGCACGTTTCAAGCATCCCTGATCAAGAATAAAAAAATCTGATGTGGGCAACACATGACTTTCCTTATATAATGCAATGAAATTACTACTTTTACAGTAAAAAAAATATGATGTGGGCAACACATGACTTTTCTTATATAATGCAATGAATTTACTATTTTTACAATAAAAAATAGGTTTTTCTTATAGTAGCTATTTATATTCTTTCCAAGAAATTGAATATTCGTCAATTAGTCGTCATTTTCACTGATTTAGTGTCATTTTTATCCATTTGGCGAGATTTCAGTTAATTTGGCAACATTTAAAAAAGTCGCCAAGTTGGCGACATTACGGCCAAATTCGGCGCCAAAATCTCGCCAAGCGTTATGGACGGAGAAATAAGTTATTCTTATAGCAGATAAATGACTATTGGCGTTCAAATACAAAAGTATTGCTCAAAGTATTTTTTCTCATGAATGGAACGAGCAAGATCCACGAAAATGATGTAACCCAATTTTTCGCATGATATTACATGTGAAAAGTGAACATGTTTCTGAACAGTTAATATATATTTTTTTAATTTATGGGATTTTTTGATAATTTATTTTTAAAATATGCAATATCTCGAGAACGGTTCATGCTAGCGTTCTAAAGTTTATACCAATCGTTTTCTAAAAAAAATTACATTAGAAATGTCTATTTGCGTAACTTTATTAAAGGTTTTGATTTTTTGATGATTTTTTCAAAATTTCTCTCGACAATTTAGGGGGGTTCTGAACATTCGATTACGTTTAAAAACAATAGGCTTCCAGTATTCACGGATTGTGATTTTTGTACCAAATTTCGCTCGAATCGGTCGATTTGTTCGTCAGTTATCGTCTCCACAGGCTCACTGACACACACACACACACACACACACATATACACACACAGACATCACTTCAAAAATGTTCAATTCTTAATCAGGGATGTTTGAAATGTGCTCTCCCGTCGAAAACTCGAATTCGAATTTTCGACCCCGACACAATACTTTCCTTATACATTATGTATATAAGGAAAGTAATAGGTTTTTCTAATATTAAATATTTATATTCTTTTCAAGATATTGAATTTTCGATGATTAGTCGTCATTTTTATTGATTCCGCGTCATTTTTATCCATTTGGCGAGATTTTCGTTAATTTGGCAACATTTTTAAAAAGTCGCCAAGTTGGCGACATGCCGCCAAATTCGTAACCAAACGTTGTGGACGGAGAAATAAGATATTCTTACATCAGATAAATGACTATTGGCGTTCAAATACAAAAGAATTTCTCAAATTATCTTTTCTCATGAATGGAACGAGCTAGATCCACGAGACTGATGTCACCCAATTTATCCCATGATATTACATATGAAAAGTGAACATGTTTCTCAACAGTTAATATTTTTTTTTAATTTTATATGACTTTTTGATAATTTTTTTGAAAAATGTGCAATATCTCGAGAACGCTGCATGTTAGCGTTCTAAAATTTATGTCAATCGCTTTCTAATGAAAAATTACATATGAAATGTCTATTTGCGTAATTTTATTAGAGGTTTTGATTTTTTGACGATTTTTTC
The DNA here is from genome assembly GCA_951213105.1 of Amaurobius ferox. Classification (NCBI taxonomy): domain Eukaryota; kingdom Metazoa; phylum Arthropoda; class Arachnida; order Araneae; family Amaurobiidae; genus Amaurobius; species Amaurobius ferox. Next base: position 69,752,456 of record OX578146.1, on the reverse strand, counting down.
AAAATTTCACTCGAAAATTTAGGCGGGATCTAAGCATTCGATTGCGTATAAAAACAATAAGCTTCCAGTGTTTACGGATTGTGATTTTTGTACCAAATTTCGTTCGAATCGCTCCATTCGATCGTCAGTTATCGTCTCCACAGTCTCACTGACACACACACACACACACACACACACACACACACACACACACACACACACACACACACACACACACACACACACACACACAGAGACATCACTTCAAAAATGTTTGATTCGTGATCAGGGATGCTTGATACGTGCTCTCCCGTCGAATGCTGGAATTCGAATTTTCGACCCCGTCACAATACTTTCCTTATATATTATTGTATATAAAGAGGGTAACATTTTTGAAGTAATGTCTGTGTGTGTGTATGAAAGTATGTGTGTGTGTGTATGAAAGTCTGTGTGTGTGTGTATGAAAGTATGTGTGTGTGTGTGTGCGTGTGTGTGTGTCAGTGAGTCTTTGCAGACGATAACTGACGAACGAATGGACCGATTCGAAACAAATTTGGTACAAAAATCACAATCCGTAAACACTGGAAGCCTATTGTTTTTATACGCAATCGAATGTTCAGAACCCTCCAAAATTTTCGAATGAAATTTTGAAAAAATTATTAAAAAATCAAAACCTCTAATAAAGTTACGCAAATGGACATGTCTTATGTAATTTTGCATTAGAAAACGATTGACATAAATTTTGGAACGCTAACATGAACCATTCTCGAGATATCGCACATTTTTCAAAAAAATTATCAAAAAGTCATATAAATTAAAAAAAATATTTCCTATTGAGAAACACGTTCACTTTTTATATGTAATACCATGCGATAAATTTAGTGACATCATTCTTGTGGATCTAGCTCGTTCCATTCATGAAAAAAAATACTTTGAGCAATACTTTTGTATTTGAACGCCATTAGTCATTTATCTGCTGTAAGAATAACTTATTTCTTCGTCCATAACGCTTGGCGAGATTTTGGCGACGAATTTGGTGGAATGTCGCCAACTTAGCGACCTTTTTAAATGTTGCTAAATTAACGAAAAACGCGCCAAATGGATAAAAATGACGCTAAATCAATGACGACTCATTGATGACGACATGGAAAATGACGACTCATTGACGAAAATGCAATATCTTGGAAATAATATAAATAACTACTATAAAAATAATCTTTTTTTTTTTACTGTAAAAGTAGTAAATTCATTGCATTATATAAGGAAAGTCATGTGCTGCCCACATCAGATTATTTTTAATTGGTTGGTGCACCATTTTTATATTTTTTATATTTTCCACATGTATTTATACATGTTTAGAGAGTTCAAAACCATTTTTTGAAAAGAAAAATTTCTTACCGTGTGGCAGAGAGATCCCCAGATGGCGCTTTAAACATGTACAGCTGCGGGGGGAAAAAAACGCCCCACCCTCTGTTATTCGAGCATAGTTCATCGTAGAGAAAATTGAAAGATACCATTCGATTACCATCCTCTATAAATTAATGTGCGTAAAATTTGCATAAGGGGCTATCTTCATATCTAAACGCGCACAAACTTTGGACTTTTCGATGGCAACACCCAAGTTTGACGCAATATTTCGAATATAACACTAAAAATTAACCTCGGTTATTAAGTTTCAAGTTATTTGGATGAAGCGTTTGCGAATTATGAATATGTAAAGTTTTGAGCTCCTAATGTTAAATTAGTTTCCAAGACTTTCATTCATATCGTCTGTAATAATTATCTGCTCACGCTGATTATTTGTATATTTGTATGACGTTACTACTAAACAACCCAAACACCTTTACGTGATTTTTATTTTTGTGGAAATAATTGTTTGTATGAAATATTAATTATGAAATCAATAATCGAAAAAATATGAATACAAACCTAGACATGTTTTGATAAAAATCGATTCACAAAGACTTTTTATATGTTTATGTAAAATTCCAGGTGTTTCCTTCCTCTAGTTCTTTCGAAATATTTAAATATTCAGTATCACGATGATTTTAGGGGTTGTATATTAGTTTAAAAAAAAATCTGATGTGGGCAACACATGACTTTCCTTATATAGTGCAATGAATTTACTACTTTTACAATAAAAATATTTAGCGTCATTTTTATCCATTTGGCGAGATTTTCGTTAATTTGACAACATTTAAAAAGTCGCCAAGTTGGCGACATTCCGCCAAATTCTGCGCCAAAATCTCGCCAAGCGTTATGGACGGAGAAATAAGTTATTCTTATAGCAGACAAATAAATATAGGAATTCAAATACAAAAGTATTACTCAAAGTATCTTTTCTCATGAATGGAACAAGCTAGATCCACGAGAATGATGTCACCCAATTTATCGCATGATATTACATATGAAAAGTGAACATGTTTCTCAATAGGAAATATTTTTTTTTTCATTTTATATAATTTTTTTTTTAAATGTGAAATATCTCGAGAACGGTTTATGTTACCATTCTAAAATTTATGTCAATCGTTTTCTAAGGAAAAATTACATAAAAAATGTCTATTTGCGTAACTTTATTAAAGGTTTTAATTTTTTGATGATTTTTTCAAAATTTAACTCGAAAATTTAGGGGGATTCTGAACTTCGGTTACGTTTAAAAACAATAGGCTTCCAGTATTCGTGGATTGTGATTTTTGTACCAAATTTCGTTCGAATCGCTCTATTTGTTCGTAAGATATCGTCTCCACAGACTCACTGACACACACACATACACACACACACACATACTTTCACACACACACACTCAGATATCACCTCAAAAATGTTTGATTCGGGATCAAGGATGCTTGAAACGTGCTCTCCCGTCGAAAATTCGAATTCGAATTTTCGATCCTTACATTAATACTCTCCTTATACATTATGTATATAAGGAAAGTAAAAATGATTAATTTGTAAAAGTTATATTAATTGTAAGTTAATCTTTATTTAAGAAAACGGGCATTTATTTTTACCCAGTTTTAATAAAAACTTTGTATGAACAGTGTTGTATAGATGCAACCTAATGAACGTAATTCTGCTACTGCATTGAAGGGGGAAAACTTGTATTGTTATAAATGGGATCTACTTATGTTACTGTCGATTAATAGTTCCGGAGCTACTGCGAGTTGAAATCGCCTACAAAATGAGATAATTTATAATAAAAAATATTTATATAAAACAATAACAAATTATAAAATTATGTGATACTAAACACCATAGCGCGTAGCCTTACATCAAAAGAAGAATTTGCATAATTGCGATTTAGTATGATAGTTATTACAACATCCTAAGAACCTCTTATTCAAAGGTAAAATGATTCTATAATTTTATTTTCAATTTATTTTCGCTTATTTAACTGTATTATAAAGCAGAGTTATCACACCTAATAACATTCTTATTTAAAGTTTTACTGCTGTATATATGTTTGAAAGTCGGGTTTGTTATAAATGCGTATGCTTCGACTATATATATTGTGCGTATGCTTCGTCACTTGACGCGAGGATGCCTCGGCAACTTGACGTGACGACCAAGGACACAATTATTGGAATGTGCCAATCCGGCAAAAACATGAGGAAGATTGTACGGATTTTACATGTCTGCCATGAAACAGTGTCTAGATGGACTAATAGGTGAGTAATGTTAGTGACTGTTGATTGATGATGTTTTTTACATGCTAGGCTAGACTTATATGACAATTTCAATTCAAATTGGAAAATAAATGTTACTGTGTGAATGTATATTGTTTGTAGGTATCAAAACACAGGGAGTGTTGTAGATCGACGAAGAGGCAGTGGTCGCTCTCGATTTTAACTGGCGATGAGGCTCGGGAGGTTGCTGCGTTAAGGAGGTTGTTGTGTAACTGACCCATTTATGAATTCAGTTCAAATTAGGAATGAGCTGCAATTGGACTTAAGATAACTTTTAATGTCGATATATTGGTTATATTTACGGTTGCTCCTTGAGCAATATTGTAACTTTCATTTTATTAGATTACACCACGCACTATACGTAACACTCTCTATGAAGGAGGTCTCCAAAGCTGGGTGGCAGCCCGAAAACCAACACTAACTGATGATTAGCGGCGTCACAGACTGCGTTTTGCAACAGCCCATCTGAACTGGACCATTTCTGATTGGGGTTCAGTTCTGTTTACAGATGAGAGTCGTCCAGTCGTTCAAACATGCTGGGGTTACAGTGTACCGACCAAAGGGTTATAGATTTGACCAACGTTATATACACAATACTAATCGCAGCGGAAGAATATCTGTTTCGGTGTGGGGTTGTATGTCTGCTCAAGGCATTGGTACTCTGCACCGGATTCAAGGATGATTGAACGGACCATCTTACTGTGACACACTAGAGCACGTTATGATTCCTGATGTCCTGGACAACCACTTCCAAGATGACTGTTTTATCTTTCAGCAGGTAATAAGTATGGATTTTATTGTTTAATACATCATGCCATTTGCCTTGACGAAAAGTGGAGATTTCCTCCCGGTCTTCATCATCAATTATAATTCTTCACTCGTTTACTAAAATTTATACCGAACTTAAAAAGAATCAACGAAAATGGTTCGTTTCAATGAAGGCTAAGAAAATGGCGGGGGTGCATCATTTATGCATGCAACGCGACAATAGGTCGATCTGCAAGAGAGGTAATGTCTACCGTGGAGGGCATACAAAGAGGAAATGGGCCGCATTCGCGTAGTATTCTGGAAAATCCACGGACAATTTAATATACTCACCAGGGGACCTGTAATTTAAGGTAGATTTCAAACCGCTACTAACATATGCGTATTAAAGTAAGTATACAGCATAACATTCCCCGGAAATCGAGTCTGCTACTTTTGGGTTCGAAATTCCTAATAATATTAAACATTATCGTCATAAACTATTATTTTCCCACCTTTAAATTGTGTGCTTTTTTTATTTGCAGAACAACATCCCTATCCACACGAGCACTGTGGCTAAAACGTGGTGCCAAGCACACGAAATCAAGGAATTGAACTTGCCTAGCAATGCCGCAGATCTGAACCCCATTGAAAATGTTTGGGCGCTGTGGAAACACCAGATGAGTATGGATGGGATTAGAACCACTGATTAACTTTCGAGATCTGCAACTAGATCATGGGATGCAATAAAATAAGACCCGGTTATTGTTTACAGCCTCATGCAATCTATGCCCCGCAGACTTCAAGCGGTGATTGATAATGACGGATTGATACTTTAAATTCGTTACCAAGTTCCAACGGAGTTGTTATGTCGAATGATCTGCAGATACTTGTTAGTCACATAAATTCTTTTTGAAACAGCATTATAAAATAACATTTGAAAATAAACATTTCATTCTTCTTTATTTCTTCTTTCTTTTATTGACCCTGGCACGAATGCCCCATTAGTTTTTAGCAACGTACCCAGTACGGCTTTTTACCCCTAATAATCGTGCCCTATTTGAGGCTCACATAAACTTATCCATTACAGGCCCACTGCCTTAGTAACACACACACACACAGAGAAGACAACACCACACCCAGCTATGAAAATGCTCACCCTCTCATGCAAGAATCGAACCTGCGACTCTTTGGCTGTGAGGTAAGCCATAATGCTGAATGTCAAGAGGATAGTTCAATAATTTACAACAGTGCTGTGGTCAATCAACGAAACATTGCCCTTCAAATTGCAGTTTTCAATATGGAGCTGATCTCCGGAAATTGCACATTCCGGAATATTGAATATCTTCGGATAGAAACGTTGTGAAAATTTGAATTTGGACTTATTTTGGGATCTAGAACTTGTAGGTGACGTTAAAATTGGATGTTGCTATTGAAAATTTCAAAGTTTGTGCGCGTTTAGATATGAAGACGACCCCTTATGCCGATTTTACGCACATTAATTTGTAGAGGATGTTATTCCTAATCGAATGGTATCTTTCAATTTTCTCTAAGATGAACGATGCTCGATTAATAGAGGGTGGGGCTTTTTTTTCCCCCGCAGCTGTACATTTTTGTGATTACAAGCATTTGCGCAAAATGGTATAACTTTCCTCCTAATTGAGTAAATTAAAAGATTTTAAAAACCTTTTACTCAGAATAAAGTGCTGATAATTTTGGTTTAACTTTGCTTCATCATTTGATATATTTTTGAAAATTTAATGGTAGTCAAATTTTGCCATTGAAATTTGCATTTTCACATTTTCCGAGTTTGTTTTTCACTAGGAAGGGGACAATACCGTCAAACCAAATTTATTTTGTAAGTACTATAGTAAGAGTAGATTTTACCTGAGGAGAGAAAACTGGAGTGTTTTGAACTTTTCTAAAATTTTTTCACTGGTGAAAGTGGGCATTTTAAAAAAATTCTGATTTTTTAAAAGCTGTATCTCCAGTGGAGTTCACAGTAAATATCTGAAATTTATATTACTGAGGCTTCTGTTAGGTAGCAACACCATAATAAAATTTAATCACTTTGTTTTGCACAGTAGCATAAATATTTGAGTTCAAAGTTGTGAACAAAATCTGCTGTTTTTTTTTGTTTTTTTTTTGAAGGGCAATTTTAACCTTTTTACTTTCCCTGCAATACATGGTAATGTATAGGGAAAGTATTGGAATCATGCCGAAAATCACAACTCGAGTTTTCGACGGATCTACACGTTTCGAGACCTGTAGAATACGAAAAAACCATTTTTAGCGTGACGTCTGTGTGTGTGTCTGTGTGTCTGTGTGTCTGTCTGTCTGTCTGTCTGTGCAGATTTTGTATCCACTGTAACTAAAAAACTAATGGACCGAATTTCACAAAATTTGGTAGGTAAGTCACTTGTAGGCAAATCTGGTGCTGATTAGTTTTGAGTAAGATTCGGGATAAAAAGAACCCGCCTATTTTTGCGAAATGGCCCGCAAAAGCTTGTATCCACTCTAACTGAAAAACTAATAGACCGAATTTCACAAAATTCGGTAGATGAGTCATTTCTGGGTTACTCTGGTGCTGATTAGATTTTGGTACGATTCGGAAAAAAAATAACCTGCCTTTTTTTGCAGAATGGCCAGCAAAAATCGTCAAAATCTAAATTAAAGAACTAGGTATACTCAAATATATCCAATGAATGCTCGTTTAATACGTATCTTTTAACGACGAAAAGAATAAGACCAACCCCATTACACAAGGACTAGCTGTTCTCGAGATATTTTAGTTTTTCGTATTTTTTCTACTCCACCTTTGAAATTAAGTCAGGTTACCGAATGAGAACGAAAATTGAATTAAAAGTGAAATAAATTTAATTAAAATAAAGAGAACGTTAATATAAGTCTGCAGGGAAAGTCATGTGCTGCCCACATCAGATTTTTTATAATTAATGAAGCATGAATATATTTTCTTTTTTATTTGTTGTAATAAAAACCAAATGAAAGTGTTAAAGATCAAGAAAATATATAAAAAAACATACTATACAATTCATAACTGCTAAAGCAGCCGAGTTCATGGAATGTCTCAACTTGTACAATCTTGTTCAGTGTAAGAGTGTACTACTTGAAACAAGATATAACCTGTTTGATCCAAAAAAAACTTGCTGCCATAGGCAAGTGTGAGTTCTGCATTTGCATTGGGTATCAGTTGGCTTAAGATTAGTATAGTGTGCATGCGTGATAATGTGAAGGTAAAGATGATGTGTTCTGTTGGAGATAAAGTTGATGAGGATTGTCATAGGACTACTTATGGGTCAATTTCACTAACACTAAAGGATTTTAGTGAATTTAGCGATGAAGAAAAAACTATTTTGGATTTAAGATTAGGAGACTTTGAAAATATTTGCCAGTATCATGAGAAGAAATATCTTGTTAAATACAATCTCTTATATGGAAAGAACTGCTCTGATTCTTTTAGATGTCATACAAAAGTTACAACAGAAAGTCTTACTGAAATATCTTTACATGTGGCTCAAAGCCATCCAAACCTATGATTAGTTCCAGGTAAAAGTTTATGCATTTCTTGTTTGAAATAAATTTATAGTTTTAACAAAGATGAAACCAATGAGGAGACATTTAGTCCAATTGTATCAGACATCAGATAACATAAATGTTGCATGTTTCACCTTTTAAATTCAGAAGCTTAACATTAAACAAAGCCCAAAAGCTTTAAAAAAAAAGTAGAAAAAGTTACATCAGCAATGAAAAATAAACTAAGTGCAAGTTTTGAATGAGTCTTTCGAAAATAATGAAGCTGATTTGAAGGAAGATGAATACACTATTTTCTTAAATAAGCTAAAAGAAAAATTTAAAGGAAGTTTGACAGTTTCAGAGAAAGTAAAAATATTTAGTGCCTGAGTCTTGGTCAGTAGCAAAAACATATCATGAATTTGATGCAAGTCAGTACTTCGTAAGAAACACACAAGCATTAGTTACGAGCTATGGCATTCTTCCTAATATAGAACAAAGGAAGTTCAGAAATTTTCCAGAGGAAGTGATTGATAAAGTTGTAGATTTTTATGAAAGTGATGAAAAACAGTAGGATGTGCCCTGGTGCAAAAGACTGTATTTCTATTAGGAATACAGATGGTCAAAAGGAAACAAAACAAAAAAGACACAATTCACAAGATTATCCAATTCACAAGATTTTGAAGAAATAAACATCACCAATGTTTCAACAGAACTTACTCTTGGGCTTAAAGAATGGGATTACATTGCATGTATTTACGATTCTCGCTGGTGGCTTGCACAAGTAATTGAGGTGCAGCAATGTCCATTTCTTCCATCCAGTGGAACCATCCACATCATTTCAAAAATCTAAAGCAGATACTGTTTGGATGCCATATGATAATGTCTAACGTGTTCTTACTCCTTCCGAGTTGTCAACTGCTACTGGACGAACATGGAATATTAAACCCAGGTTGTGCAATGAGCTTACGGAATTTTTCAACATAAGATAAAAAGAAACAAGCTAAAAAAACTTGCTAAGTTATATAATTTTTGTTTATTTGTTCAATTGTTTACAACCTGTAGGTCTAAGCAGTAAGTAACATGCATTTTTTGTAACTATAATGATAATTTTTTTGTATATACATACACTTTTTGTTTGTTCAATTGTTTACAACATGTAAGCAAGTAACATTTAATGCATTTCCTGTTACTATAATGATAATTTTCTTGTATATATACATAAAAATTACCGTCAAAGCAAATGGAAATACACTGACTTTATTCACAGTTTTGAACTCAAATATTTCTGTTACTATGCAAAACAAAGTGATCAAATTATATTATGGTGTTGCTACCTAATAGAAGCCTCAGTAACATAAATTTCAGATTTTTACTATGAACTCTACTGGAGATGCTGCTTTTGAAAAATCTAAATTTTTTGAAAACGCCCACTTTCACCAGTGAAAAAATTTTGGAAGGGTTCAAAGCACTCCAGTTTTCTCCCCTCAGATTAAACCTACTGTTACTTATAGTAATAAATTTGTAAATAAATTTGGTTTGAGTGTATCCTTCCCCTAGTGAAAAACATGCTTGGAAAATGAAAAAATGCAAATTTCAATGGTAAATTTTGACTACCATTAAATTTTCAAAAATACATCAAATGATGAAACAAAGTTGAGCCAAAATTATCAGCACTTTATTCTGAGTAAAAGGTTTTTAATTTTTTTAATTTGGTCAATTAGGAGGAAAGTTATAGCATTTTGCGCAAATGCTTGTAATCACAAAAATGTACATGTTTAAAGCGCCATCTGGGGACCTCTCTGCCACACGGTAAGAAATTTTTCTTTTCAAAATTGGTTTTGAACTCTCTAAACATGTATAAATACTTATGCAAAATATAAAAATCTGATGTGGGCAGCACATGACTTTCCCTGCAAATTCAAATTCATATTTTCTTTATTTTGAGTTTAATTGCACCAAATAACACTAAATTTGCATTTTTAATTCAATTTCTGTTTTTATTTGGTTTTGCACATTTTTCCTAAAGTGGCACAACTAAATGCGAAAATCTCAAATATCTCGAGAACGGTTAGTCCTAGAGTAATAGAGCTCTTATCTTTCCTCATCAAAAATTACGTATAAAACAAGCATTTAATTGATATATTTGAACATACGCAGCTCTTTTTAGATTTTGGCGATTTTTGAGGGCCATTTCGTAGAAAAAGCCAGGTTGTTCTTTTCCGAATAATACCAAAATCGAATCAGCACCAGAGTATCCCACAAGTAACTTATCTACCAAATTTTGTGAAATTTGGTCAATTAGTATTTTAGCTAGAGTGGATACATGACATTTTTACTGGCCATTTCGCAAAAAAAGGCGGGTTCTGTTTTTACGAATCGTACCAAAAACTAATCAGCACCAGGGTCATACCCAAGTGACTTACCTACCAAATTTTATGAAATTTGGTCCATAAGTTATTGAGTTAGAGTGGATACATACATTGTACAGACACACAGACAGACAGACACACAGTCAGACACACACACAGACAGACACACACACAGACGTCACGCAAAAAATAGTTTTTTCGTATCCTAGAGGTCTCGATACGTGTAGATCCGTCGAAAAGTCAAGTTGCGATTTTCGACATGATTCCAATACTTTCCCTATACATTGCCATGTATTGCAGGGAAAGTAAAAAATATTAAAAATGGTGCAGCACAACCCTTTGTTGAAATAGCAAGGAATGACCAAGGAATAACTCAAAACCCACTTCAAAAAGAAACTAAAATATTTCAAGCGCGGCTAGTTTTAAAGTAATGGGGTTGCTCTTATTCTTTTCATTTTCAAGAATTACGCATAAAACTAGCATTTTATCGATACATTTGAGCATACGTAGTCTTTTATATTAGAATTTCACGATTATTGCTGGATATTTCGCAACAAAGAGACAGGTTCTTTTTTTCCGAATCGTACCAAAATTCAATTAGCACCAGGGTAACTCACAAGTGACTTATCTACCAAATTTTGTGAAATTTGTTTAATTAGTTTTTTAATTAAAGTGGAAGCATACAATTTTCGCCGGCCATTTCGCAAAAAAGGCAGGTTCTTTTATTCCGAATTATACCAAAACCTAATCATCACCAGGGTCTCCCACAAGTGACTCACTTGGACTTGGAGACAGCAGTGCGGACCTGGCCTACCTCTCGGTTTACAGGTTTAATTCCGCACCCCTGAGAACTTACGGACCCGCATGTTTAACGTGATCGTACTCCGCGCGATCACGGTGGCAATTTTTTTGGCAGCGGAGGGAATCGAACCCGGGACTACCGAGTGCAATTCCCGCGCGCTAATCAGTGGGCTACCGCGCCCAACAAGTGACTTATAAAATTTTATCAAATTTGGTCCATTATTTTTACTTTCCCTGCAATACATTGTAATGTATAGGGAAAGTATTGGAATCATGCCGAATATCGCAACTCGAGTTTTCGACGAATCTACACGTTTCGAGACCTCTAGAATACGAGAAAACTATTTTTAGCGTGACGTCTGTGTGTGTGTCTGTGTGTCTGTCTGTGCAGATTTTGTATCCACTCTTAACTAAAAAACTAATTGACCGAATTTCATAAAATTTGGTAGGTAAGTCACTTGTGGGCGAATCTGGTGCTGATTAGTTTTGGGTACGATTCGGGATAAAAGAATCCGCCTTTTTTTGCGATATGGCCCGCAAAAGTTTGTATCCATTGTAGCTGAAAATCTAATTTACCGAATTTCAGAAAATTTGGTAGATAAGTCTCTTGTGGGTCACCCTGGTGCTGATTAGATTTTGGTATGATTCGGAAAAAAATAACCTGCTTTTTTTGCAAAATGGCTCGCAAAAATCGACAAAATCTAAAATAAAAAACTGCGTATTCTGAAATATATCCATTAAATGCTTCTTTTATGCGTAATTTTTAACGAAGAAATGAATAAGACCAACCCCATTACACTAGGACTAGCCGTTCTCGAGATATTTTCGTTTTTTCGCTACGCCACCTTTGAAAATGAGTCCAGTTTCCAAATGAGAACGAAAATTGAATTAATAGTGAATTAAATTTAATTAAAATAAAGAGAATGTGTATATAAATCTGCAGCGAAAGTCATGTGCTGCCCACATCAGGTTTTTTTTAGTTAGAGTGAGTACACGTTACAAAGGCAGACACACACACAGAGAGATGCATACATACACAGACGTGCGTGCATACATTGCACAGACAGACAGACAGACACACGCACACACAGACTTACGCTAAAAACAGTTTTCTCGTATTCTGGTGGTCCCAAAACGTGTAGATCCGTCGAAAACTCGAGTTGCGATTTTCGCCATGATTCCAATACCTTCTCTATACATTCTCATGTATTGTAGTGAAAATAAAGAGAAAACACCATCGAAAAAGAATCTGGCATTTTCATAAGTCCTGGGACCTCACGTATTCTTGGAGCACAGTTTTTCCTTCCGCGATATATTAATAACTCCTCCGATTTCCTATCAGTGACGTCATTTAGTTCCATTGACCTTAAATGTATGAATTTCCAGCTCAAAAAAATAGATGCCAAGAGAGGCGATAGGAAGGAACCCACCCAGATTTTCGAGACAATCTCAAGAGGCACGTAACACGATATCTGATGTGTCACGAAGAAAAATATGAATGAATGTGTGTACAGATTTTAGACAACATTGAAATTGCTAGGCTAGTCGGTGCACTTTAAACTTAAATGTTAAAAAGAGTATAACTCCGATCGCGCTCCCATTGCAGATAACGACACCCACGGACCGGTTTCGCATTTATTGTGCACTTGTCGGAACGGAATAGCTAATATCTGCAATGGCAGCAGGAAAACTTGGCATGAGGTAGATACCTGAGCGAGTCGGGTTTGATCCGACTCGAACATGCAACAAAGAAAATTTCCGACCTTCAACCCGATAAACACTAGCAATAAAAAATGTCAGCTTGCAACTGAACTCGCGACCCGCAGTGGAATTGTATTTCAAAATTCTATTTAGCAGTTTTTCAGCGCAAATGTGTGATTTTCTGCTGTTTATAGTTTCTTCTTCTTCGGCAACCCAGATTGTCCGACCTACCCGAAGGTGTAAGGTATCTCAGCCAGGAAGTGCCACCCAATTTTGACCGGAACCCAGTGGAGGAGGCATCCACAGGGACTGTACCCATCTTCCTCTACCACTAACTTCTCGGAAAGACTTACGGACCCACACAATTAAAGTGTCCGCACTCAAGCATTTATCCAGTTATTCTCTTAAAGACGTGATAAGGAAAAAAAATAACTTAAAAATAATTTCCGCGGACAGAGCAAAAACCCGACCCGCATCTTGAAAAGTAAAAGAAACCCGACAGGCAACTCGCAGTTTTAAAAGTATAGGAAACCCGAGAAAAACAAATTTTATAAACAAAATTCTACATAATTTAAATAATATTGGCAAAAATGTCTTATGAGATAAATAGTTTTAGTAAAAAATACTATTCCCAATTTCGTATATGATATAATTTCTCAGGAGCCCTCTTTTCTGCAGATATTTTGAGCCCCTCCTCCCCCGCATTATGGAGTTTCGTGATTTGGTGGTTCCGCCCCTGTTATCCCCACTTGTTATCTCAATTCATCATTATCACCCTGCTGTCCTCAATTTCTAAATATAGTCGTTTTACATTTTCCAAGGAAATTATAATCGAAGAATTTGCCATTAATTCGGTCGGCAACTTGGTGTTTATTTAACTTGAACAATGAAACACATTCATTGTCATTTAGCATAATGAATGTATCCCCCTGTGGTTGAATTTTTCTTCTGAAACGGTCACTCGCAAATGCAAGACCGCCATCTTGAATACTGTTATTCCGTACCTTATTTCAAATTTCACGGTCTCCTTAGATGGTGAAATTATCGAGGGGTTTTTACGAACCTTCGTAAAACTTTAGGTACCCTAATAAGACTTACCACATATCGTAAAAATTGATTGACGTGCGGAATAAAGGATCATGTCAAACCCGGGTAAAATTGCGATGTGTCGGTGGTAGGGATCCTGGTTAGAGGGGGTGGTTACATCCTGTAGCCGATCTTGATAATAGCAAAAACAATGTAGAGAGAAAACATACGCTATCAAAACCATAAACAAACACCGGCGTATAACCGACATTTATATATATCTTCTCTAGCCGCGTCATGGTTTCGTCGACGATCGTCACGAGCAGACGACTTCGCATTCCAAGATTTGGCACAGATCGGTTTTTTCTTCTTTTCTTTCCCAGGAACAATGACGCTACATTTTCAGATAAAGTGACTAAAATTAGAGGAGATCAACAGAGACGCCGCCGATGTTGCGTTCACGCACGAAAAGAAAATGTGCAAATTCCACGACTAATGCGTGTCACTCTGACAGAAAAGGGTCCATAAGTAAATGAAATAGACATGTTGAGCATCCCCTGTCAACATGACTCACCGCAACTACCAACAACATCAATCAGACCATACGTATAATTTGAACCACTAGTTCTCTCTCCAATTTCATAACATGTTTTAATTTCATTCTCAAATTTAATGAAATTGGTTTGAAATGCGAAGGCGTTTCATTAAATAAGGCAATAAGGCCTGTGATACAGTGGCGGCTGTGAGGTGAAGCAGGATAAGCGCTGCTTCACTTAAAGTTATCGGCTGAATGGGTTATTATTATTATTATTATTATTATTTGGCGAATTTTTCAGACTGATTTGGCTATTTTTAGATAATATTTGACGACACTTGTGCCAGTAACGTGATGTGTTTTGATGATGTTCGTTGTCGAAGAAGAAAGGGAATCCCGTCATTGAATCTGCGTCACCCATTCCTTCACCAGCTACCGCTGCTGTACTATGAATATATTTATTCGTTTTTTCATTGTAAAGACAACTATTAATCTTTTATGGACATACATTACTTTTACGTCTAATCTCCATACATGTACAGGCATTTTTCCATCGGTACACTAAGGCATGGAGACAAGAACTGAAGAAAGGGTCCTTGTCTTGCAGCCAAGATATTACAGCTTATTGCACTTTGTTGTCGGCTGCATTCCGCTCTCCAACCAGGTGCTTCTTCAAAGATGCGATGAGACGAAAATAGTTAGGTGGCGGGTTAGAGTTGTAAGGAGGGTTTTCAAGCCCTTATAATGGAAGTGCTGTAATAGTTAGCTGGTACAGTTAGCGAGGTGGGTTCTTGCATTATTAAAAAGCAAAATGACGCCCTATACCTATATAGGTTATTTGTCTCAGAAATCTTATCACACTACGGATCTCAACTTTTGGTCACAATCCCAAAAGTACCGCCATTTATTTGCGATACCTTAACAAATTATACATACTTATACCACGAACAGTAATATTACTTATATTTTGAATCCAGAATATTGAATTAATAATTCCCGTAAAACAGACGATGATGACGATGATGATAAATGACAGAAGAACACGATTCACCGAATAGCTCAGTTTAGAGTTACCCGAAATCCATGGTGAAGCCATGATGTATCTGCAAGATGTATATCATCAACTCGCGCCACTCACATACAGATGGATCAGACAAAGCGAGACCAGCGGAACGCCATGCTGAGCGGTAACCCGGTGTTCAGAGCCATACTATCGCTAACAACGTAGGTCACATTCCCATGGAGCGGTGGTCCAGAGCCATGAACTATTCGAAACTATAGATGAGCTAAGTTAGTGTTTATCACCCAGGAGAGTTCTGGCTACACTACAGAGAGAAGATGATGCTACAGTGGTAATGGTGAAGCCTCCTTAACCTGCACCACGCACTGAGTGAAGCTTCTCGGGGTCGCTAAATCCGTCAGCCTCATCCAACCATATATTGAATGTTCCAAAGAGCATACGTACCTCGGGGTTGCCACGCCCGTAGCAGGTTGCCACAACAACGGGCCTTGAATGCCCAATACTTGTAATGTTAGACTATGTTAGTTGAACAATTATGTTAGGTCGTACGCCTCCGTACGTACACAAGCAAGATTACACAACGAGCCCCCTGAGGTGCTAAGCACAGACGTGTCTATGGTGCTAAGCATAGATGTCCTCTACGGTGACTATGAACCTCAGGGGCGAAACTCCTCAAATCCTCAGTGACCCAGTCGAAGACTGTCCGGATCATTGATGAAATAAATTTAATTTAATTTTCCAAGATGTTGAATTATAGGCAAAATGGCGACAACTTCCAATAGTCACATAGCTGGCGATATGCCGTCAAACTTCCGGCCAAGTGGGATTGACAGAGAGAGAGGGGAGGGGGGGGGGGCTTTCCTCTTAGAATATTAATAAGCCAATTTAATTGTTCTATTAAAAATTATTTTCAAAAGTAAAATTATGTTTAAAAAAGTAACATAGCAAAAAAATATTTAGCAGCTAGTTGTATACTATTGTTCCTTTTTACGGAATATATATAATGCAAAGAAACCTAATTCACAATTTACTGTGAACTTTTAATACACTGACTTCCAAAAGTTAAGCACACAATGCATGCATATTCTCATTTTTCGAAAGCGTATTTGAATTTGAGAGGATGAAAATCGCTGCGGATGCCAGTATGCAAATATCGCATGTTACAGCCAATCACGATTGACTGTACGGATATATGCTAATTAGGCAGTCGTTAAAAACGCTAGCGTTCTGAAGGGTTTGAGGAGGTGCATTTAAATGCTGATATGAAGTGTTTATAACTTTCATAGGATTATTTTTGATGATATTCGTGTTTCTATGGCTGAAAGAAGACGAATGACAGATAGTGCGCGTTGTCGTGCTGTTGGACGCATTGAAGCAGGGCAGTCAATCAAAGATGTCGCTATTTTCTTGGGCGTTGATCATTCAGTTATTTCTCAATTAAGGAAACAATTTCAAACAAGTCAAACAGTTATCCGGAGACCTGTGCCCGGCGTCCAAGGGTTACTATCCCTTCTGATGATCGGTATATTGCTATAGTAGCCAAGCGGAATCGACGAGCGGCTTCCACTACTGTTACATCCATGGCTGCAGCGGCACTTAGTAAGACAATGACAATATCTACCAGTACTGTACGTCCAAGGCTTCACGTGACGGGACTGTAGGCCCGGGTGTCACGTTTTTGTGTTCCACTAACCGTCCAAGCCAGAGGGGCAAGATATAAGTGGTGTCATCACCATGTCAATTGGACTGTCTCAGATTGGTGCAACATCCTGTTCACGGACGAGTCCAGATTTGCCCTGGAATCAGATGATAAGCGTGTAAGGGTCTGGAGAGAACGAGGAACATGCAATCAGGCCTAGAACATCATCAAACATCACGCCTTTAGAGGTGGCAGCGTCATGGTGTGGGCTGGAATTTCAATGGGATATTGCACAGAGCTGTACATCTTTAAAGGCGGTTCTGTGACCGCTGCGCGGTATCGGGATGAAGTCCTAGACCCCATTGTGAGACTCTACGCCGCAGCAATTGGTCCTGATTTCCTCCTTATGGACGATAATGCCCGTCACCATCGAGCTAACATTGTTGACGAATACCTAGAAAATGAGGGCATTTCTCGTATGGAGTGGCCGGCGTATTCCCCCGACCTTAATCCCATTGAAAACTTTTGGGATGCCCTCGGGCGTACTGTCTCTGCACGTTTACCTCCTCCAGCCAGTCTCAGAGAGTTGGGAACTGCTCTATTAGAGGAATGGCCATTTAGCATCTGCGATGGTTAATCACCTAGTTGAAAGGGAGAGTCATGAATGTCGCCAACTTGGCGACTTTTTTAAATGTTGCTAGATTAACGAAAATCTCGCCAAATGGATAAAAATGACGCTAATTCAATGAAAATGATGACTCATTGACGGAAATTCAATATCTTGGGAAGAATATAATTATCTACTATAAGAATAACATTTTTTTAACTGTATAAGTAGTAAATTCATTGCATTATATAAGGAAAGTCATGTGTTGCCCACATCAGATTTTTTTCTTTATACAGCACGTTTCGCAGTACAATAGTTTCAATCTTTCTTCACCTCTGTGTTCCGAGAAATATTCTTATTCTGGTTGTCAACATTCGATTCTAGTACGCATAAAGTCTTTATTTATCGTCAAGGCAACGACATAAATATTTTTATTGATCCATTGTACGTGACCGATTCAAAACAATTCAGGTCCGAGAGGAACCTTTTAATTTGAAAAACTACGGCTTAATGAAATTTTCTCCGAAAGCACCGAAAGAGGTAAACAGAATTTTTCTTTTTTCTTTTTGGAGTTCCAAGAAAAGTTCTAATTTGGGAGTTGTTCAGCAATTCCTTTATACTTTAAATTTTTCTTTGGTCATCTGAACAATATGTAATCAGAGTATTGAGATGGAGGATATACTTGTAGAAACATCAAATGTATACAGAATTTTTACTTTCTGTACAATACATTCACAGCAAATCATTTTCTTAATGATGTCATTTATTACAAAGAAAAAAAAGCTAGCTGTTATGTTTGATAATAAGAACAATGGTCACCAAGAAAAATTCCTCATGTTCCTCATGTTCATTTTAAATTTTTACTTTCTCCTCAGACTGTAAAAATTTCCTAGAAATGTCTTTATTACAAAGGAAAAGTTGATTATCTTCTATTGGGAAACACAAAGCTTTCCTATGTTAAAAGAAACATTATCACTATGTTAAAAGAAACATACAGCACAAAATTAATAGTGTCGACCGGTTTCGAAGGCAAAAAACAGTCTTATTCCTCAGGACACATAAGCAACGCAACCTTCAGATAGATCGGTAATAGTTATTTGAGGTACCGATATAGATCCCACGAGTGACGGTTGCACTGCTTCTGATCTGACGAAGAATACTCTTTTTTTATTCGAAACCGCCCGCCTCTAATAGTCTTTTGTTGTATGTTGCTTTTAACAAAGTTATAAGTTTTATATTCATTCTACGCATAATAGTCAGGGTGTCGGAAATGGGGGTTATGATCAAATGGAGTTAGAGTGCTTTTAATATTTCAATAGCGAACTAATGTAAATTTCCAAGCGAACTAATGTAAATTTCCACTGAAGTGGAGGGGGGGGGGTAGGAGGTAAATTCCTTTGCCTATAAGTATGCTACCTATAACTGGTTTTCGGAATTCTGCAAAATCTACCTGTACCTGTAGCCGAACGATTTACGCTCTGCGTTTTAGGTCCATAAATGAAGGGTTAGATTTCCGATTACGGCCATAAATAACTAAAGCGACTTCAAGAGATGTTAGAACGTCTATTTCTTCAAAATTTCCGAGAAATTCAGTATTTTCTTCAAAAATTATTCTTCGATATATATATTAAACTTTTCTACCTATATCCGTAATTTCACAAAATAATTATATGCGACTGGAAAGGTGTCCTTTTCCTGGCATGGTACCTGGAGCGATTGCTCCAATCCTCTCTATGACAGTATGCCATGACGGGCCCATCTCTATGACGATATGCCATGATGGACCCATCTCCATGACGGTATGCCATGACGGACTCATCTCCATGACAAACTCATCTGATCAACTCCTAATACGACAGTAACACATACAATAATCGATTTACACGATTTTTAACACATTCCAACATAGTTGAAAAGCTTTTATGACTTTGTTCTTTCTGTCTGTCTGTCTATCGATTCGCGCGATAACTGCAATAAAAATGACTTTATCAAAATAAAATTATGTTGTTGAGACGGTCTGTGGGATATATGGGAATGTAAATGAATAATATCACCCAATTAGTTTTGGATTGAACGCGGGTTGAAAAATTGAAATACATTGAACCCTATGGGACCTAATTTTTCAAACATTTTTTAAGCAAAGTTAAAATTCACAAATTGCTACGAAAATTTTAGGAAATATTCAAATTATCCCATAAAATATATAAAAAAAATTCAGCAAAATGTGTTCGGTAGTTTTTAAAATAAAAATTAAAATAATAATAACACGTCTTATATGAAGCGATCACATGGCCATGATATGAAAAGATCACGTGACCCACTTCATAAAATAAAATATGGCATCCATCTTTTTTTCCCAGTATAAAAATCGTAATTTCTAAAGTTCTTTAAAATTTATATTGAGTGTTGCATCCGTCCTAAAACCGCTTTATTTTTATGTATCTTCTGTGCATCTATATTAAGTGCCAACGCAATTACAATATTTTTGAGTTTAAATGGTCATTAAACTTTGATTATTTCTACAACGAAGTCTAATTTCAATGGATGCAGAATGTAAACAAGAGATTGCAAGATGTGTTGTATAAGAATTGCTGAATTTTTTTCACTCAAAATTATTTAGTTCTGTAGTCTGGAATAAAAGTGATATGAATGAAACATTCATTGTTTTTATATGAGCAAGACGATTATTTCGATGACATCATTTGAATAAAGTTCATTTTCTTTTATGCAGTTTTAAGTTTTCAAATATAATAAATTATTGTAATACTGTGATAATTTAAAATATATCAGCGCTGAATGTATCGCATTTTGGAGATGTTTAAATGAAATTGCATTTCAGTTGGAAAGTGTTTTATAATCAACGCTTTATGCATGATTGATCTTTCTTGTTCATTTAAACGTTACTTTGTGAAACCCATTTTCCGAAAAAATGGCGTTATACATTTAAATATCTATATATAGCAATTAATTCTTGTAATACAAGAAACTAACAGAACCCCGTGGAACATTAATTCTTTCCTGAAAGTATTTTAATCCGAAATAAAATACTCAAACTATTTTCCGCGCATTATTTCCAGGAAAGAACGCCCGATCGCACGATCTCGGCTGATCGTCCAGGAAACGACATAAATATTTTTATTGATCCAGCCCTGGAAACCGATAGTAAAAAAAAAAAAAAAAATCCGCGAATGCAATTCCTTAATTAAACATTCCCTGGAAAAGGGATTTTCAAATAGATTTCATCAATAATCTGACTCAGAACCGTTCTATTTTTCCCCTTCCGTTAAGTGGTATTTTACTTTCCCTACGCTGCATAGCATATCTATAGCAATTTTCACATCCAGAAATGTTCACAGGGTGTACAAGATATTTTATAGAAAAAAAATCTCATGTGGGCAGTAAATCACTTTCCCTACAAAATGCAATGATTGTACTTCTTTCACAGGGAAATAACAATGCACAAAATCCACGACGCAAATTTATTTAAAAACGTGTAATATCCCGAGAAAGGTTCATGCTAGCTTTCTACCGTTTGCGGTATTCGCTTTAAATTGTATTTGAAATGATTCCCTACTAAGTATGCTGGTTTTCATTACTATTTTTAAAATTTCATTCGAAAAGCATATATCTCTAAAACAGTTCATGTTAGCCTTCTTTGTATATCATTTCTTTTTTAATGAAAAATGTTCTAATGAAAGTATGAAATAATAAGTTATTTATTCCCATTGCGTCTATCAGCATTGTTCATTTTTGTCGTAAATGGTGGCTCTTAACTTTTTTTAAACATTCAAACTCAAAAATATAAAAATGCCTGCCATTTTTTTTTATAATAACCATATTTATCACTAAGGATAACCTTGGAAATTTTTAACCTACATAAGGTATAAAAAAAAAGGTTCTCATGGGATAGGGAGAGGATGGATGCAAGTGGCTCCTGGATTATAAAAAGAAGATCAGACACATTGTCTGTATGTTGTTTAAATGTAAAATAGTCATTATCTACATATATTAAAGGCTAAGTTGTGCTTCTGTCGGACAGTTTATTATCTCAGTAGGGGAAAACTCACTGCTTTCTTTTTTAAGAAAATTGCTATAAAGTTTCAAAAGGGAAGTGACCAAATACACTGGGTTCCAAAATTTAAGCACGAACGGTAAAATCAACAAAAATGGAAAAGTAAAGCTTTGATTAACTCAAAATTGCACATGAAGGTAGCAAATGTGTTTATGCATTAAAGGAAACAAGAATTATGTGCAAAGATGAAAAAAATATTTACTTTTCGTGAGTTATGCGATGACGTCACGTTTGGGTCATTAACAAAATGATGTTTAAAGGCAAACGAACCAAACAAAATTTACATTAATATGGTAGGTGACCACTCCGGACCTTCACACAAACTTTACAACGATTTTCAACCTCAAATAGGGAGAGTCTGATACTGCTTACTATTTTTGAAAGACTACTTTCCACTTGTCCTATACTGCTTACTATTTTTGAAAGTCTTCATACACATTATTTTTCGTTCAATCGTATTCATTCCGGTGTCCACTCGCTTTGACGAAGAGATGTAAAATGCTCTGTCGAATGTTTCGCTGCAAACATGTAGACTCCCACGTGGTGGCTGTGCCTGTGAGTTAATATTTCAGTTTTTTATATTTCTGGTTTATAATTCACTTGGTTTTTATTATTTGTCCTGAAGCATTCCTGAACTCGAATCGAACGTTTCTCAGGTGATACCTATGTGTATGTATGTGTGTGTAATTATAAATGCAATTTTTTATTAGAAAACGAATGATACGACCTTAAAAACACTTTCTTGAGCTGTTCTTGAGATATTGCACGATTTTCGAATAAATTTTTGAAAACATCATTAAAAAATCAGAACCTTCAATACATTTAAATAAATAAGCATTTCACACGTAAGTTTTTATTAGAAATGACTTAATATTTAGAACGCTAGCATGAACCTAGGGATAATGCAAGTTTTTCAAATAAATGTATTAAAAATTATATAAAATTAAAAAAATAGTAAGTATTATCCAATATTCGCTTTTCTTATACAATATTATTCGACAAATCTATTTGCATCATTCTCGTGGATCTAGTTCGTTCCATTCACGAGAGAAAGTACTTTTTATAATAGTTTTTTATTTTGACGTCCAAGAACAGTTCATTTCATGGGTTATTAATTAAATGTCCATTGAATTTTGTTGAATATTTTGTGCGTGACTAATAAATAGTCATAGTGTTTGGATTCATATGTTTGGATTCATATGTTTGGAT
This sequence comes from Amaurobius ferox, assembly GCA_951213105.1. Taxonomy (NCBI): domain Eukaryota; kingdom Metazoa; phylum Arthropoda; class Arachnida; order Araneae; family Amaurobiidae; genus Amaurobius; species Amaurobius ferox. Next base: position 69,729,533 of record OX578146.1, on the reverse strand, counting down.
TCATATGTTTGGATTTATAATGCTCCCAATTTCAATTGTGATGTTAATTCAATCCATCTAAAAGTTGTGCAGTGTGTTTTATTTCGCTGTGAAAGAAGTAATGTCTTTGCTTTATATACTGTCATGTGCTGCCCACATCAAATGTTTTGAATAAGTTTTCATATTATACCTTTTCAATATTCTAAAACGTGTATAGCTCGTTTTAATGAATGTCAATTAAAAAATCTGATGTGGGCAACACATGACTTTCCTTATATAATGTAATAAATTTACTACTTTTACAGTAAAAAAAATAAGTTTATCTTATAGTAGATACTAATATCCTTTCCTAGATATTGAATTTTCGACAATTAGTCGTCATTTTTAGTGATTTAGCGTCATTTTTATCCATTCGGCGAGATTTTCGTTAATTTGGCAACATTTCAAAAAAGTCGCCAAGTTGGCGACATTCAGCCAAAATCGTCGCCAAGTTGGCGACATTCAGCCAAAATCGTCGCCAAAATCTCGCCAAGCGTTTTGGACAGAGAAATAAGTTATTCTTACAGCAGATAAATGACTATTGGCGTTCAAATACAAAAGTATTATTCAAAGTATCTTTTTTCATGAATGGAAAGAGTTAGATCCACGAGAATGATGTCAATCAATTTATCGCATGGTATTACATATGAAAGGTGAACATGTTTCTCAATAGGAAATATTTTTTTTTTATTTTATATGACTTTTTGATAATTTTTTTGAAAAATGTACAATATCTCGAGAACGGTTCATGTTAGCGTTCTAAAATTTATGTCAATCGTTTTTTAATGAAAAATTACATAAGAAATGTCTATTTGCGTAACTTTATTAGTGGTTTTAATTTTTTGACGATTTTTTCAAAATTTCATTCGAAAATTTAGGGGGGTTCTGAGCATTCGATTGCGAATAAAAACACTAGGCTTCCAGAGTTTACGGATTGTGATTTTTGTACCAAATTTGGTTCGAATCGGTCCATTCGTTCGTCAGTTATCGTCTCCATAGACTCACTGACACACACACACACACACACACACACACACACACACACAGACATCACTTCAAAAATGTTTGATTCGTGATCAGGGATGCTTGAAACGTGCTCTCCCGTCGAAAACTCGAATTCGAATTTTCGACCCCGTCACAATACTTTCCTTATACATTATGTACTCGTATATAAGAAAAGTAAAAATCTGATGTGGGCAGCACATGAGTTTCCTTATATAATGCAATGTATTTACTACTTTTACAGTAAAAAAATAAAATAGGTTATTCTTATAGTAGTTATATTTTTTCCAAGATATTGAACTTTCGTCAATTAGTCATTATTTTCATTGATTTAGCGTTATTTTTATTCCTTTGGTGAGATTTTGTTTGATTTGGTAACATTTAAAAAATTCGCCAAGTTAGCAACATCCCGCCAAATTTGTCCCCAAAATCTCACCAAGCGTTATGGATGGAGAAATAATTTTTTCTTATAGCAGATAAATGACTATTGGCGTACAAATACTAAAGTATTACTCAAAGTATCTTTTTTCATGAATGGAACTAGCTAGATCCACGAGAATAATGTCACCCAATTTATTACATGATATTACATATGAAAAGTGAACATGTTTCTCAATAGGAAATATTTCATTTTTATTTTATATTTTTTTTTGAAATATGTGCAATATCTCAAGAGCTGTTCATGTTAGCGGTCTAAAATTTTTGTTAATCGTTTTCTAATGAAAAATTACATAAAAAATGTCCATTTGAGTAACTTTATTAGAGGTTTTGATTTTTAAATTATTTCTTCAAAATTTCATTCGAAAATTTATGGGGGTTCTGGGCATTCGATTGCATATAAAAAGAATAGGTTTCCGGTATTCACGGATTGTAATTTTTGTACCAAGTTTTGTTCGAATCGGTCCATTCGTTCGTTAGTTATCGTCTCCACACACACACACACACACACACACACACACACACACAGATATCACCTCAAAAATATTCGATTCGTGATTAGAAAGCAAAAAGAGAAAGAAACAAATAAGTGTTTGCATGTAAAGTTCTGTGCCGTCAGTATCAGACCGTCAGATATCGATATATACTGTTCCTAAATTGCCTTAAATAAAGTCAGTGGCTTTAAGTTGCGAGAGATGTTTGCATGAGTTTAAAAGTGCAATTCAATGTAATGTGGGAACAAATTAATTTAATTAAGAAAATTATAATTCGTTTATATTGTTCTCAGAAATTAATTTCTGAGCGAAAACAAGAAATTTCTTTTAAATTCTTCAATAAATTGAAGGGTAATATTAAATAGCGACTTTAATTACAGTCATGAATTATTGTTTTGCATACAATAATTGCGTTTTAATTAATTCCTTAAACAGACAATTAGTTCCTATATTTATTACTTTCCTTATGTACAATAATGTATAAGGAAAGTATTGTGACGGGGTCGAAAATTCGAATTCGAGTTTTCGACAGGAAAGCACGTTTCAAGCATCCCTGATTACGAATCGAAATTTTTTGAAGTGATATCTCTGTGTCTGTGTGTGTGTCAGTGAGTCTGTGGAGACTATAACTGAAGAACGAATGGACCGATTCGAATAAAATTTGGTACAAAAATTACAATCCTTAAACACTGGAAGCCTATTGTTTTTATACGCAATCGAATGTTCAGAATCCGCCTAAATTTTCGAGTGAAATTTTGAAGAAATCGTCAAAAAATCAAAACCTCTAATAAAGTTATGAAAATAAACATTTCTTATGTAATTTTTCATTAGAAAACGATTGACATTAATTTTAGAACGCTAACATGCACAGTTCTCGAGACATTGCGAATTTTTCAAAAAAATTATCAAAAAATCGTATAAAATAAATGAAAGATATATTTCCTATAGAGAAATATGTTCACTTTTCATATGTAATACCATGCGATAAATTTATGATATCATTCTCGTGGATCTAGCTCGTTCCATTCACGAAAAAAGATATTTTAAGTAATACTTTTGTGTTTGAACGCCAATAGTCATTTATCTGCTGTAAGAATAACTTATTTCTCTGTCCATAGCACTTGGCGAGATTTTGGCGACGAATTTGGTCAGATGTCGCCAACTTGGCGACTTTTTTCAATGTTGCTAAATTAACAAAAAACTCGCCAAATGGATAAAAATGAAGCTAAATAAATGAAAATGACAACTTATTGTTGACGAAAATCCAATGTCTTGGAAAGAATATCTACTATAATAATAATCTATTATTTTTTTACTGTATAAGTTGTAAATTCGTTGCATTATAAAAGGAAAGCCATGAGCTGCCCACATCAGATTTTTTTATGAGTATGATCGTAGAAAAGTAAAACTATTCAAAGGAAATTAGAAAGAATTGTGAGTATTTATCGATTAAGATTTATAGGTCGATTAAAATTACCTACTGATTACTCGAATTTCAAATATACGACTAACTGTCGATTTGCACGGTACTCAAAGCTTATAATTAAGTTTGGAAAAATCGAGAAAATGCTACAAATTTTCAGTTTACACTTCAATATTACTTTCCTTATATACATATAATGTATAAGGAAAGTATTGTGACGGGATCGAACATTCGAATTCGAGTTTTCGACGGGAGAGCACGTTTCAGCATCCCTGAACACGAATCAGGCGTTTTTGAGGTGATGTCTGTGTGTGTGTGTGTAAAAATATGTGTGTGTGCGTGTCAGTGAGTCTGCGGAGATGATAACTGACGAACAAATGGACCAATTCGAACGAAATTTGGTACAAAAATTACAATCCATGAATATTGGAAGCCTATTGTTTTTATACGCAATCGAATGTTCAGAACCCCCCTAAATTTTCGAGTGAAATTTTGAAAAAATCGTCAAAAATTCAAAACCGCTAATAAAGTTACGCAAATAGACATTTCTTATGTAATTTTTCATTAAAAAACGATTGACATAAATTTTAGAAGGCTAGCATGAACCGTTCTCGAGATATTGCACATTTTTTAAAAAAATTATCAAAAAATCTTATAAAATAAAAAAAATATTTCCTATTGAGAAACATGTTCACTTTTCATATGTAATATCATGCGACAAATTTGGTGACATCATTCTCGTGGATCTAGTTCGTTCCATTCATGAGAAAAGATACTATGTGTTATACTTTTGTATTTGAACGCCAATAGTCATTTATCTGTTGTAAGAATAACTTATTTCTCCGACCTTAACTCTTGGCGAGATTTTGTCGACGAATTTGGCGGATTGTCGCCGACTTTTTCAATGTTGCCAAATTAACGAAAAACTCGCTGAATGGATAAAAATGGCGCTAAATCAATGAAAATGACGACTCATCGACGAAAATTCAATATCTTGGAAAGAATATAAATATCTACTATAAGAATAATCTATTTTGTTTTTACTGTAAAAGTAGTAACTTCATTGTATTATATAAGGAAAATCATATGCTGCCCACATCAGATTTTTTTAGTTTTGTGAGTGTCAGAAGGTGCTACAAATTTAAGCTTTACACTTCATGATTTCAGTTTTGCGTCGCTGAGAAAGTGCTACAAATTTTCGTTTCACACTTCACGATTTCAGTTTTGCTTGGTGGAAAAAGTGTTACAAATTTTCATTTTACATTTCAAGCTTTCGGTTTTGGCAAAATCGAGAAAATACTGAAAATTTTCTATATATATTTTATAATTTTGGTTTTGCGAGGTTGAGAAAGTGTTACAAATTTTTATTTAACAATTCATGATTTTCGTTTTGCGAGGTTGAAAAAGTGCTAGAAATTTTCATTTTACACAGTATTTCAGTTTTGCGAGGGTAGGAAAGTACTACAAATTTTCGTTTTACACTTTACGATTTTAATTTTGCGAGATTGAGAAAGACCTACCAAATTTTGTTTTACATTTCACAATTTCGGTTTTGCAAAATCCAGAAAATGTTACAAATTTTGATTTCATATTTAAAATTTTCAATTTTGCGATGTTAAGAAAGTGCTACGAATTTTCGTTTTACGCTTCACGGTTTCAACAACACGGTTTCAACAACACGCTTACGCTTCACGGTTTTAACAACAAGTGGTACAAAATTTTGGTTTTATACTTCAGAGTTTCAGTTTCGTACAATCGAGAAAATGCTACATATGTTCATTTTACAGTTCACTGTTTCTGTTTCTCAAAATCGAGAGCATTCAACAATTTTTCTTTTTTCATTTTACAATTTCAGTTTTGGGAGGTTGCAAAAGTGTTATAAATTTTAGTTTTATATTTCACGATTTCGTTTTGGAAAAAAGACATGATGCTACAAATTTTCATTCTATATTTCAAGACTTCAGATTTACCGTTGAGAAAGTGCTAGAAATTTTCGTTACACTTCACGCTTTTAGTTTAATTTCGTTGGAAAACTGCTACAACTTTCACTTTACATTTCACGGTTTCAGTTTTGCGAGGTTGAGAAAGTGCTACAAAATGTTGTTTTATATCTCACAATTTCGGTTTTGTAGAATCCAGAAAATGTTATAAATTTTCATTTTATATTTTCCATTTTCAGTTTTGCAAGGTTGAGAAAGTGCTACAAAATTTTGGTTTTATACTACATAATTTCAGTTTTGCACAATCGAGAAAATCCTACAAATTTTCATTTTACAGTTCACGGTTTTGGTTTTTCCAAATCGAGGGCATTCTACAATTTTTAATTTTTCATTTTACAATTTCAGTTTTGCGAGGATGAAAAAGTGCAACAAATTTTCGTTTTAAATTTCACGATTTGGTTTTGGAAAATAGACAAAATTCTAAAAATTTGCATTTTACATTTCACGATTTCAGTTTTGCGAGATTGAGAAAAGGGTTACAAACTTTCGTTTTAAACTTCACGATTTATTTTCACGATTAACGATTTTTTTATTTTGGAATAATGATGAAGAATACTTTCAAATTGTCTGTATACATACAAAGGAAATTCCTTAGATTTGGTAATAGCTTCTTTTTCAATTTAATCATTTGAAAATGATATGAAAAATTTGTGTATTGCATTAGAATTTCAATTCAACCAAATTGAGAATGAAGCAACTAACTTGTCAAAAAACTTGACAATTCTACAGAATGTAAGAAGCACAGAATGTTGTTGTTGTTGAGACCCAGACCGTTCGACCTACTAGAAAGGTGTAAGGTAACTGAATCACAGAATGTGTAAGAGGAGAGAATGAAATTGCAGCAGATGAAGATTATTTAATGAACGTAGGAAATATATAGTTGACACATATAGTGCCACTAGATACAAATGTAAATTCCTCAAATATTCGATTTGAGAACTTAAAAAATGTGACATCCAAATTTAGTTACCTATATCCAAAGAAGTTTATTAATGGTGACTATGTAAAAAATCTGAGGTGGACAGCACATGACTTTCCTTATGTAATGCAATGAATTTACTACTTTTACAGCAAAAAAAAATCTGATGTGGGCAACACATGACTTTCCTTATATAATGTAATAAATTTACTACTTTTACAGTAAAAACAAAAAATAGATTACTTTTATAGTAGTTATTTATATTCTTTCTTATAGTAGATGCTTATATTCTTTCCAAGATATTGAATTTTCGACAATTAGTCGTCATTTTCATTGATTTAGCGTCATTTTCATCCATTTGGCGAGATTCTCGTTAATTCGGCAACATTTCAAAAAGTCGCCAAGTTGGCGTCATTCCGCCAAATTCGTCGCCAAAATCTCGCCAAGCGTTATGGTCGAAGAAATAAGTTATTCTTACAGCAGACAAATGACTATTGGCGTTCAAATACAAACGTATTACTCAAAGTATCTTTTTCCATGAATGGAACGAGCTAGATCCACGAGAATGATGTCACCCAATTTATCGCATGGTATTATATATGAAAAGTGAACATGGTTCTCAATAGGAAATATTTTTTTTATTTTATATGGCTTTTTGATAATTTTTTTGAAAAATGTGTAATATCTCGAGAACGGTTCGTGTTAGCGTTCTAAAATTTATGCCAATCGTTTCCTAATGAAAAATTACATAACAAATGTCTATTTGCGTAACTTTATTAGTGGTTTTGATTTTTTTTACGATTTTTTCAAAATTTCATTCTAAAATTTAGGGGGGTTCTGAACATTCGATTGCGTATAAAAACAATAGGCTTCCAGTATTTACGGATTGTGAGTTTTGTACCAAATTTGGTTTGAATCGGTTCATTCGTTCGTCAGTTATCGTCTCCACAGTCTCACTGACACACACACACACACACACACACACACACACACACACACACACACACACACACACACACACACACACACACACACATCACTTCAAAAATGTTTGATTCGTGATCAGAGATGCTTGAAACGTGCTCTCCCGTCGAAAACTCGGATTCGAATTTTCGACCCCGTCACAATACTTTCCTTATACATTATGTATATAAGGAAAGTAATAGGTTGTTCTTATAGTAGATACGTATATTCTTCCCAAGATATTGAATTTTCGTTAATTAGTCGTCATATTCATCGATTTAGCGTCATTTTTATCCATTTGCCGAGATTTTCGTTAATTTGGCAACATTTAAAAAATGTCAAGTTGGCGACATTCCGCCAAATTTGTCGCCAAAATCTTGCCAAGCGTTATGGAGGGAGAAATAAGTTATTCTTATACCAGATAAATGACTATTGGCGTTCAAATATTCAAATACAAATGTATTACTCAAAGTATCTTTTCTTATGAATGGAACAAGCTAGATCCACGAGAATAATGTCACCAAATTTATCGTATGATATTACATATGAAAAGTGAACATGTTTCTTAACAGTAAATATATTTTCTTTTAATTTATGGGATTTTTTTACAAATTTATTTGAGAAATGTGCAATATCTCAAGAACGGTTCATACTAGCGTTCTAAAGTTTATGTCAATCGTTTTCTAAGGAAAAATTACATAAGGAATGTCTATTTGCGTAACTTTATTAAAGGTTTTGATTTTTTGATGATTTTTTCAAAATTTCACTCGAAAATTTAGGGTGGTTCTGAACATTTGATTGCGTTTAAAAACAATAGGCTTCCAGTATTCACGGATTGTGATTTTTGCACCGAATTTCATTCGAATCACTCCATTCGTTCGTGAGATATCGTCTCCACAGACTCACTGACACACACACACACACATACTTTCACACACACACACACACACACACACATACTTACACACACACACACACACACACACACACATACTTTCACACACAGACATACAGACATCACCTCAAAAATGTTCGATTCGTGATCAGGGATGTTTGAAACGTGCTCTCCCGTCGAAAACTCGAATTCGAATTTCGACTCCGTCACAATACTTTCCTTATACATTATGTATATAAGGAAATCGACATTTTAGCAAATATTTATTCAGATGATGTTTTAAATTGAAGGGAAGCGGTTGAAGAATTTATTTAATTTAGGAACATGCCCCTAGTATTAATTACATAGGATTTTCAAATGAGGAACTATTACTATCCATTGTATTATAATTGATAGCTGCCAATAATATGTTATTAATATATTCTAACCTTTTCACACTTTATTGTATTTTTCTTATAGTGCCAATAAATAAATCGTGCAGCATCCGAAAGTTTGTTCAGCAGATTCAATAAAATCTTACCTGCACTCAACAATAGGCGAAGACAGATTATCAGGTCTAGCTTCTCTTGCAATTGAAAGATAGTTTAGTAACAATTGTAGATAACAATAAGGTAATCGATCACGCTGCTGGAATTAAGCTTAGTAGATTGAGGCTGATGTAGTCACTGATTTTCTTTTAGTTGAAAGCACAACCAGATAATCTCTCTTCAATCATTGTTTTGCAACTTTTAACTAATTAAGATAAATCTATTGTTTAGACTAAAGGTTCTCAACCTTTTTACTTTCCTTATATACATAATGTATAAAGAATGTATTGTGACGGGGTCGAAAATTCGAATACGAGTTTTCGACGGGAGAGCACGTTTCAAGCGTCACTGATCACGAATCAAACATTTTTGAGGTGATGTCTGTGTGTGTGCGTGTGTCAGTGAGTCTGTGGAGACGATATCTCACGAACACATAGGGCGATTCGAATGAAATTTGGTACAAAAATCACAATCCATGAATACTGGAAGCCTATTGTTTTTAAACGTGATCGAATGTTCAGAACCCCCCCCCCCCCCTAAATTTTTGAGTGAAATTTTGAAAAAATCATTAAAAAATTAAAACCTTTAATAAAGTTAGGCAAATAGACATTTTTTATGTAATTTTTCCTTAGAAAACGATTGACATAAACTTTAGAACGATAGCATGAACCGTTCTCGAGATATTGCACATTTTTGAAATAAATTTCTCAAAAAATCCCATATATTAAAAAAAATATATTAACTGTTGAGGAACATGTTGACTTTTCATATGTAATATCATGCGATAATTGGGTGACATCATTCTCGTGGATCTAACTCGTTCCATTTATGAGAAAAGATACTTTGAGTAATACTTTTGTATTTGAACGCCAATAGTTATTTATCTGCTATAAGAATAACTTATTTCTCCGTCCATAACGCTTGGTGAGATTTTGGCGCCAAATTTGGCGTAATGTCTCCAACTTGGCGATTGTTTTTAAATGTTGCCAAATTAGCGAACATCTCGCCAAATGGATAAAAATGACACTAAATCAATGAAAATGACGACTCATTGACGAAAATTCAATATCTTGGAAAGAATATAATTATCTGCTAATAAGGAAAACCTATTACTTTCCTTATATACATAATGTATAAGGAAAGTATTGTGACGGGGTCGAAAATTCGAATTCGAGTTTTCGACGGGAAAGCACGTTTCAAGCATCCCTGATCACGAATCAAACATTTTTGAAGTGATGTCTGTGTGTGTGTGTATGTGTGTGTGTGTGTGTGTGTGTGTGTGTGTGTGTGTGTGTGCGTGTGTGTGAAAGTATGTGTGTGTGTCAGTGGGTCTGTGGAGACGATAACTGACGAACGAATGGACCGATTTGAACCAAATTTGGTACAAAAATCACAATCCATAAACACTGAAAGCCTATTGTTTTTATACGCAAGCGAATGTTCAGAACCCCCCTAAATTTTCGAATAAAATTTTGAAAAAATTGTCAAAAAATCAAAACCACTAATAAAGTTGCGCAAGTAGACATTTCTTATGTAATTTTTCATTAGAAAACGATTGACATAAATTTTAGAACGCTAACACGAGCCGTTTTTGAGATATTGCACATTTTTAAAAAAAAATAACAAAAAGTCATATAAAACAAAACAAAAAAATCCTATTGATAAACATGTTCACTTTTCATATGTAATACCATGCGATAAATTGGGTGACATCATTCTCGTGGATCTAGCTCATTCCATTCATGAAAAAAGAGTCTCTGAGTAACACTTTTGTATTTGGACGCCAATAGTCATTTATCTGTTGTAAGAATAACTTATTTCTTAGTGCATAACGCTTGGCGAGATTTTGGCGACGAATTTGGCGGAATGTCGCCAACTTGGCGAGTTTTTTAAATGTTGCCAAATTAACGAAAATCTCGCCAAATGGATAAAAATGACGCTAAATCAATGAAAATGACGACTAATTGTCGAAAATTCAATGTCTTGGAAAGAATATTAGTATCTACTATTAGAAAAACCTATTTTTTTACTGTAAAAGTAGTAAATTCATTACATTATATAAGGAAAGTCATGTGTTGCCCACATCAGATTTTTTTTTTATTGTAAAAGTAGTAAATTCATTGCATTATATAAGGAAAGTCATGTGTTGCCCACATCAGATTTTTATAAATGCGCAGCACCAAAATCAAAATTCAAAGATTTAAGTACCACCAGCAAAAACTTGTCCCTGTGTCCAAATCAGAAGAGATTATATACTTAATTAAGTTATTGTCACATATTTTTGTGGATTTTTGGAACAAAAATAATAAATATTAACAAATGCGATTAACAATATGATTTACAAGCATTATTATTATTATTGATTAACATCATAATTACCAAAATTATTTAATGTGTCACATAAGCACGTCAAACAAAATGGCATTAAAAATATATTTACTCTTTCTAAAACGTTCTTAAAATCTTACTGATTAATACAGAAGAGCTGTTTTTAGAATAATAAGCACGTCAAACAAAATGGCATTAAAAATATATTTACTCTTTCTAAAACGTTCTTAAAATCTTACTGTTTAATACAGAAGAGTTGTTTTTAAAATAATCCGATAACTTTTTGTCACGTTAAATATCGACCAGCTGCTCTGTTTCTTCAGAAGGGAGTATTTTGATAATGCATTGAAAAAATATTTTAGGAAAAATAAGTCCATTTTTGTATGGTAAAGTGGTTATATTATATGTTGCACAAATTTTCCAAGTACCACCTGTCATCTTCTTGTGTACTACTAGTGGTATGCGTACCACTGGTTGTGAACCGCTAATTTAGACTTTAGTGAATAGCATAAGTTTATCATAAAACTTATATTTATTTGTATGCAGTGTTTCTTTTAGGCATACAATCATTCGCCCCCCCCCCCCCGGAGGCATTTTATGTTAACCATAGTTACTATTTATGTGACAGCATTTAGATATATGTATATAAGGCAAATAGAAATCTTGTTCTCCTAAAGTTTCATTCGTCCCGGCCCCTTGGCCCAAAAGTCCTGAAAGAAATACTGTTTGTATGGGTTTTGTCATCTAATTTCAAATGCAAAAGAGAATATGTATATTGTATGGTGAATTAAATATTAATTCACTGGTAAGTAGGATGGCACATAAGATGGAACTTTTTATATCAACATCAATTCTTACTAACGTCACTCTGCGTCGCTTTCTGTTTTCGTTTGACATCTTTGACGGGTTCGTTCTCGGCTTATAGTTTCATCTTCCAAATTTTTATGTTATGAAGTTACGTTATTTACGTCCGTCATCTTTGATGGGCTACCAGAGCACGTAGAACTCGCACACAGTTTTATCTCACGGTACATTTTCATCTATCAAAATTTTACGACATTATTTTATGTCGTTACGTCATTTACGTACTTCATTTGTGACGGTTTACCAGAGCACGTAGAGAATTGACACTCGTACACGGTTTCATCTCGTGGAACATTTTCATCTATCAAATTTTTACGACGTTGTTTTATATCGTTACGTCATTTACGTACGTCATCTTTGATGGGCTACCAGAACACATAGAGAGCTGAATCTCGCACATAGGTTCATCTGGCGAAGCATTTTCATTTATCAAATTTTACTACATTATGTTGTGTAGTTACGTCATTTACGTGCATAATCTCTGACGAGCTAGTTCTTGACTTCCAGATCACGTAGAAAGCTGAAACTCGGCATATTATTTTATCTCGCGAAATATTTGGAACAATATATGTTTCTGCATAATTACGTTACGTCGTTACGTCATTTACGTACGTCATGCCTATTTTTTTACTTTTTATCATGCTTTTTTTTAATAACGGTTCAGTGCCTCGATCCATGTATCACGTAGAAAAAATATACTTACTATACAGGTTTGAACGTAAATTTCGTCAAAAAATTAAATACGAAGAAGTAAAAAATAAATTACGAGAAAGAAAAAAGTTTATCATTACAATCTACTACACAAGAATAATGCAAGGAAACAACAACAACAAAAAAAAAATTGCAATCACACACGAAATTGAACCAAATTGAGCGTGTACGAGGATTCTATTATATAAGAGATATAAGGGTGCAGCTAGATTCAATAAGGGTGTAGGCAGAAATAAGGGTGTAGGCAGATTCAATTCAAAACAATACTAAATTAAGCTTATCATTAACCGAAATTGATGTTATAGATAATTGCCGAAGAGAAATTAGAGTGTAGGCAGATTCAATTCAAAACAATACTAAATTAGTCTTATCATTAACAAAAATTGATATTATACAAAATTGTCGAAGAGAAATGAGGGTGTAGGCAGATTCAATTCAAAACAATTTAATCATTATCTAAAGTTAATATTATGCAAAATTGCCAAAATTATTCACTCTCTGACCCTTATTTCTTCGACAATTTTGGGTAACGATTTATATAAAATTGTTTTGAGATGAATCACCCTTGATTTGGTTTAATTTCGTGTGTGATTAAAATTTATTCTGTACTTTTCCGGGCGCTGTTGTGCACGGGGAGAACATTGAACAAGAAAGAGCAATCATGCATAAAGCATTGATTATGAAACACTTTCCAACTTCAATGCAATTTTATTTAAACATCCCTAAAATGCGATAATTTTCTCGGTAATATTTTTTAAATTATCACAACACTACATTAATTTATTATATTTGAAAACTTAAAACTTCATCGAAAAAAATGAACTTCATTCAAATGACGGCATTGAAATATACATTGCCTGGTTTAAACATCTCTGAAATGCGATACTTTCCTCGGTAATATTTTTTAAATTATCATAATACTACAATAATTTATTATATTTGAAAACTTCATCGAAAACAAATGAACTTTATTCAAATGTCGTCATCGAAATATAAATCGCCTCTATATAAAAGCAGCATTTCATTCATTTACATTTTTCCATTCCTTTCATTCATCACAATACTATAATAACTTATTTTATTTAAGAACTTAAAACCATGGAGGTACAAGTAATTTAACTCTATGCTTAAAATTTCATCGAAAAAATCGTTTGGTTCTCTGTGTAAATTCAATGAATGTTTCATTCATATTAGCTATATTGCAGACTCTATGAGCTAAATAATTTTGTTTTAAAGAAATGCAGCAATTATTATACAATTAATTCTACATATTTTGGCATTTAAATTTTCCATAAGTGAAAATGAGGCTTCGTTGTAGAAATAATCAAAATTGGATGATCATTTAAACTCAAATGTATTGTAATTGCGTTGTTTCAGTATGTAGATGCACAGAATTTAAGCAAAAAATTTTTAATAACATTTAAAGTTTAAATGCATTTTACAAACATTTGAAAAATAGGAATACTAATTGAATGCATGCCAACAAGGTTCCCCTTGTCAAAAATCACACTTAAACATAAACATATTTAATTTATGCTAGAATTTCATTCAGAAATTGTAGAAAATTAAAATATATAAATTTCTCGTTATATTAAAAGCTTGCTGGGTTTGCGGATGGCAAAATTATTTCTGATTGCAGCCCACAATTTGACAGTCCTGCAAAAGTGAAGAACTATTTTATGTAATATTTTAACATTTTTACAAAATAGCACTCATTTGCGTCAAATTAACATTGGCGACAAACTCACTAACTCTACACAGCCTAATTAGAATCCTCGAATTCGAGAAAATTGTTATTCACCCATTTCTACTTAGAACGGTATCAATTCTATCTTGCGTACTATATGACCTACTTGGTTACGATTTTTGAAAATAATTTACTCAGTGGTATGATTAAAAAATAATTAAACTTTTGGAAATATATTTATTATAAAATATATCTCTTTTTTCTTTCTGGAGAATATAGCAAGAGTCAGAATTTAATTGAATTTGTTTTTCTCCCTATATTTAATAATTTTTATTTAAAAAACTACTTAACATATTTTACTGAAATTTTTTTTTATATATTTTATGGGATAATTTGAATATTTCCTACAACTTTCGAAGCAATTTGTGAATTTTAAATTTGCTTAAAAAATGTTTGAAAAATTAGGTCTCATAGGGTTCAATGTATTTTATTTTTTCAACCCGGGTTCAATCCAAAACTAATTGGGTGATATTATTCATTTATATTTCCATAGGTCCTACAGACCGTCTAAAAAACATACTAAAATTTCATTTTGAAAAAGTCATTTTTGTGGCAGTTATCGTGCTAACGGACAGATAGACAGAATGAACAGAGTCATAAACACTTTTCGACTGTGTTGTAAAGTGTTAAAAAAATATTTTTGTCATAATTTGTTTCCCACTTTTTAGTTATTTCAAGTTTTAGATTTCTCCCTCATCCGCCCTCTTAATATTACTTTCCTTATATACATTAATGTATAAGGAAAGTATTGTGACGGGGTCGAAAATTCGAATTCGAGTTTTCGACGGGAGAGCACGTTTCAAGCATCCCTGATCACGAATCAAACATTTTTTAAGTGACGTCTGTGTGTGTGTGTGTGTGTGTGTGTGTGTGTGTCAGTGAGGCTGTGGAGACGATAACTGACGAAAGAATGGACCGATTTGAACGAAATTTGGTACAAAAATCACAATCCGTAAACACTGGAAGCCAATTGTTTTTGTACGCAATCGAATGTTCAGAACCCCTATAAATTTTCGAGTGAAATTTTGAAAAAATCGTCAAAAAATCAAAACCTCTAATAAAGTTACGCAAGTCGACATTTCTTATGTAACTTTTCATTAGAAAACGATTGACATAACTTTTAGAACGCTAACATGAACCGTTCACAAGATATTGTACATTTTTAAAAAAAATTATCAAAAAATCGTATAAAAAAATTTCCTATTGAGAAACGTGTTCACTTTTCATATGTAATACCATACGATAAATTGGGTGACATCATTCTCGTGGATCTAGCTCGTTCCATTCATGAAAAAAGATACTTTGAGTAATACTTGTGTATTTGAACGCTAATAGTCATTTATCTGCTGTAAGAATAACTTATTTCTTCGTCCATAACGCTTGGCGAGATTTTGGCGACGAATTTGCTGGAATATCGCCAACTTGGCGACTTTCTTAAATGTTGCTAAATTAACGAAAAATTCGCCAAATGGATAAAAATGACGCTAAATCAATGACGACTCATTGATGATGACGACATGGAAAATGACGACTCATTGACGAAAATTCAATATCTTGGGAAAAATATAAATAACTACTATAAAAATAATCTATTTTTTTTTATTGTAAAAGTAGTAAATTCACTGCATTATATAAGTAAAGTCATGTGCTGCCCACATCAGATTTTTTTTATCGTAATTGACATGCAAACCGATTTAGTATTATTTATTAATTATCAAAATAAAATTTTTAATTAATTTTTACTTTAAGAAAAAAAAAATGGTATGGATTACATTAATCTTCAAAAGCAAAATATATTTTCTTTCACGTTATTATTCTTCCCGCCAACTTCTTCCAAGATATCTTGGCATATCTGACTTAGAATTTTGATATGTCAGAAGCAGGTGTAGACGTCTGCTTTAGTCTTTAGAGCACACTTTCTTTTGAAATTTTTCACAGAAAAAGAAGGTGTTATGTTTATCTCTTAAAAGAGTTGCTCAGGAACCTTGTATTCAAAAGAAGACGAAATGAGCGACTGTCTGACTCTATTAAATATCAAAAATAAAGTTCGGATTAATTCGGAGAGCTTCGGTCTTACGATTGGCGGAGATGTTTATGACGTCACGGAAAAGCAGATGTTTCTCAGTTGCGTCACGGAGGTTTCTCAGAATGGTTACAGTTTAATCTCGACAGCAGCAGTGTTCTATTGCGTGAGGCTTCGTTTTTATTATTTTCGGTTGCTGCATCATGTAGGAAAGGGCATGTTTTTTGGAAGAATTCACGATAAATTTAGATTAAGTGCTTAGGGTAGTCGGTCGAACTTTTTCCTTAGCTAAGGATTATGAAATCTCAGCAAATGCTTACCATTAAACGTTTTAAATTTTTAGGGAAAAGTTTTGAGGCGGATATGGGAAATATGGATGCTCAGCAAAGAGAGCATGCTTTTTCTTACTAATTTTATTAAAAACATATTGGAAATAATTATTTAATGGAAATAATTATTTAATGGAAACAATTATTTATTGTAAATAGTTATTTAATGGAAACAATTATTTATTGGAAATAATTATTTAATGGAAACAATTATTCATTGGAAATAATTATTTAATGGAAACAATTATTTATTGGAAATAATTATGCAATGGAAACAATTATTTATTGGAAATAATTATTGAAACAATTATTTATTGGAAATAATTATTTAATGACGTATTTAAGATGTATTGAGGGTGTATTATGCCCACTTAACGAGCGGAACGCAGTCGCGCTTTTACTCGCGCATCGGCCGATTAAACCTTTTGAAAAGTTGAATGAATGAATTCAATTTTTCCTCGCTTTAAATTCTAGTCAAAGCCGGTTACATTCTCTAGTTAAAAATAAATTTTCCAATATCGCCAGAACAGCTCATGATATGTCTTAAATAATAATATTCATATGGAATTAAAAGTACTTACAATGAGTTTACTTCTTACTTTCCTTATATACATATTATAATGTATAAGGAAAGTATTGTGACGGCGTTGAAAATTTAAATTCGTGTTTTCGACGGGGGAAAACGTTTCAAGCATCGCTAAACTCGAACCAAACGTTTTTGAGGAGATGTATGTGTGTGTGTGCATGTATGTATTTCAGTGAGATTGTGAAAACGATATCTCGCGAACGAATGAAGCAATTCGAACGAAATTTGGTACAAAAATTACAATCAGTAAATAGTTAAAGCCTATTGTTTTTAAATGCAATCGAATGTGCAGAACCCCCCCCCCCTTCCCACCACCATCAAAATTTTGAAAAAAACATCAAATTATCAAAACTTACGTAATTATCAAAACTTACGTTAAAGTTACGTAAATAATAATTTCTTATGTAATTCTTCAATAGAAAATGATTACCATAAACTTTAGAACACTAGCATGAACCGTTCTCGAGATATTGCACACTTTTCAAGTAAATTTATAAAAAAAAATACATAAAATTAAAAATATATTTATCAGCTATTTTGAAATATGTTCACTTTTCATATGTAATATTATGCTATAAATTTGTTATCATCATTCTCGCGGATCTAGCTCGTTCCATGCACGACAGAAGATACTTTGGGTAATAGATTTGTATTAGGACGCCATTAGTTGTTTTTCTACTATAAGAATAACCCATTTCTCTGCCCATAATGCTTGGCGAAATTTTGGCGACGAATTTGGCGGAATATCGCCAACTTGACGGGTTTTATGAATGTTGCCAAATTGACGAAAGTGTCTTTTGATAACAATATCACCAAATTGATAAAAATGTCATCAAATTGATAAAAATGAACCTAAATCAATGAAAATGATAATTAATTGATGAAAATTTATTATTTTGAAAAGAATATAAGAATCTACTATAAGAGAAGATACTTTGGGTAATAATTTTGTATTTGGACGCTATTAGTCGTTTATCTACTATAAGACTACTATTTCTTTGTGTATAACGTTTGGCGAAATTTTAGCGTTGAATTTACCGAAATATCATCAACTTAGCGAGTTTTTTATATGTTACCAAATTGACGGGAATGCCGCCAAATTTATAAAAATGTCGTCAAATTGATCAAAATATAGCCAAATTGATAAAATGGCGGTAAAACATTGAAAATGCCACAAATTGAAGACAATTCAATATCTTGGAAAGAATATTAGAATCTTCTATAAGAATAATCGATTTCTCCGTCTGTAAAGCTTGGCAAAACTTTGACGACGAATTTTGGCGGCATATCACCAACTTGGCAAGTTTTTAAACGTTGCCAAATTGATAAAAATGCGATATATAAGAATGACGACTAATTGATGAAAATTCAATATCTTAGAAAGGAAAAAACGACTATAAGAATAACCAATTTCACCGTCCGTCTGTAATGTTTGACGAAAAATTTGGCTGGATGTCGCGAACCTGGTGACTTTTTAAAATATTGCCAGATTGGCGAAAATGTCGCCAAATTGATAAAATTGTCATCAAATTGATAAAAATTATGCTAAATAGGAGACAATACCTTGCAAATTTTTAATTCCGTCATATGACGGGTATACCTTCTAGTATATAAGAAATGCGATTCTCTCCCTTTGTTTGTAATACTTAACGATACATATGGAGAACTTGGAAAAAATCTAGCGAAATATCGCTAATATGGCCAATATGGCGATATTTAGCCCCAGATTGATGATATATATGTATCGTCAAATTTGCAAAAATAACGCCAAGATAATGAAACTGACGCCTAATTGATGAATTTGTTATTAACATATTTTAATATATGCTAATTATATTGATTATTGAGGATGCTATCAATATTGATAGTTGTTATTTTAGAGTTGCATGAAATAGAAGTTAATTGGGTAGAAAAATAGCTTTACATGTTGTCATCCAAGCACCAAATGTACAATTCAAAGTTACAAACACGGTGTCGTGGATCTTTTAATCATATTTTAACTGTGAAAGAAGTAAATTTATTGCATTATATAAGGAAAGTCTTGTGCTGTCCACATCAGATTTTTTATAACAATTGGTATCAGATTCATGGCTCCAATTTAAGTTATAGGACTTAAACCACTTTTACATGATCAAGAGGTAGTACGAAAATTAAATTTCGTTAAATAACATCTGCATTCCAAAACTTACTACATATCTATCTTTTACAAAATTTTATACTATCCTCAATTGCCCTTCAAATGATTTTATTAATGATATCTCGGGTAATTTTGATCGGCAATGGACGATAGGACTTTTTTGTCTGACTTATTAGATTATGGAAAATATATTTATAATTTAAAAAAAAAATTCCTATGGGAGCCCATATAAAAAGTTACAATTTGTACATTTTTACTAAAAGGCGTCACATGATCAAAATTTGTATTCGGTTATAGCCTGCTTTAATCAAAGAATTTCTTAAATTGAAACTATGGGTCTACGACTAATCATTTAAGTGATATATAGTTCATTTAAAAAAGCCCTATTCTTATATCTTTTTGAAATACCCTACTCTTGTATCTTTTTGAAACACCTCAACTCTTGTATCATTTTGATACACCATTACTCTTGTACTTTTTTGATAAACCCCTACTCTTGCATCTTTTTGAAATACCTTGAATATTGAGTAAATATTATAAAAATAATGATTATAGGATATGTAAGATTTTATTACATGTTCTAAACGTATTTTCCTTTCAAATATTCTTACATGATTTTTCTTGGAAGTTCCTCAATATTTCTTCACCTTTTCCAGCGATAGTTTATTTTTGCTTATTCTTTGCAGAAACAGTGTTAGAGAAGTTTATTTAACGTTGGCCAGGGACTTAACCAAGAAGGAATAAATTTATGGCTCTTAAATTTTCCGAAAAGTTCTTTCAGTTCCGACGGTTCAAGAAATAGTCGGGTTCTTTTATAATTTAGTAAAATGAATAATTCACGCTCCCATTGCAGATAACCACATCCATCCATGATTTTCTTATTTTTATATTCTCTTCAGCATGGGGTAGCCGATATCTGTATTGGCAGAAAAATAAAATAATAAAATAATAATAAAAATCTGATGTCGGCAGAACATGGCTTTCCTTATATAATGCAATGAATTTACTACTTTTACAATTAAAAAAAATGTTATTCTTATAGTAGGTACTTATATTCTTTCCAATATAGTAAATTTTCTTCAATTAGTCGTTATTTTCATTGATTTAGCGTCATTTTTATCCATTTGGCGAGATTTTCGTTAATTTGGCAACAATTAAAAATGTCGCCAAGTAGGCGACATTCCACCAAATTTGTAGCCAAAATCTCGCCATGCGTTATGGACGGAGAAATAAGTTATTCTTACTATTGGATAAATGACTATTGGCGCTCAAATACAAAAGTATTACACAAAGTATCTTTTCTCGTGAATGGAATGAGTTAGATCCACGAGAATGATGTCACCCAATTTATCGCATGATATTACATATGAAAAGTGAACATGTTTCTTAACAGTTAATATATTTTTTTAATTTATGGGATTTTTTGATAAATTCATTTGAAAAATGTGCAATATCTCGAGAACGGTCCACGCTAGCGTTCTAAAGTTTATGTCAATCGTTTTCTAAGAAAAAATTACATAAGAAATGTCTATTTTCGTAACTTTATTAAAGGTTTTGATTTTTTGATGATTTTTTCAAAATTTCACTCGAAAATTTAGGGGGGTTCTGAACATTCGATTGTGTTTTAAAACAATAGGCTTCCAGTATTCCCGGATTGTAATTTTTGTACTAAATTTCATTCGAATCGCTCTGTTCGTTCGTGAGATATTGTCTCCGCAAACTCACTGACACACACACACGCACACACACACATACTTTCACACACACGCACACATACTTTCACACACACACACACACACATACACATACTTTCACACACACACACACACACACACACACATACTTTCACACACACACACACACAGCCATTACTTCAAAAATGTTCGATTCGTGATCAGGGATGCTTGAAACGTGCTCTCTCGTCGAAAACTCGAATTCGAATTTTCGACCCCGTCACAATACTTTCCTTATCCATATATATAAAATTGAAAATATGTCTGTCTGTCTGTCTGTCTGTTTGTCCCATCATCACGGGAGAACGGCTGAACCGAATTTGATGAAATTTTATGGATAGCCTGGAAATAGTCTCACTTAAAATTAGTCTATGTTTGGAGTTTCTACGATCAGTGGTTCTCGAGATATTAGTAAAAAACGACATTTTCGTTTGTCTCATCATCACGGGAGAACGGCTAAATCGACTTTGATGAAATTTTGTGGATAGCCTTGAAATTTTGTGGATAGCCCCCCATAAATTTAGCCCAAATTTCGAGTATCTAAGGCCAGTAGTTGTCGAGATATTAATGAAAAACGAAACTTTTTCCTAGGAGTTCTACTCTCTAACTCCGTGGTTTATCCAAACGAAAAGCTTGGAAATCGTTTGAAAGTGAATTAAAACTGTATCTCTGAGTTTGATGAGAGATTTTTTGCGTTAATTAGTCTTTTCTGAAAACATGAATTGTTTGAAACATGATTTAAATTGGAAATCTATCTCCATGGTTTATTCTTCACAAGCTTTTACTGAACAATGAAAAGTATAAAGAAATAAATATGGTTATTTAATTTCGCAGTTTATGAGGAAGATTCTATCTTATATCATGTTACTCAGAAACGCAATAAAATTAAATCTGTCTGTTAATTTTAATAATTATTTTTTCGATTTGAATAATAAATAAATGGATATAAAAATATATTTTAGAAAAGAACGATTTGATTTTTCTTATAGCATTTTTGACTGGATAATATCAATTACGGTCTTCAGGTTTAAACATTATTATTATTGATATTTTCAAGTTATTATGCAATTGTTTTATTATGACAAAAATTGTTTAAACTCATATATTGTGCGTTGTACGAGTAATCTTCTACAAATACACGGGTATATATTTTAATCTACCAGAATATAAGTAGTATAGGTATATTGGCATACGTTTTGATATATATTGGCATATATTGGAATCAATTACGACCTTCTGGTATAATGAGTACGGGGATTATTGATATTTTCAATTTATTACGTCATCTCTTTTATTTTGGCAAATATTTTTGAGACTTATATTGTAATACGGGTAATCTTCTACTAACACACTGGCATATTTTCTAATCTGCGACAATATAAGTAGTACGGGGTTGAATATATTGATTCAATTCCTTTTTAACACTTTACAACATAGTTGAAAAGTGTTTATGACTTTGCTCATTCTGTCTGTCTGTCTGTCTGTCTGTCCGTTAGCACGATAACTGCCGTAAAAATGACTTTATCAAAATAAAATTTTAGTATGTTTTTCAGACGGTCTGTGGGACCTATGGGAATATAAATAAATAATATCACCCAATTAGTGTTTTATTGAATCCGGGTTGAAAAAATGAAATATATTGAACCCTATGGGACCTAATTTTTCAAACATTTTTTAAGCAAATTCAAAATTCATAAATTGCTTCTAAATTTTTAGAAAATATTCACATTATCCCATAAAATATATAAAAAAAAAATCAGTAAAATATATTAAGTAGTTCTTTAATTAAAAAGTATTTAATATAGGGAAAAAAACCAAATTCAATTAAATTCTGACTTTTAGGATATCCCCCAGAAAGAAAAAAAATATATATATTATATAATAAATATCTTTCCAAGAGTTTAATCATTTTGTATATGAGAGGCTTCACATTTTAAAATAAATTTGGTAGATAGCAATTTTTCAAATTTTTTTTTAATTTTATATAACTCTTCATGATATACTTATTTGATGGCATTTTTAATGCACTTTCCTACGTCCTAGAGAGTTAAAATTTGGTACACAGCTTAAATTTGTTGAACGTTTTATTCAACAAAAATTTGGTGGTCTTTAAATATAGATCATACATTTTTTTCGAAATGGCTTGCAAATAATCCCCGTTCACTTCTATAAATCATTGTTGTAATATTTTTCAAAATTCTGATGTGGACAGCACATGTCTTTCTCAGCAGACTCATATTCTCTCACGTTCTCTTTATTTCTTCAATAATAATTTGAATTTATCTGTACAAAATAACAGCCATAAGTATTTTAAATGACATTGAATTTCCACTTTAAACTTAAATTTGGTTCTCATTTGATAGCTGGACTTATTGTCAAAGGTGGCGTAGCGAAAACGCGAAAAAATTAGAATATCTCAAGAACGGCTAGTCCTAGAGTAATGGGGTTAGTCTTATTATTTTTTTTGTCAAAAATCACGTATAAAATAGGAATTTAATTGATATAATTGAGCACACGTAGTCTTTTATTTTTATATTTAACGATTTTTGCGGGTCATTTCGCAAAAATAGCCCGTTCCTTTTTCCCGAATCGTACTAGAATAACCTACAAATGATTTATATACCAAATATTGTTAAATTTGGTATATAAATCACTTGTAGGTTATTGAAATATTATACACCAAATTTTGTTAAATTTGTTCTATTAGTTTTTAGCTAGATTGGATAAAGGCAATTTCTGACGGCCATTTCGCAAAGAAGGCAGATTCTTTTATTACGAATCGTACTATGATCTAATGAACATCAGGATTTCCCACAAAAAACATACCTACCAAATTTTATGAAATTCGGTCCATTAGGTTTTCAATTAGAGTGGATGTAATATCCACACTGACACACAGAAACATACACAGATACACCCTTACACACACAGACATCTTCCTAAAAATAGTTTTTTCGTGTTCTAGAAGTCCCAAAACGTGTAGATCTTTCGAAAATTCGAGTTCCGATCTTCGGCACGATTCCAATACTTTGAATACACACACACACACACACACACATATATTATCTGTGTATCTGTGTATTATCTGTGTATCTAAATTCCGTGCTTATGCAATTACAATAGTTGTGATTTTAAATGATCCCTAAACTTTTATTATTTCTTCAACGAAGCCAAATTTTAACTTATGCAGAATGCAAATATCTCAAGCGATTGTAAGATGAGTTACACAAGAATTGCTGAATTTTTTTCACACAAAATTATTTAGCTCTGGAGTCTGCAATACAAGTTATATGAATGAAATATTCATTGATTTTGCTTAGAGAATCAGATGATTTATATTTCGATACAGTTTTAAATATCTAAGTATAGTAACTTACTGTAGTACTGTGATAATTTAAAATATATCACCACTGAATGTAACACATTTTAGAAATTTTTAAATGAAATTGCACTTCAGTTGGAAAGTTTTTCATAATCAATGCTTATGCATTATTGATCTTTCTTGTTTTTTGTAAATTTGCTTACAAAAGGGGCCAGGATGTTTTATTCTTTAGATCTGCCCGTGGAGATAATTTTGAATAGTGAGAACATATATTCTTAAGCTTCTCTTTAGGATTAATAAATTTAATATTTTAACAGAATTTGCACATGATTGCGAATTATAAGTTTCTTTATATTATATACTCCGTACGAAGAACGGGTATGCTGCTAGTGCATTATATATATAAGGAAAGTAATAATAGTAATAAAAATCTGATGTGGGCAGCACATGACTTTCCTTATATTCCGCAACGAATTTGTTACTTTTACATTAAAAAAAAATATGTTATTCTTATAGTAAATACTTATATTCTTTCCGAGATATTGAATTTTCGACAATTAGTCGTTATTTTCATTGGTTTAGCGTCATTTTTATCCATTTGGCGAGATTTTCTTTAATTCTGCAACATTTAAAAATGTCGCCAAGTTGGCGACATTCCGTCAAATTCTTCGCCAAAGTCTCGCCAAGCGTTATGGATGGAGAAATAAGTTATCCTTATAGCAAATAAATGACTATTGGCGTTCAAATACAAAAGTATTACTCAAAGTATCTTTTCTCATGAATGGAACGAGCTAGATCCACGAGAATGATGTCACCAAATTTATCGCATGATATTACATATGAAAAGTGAACATGATTTTCAACAGTTAATATATATTTTTTTTAATTTATGGGATTTTTTGATAAATTTATTTGAAAAATGTACAATATCTGGAGAACGGTTTATGCTAGTGTTCTAAAGTTTATGTCAATTGTTTTCTAAGGAAAAATGACATAAGAAATATCTATATGCGTAACTTTATTAAAGGTTTTGATTTTATGTTATTTTCAAAATTTCATTCGAAAATTTAAGAGTGTTCTGAACATTCAATTGTATTTAAAAGTAATAGGTTTCTAGTATTTACGGATTGTAATTTTTGTACCAAATTTCCTTCGAATCGCTCCATTCGTTTGTGAGATATCGTCTCCACAGACTCACTGACACACACACACACACACACACACACACACACACACACACACACACAGACAACACCTCAAAAATGTTCGATTCGTGATCAAGAATGCTTGAAATGTGCTCTCCCGTCGAAAACTCGAATTCGAATTTTCGACTCCGTCATAATACTTTCCTTTAGTTGCTCAAGTCCTCAGGATGAGTCGGACGGTCTGCGTCTTCAACAATACTTTTCTTATACATATATTACGTATAAGACCGACACATTTAGTCGAACCTCAACTTTCTTAAAGATTAGGCATCTACACGAGGATGCTAACGACGAGACTCATACTAACTGAACCCGCCAATAGAGGCTTTCTCTGAGTATGGAATTACCTATTTTTAACAGAATGCTTATAATGATAAAATAATCGTACATTTAAAAAAAATCAAAGGGATATCTATAAAATTCACAAAGTAAATTTTGCATTTTAAACAACAGTTAATATCGCGACAGATATCTCGTTTCGCCTTTCCTCGCTCTTGTAGTCGGAAAATCGTCTGCTCGGTAAATTTTATTTGAAAATTAGCAGTATACCCGTTCTTCGTACGGAATATATAACATAAGGAAACTTAAAATTCATAATTATGTGCAAATTCCTATAGTATTCTAAATCAAAACATTTTATTAAAATATTTAATTTAATTCTCCTAAAACGAAGTATATCTGTTCTCACTTTATACAAATTTATCTTCACAGGCAGATTTGAAGAATAAAGCATCGAGGTCCCGTTTGCAAACAAGTTCAAGCAACAGAAAAGAGTCTTTGTGAGTTTGTGTCGAGCTTGTGGAGTTAATTCGATGCTTTTATAGTGGATTTCGTTTGGGTGTAATGAGCACGAGAGGTTATATTCGCGTAGCCGTGATTTATGTGTCATTTTAAGTAAGTTGTTTGATGGTATAAGAAATACAAGTTAAGTTTGTTATCTCGTGAGAAGCTTTAGTATTTAAATTCAATAAATATGCATTTGGCTTTTGAAAATGTCTGTGTATAATATCCTGTCTTTTGGAATAATATTTGCTTTTCAGCAGGACTGATTTTAAACTTTGGTTACTTCAGGTTTAAGATTTGACTTTAAGATCCCCATGAGCACATACATACACATATTGGGCTCAAAAAGCCCTTGAAACGATCTACACACCTAATTTTCATATGCCTGTTTTCTTTAAAAAAGTATTAAAAAATTATATTTTTCACAATAACACACCTCATATGCACATACACGCACGTTAAATATCATACTTCATATTCACATGCACAAACAAGGAGTGAACAGTATTGGAGTATTCTTTCTAAAACTGTTCAAATCGGGTTCAGGAGGTCTTAAAACGTGCTTATTCGTCAAAATCTAGTATCTTCGGGGGGAAAACGATTATTTTTTTTTTATACAATAGTTAATTTTCTATTCAATAATTAAAAAATAATATGAAATTTAAAATTAAAATTGCCTCACTTAAGCAATTTAGTAAAAGACAGTGCATGGGAATGGAAGGGGAGAGGGGAGGCTTTGATATCGCTCGGAGCTCGAAAATCCAGTACCCAATTATCTACCAGATTTTAAAATTTAAATCTTGAAATAAATTGCTGGAGTGAGGAAGGTTGGGGGTGGGGAATCCAAGAAATGCTCGCGAAGACAATGACTCAGAAAAGTGAACGGAAGATCTGAAAATATTGTTCCACCGGATGTTTGTTACGCCGAACGTCGGCCGGAAGGAAGTAGATTTCCTTTCGCACAAAAACTCCAAAAAAAGTTATTCTCCCGCCACTTCGCTCTTGCGTCCTCCAACTTACTACTACGATAGGTTGTAAGTTTTCTCTTTTTTTTTTTTTTTTTCGTCTTTTTTCTTTTCAACAAAGGAATGAAACTTTATCTGGCAAGCTACAGGGAAATTTCGGTGAGCAGCGAGATTGAGTTGGTCTCGTGACGAATGAAATATGTTTCATGTTTCCCCAAAAAGACGCAATTAAGCGAGGGGGGTAGGGGGGGGGGTTCCAGCAGCTCTTGCCTGGTACCAAAAATTTTCAGACATATCTCCTCGCAATGTAGTAATTTGAGATTTCTTTACTGAAAAGAAGAAAAATGCACGAATATAAAAAATCGGCTATGGCTCCAGCCCGTTGGAGCCGAAATGGTTTTGTGTGAATAACATTTTTTAAAATAAAACTCAACTTGTCTAATATCGAAAGAAGAAAAACTCGATCCAAAACCTGGCTATATATCCTTAGGCTTTTAAAGAGCTATAAATTCTTAGTTATTTTTTATAGCTATAATTTTTAATTTCTAAGATATAAGCATTACAAACTTGAAAAACGTAAAATTATCATAGTTCTTCGACTTGACAAGACGGTGGATTACTCGAAAACTATAAGAGCTTTTTTTTTTTATATAAAATAAATATAGATTTAGAAACTGAATTTCCTCATACATATTTATATCGCTTGCTATGCAGGTATATCTATCTTTTATAGTTCCGAAAATATTCCGAGTAGAGGTAAAAAAATAAAATAAAAAATATTAAATAATAAAAAATTAGAAAATAAAACTTACTCGGAGATCTACGTTTTTTCGAAAGCAAAAGTTTAAAATATTAAAATATTGAAATTATATTCATATATTCATAATCTCAACCCTGTTTTTGACAAAAAAAAAAGATTATTTACTTTTTATCTATTAGATTCGAGAGTATAAACGTCCATTTTCGCAACGTTCCGTTTTTTCCTCTAGAGAAACCCCAACCATGGATGTCATTCACAGCAAAAGAAAAACAAAGAAAAGCTGTTTTCTTTTAGGGCAAACACAAAACTTTCTGCGCTAAGCAAACTTTTAACAGGAGATTTTCTAGAGTCTCACAGACATTTTTCTTACAGAAGACTAACTCCCTGGGTTTTGCATCTCTGGTATCTATAGTTTAAACAATCTTCCCACAACACAATGTAGTAATAGTCATTTTCTTAACATTTCTTTACTAGAAAAAAAAGAGGAATCAGAAAAAATCAGTTGTTCTTTTTTACGAAACGCAAAACTTTCTCAGCGCAGAAAACTTTTTACAAGAGATTTCCTGGCGTCGTACAAACATTCTGCCCAGAGAAGATTCTTTTTGTTCGACAGTACCTATTTTGTTCGACAGTTCGATTTGGGCTCCATAGGATTCGGAAAACATCTTCACAATGTAGTAATTTCCTTAAAATACCTTTACTAAGAAGAAGAAAAAGGTAAGAAATTAAAAGAAGAATGAAAGGGCAGTTATTTACTTTTAGAAAACACAAAACTTTCTGAGCTAAAAAAACTCTTAATAATATGCTATCAAGAGTCACACCGACATACTACTCACAGAAGACATCAGATCCATATATAAGACTTGAGTTTCACTCGGAGCACACAATCACTACAATAATTCGGTTTTTTTACTTTTAACTCCATAAAGTAACATGTGCTAGCTCACCTCTTTAAAGCTAATTTCGTTTCCTCATATTTTTGTATATTAAAAAATGTATTGATTTCCAGAAAATTTTCAAATTCAACATTTTGAAGGAAAAAGAACGTTTTAAGACCGTTTGAATTAAAACATTTTTAACTATAATTATACGGTAATCACTATAATTATCACTGCACCAATCATAAAATTATCCGTTTTTTTTTTTTACTTTTAACTCCATAAAGTAATATTTGCTAGCTCACTTTTAAAGCTAATTTTATTTCCTCATATTACTTTCCTTATATACATAATGTATAAGGAAAGTATTGTGACGGGGTCGAAAATTCGAATTCGAGTTTTCGACGGGAGAGCACGTTTCAAGCATCCCTGATCACGAATCAAACATTTTTGAAGTGATGTCTGTGTGTGTGTATGTGTGTGTGTGTGTGTATGAAAGTATGTGTGTGTGTCAGTGAGTCTGTGGAGACGATAACTGACGAACGACTGGACTGATTCGAACCAAATTTGGTACAAAAATCACAATCCGTAAGCACTGGAAGCCTATTGCTTTTATATGCAATCGAATGTTAAGAACCCCCCTAAATTTTCGAATGAAATTTTGAAAAAATCGTCAAAAAATCAAAACCACTAATAAAGTTACACAAATAGACATTTCTTATGTAATTTTTCATTAGAAAACGATTGACATAAATTTTAGAACGCTAACATGAACCGTTCTCGAGATATTGTTCATTTTTAAAAAAAAAATTATCAAAAAGTCATATAAAAAAAAATCCTATTGAGAAACATGTTCACTTTTCATATGCAATACTATCCGATAAATTGGGTTACATCATTCTCGTGGAACTAGCTCATTCCATTCATGAAAAAAAATACTTTTAGTAATACTTTTGTGTTTGAACGCCAATAGTCATTTATCTGCTGTAAGAATAACTTATTTCTTAGTGCATAACGCTTGGCGAGATTTTGGCGACGAATTTGGCGGAATGTCGCCAACTTGGCGACTTTTTGAAATGTTGCCAAATTAACGAAAATCTCGCCAAATGGATAAAAATGACGACTAATTGTCGAAAATTTAATATCTTGGAAAGAATATTAGTATCTACTACATGAAAAACCTACTTTTTTTACTGTAAAAGTAGTAAATTAATTACATTATATAAGGAAAGTCATGTGTTGCCCACATCAGATTTTTTTTGTATAGTAAACAAGAAAGATCAATCATGCTTAAAGCATTGATTATGAAACACTTTCCAACTTCAATGCAATTTTATTTAAACATCTCTAAAATGCAATACATTCCTCGGTAATATTCTAAAACTTATCACAATACTACATTAATTTATTATATATGAAAACTTAAAAGTTCATCCAAAAAAATGAACTTCGTTCAAATGACGGTATTGAAATATAAATTGCCTGGTTTAAACATCTCTAAAATGCGATACATTCCTCGGTAATATTTTTAAAATTATCATAATACTACGATAATTTATTATATTTGAAAACTTCATCGAAAACAACTGAAATTCATTCAAATGACGTCATAGAAAAAATAACACCCCTGGCTCTCTCTATAAAAGCAGCATTTCATTCATAAACATTTCCCATTCATTTCATTCATCACAGTACTAAAATAATTTATTTTATTTAAAAACTTAAGACCATGAAGGTACAAGTAATTTAACTCTATGCTTAAAACTTCATCGAAAAAAATCGTCCTTCTCTCAGTGAAATCAATGAATATTTCATTCATATCAGCTATGCAGACTCAATGAGCTAAATAGTTTTGTGTTAAAAAAATACAGCAATTCTTATACAACTCATTCTACATATTTTGCTGTTTACTTTTTACATAAGTGAAAAATAGGCTTCGTTGTAGAAATAAGCAAATTTGGATGATCATTTAAACTCAAATATATTGTAATTGCGTTGTTTCAGTATGTAGATGCAGCCAACGGCTCTACCGTGCTGAAAACACCGGTTCTCGTTAGATCACCGAAGTTAAGCAGCATCGAGCGCGGTTAGTACTTGGGTGGGTGACCACTTGGGAACACCGCGTACTGTTGCCTCATTTCAGTCGACATGGTGGCCGAATCGCATGAAGGCGAGCGTTTCAAGCGATTGATCGGCCGCCACGTTGTGGGTTCGAGTCCCACGTAAGACATGGATGTTTCTGTTGTTGGGCACAATGTGTTCCCACCCCCACTGGTGCGCTGCGGCAACGTCTTTGACGGCTAAGAGGTTCACTGTTCTGGCCGATGTATAGGCGAAGATGAAAGAGTCAATTCTTGGGCATTGTAAAAAAAAAAAAAAAAAAAAAAAAATATGTTGATGCACAGAATTTAAGCAAAAATAAAGCGGTTTTAGGACGGATACAACACTCAATATGAATTAAAAAGAACTTTAAAAATCACGATTTTGAGACAAGATGGATGCCATATTTCATTTTGAAGTGGGTCACGTGATCTTTTCATATCATGGTCACATGATCGCTTCATATAAGAGGTGTAATTATTATTTTAATTTTTATTTAAAAAACAACTGAATGTATTTTGCTGAAACTTTTTTTATATATTTTATGGAATAATTTGAATATTACCTAAAATTTTCGAAGCAATTTGTGAATTTTAAATCCGCTTAAAAAATGTTTTTTTAAAAAATTAGGACCCATAGGGTTCAATGTATTTCATTTTTTCAACCCGGGTTCAATCCAAAACTAATTGGGTGATATTATTAATTTATATTCCCATAGGTCCTACAGACCGTCTGAACAACACACTAAAATTTCATTTTGCTTAAGTCATTTTTACGGCAGTTATCGTACTAACGGACAGACAGACAGACAAACAGACAGACAGAATAAACAAAGTCATAAACACTTTTCAACTTTGTTGTAAAGTGTTAAAAATGTATTGTTTTCCAAAAAATCGACAAATTCGACATTTTGACGGAAAAGGAACGTTTTAAGGCCGTTTTAATTAGAACATTTTTAACCTATTTCGAACATTATTTGAAATAAAGCTGAGTGTTCGTATGCGTGAAATGTGGATAGGATAACTCAAGAAAGATTGCTCTCATCGTTGCTACATATTATGTGCTATTTTTTATTTTTAGTAATTATCATGGACTCGAATGTCAGAAAATTAAAGTTTAAACACACGCTCTAGTTGTTTTAGTTTCACCTGCAATATTAGACGGCATTTTTCATTTTTAACCTCACGTGGCTAATAGTAGTTCTGCTCTAATGGTTAAACGAAGATTGACATGTCCGTTGCGTGCACGAAATACTCCATTCTCAGTATCAATTTGCTCCAAGAATGGCGGAGAAAGAAAAAAAAAATCGTCCAGGCCAGTGTTTTTATCCTCTCGCTGTTGGCAACAGAAATAACTCGGCTTTGAAAATAGAAATAAGCGCCAGCTCTCGATAAATTTTCAACATGTCACAAAAATATGTCAAGGAAATTGGGTTGAGGAATACATTACAGTTTGGTTAAATAGATTTTTACACCGGGGTCGGAAAAGATGTGCCAGCTCAGCTCCCTGAGTGCGAGAGTACAGAGTTGTAAGCTATTTCAAGAATCCTGGCGTGGTATTGGGTCTGTTACTTTTGTAGTGAGGTAGGTCTATGACATTATTTACGCCGCTGGTTCAAGTTCATTTTAGGGCTGTTCAAAAAATTGTAGACGGTGGCTCTAGACTGATGGAGCCCAAATGGTTTTGAGTGAACAACATCTATTATAAAAAGAAAAAAAAAAATGAATCCAATAAAGTTCAATAAGTTTATTCATTGTTTTCAGTCCTTGTAAGGTTTTCAAAGAGCAGCTGGCTAATATATCAAAATTAGAACCACTCTTTCAAAATAATTCAAAATATTCGAATTTCGAAATTAAAACCACTATATCTCAAAAACTAAGAATTTAACCAAAAACATTCTTCTAGGGCTTGCAAAAAGTTACAAAAATATTTTTGCTTACATATCCAATACTTTTAATTTTCGAGAAATAAGCATTACAGACTTTAAAACTGACCTTTTGACAAGGCGATAATTAAACAAGAAAGATCAATCATGCATAAAGCATTGATTATGAAACACTTTCCAACTTCAATGCAATTTTATATAAACATCTTTAAAATGTGAGACATTCCTCGGTAATATTTTTAAAATTATTGCAATACTACATTGATTTATTATATTTGAAAACTTAGAACTTCATCGAAAAAAATGAGCTTCATTCAAATGACGGCATTTAAATATAAATTGCCTGGTTTAAACATCACTAAAATGCGACACATTCCGCGGTAATATTTTTAAAATAATCGTAATACTACAATAATTTATTTTATTTGAAAACTGAATCGAAAACTAATGAAATTTATTCAAATGACGTCATCGAAATATCAATCGCCTCTATATAAAAGCAGCATTTCATTCATTTACATTTTCCCATTCCTTTCATTCATCACAATACTATAATAACTTATTTTATTTAAGAACTTAAAACCATGGAGGTAC
This sequence comes from Amaurobius ferox, assembly GCA_951213105.1. NCBI lineage: Eukaryota > Metazoa > Arthropoda > Arachnida > Araneae > Amaurobiidae > Amaurobius > Amaurobius ferox. The sequence continues at coordinate 69,695,904 of OX578146.1, read as the reverse complement.
AAGTAATTTAACTCTATGCTTAAAATTTCATCGAAAAAATCGTTTGGTTCTCTGTGTAAATTCAATGAATGTTTCATTCATATTAGCTATATTGCAGACTCTATGAGCTAAATAATTTTGTGTTAAGGAAATGCAGCAATTATTATACAATTAATTCTACATCTTTTGGTGTTTACATTCTCCATAAGGGAAGATTAGGCTTCGTTGTAGAAATAATCAAAGTTTGATAATCCTTTACACTCGAATATATTGTAATTGCGTTGTTTCAGTATGTAGATGCACAGAATTTAAGAAAAAATAAAGCGGATTTAGGACGGATACAACATTAAATATGAATTAAAAAGAACCTTAAAAATCACGATCTTGACACAAGATGGATGCCATATTTTATTTTGAAGTGGGTCACGTGATCTCTTCATATAATGGTTCCGTGATCTCTTCATATAATGGTCAGGGTCACGTGACCTCTTCATATAAAGGGTGTAATTATTATTTTAATTTTTATTTAAATGACTACTGAATATATTTTACTGAAATTTTTTTTTATATATTTTATGGGATAATTTGAATATTTCTTAAAACTTTCGAAACAATTTGTGAATTTTAAATTCGCTTAAAAAATGTTTGAAAAATTAGGTCCCATAGGGTTCAATGTATTTCATTTATTCAACCCGGGTTCAATCCAAAACTAATTGGGTGATATTATTCATTTATATTCCCATAGGTTCCACAGACCGTCTGAACAACATACTAAAATTTCATTTTGATAAAGTCATTTTTACAGCAGTTATTGTGTTAACGAACAGACAGACAGACAGACAGAATGAATGAACAAAGTCATATACACTTTTCATTTGTGTTGTAAAGTGTTAGAAATTGTAAAAACGAATTATTGATCGTGATACTACATTTATCATTGAACATTTTTGTCGCTTACTGTTCATAACTATGTTTTATTGTTTATTTATTTTGTTCATTTAAGTGGATTCAGCAGATATAATCCATTTACAGTAACCACAAATATAAAAAGTATAGAATATACATTACGAAAATACTAAGCAGTAAACATGTCAAGTACACTCATGTCCAGAAGTTAAGCAACAAACGGAAAAATTAGCATATTTGGCAAACAAGACAATATATAGCTACAAAATGTGCATGCGTGACGCAAGGAGAAACTAGCCCGCAGAAAACATTTTTCATGCCGACATCTTTTAACAAGGAAACATGCCGACAACAAAGCCGACAAACCTTTTAACAAGGTATTAGGCTTAAAAACGAACTGATTTGTTCAAAGCCAGTACCTCCGTTTTACGGATTCCAGAAGGAAAATCGAAATACCCAAATTTTGGAAACATGAGTAGACGGCATCATCCGAGTAACGCCAGGCGATGGGAGGTAATAGGGCGCCTCGAAGGGGGCCAGCGACAATCGTAAGTAGCCCCAGCCCTAAATGTCAATCGGTCCGTCATTTGTCGCCTGTGGAACTGGTATCAAAGTGAAGGAACGGGGTCGCGAAGGCTAGTAAGTGGACATCCAAGGGTCACAACCGCTCAGGACGACCATTTTCTGTGTCTGCAAGGTCGTCCGTTTTCTGTGTCTGTAAGTACGACCGTTTTCTGTGTCTGCAAGGACGACCGTTTCCTGTGTCTGCAAGGATGATCGTTTCCTGTGTTCTGCAAGGACGACTGTTTCCTGTGTCTGCAAGGATGATCGTTTTCTGTGTCTGCAAGGACGATCGTTTTCTGTGTCTGCAAGGACGACCGCTTCCTGTGTCTGCAAGGACGACCGTTTCCTGTGTCTGCAAGGACGACCGTTTCCTGCGTCTGCAAGGACGATAGTTTTCTGTGTCTGCAAGAACGATCGTTTCCTGCGTCTGCAAGGACGACAGTTTCCTGTGTCTGCAAGGACGACCGTTTCCTGTGTCTGCAAGGACGATCGTTTTCTGTGTCTGCAAAGACGACCGTTTCCTGTGTCTGCAAGGATGATCGTTTTCTGTGTCTGCAAGGACGACCGTTTCCTGTGTCTGCAAGGACGATAGTTTCCTGTGTCTGCAAGGACGACCGTTTCCTCTGTCTGCAAGAACGATCGTTTTCTGTGTCTGCAAGGATGACCGTTTCCTGTGTCTGCAAAGAGGACCCTTTGCTGTGTCTGCAAGGACGATCGTTTTCTGTGTCTGCAAGGACGATCGTTTTCTGTGTCTGCAAGGACGACCGTTTCCTGTGCCTGCAAAGACGATTGTTTTCTGTGTCTGCAAGGACGATCGTTTTCTGTGTCTGGAAGGACGACCGTTTTCTGTGTCTGCAAGCAAGACGCCACAGGTCAGTCACTGCACACCAGCTTGTTTACGACTTTGCAACGTCGGCAGGAAAAGCGGTATATCGTCAAACTATTCACAGACGGATATGTTTGCAAAGACCAGCGGTTTGCGTCTAACTGACGCCCTCTTAAACTGGGCTTGAGATCACCTCAACTGAACTGAATTGCAATGGGTACTGTGTTCTCCACGGATGAGTCACGGTTTGGTGTACAGAATGATCCCTGGCGGTTATTGGCCTAGAGAAGGCCTGGAACTCGTTATCAAGCTAGTAACACCCGCGAAATGCACGAATACAGAGGTGGTGGTTTGATGGTTTGGGCAGGGATCATGGTCGACTCCCTGCACTGATCTCCACATCTTCCTTCGCGGTAGTGTGACTGTAGTGTGGTATATAGAGATGACATCCTTGCTCAATACCCTCTCCCATTTCTTGCGGCCATGGGTCCTGACGCCATTTTTATGGACGGTACCGCACGAGTTCACGATCATCATATTGACTTGTCAGTACTTAGAATCGGAAACACTGCTTCGTACACATCTAGATAACTCGACTTGGATCCCATCGAACATGTATGGGACATGCTTAGGAGACGTTTAAATTATCTCAATGACCCTCCCTGGAACCTTTACGAGCTAAGAACATGCCTGTTCTGTGAATGGGCACAAATACCTCAAACCGCCATAGATGCTCTTATTCTTGGCGTGAATCGGCGCTGTCGGGCATGTGTTTCCAGCAGAGGTCATCACATTTCGTATTGACAATGAACTGTTTTTGCCACCTAAAAATATATGTTTTTATTTATCTCTAGTATTGAATTTGATAATTATCATTGCATTTCTCCACGCTAGTGTCCTTTGTTATATACCTCATGATATGTGAAAGCACCAATGAATTCGAATCAATACTTTTCTTTTTACCCGCTTTTTTTCACTTTGTTGCTTAACTTTTGGACATGATTAATCGACATTAGGAACGCTCAAAACGCGTATATGAAAGGCAAAAAACCGGTTAAACTTAACAGATCGGATCAATAGTGGGCCATCAGGAGTCGTGATGAATGCAATATTTTATCTATTTTTTATCTCAGAGATGGGTGATACGTCACTGGCCTTATTTTCATATGCTTTTAAATCGTTCGGCAGCATTTAACAGTATTGTGACGTGGCTGAACATCTAGCAACCGATTAGTTAGGATCACCATTTATTACCTTTCGTGTACGTGTTTTATGCATGCTTAGTGTCGACTCCTAATCATTAGGCAATGCTCCACAATTTTGTGAGTTGCTTTCCTCGTCTATCTCGTTTTGTTGCCGGAGCTTTTTAAATTCTCTACTAAGGTCAATTGAATATGGCCACTTTATTATATACAAACCTAGTGTGTACACTCATGGAACTTCCATTACAAAGCTAATGAGGTACTTAAGGAATTTCTTAGGAACATTGTATTACAATAAATAAATAAATAAATAAATAAAAAATAAAGTAAAACCGGTTTTGAAAGCTATGATGATGCATCACTATTTAATCAACAGTTAGTTTGCTATCAACAAAATAATTTTTATTTCGGATTATTTTCGATAGCGTTTTGAACCAATTTCGTCGAATTAACTTTTATTGCTAAATTCTTTAATTGACAAGCAAATTTTCTGCTTACTGCAGTTGAGTTTCTTCATCATACAGACTGCTGTATATATTTTACAGTGTATAAAAGCGTAATACTCGGGCTTTATAAAAATATCCAGAACAAATAGATGCAAATCATTCTCGTTGAAGTTTCGCATGCGAATTTTGAGTTAAATCTCTCAGCAAGAGTATTATTTTATTGAAATAAGTTCTGTTGCTACTAAAATTGCATTTAAAATCTGAAATAATAAGAAAAAAAAACCTGCAAATCGGAAAGAGGGAAAAAAGACTCAAGGAATGTAAATCTTGTACCCTTTCGTCAGATGTACATATTCTCTCCATCACAACTTAGATAATGGAAATCGATTGAAGATGTTAAAATATAAAATAAATGTTTAGACGGAAACCTGCCGTCGAACCTGCTGGCAGTGGAAAATGCCTCAAAGTTTTCCAAATAGTAAACACAACAAAGATGCGTACGTTATTGACGAAGATCTGAGCTGATAAAGCTGGAACATATTCAAATTCTGCCTGAGAGAAGCACGCTTAAGACAATTTATTTATTTAAGGGAGTTTAGGTTAATGCATGAAAAGGAGGATGAAAGAAAATTTAAGCAATCCAAAAGTATTTTTATTGTTGACTATCCAGATTCTCGAGATTTTGAAGGATAAAAATATATATTAAAAATCTGATGTGGACAGCACATGACTTTCTTTATATAATGCATGAATTTACTACTTTTACAGTAAAAAAAAATAAGTTATTCTTATAGTAGATACTTATATTCTTTCCAAGATATTGAATTTTTCCTCAATTAGTCATCATTTTCATTGATTTTGCGTCATTTTTATCCATTTGGAGAGATTTTCTTTAATTTGGCAACATTTAAAAAAGTCGTTAAGTTGGCGACATTCCGCCAAATTCGTTGCCAAAATCACCAAGCGTCATTGACAGAGAAATAAGTTATTTTTATAGCAGATAAGTGATTACAGGCTTTCAAATACCAACGTATTACTCAAAGTATCTTTTCTCACGAATGGAACGAGCTAGATCCACGAGAATGATGTTACCCAATTTATCGCATGATATTACATATGAAAAATGAACATGTTTCTCAACAGTTAATATATTTTTCTTAATTTATGGGATATTTTGGATAAATTTGAAAAATGTGTAATATCTCGAGAACGGTTCGAACTAGCGTTCTAAAGTTTATGTTAATCGTTTTCTAAAGAAAATTTTTATAAGAAATGTCTATTAGCGTAACTTTATTAAAGGTTTTAATTTTTCGATGAGTTTTTCAAAATTTCACTCGAAAATTTAAGGGGATTCTGAACATTCGATTGCGTTTGAAAACAATAGGCTTCCAGTATTCACGGATTGTAATTTTTGTACCTAATTTCGTTCGAATCGGTCCATTCGTTAGTTATCGTCTCCACAGACTCACTGGCACACACACACACACACATACTTTCACACACCATACACACATACACACAGAGAGCCATCACCTCGAAAACGTCTGATTCGTGTTCAGGGACGCTTGAAACGTGATATCCCGTCGAAAACTCGAATTCGAATGTTCGACCCCGTCACAATACTTTCCTTATGCGTTATATGTATATAAGGAATGTAAAAATATATTAAAAAATATACATTAAAAATATATTAAAAAATATACATGAAAAATATATTAAAAAATATATTAAAATATAAAAAAAAAAATGCTTGCCGAATGTGAGATGAGCGAATATCACTCTCTTTGAATTCGAATATCGAATTCGAATAATAACCAGAACTCGAATGTTTGAATAGTCTAAGTGTTATATTAAATTGTTAATACGTAATATTGTATTAATTATTGTTAGTAAATAAATTAATGAGGCGAAATACAAAGGTTAAATGTGTAATAAAGCCGCATCCATTGAGAAATAAAACTTTTTATTTTAAGCTTTAATTATTTTGCAGAATCTGCTAGAGTATCCTGACTTTTTATTCCGGAACCTGCTGTTAAACATGGCCCGATATTTGAAGTATTCGAATTTCTTCTAGTGACGAATACCTCAAATACCTCAAATAATGAATACCTCTCGAATATCTTTTAGCATCCGAGGTATTCGAGCATTCGCGGTTAGTATTCATCCATCTCTAGAATATATTATTTCGAATACCTAAAATATCGTCATGGTGCGACGTGAAAGGAGCGTGTAAGGAGCTGGAATTGATGTAAGGAGCTGGATTTGATATAAGGAGCTGGAATTGATGTAAGGAGCTGGAATTGAAGTAAGGAGCTGGAATTGAAGTAAGGAGCTGGAATTGATGTAAGGAGCTGGAATTGATATAAGGAGCTGGAATTGATATGAGCTGGAATTGATGTAAGGAGCTGGAATTGATATAAGGAGCTGGAATTGATGCAAGGAGCTGGAATTGATGCAAGGAGCTGGAATTGATGTAAGGAGCTGGAATTGATGTAAGAAGCTGGAATTGATGTAAGGAGCTGGAATTGATGTAAGGAGCTGGAATTGATGTAAGGAGCTGGAACTGATGTAAGGAGCTGGAATTGATGTAAGGAGCTGGAATTGATGTTAGGAGCTGGAATTGATGTAAGGAGCTGGAATTGATGTAAGGAGCTGAAATTGATGTAAGGAGCTGGAATTGGTGTTAGGAGCTGGAATTGATGTAAGGAGCTGGAATTGATGTAAGGAGCTGGAATTGATGTAAGGAGCTGGAACTGATGTAAGGAGCTGGAATTGATATAAGGAGCTGGAATTGATGTAAGGAGCTGGAACTGATGTAAGGAGCTGGAATTGATGTAAGGAGCTGGAATTGATGTAAGGAGCTGAAATTGATGTAAGGAGCTGGAATTGATATAAGGAGCTGGAATTGATGTAAGGAGCTGGAACTGATGTAAGGAGCTGGAATTGATATAAGGAGCTGGAATTGATGTAAGGAGCTGGAACTGATGTAAGGAGCTGGAATTGATATAAGGAGCTGGAATTGATGTAAGGAGCTGGAACTGATGTAAGGAGCTGGAATTGATATAAGGGGCTGGAATTGATGTAAGGAGCTGGAACTGATGTAAGGAGCTGGAATTGATGTAAGGAGCTGGAATTGAAGTAAGGAGCTGGAATTGAAGTAAGGAGCTGGAATTGATGTAAGGAGCTGGAATTGATATAAGGAGCTGGAATTGATATGAGCTGGAATTGATGTAAGGAGCTGGAATTGATATAAGGAGCTGGAATTGATGTAAGGAGCTGGAATTGATGCAAGGAGCTAGAATTGATGTAAGGAGCTGGAATTGACGCAAGGAGCTGGAATTGATGTAAGGAGCTGGAATTGATGTAAGGAGCTGGAATTGATGTAAGGAGCTGGAACTGATGTAAGGAGCTGGAATTGATATAAGGAGCTGGAATTGATGTAAGGAGCTGGAATTGATGTAAGGAGCTGGAATTGATGTTAGGAGCTGGAATTGATGTAAGGAGCTGGAATTGATGTAAGGAGCTGAAATTTATGTAAGGAGCTGGAATTGGTGTTAGGAGCTGGAATTGATGTAAGGAGCTGGAATTGATGTAAGGAGCTGGAAGTGATGTAAGGAGCTGGAACTGATGTAAGGAGCTGGAATTGATGTAAGGAGCTGGAATTGATGTAAGGAGCTGGAACTGATGTAAGGAGCTGGAATTGATATAAGGAGCTGGAATTGATGTAAGGAGCTGGAACTGATGTAAGGAGCTGGAATTGATGTAAGGAGCTGAAATTGATGTAAGGAGCTGGAATTGATATAAGGAGCTGGAATTGATGTAAGGAGCTGGAACTGATGTAAGGAGCTGGAATTGATATAAGGAGCTGGAATTGATGTAAGGAGCTGGAACTGATGTAAGGAGCTGGAATTGATATAAGGAGCTGGAATTGATGTAAGGAGCTGGAACTGATGTAAGGAGCTGGAATTGATATAAGGGGCTGGAATTGATGTAAGGAGCTGGAACTGATGAAAGGAGCTGGAATTGATGTAAGGAGCTGGAATTGAAGTAAGGAGCTGGAATTGAAGTAAGGAGCTGGAATTGATGTAAGGAGCTGGAATTGATATAAGGAGCTGGAATTGATATGAACTGGAATTGATGTAAGGAGCTGGAATTGATATAAGGAGCTGGAATTGATGTAAGGAGCTGGAATTGATGCAAGGAGCTGGAATTGATGTAAGGAGCTGGAATTGACGCAAGGAGCTGGAATTGATGTAAGGAGCTGGAATTGATGTAAGGAGCTGGAATTGATGTAAGGAGCTGGAACTGATGTAAGGAGCTGGAATTGATATAAGGAGCTGGAATTGATGTAAGGAGCTGGAATTGATGTTAGGAGCTGGAATTGATGTAAGGAGCTGGAATTGATGTAAGGAGCTGAAATTGATGTAAGGAGCTGGAATTGGTGTTAGGAGCTGGAATTGATGTAAGGAGCCGGAATTGATGTAAGGAGCTGGAATTGATGTAAGGAGCTGGAACTGATGTAAGGAGCTGGAATTGATATAAGGAGCTGGAATTGATGTAAGGAGCTGGAATTGATGTAAGGAGCTGGAATTGATGTAAGGAGCTGAAATTGATGTAAGGAGCTGGAATTGGTGTTAGGAGCTGGAATTGATGTAAGGAGCTGGAATTGATGTTTGGAGCTGGAATTGATATAAGGAGCTGGAATTGATGTAAGGAGCTGGAATTGATGTAAGGAGCTGGAATTGATGTTAGGAGCTGGAATTGATGTAAGGAGCTGGAATTGATGTAAGGAGCTGAAATTAATGTAAGGAGCTGGAATTGGTGTTAGGAGCTGGAATTGATGTAAGGAGCTGGAATTGATGTAAGGAGCTGGAATTGTTGTAAGGAGCTGGAATTGATGTAAGGAGCTGGAATTGATGTAAGGAGCTGGAATTGATGTTAGGAGCTGGAATTTTTACTTTTCAGGATGATACCATGTAAGATGCATCCATTTTGGTCCAACTTGCAATAGTGGTTTGATATGTCTAGGACGCGCACATGGTCCAGGAGTGGCTCATGAAATTAACACAACAGGGGAAGGATTGTTTAGGCAAATTAAAAGCTGATTGAAAACTTCTTGTTCATGACATGAAAAACTTAAAAGTGTGCTCCTTTGATGGAGCATCTAATATGTCGGAATGCTAAAATGAGTTACAGCCACAGCTCAAAGCTGATAATTTGTAGCGATCAAACTTTATGGTTTAGTTAAGTCGCGGCAGTGTTTATTTCAGACTTGTGCAAACGAATGGAAGTATGGCAAATAATAGTAGCCGCCTCATTCGTCATAGCTGGCCATGTTACATAGGGTGTAAGGAATGAATCACTTCTACCCCAAGAAAGGATTTGATTAAAGACTGTGCTGAGATTGCCTTGAAAAATTTATCGGATCTGCTAGAAAGAATGTGAAAGAGAATGACAGAGCGACATCCTTGCTTGCGTAACCTTTAAGGAGGTGTTGTAGAAGTTGCTGGCAGGGAACTATGCTTGTTTACTTTTACTTTCGAGTCTTGCAGAATCTGTATTAGTCAGTAATGAAGATGAAGAAGCTCTGGATCTAAATGAGCTGCTTGGTTGTGGATGACTTGGAAAATAGTAAGCTGCTTGGTTGTGGATGACTTGGAAAATAATAAGCGTAAGGCTAACTGAAAAACTTGCGATGTCTCAGGTTTAAAGTTAGTCAACAAATTTCGTATTCTAAAATGTACGTAGCCTAATCTATATAATTGTTACAAATTTGTTTTGATTATTCTTACTACGCAAGTTTTATGTGAGAGGGTGCTTTCCAAGGTGAAGTTTATTAAGACTAAAATAAAATATCTGTTAAGTGAAGAAATGTTTGTACCCCTCTTATTTATGCACGTTGAAAGGGTATTTTCCAAGGTGTAGATTATTAAGAATAAATTAAGATATCTGGTAAGTGAAGAAATGTTTGTACCTCTCTTATTTATGCATGTTGAAAGTGTATTTTCCAAGATGTAGATTATTAAGACTAAATTACCCCTGTTACTTATGCATGTTGAAAGGGAATTCGCTTCATTCATGGGCAAAAGATTCGGTAACGTTCTTGCTCATAATCATATTGTAAAATCCAATATAAAAAACACGCTCCAAACTGCATGCAGTCAGAACTGTGTTTTTTTGTCGGTTATTAGAAGGCCATGACGATCTATTTTCCTTGGAGGTCCTTAGGGGCTCAAGTCCGTCCCTAGAGGTCCTTAGGGGGTAAGTCCGTCCCTAGAGGTTCTTCTCTGGTTAGTTAGATTACATTTTTAATAAACGACGACAGCAAGTGTAATATGCAACACGCTTATACGTTTCAACTTGTAGCATATTTTCGTAGTAGCACTTATTGCTCATAAGATTGTCAACTTGATTCCACTGAGATTCTTCTGAGTTGTTTTGTAAGAGGGGAGGGTGTTCGCGGTGTGATAAAAACCATGGACTCCACTAATCGAATCATTCATATCAAGGAGTCTGTAACCTATTATTGTTTAGGAATCGCCACTTCAATAAATGATTTTAAAATTTCACACGTTCTGAAATTAGCCATCCATCAAAGTTCATTAATGCTTGGAGTAAAAACTATTTCAGTATTTGGACGGTCCCTGTACTATAAGTCAGACAAAAACAAACAGCGATTTCGTGATCGATTCTTTCTGCCAAAAACCACAATTAGATTTTACCATGTTATTTTTTGTCCATCAACTGTTATTTTTTTTTTTATTCTAGAGGTGGCGAGTGGTTTTCTCTTCGTGGAGCAGTCGTTGATCCCCGTAACCGTAACCGGCCTGCATCCTGTTGCGGTCTGGAACGTCTTCTAATATTCATCTTTTGTTGTTGGTTGTTTGTCTGAAGTTTGATTCAACCAAAGGGGTGATTTAGCTTTGAAAAAAGTAGTAGAATAATGGAGTGGTAGGGCAAATGACCGCGGGGTCATTAAAGGTGTTTTAGAGAGACAGAGAGAAAAAGAAACAATGTGGCACAAATTGGAGAAAGAACGTGATGCGTGTCGTAACTTTGTTGAGCGGATACTCCCAAAGTTACGACATAAAATAAATATGCAAAGAACGATTCAAAAGTTTAATTTGCATAGTAATTTCAGGAGATTTAAATAAACTGTTGTTGTTCAGATGTGGAAATCAGTGGCGTCGCCAGAAAAATTTTAAGGTGCTGCTGCAACAAAAAATTTATAGGAATTCTCCAATTATCATTTCATCGAAATCTAGTTTACTTATGATAAATGTCTAAATTCTTAAATTTTAATATGAAAATTAAATATGTTTTTAAATAAAAATTTTAAATTTGTAGTTAGAATGTACAAGACTAATTTTTGGATATTTATACGTGTTATAGAAATGTGTTTCTATGTGTGAAAAAGTGTGATGTGTGATTTTATTTGACAAGCATGCTTCATAGTTTATTTAATATTTTGCTTACGGATGGGACAGCGTCACTCCCAAACGAAGAACTTCTCAAAAAGACAGGTATTTGACATACCCTATCCAAAACAGTTCGATCTTCCTTTGCAGACATCGGCGTCCATGGACGCCAATTTCGCCAAGCGGTTGGCGACCATGGACGCCAATGCCTGCAAAGAGGGATCGAACTGTCTGGGATAGGGTATGTCAGATGCCTGTTTTTTTTTTTAGAGATTCTTCGTTTGAGATTGACGCTGTCCCACCCGTAAGCAAAAGGCTAACATTCATGGCGGGTTCTGTTACAAAACTTTTTGGCAACTTTAAAAATCAGTTTAGACCTTTTTATATTAGTATACTCCGCTTATTTTACAATAATTGAAATTACTTCCATAACCATTCTCAAAATGACCACTAAATGAATATTTCTATTTTCTTTTTGCTTCATTGACAATATAATTGGGATTGCATTGCATCTTTTAGATATGTGATCAAAGTGCAAATTTACTCGTTAAAAACACGTTTTAGTAAATACGTTTTTAACGACCAAAACCATTGTTCATCATTTGGATTACCCGATAAATACACACTGGATATACTTTTGGAGCTGGTGATTGAAAACAATGTCTATTAATTGAAGGTGTCCTCTATTCAGAAGTGCCAATCAATGAAGTTTCACTAAAAACATTTCTGAAATGAACATTATACCTCAATGTCTACTACGTACAATTTTAATACTGGAACAGAATGGCAGAGGATTATGATCCCTCCTCCCCCCTCCCACCCTTCCTTTGGTGACACCACCGGTGAGACTTCACTCTCAAAAACGAATTTTAATACTGGAACAGAGTCTTTGATGAGGAATAGGACTTCTAAATCCATACTCGTTGCGATGTCGCCGGCGGAACTTATAAGGGTACACTCTCAAAAACGAATGTTAATACTGGAACAGAATGAGCCTCCGGTGACGATTATGACCTCTACAACCACTCACGTTGTGACGCCACTGGTGGAACGTATAAGGGTACATTTTCAAAAACGAATTTTAATACTGGCATAGGAGTCTCTGTTGAGGATTATGACCCCTAAAACCACCCTCGTTGCGACGCCACTGGTGGAACGTATGAGGGTACATTTTCAAAAACGAATTTTAATAATTTGAATACTGACACAGGAGTCTCTGTTGAGGATTATGACCCCTTAAACCACCATCGTTGCGACGCCACTGGTGGAACGTATAAGGGTACATTTTCAAAAACGAATTTTAATACTGGCATAGGAGTCTCTGTTGAGGATTATGACCCCTAAAACCACTCTCGTTGTGACGCCACTGGTGGGATATAAGGGTACATTTTTAAAAACGAATTTTAATACTGGCACAGAAGGAGTCTCTGTTGAGGATTATGACCCCTAAAACCACTCTCGTTGCGACGCCACTGGTGGGACGTATAAGAGTATATTTTCAAAAACGAATTTTAATACTGGCATAGGAGTCTCTGTTGAGGATTATGACCCCTAAAACCACTCTCGTTGTGACGCCACTGGTGGGATATAAGGGTACATTTTTAAAAACGAATTTTAATACTGGCACAGAAGGAGTCTCTGTTGAGGATTATGACCCCTAAAACCACTCTCGTTGCGACGCCACTGGTGGGACGTATAAGAGTATATTTTCAAAAACGAATTTTAATACTGGCATAGGAGTCTCTGTTGAGGATTATGAGCCCTAAAACCACTCTCGTTGTGACGTCACTGGTGGGACATAAGGGTACATTTTTAAAAACGAATTTTAATACTGGCACAGAAGGAGTCTCTGTTGAGGATTATGACCCCTAAAACCACTCTCGTTGCGACGCCACTGGTGGGACGTATAAGAGTATATTTTCAAAAACGAATTTTAATACTGGCATAGGAGTCTCTGTTGAGGATTATGAGCCCTAAAACCACTCTCGTTGTGACGTCACTGGTGGGACATAAGGGTACATTTTTAAAAACGAATTTTAATACTGGCACAGAAGGAGTCGCTGTTGAGGATTATGACCCCTAAAACCCCTCTCGTTGCGACGCCACTGGTGGGATGTATAAGGGTATATTTTCAGAAACGAATTTTAATACTGGCACTGGAGAATTTTAATACTGGCACAGAAGAAGTCTCTGTTGAGGATTATGAGCCCTAAAACCACTCTCGTTGTGATGCCACTGGTGGGTCTTAAGGGTACACTTTCAAAAACGAATTTTAATACTGGAACAGAATGAGTGTGGCCCCCTACAACCACTCTTGCTGCAACGCCACTGGTGGGACTTATAAGGGTGCACTCTCAGAAACAAAAAAGCAGGTTTTAAGCACGTCTTTTAAGATAACACATTTCGTTATTATGAGGCAATGGTGGAAATCAAGAGAGAGTATTCCTAGAATCAGATTGCTCTGAAAATCAATAATGTTTTTGTCTACAATAAGATACCAAACTCGTGATTTCAAACTTCCTGTAAAACAATAAATTTTCTAATATCCAGTGGGTGGTTGCATAACTATTGAACAATGCTGTTTATTTATTTCTAGTTAAAAGTGCTTACATTCATTCATTTGATACTATAGTCAGCATATTCTTTTACAATTATTCCCTATAAGATTAAAAAAAAAAAAAGCAATATCTTGAGAGAAGGGATCGCTAGGGGATAAAAAATTTCATATTGAATTATAAATCATTAAATTTTCGCAGGTGATCAATTTAAAAATCTGGATTTGGAGTGTGAATCTGCAGTCTACTTTCTTTCTCATACATACATATTCGATAGTGTTCAACCAGCTCTTTTTTTTTTCTTGATGCAGTAAGTGATTTATTTACATAACCGGCTTTGTCCTTAATTTTTACTTTCCCTACAATACATGGCACTGTATAGGGAAAGTATTGGAATCGTGCCGATAATCGCAATTCGAGTTTTCGAAGAAAGTACACATTTCGTGTGCATAGAACACGAAAAAAACTATTTTTAGCGTGACATCTGCGTGTGTGTCTGTCTGCCAGTATGTGTAATGTATGTATCCACTCTAACTAAAAAAAATAATTGATTAAATTTCCTTACATTTGGCAGAAAAGCCAATTGTGGGTTATTCTGCTGCTGGTAAGATTTTTGCCCGATTCGGAAAAATAGAACCTGCCATATTTGCGAAATGGGCGTTCAAAATAGTTAAGATCTGAAATAAAAGACTTACATATGCTCAAATGTATAAATTAAATGCTTACTTTATACGTAGTATTTTTTGACGCCGAAAATAATAAGATTTTGAGATATTTCAGTTTTTTCGCATTTTTGCAACGCCGTCTTTGAAAATACTCCCAGTCGCCAAATGAAACCGAAAATTGAATTAAAACTTCGAATTCAGTGTCATTTCAAATAATTATCCGTGTTATTTTGTGCAATTAGATTCAATGTAATGAATCATGAAAGAAATAAAGACATTTGTTCGAGTCTGTTAAGAAAATTCATGTGCTGGCCACATCGTATTCCTCCTCATCAGTATTAATTCCATACCGAAAACATTGTGCTGTAGATCTTGTACGCTATTATTTCACTGTGGTGAAAGAAATATATAAAAAAATCCGATGTGGGCAACACATGACTTTCCTTATATAATGCAATGAATTTACTACTTTTACAGTTAAAAAAAATAGGTTTTTCTTATCGTAGATACTTATATTCTTTGCAAGATATTGAATTTTCGCAATTAGTCGTCATTTTCATTGATTTAGCATCATTTTAATCCATTTGGCGATATTTTCGTTAATTTAACAACAATTCAAAAAGTCGCCAAGTTGGCGACATTCCGCCAAATTCGTCGCCAAAATCTCGTCAAGCTTTACTGACGAAGAAATAAGTTATTCTTATAGCAGATAAATGACAATTGGCGTTCAAATACAAAAGTATTACTCGAAGTATCTTTTCTCATGAATGGAACGAGCTAGGTCCACGAGAATGATGTCACCAAATTTATCGCATGTTATTACATATGAAAAGTGAACATGTTTATCAATAGTAAATATATTTTTTTTATTTCATAAGACTTTGTGATAACCTTTTTGAAAAATGTGCAATATCGCGAGAACGGTTCATGTTAGCATTCTAAAATTTATGTTAATCGTTTTCTAATGAAAAATTACATAAGAAATGTCTATTTGCGTATCTTTATTAGCGATTTTGATTTTTTGACGATTTTTTCAAAATTTCACTCGAAAATTTAGGGGGTTCTAAGCATTCGATTACGTTTAAAAACAATAGGCTTCCAGTGTTTACGGATTGTGATTTCTGTACCAAATTTCGTTCGAATCGGTTCATTCGTTCGTCAGTTATCGCTTTCACAGACTCATTGACACACACACACACACACATACAGACATCACTTCAAAAAGGTTTGATTCGTGATCAGGGATGCTTGAAACGTGCTCTCCCGTCGAAAATTCGAAATCGAATTTTCAACCCCGTCACAATGCTTTCCTTATACATTATGTATATAAGGAAAGTAAAAATCATCGATTTATATAAGGAAGTCACGTGCTACCCACATCAGATTTTTTTAACACTTTACAACAAAGTTGAAAAGTGTTTATGACTTTGTTAACACTTTACAACAAAGTTGAAAAGTGTTTATGACTTTGTTCATTCTGTCTGTCTGTCTGTCTGTCTGTCTGTCTGTCCGTTAGCACGATAACTGCCGTAAAAATGACTTAATCAAAATGAAATTTTAGTATGTTGTTCAGACGGTCTATAGGACCTATGGGAATATAAATGAATAATATCACCCAATTAGTTTTGGATTGAACCCGGGTTGAAAAAATGGAATACATTGAGCCCTATGGGACCTAATTTTTCAAGCATTTTTTAAGCGGATTTAAAATTCACAAATTGCTTCGAAAATTTTAGGCAATATTCAAATTGTTCCATAAAATATATAAAAAAAAATTCAGCGAAATATATTCAGTTGTTTTTTAAATAAAAATTAAAATAATAATAACACCTCTTATATGAAGCGATCACGTGTCCATGATATGAAACGATCACATGACCCACTTCAAAATGATATATGGCATCCATCTTGTGTCAAAATCGTGATTTTTATTAAAGTTCTTTTTAATTCATATTGAGTGTTGTATCCGTCCTAAAATTACTTTATTTTTGCCTAAATTCTGTGCATCTACATACTGAAACAACGCAATGACAATATATTTCAGTTTAAATGCTCTTCCAAATTTTATTATTTCTACTATTAAGCCTATTTTTCACCTATGTAAAATGTAAACAGCAAAATGTGTAGAATGAGTTGTATTAGAATCGCTGTAATTCTTTAACACAAAATCATTTAGTCCATGGAGTCTGCTTAGCTGATATGAATGAAATAGTCATTGATTTTAGAAAGAGAAGGACGATATTTTTCGATGAAGTTTAACGCATAAAGCTTACTTACTTGTAGCTCAATGGTCTTAATTTTTAAATAAAATAAATTATTATAGTATTGTGATGAATGACATGAATGGGGGAATTATTTATGAATGAAATGTTGCTTTTATAGAGAGAGCCAGGCGTGTTATTTTTTTATGACGTCATTTGAATGAATTTCAGTTGTTTTCGATGAAGTTTTTAAATATAAATTATCGTAGTATTATGATAATTCTAAAATTATTACCGAGGAATGTATCACATTTTAGAGATGTTTAAACCAGGCAATTTATACTTTAATGCCGTCATTTGAACGAAGTTAATTTTTTTCGATGAAGGTTTAAGGTTTCAAATATAATAAATTAATGTAGTATTGTGATAAGTTTTAAAATATTACCGAGGAATGTATTGCATTTTAGACATGTTTAAATAAAATTGCATTGAAGTTGGAAAGTGTTTCATAATCAATGCTTTAAGCATGATTGATCTTTCTTGTTACTTTTTAAAATGGTTCTTTTAATCAAATGTTTTATGCTGTTATTGACGAATAATTTTTCACTTTTACTAAAAGGACTGAATATATACTGTATGGAGCTTCTTATATAAGTTCAGACTGTATACTGTAGAACTTCTTATATAAGCTCAGGCCGAATATATACTGTATGGAGCTTCTTATATAAGCTCAGACTAAATATATACTGTATGGAGCTTCTTACATAAGCTCAGACTGAATACATTCTGTATGGAGCTTCTTATATAAGCTCAGATTGTATACTGTATGGTGCCTCTTATATAAGTTCAGACTGAATCTGTATGGAGCTTCTTATATAAGCTCAGACAGAATACATTCTGTATGGAGCTTTTTATATTAGCTCAGACTGTATACTGTGGAGCTTCTTATATAAGCTCAGGCTGAATATATACTGTATGGAGCTTCTTATATAAGCTCAGACTGAATACATTCTGTATGGAGCTTTTTATATAAGCTCAGACTGTATACTGTAGAGCTTCTTATATAAACTCAAGCTGAATATATACTGTATGGAGCTTCTTATATAAGCTCAAACTGAATATATACTGTATGGAGCTTCTTATCTAAGCTCAGACTAAATATATACTGTATGGAGCTTCTTATATAAGCTCAGACTGAATATATACTGTATGGAGCTTCTTATATAAGCTCAGACTGAATATATTCTGTATGGAGCTTCTTGTATAAACTCCGACTGTATGCTATATGGAGTTTCTTATATAAGTACAGGCTGAATATATACTGTATGGAGCTCCTCATATAAGCTCAAACTGAATATACAAGTATACTGCATGGAGCTTCTTATATAAGCTCAGACTGAATATATTCTGTTATTCTGTATATAGCTTCTTATATAAGCTCAGAATGGATATGTTCTATATGGAGCTTTTCATATAAGCTCACCCTGAATATATACTGTACAATAGCTTCTTATATAAGCTCTGACTGTGCAAATTTTTTCTCCGTATAAAGTTAGATAACAAGAAGATTACTAAAGGTTTCGATTGCAATACTTTTGTTTGTGTTTTCGCCATTATCAGAAAAGAACCCTTTGACTGAAATTCGATAAACCCTTTGTTAGAAAGAGACAATTTCAAGCGCATATTGCGAATAATTCTCGGTAAAAACCGCGATATGCTTTTATCTGCATGATATGGATAAGGTGTGGTATAAAATACAGCATCTGCTTTTCAATGTTATTTATACCACGTGACTTGAAACGAGTATTTTGGGTTAAAAATAGAAGCCTAGAATAAGATAATACCTTAGATATCTAGAAAATATTGATTTTGAGTAAATATTTTTAACTTTAGAAAAAATGAAATAATCTTTGTTATTACGATGGGAAAGCAATCGAATGTCAAGAGTCAGAAGAAAGGGTTTCTTGCCTTTAAATGAAGTAAACTCTGCGGCAGATTAGGCGAAATATTAGAAACTTGGCGACTTTTGGCAGATGTTCCAAATTGACGGTAATTCACGATTTTTTAAATTTAAATTTAATTTCATTGATAATCCCTGTCGCTTTGTGGAAAATATTCATTTAATATTTACTATCTCATACAATTCAATAGAGAAAATACTGTTTTCGGAAAATTTGTCTGTCAGTCTAAAATTACTTAACTCAAAGATTTCCTTCTTTCTGAAAAAGTAAACAATCTCAACTCTTAATGAGCAGCCAAGTTGCGCCAAATTTATCGCCAAGCGTTACAGACAGACGGAGGGAAGCGCCTTTGTTATATATTTATGACTAGCAGTATAACAGCTCTTTGTACAGAATATATAAAATAAAAAAGACCTAAAATTCACAATTATGTACAAATTCCTGCAGTATTACAAATAACATTGTTCAAATTATTTTCTCAAAATATTCAATTTAATTATCCTAAAAATAAGTATAATTAAGTTCTCGCTCTATAAAATTATCTTCACAGGAAGATTTGAAGAAAAAAACGTCATGTTACCATTTGAAAACAAATTTACACAGAGAAAAAAAAATGGATCAACATATACCAAAACTCGAAACGTGAACTAAATTTTAAGTGTGGCTATTCCAAGGCTACTAACAAAATGCCATGAAATTCTCCCGTGATGATGAGGCAGACAAACAAACAAACACACACACATACAGACAGATTTTCAATTTTAATTATATAGACTATTGGCGAATTGTTGGACGCCAAAATACAAAACTATTACCCAAAGTATCTTCTCTCGTGAATGGAACGAACTACATCTACGAGAATGATGCTAATAAATTTTTCGCATAATATTACATATGAAAAGTGGCCATATTCCACAATAATTAATACTTTTTATATTTATGTAATTTTTTGATACATCTATTGGGAAAACGCGCAATATCTCGAGAACGGTTCATGCTAGCGCTCTAAATTTTCTATTATTCATTTTCTAATTAAAAAGTAACTTTATAAAGGATCATTTATGTAACATTATTAAAAGTTCTGATATTTAACACTTTACAACAAAGTTGAAAAGTGTTTATGACTTTGTTCATTCTGTCTGTCTGTCTGTCCGTCCGTTAGCACGATAACTGCCGTAAAAATGACTTAATCAAAATGAAATTTTAGTATGTTGTTCAGACGGTTTGTAGGACCTATGGGAATATAAATAAATAATATCACTCAATTAGTTTTGGATTGAACCCGGGTTGAAAAAATGAAATACATTGAGCCCTATGGGACCTAATTTTTCAAACATTTTTTAAGTGGATTTAAAATTCACAAATTGCTACGAAAATGTTAGGTAATATTCAAATTGTTCACATAAATAATATAAAAAAAAATTCAGCGAAATATATTCAGTAGTTTTTTAAATAAAAATTAAAATAATAATTGCACCTCTTATATGAAGCAATCACGTGACCATGATAGGAAAAGATCACATGACCCACTTCAAAATGATATATGGCATCCATCTTATCTCAAAATCGTGCTTTTTTAAGTTCTTTTTAATTCATATTGAGTGTTGTATCCGTCCTAAAACCACTTTATTTTTGCTTAAATTCTGTGCATCAACATACTGAAACAACGCAATTACAATATATATGAGTTTAAATGATCATCCAAATTTGATTATTTCTACAACGAAGCCTAGTTTTCACTTCTGTAAAATGTAAACAGCAAAATATGTATAATGAGTTGTATTAGAATTGCTGCATTTCTTTAACACAAAATTATTTAGCCCATGGAGTCTGCATAGCTGATATGAATGAAATATTCATTGATTTTACAAAGATAAGGACGATTTTTTTCGACGAAGTTTTAAGCATAGAGTTTAATTACTTGTAGCTCCGTGGTCTTAATTTTTAAATAAAATAAATTATTATAGTATTGTGATGAATGAAATGAATGAGAAAATGTTATGATTGAAATGCTGTTTTTATAGAGAGATCCAGCCGTGTTAATTTTTCTATGACGTCATTTGAATGAATTTCAGATGTTTTCGATGAAGTTTTCAAATATAATAAATTATCGTAGTATTATGGTAGTTTTAAAAATATTACCGAGGAGTATATCGCATTTTAGAGATGTTTAAACCAGGAAATTTATATTTCAATGCCGTCATTTGAATGAAGTTCATCTTTTTCAATGAAGGTTTAAGTTTTCAAATATAATAAATTAATGTAGTATTGTGACAAGTTTTAAAATATTACCGAGGAATGTATTGCCTTTTAGACTTGTTTAAATAAAATTGCATTGAAGTTGGAAAGTGTTTCATAATCAATGCTTTAAGCATGATTGATCTTTCTTGTTTAATTTGTTTGTCGAAATTTTATTCGAAATTTTGAGAACATATAAACGAAAATAACCAGGCGATGTTTTTGAAATTTGGTTCGAGTAGTGAGCAATATTTACGAAATTTATGCGCTTCATTTATTAATTTCTTTTTAATATTTTTTTGTTCCATGGTTTCGATTTCCGTTATGCCTGATCGCAATTCTGACCTTTAGTTTTTTTCCTTTTTTAACATTTTTACATTTTTTTTTTTTTACATTTTTAGAACAAATTTAAAGAAATATAATTAAGATTTGAAGTAACGATAAATATTTCTTAAATGTTCTATTTAAACAGAGGCTGTTTAACATTTTTACATTTTTTTTTACATTTTTAGAACAAATTTAAAGAAATATAATTAAGATTTGAAGTAACGATAAATATTTCTTAAATGCTCTATTTAAACAGAGGCTGTTTAACATTTTTACATTTTTTTTTACATTTTTAGAACAAATTTAAAGAAATATAATTAAGATTTGAAGTAACGATAAATATTTCTTAAATGTTCTATTTATACAGAGGCTGTTTAACATTTTTACATTTTTTTTTACATTTTTAGAACAAATGTAAAGAAATATAATTAAGATTTGAAGTAACGATAAATATTTCTTAAATGTTCTATTTAAACAGAGGCTGTTTAACATTTTTACATTTTTTTTTTACATTTTTAGAACAAATTTAAAGAAATATAATTAAGATTTGAAGTAACGATAAATATTTCTTAAATGTTCTATTTATACAGAGGCTGTTTAACATTTTTACATTTTTTTTTACATTTTTAGAACAAATGTAAAGAAATATAATTAAGATTTGAAGTAACGATAAATATTTCTTAAATGTTCTATTTATACAGAGGCTGTTTAACATTTTTACATTTTTTTTTACATTTTTAGAACAAATTTAAAGAAATATAATTAAGATTTGAAGTAACGATAAATATTTCTTAAATGTTCTATTTAAACAGAGGCTGTTTAACATTTTTACATTTTTTTTTTACATTTTTAGAACAAATTTAAAGAAATATAATTAAGATTTGAAGTAACGATAAATATTTCTTAAATGTTCTATTTATACAGAGGCTGTTTAACATTTTTACATTTTTTTTTACATTTTTAGAACGAATTTAAAGAAATATAATTAAGATTTGAAGTAACGATAAATATGTCTTAAATGTTCTATTTATACAGAGGCTGTTTAACATTTTTACATTTTTTTTTTACATTTTTAGAACAAATTTAAAGAAATATAATTAAGATTTGAAGTAACGATAAATATTTCTTAAATGTTCTATTTATACAGAGGCTGTTTAACATTTTTACATTTTTTTTTACATTTTTAGAACAAATGTAAAGAAATATAATTAAGATTTGAAGTAACGATAAATATTTCTTAAATGTTCTATTTATACAGAAGCTGTTTAACATTTTTACATTTCTTTTTACATTTTTAGAACAAATTTAAAGAAATATAATTAAGATTTGAAGTAACGATAAATATTTCTTAAATGTTCTATTTAAACAGAGGCTGTTTAACATTTTTACATTTTTTTTTTACATTTTTAGAACAAATTTAAAGAAATATAATTAAGATTTGAAGTAACGATAAATATTTCTTAAATGTTCTATTTATACAGAGGCTGTTTAACATTTTTACATTTTTTTTTACATTTTTAGAACAAATGTAAAGAAATATAATTAAGATTTGAAGTAACGATAAATATTTCTTAAATGTTCTATTTATATAGAGGCTGTTTAACATTTTTACATTTTTTTTTACATTTTTAGAACAAATGTAAAGAAATATAATTAAGATTTGAAGTAACGATAAATATTTCTTAAATGTTCTATTTAAACAGAGGCTGTTTAACATTTTTACATTTTTTTTTTACATTTTTAGGACAAATTTAAAGAAATATAATTAAGATTTGAAGTAACGATAAATATTTCTTAAATGTTCTATTTAAACAGAGGCTGTTTAACATTTTTACATTTTTTTTTTTTTTGCATTTTTAGAACACATTTAAAGAAATATAATTAAGATTTGAAGTAACGATAAATATTTCTTAAATGTTCTATTTAAACAGAGGCTGTTTAACATTTTTACATTTTTTTTTTCATTTTTAGAACAAATTTAAAACAATATAATTAAGATTTGAAGTAGCAATATTTATTTCTCAAATGCTCTATCGGAACAGAGGCTGTTTAACATTTTTACTTTTTACATTTTTTTTTTTATATTTTTAGAAAAAAATTTAAAGTAATATAAATAAAGATTTGAAGTAACAGTATTTATTTGTTAGATGTTTGATCTGATGGACTTCTCTCTGGACTATCACTCTAGATCTTGATTTTCAAAATAAAAGAGTTTTTCTCAAAGTTATGAGTGGTATTGTATTCCACTCCTTTTTCCCAATTTTCCATTGTCCATTCATTGTCTTAGGTCTGAGTTTAGAAAGTTCTTTTTTAGCAGTCCAAAAGCATAGAAATAATTGGTGACACATCAGGAGACTTTGAAGGAATATGAGTTAAAGATATAGCTTTAATACCTGTATCTTTTGTCATTTTTAAAGAGATTTAGCAGTAGAGTGTTCAGCGGTAGAAATTTAGCGGTGATGTGTGACTGGTACCTTGATCCTGATAAAGGTCTACTATATTATGACTCTGCGAATAAAGAGGTGGTATTTCGTATAAACTAAAGAGTTAAAACATTATCATGGTAATATGTTGAAGAAAAAAAAATTATCATATGGTAAATAAAAAAAAAGTTAAAACATTATCATGGTAATACGTTGAATTGATTTTGATATTATTTCGACTTTTTTTAACTTTAATTTACCATTGTTTGCCATCAATAACCAGCAATATTTTACTAAAATCCTTCTTTTGATTCTTGGA
This sequence comes from Amaurobius ferox, assembly GCA_951213105.1. Lineage (NCBI taxonomy): Eukaryota > Metazoa > Arthropoda > Arachnida > Araneae > Amaurobiidae > Amaurobius > Amaurobius ferox. Next base: position 69,671,874 of record OX578146.1, on the reverse strand, counting down.
ACCAAATTTCGAAATCTTTATCTCCTATTTGTGATAGTAGATCGATCTTTTCCTGTTATAGTCATTTAAATAGATCCATGTCACAATATATTTCCATTTGTCACCGGCTAAATGATTTTTATAGAGAATTCTACTGCGTGTTATGCTTTCAGTCACATGCCTAGGCAAAAAGCAGTAAATATTACGCTTCTTACCTTAAGATTTAAACCTTTATTTATTATCTTGTTTGCAATCGTTACAGAAATATTTAAAGACACTACAATTGTTCTTTGTGTCGGTGGATTTTTTTTTAAACAAGAGGCCTCAATGTTGAAATACTCGTAAATGTGCGTACATTTTTTGGGTATTCAGTCGTTGTTCTTTTTCCGGTTAAAAGCAATACTTGACGATTTCTACCTCCATTATTAAAAATAGTGCTTTTTTGCATTTAAAAATACAAATTCCATGGTTTTAACAAATTTTTAATTAAAGGATAAGAGTATTTATTTTCACAAAGAGCAAAAACGCAGCCTTCAATAGAAATTTCGTTTACCTGCACCATTTTCAATAGATAAAATTTAATTACAGTAAACGATAATTTAGCTTTTATAAAATAAGCTGTTGTCGGATATTTAGTATACTTTTGGAAATTTCTCGAATTTGTAGATTGGCTAAGAACTTCACGAGTTACGGGCTTTTTACAAAAGTTGCTAAAGAGAAGCGAGTCAATCGCTATTGTCCTATTTCTGAAATAAATCTACAAATTCCAGATGAATGTGAAGGACAATTTTGGAATTACAGAATTATTTTTTTTAATTCCATGAAAAAAAAATTAAGCCAATTGAAATATCAGTCGCTATATTTTAAGTAATATGAATATCTAGTACTGACACAAGTTTCGATAAAAGTTTCCTTTGCAATTTTATTGCAAAAATAAAGGATTTTCTTGGCAAAAATTGTCAAATTTCTTTTCCATGGACGCCATTTAGTTTTTTCATGTTTAATATAACAAAACTTCCTACCGTAAAAATCCAGCTAATTCCACATATTCATAAGATTTACTTTGATTTTTTTTAAACCTGTGAAAGTTATCTTGGCAACCGTGAAGAAAACACGTTTGATAAATGTTACACGAGGTTAGACATTTTTAGTAATATGAACAAAAGAGAAGCACTAAAAATACTACAGACAGCGGATAAATGAAGGCACCAAGATGTTTGGACTTAAGGGAACGGTGGACGTTGAAATTTTTATTTATTTATTGACTTAGAAACATGAAAATTTGTATAAATATTCCTCTTAACATTACTATATACAATACCATTCAATTTCTTTCAATTTTGTTATAATTTTATATATATTTTTTAAATTTAAATTTTTTTAACGAAAATTTGAAAATGCTCCTTGCGTGCCATTTGTTCAGATTTTTGATTCATTTTACATTATGATCACTCAGAAACATATTGTGAACAAATTTGGGTATTCGTTTTTAAATCCCTTAGAAAGTTAATTTTTTAAAAATATTTTTTTGCATTAAAACTTAATTTTCATTTAATTAGGTTCTCATTCACTTTTAATTGCCTTAATAAAGTCCAATTATGAAATGCATACCCAGTTTCATTAAAAAGTATGAGAGGTATCTTCTTGCCAAATTCAATGCATCTCAGATAAAAATTAAGACGCATGGAGCATTTTAAAAATGTAAAACCTTTGAAAATTTTGTTTCGAAAAAAATTGCATTTAACCTTTTGCTAACGGGTGGGACAGCGTCCATCCCAAACGAAGAACCTTCCAAAAAGACAGGTATTTGACATACCCTATCCTAAACAGTTCTATCCCCCTTTGCAGGCATTGGCGTCCATGGACGCAGACATGGACGCCAATGCCTGCAAAGGGGGATAGAACTGTTAAAGATAGGGTATGTCAAATACCTGTCTTTTTGGAACGTTCTTCGTTTGGGATGGACGCTGTCCCACCCGAAAGCAAAAGGTTAAATGTGTAAAATAATGTTATATATTAAAAAGGAAAAACCTTTTTTAGTCGATTTTTGCTCCTTTTAACGTCCACTGTGCCCTTAAAAAGTGTACTGAAATTCACTCGGGCAGACGGTCCAAATTTATGATCATCTTTAGGAGCTAAGATTGTAAAGAGAATTGCTGTCCCAACTTGGAATCGAATCCCGGATCTTCGAACTGACCAGCCGACGATCTACCTTCGAGCTACTTGGATGAAATTGCAAGTTATTATTGTCGAAGTGGACTTTGCATTCTTCTCTCTCTCTAATGTCAGATTGGCGTGCAACTGGCAATCTAACTGGCCACCTCCTGGTATTTTTACCTCAGGTTATCCTACTGATGCTATTTTTATCTTCCAGGTTAGCTTCCTACGTGGTCGTTATCCTATCAATTTGAAATCGACCCTTCATATCCCAGACTCCACTGAATCCGTGCTAGTCGTACTAAGGTCACTTTTAGACTTCTGACATCTTTGAACTAACCTACAGGGTTGATTTGATCGGGCGCCATTGTAAAGAGCCTTGCTGTCCCAACCGGGAATTGAGCTCTGGATCTTCGAACTGGCCATTCAACTGCAAGATCTTATTGCCGAAGTGGACTCAATAACCTTGGTGGACTCTGCAAGATACTCCAATATATCATGCAGGCATAGCCTGGCATATAGCAGGGAAATAGTAGAGGGACAGCCGGCACGAGTCTCTGAAATCTCGGGATCCTGCAGTCCAATGGCGATCGGATCAAGTTACCAATCAAAATTCAAGAACCAGAGCATGGGTGCCAGTCGAAAGCCCAGCCCGTCCGACTCGTTCTGGGACATGAGCAGCAATTTGGATAGGCCGGAACATGCATGCCAGTGTAACTTTTTGCAGGAGGGGGAACTCAGGGATAAGAGTGCAACATCGACTAGCTTAAAGTCAGACTTTGTGACCTTGAATTGTCCATTGGGAAGTGCTCCTCTATACTCATGGACCAGAGGGAATAAATGCCCTGGTTTTTGCCTCTTCAAGCTTAACATAATTTTGACATTCCTTGTTGACATGATGAACGAAGCGGGTTAAAATTCGTTTGAAAGCAAACGTATCGAAAAAAAAAAGCTCTGTGAAATTATGTCTCCACAGAGATCCAAAATGAAAAATCAAGCCGAATTTTTGTCTTGTGATATGCCTCAAAACTTGGCTGCCTGAATAATCCTGCTATGTGCTAAAGTCAACATTAATTGGGGTGAGCAATTATATTATTATAAATAGTATCATTTTCAGTGAACAATGCGATGAGCCTTTGAGGATAGCTAATTGTTTTATAAATATTTAATTGGCCAATTAAGTCTGTAAATGAGAAGCTTATTGAGAATTATTATTAAATGTATGAAGAATCAGAAAGAGTGTGTTTAAATTTAGCTTACTAAAAGCAAGGTTCATATTATAAATTTGAATTATTATTGAGAGGATTATGTTAATGAAACGAGTTCTACGTAATACTGAAGAGTACAATTATAAAATAAAAAATATTGTAAAAGAGTAAATAAATTTTATTTTAACCAGAATAAAATTAGTTGTGTTTATTGATCTAGTTGTGTTTATCGATCACTGCATCTGAATTAATTGTATGTTCTTTTTATTGCGTCCAGAAAGTGAAGGAGATTTAATATGAAAATACAGATTGGTATTCTTAAAGGGAAAATGCCATAATTTGCATTTCATTCTATGTACTTTAGAATTAAAATTAACTGGGCTTCGGTTCAACTCGACTTTTTGATACCAGAATTCATTTTTTATTTTTGAAATTTTACAAGAAAACAAAAATTGAAAAATCGGTATTGTGGGTCCATATTATTGCAACTATAGTGTGTTACCCTTCACTTTAAAGGGCTTGAAAAAATCTTTCGATTGATACCATACTTGACAATATACTTCCGGAGAGGGGATAGTTGTCCCCCAAATGGAGCTAATGACGTCACGAACAAAAAATAAATTGTATCGTGGCTATTTTTCACAATAGTTGAAACTATTAATTCTTGTTATCATTAAGTCATAAATAAACCCTTTTATGCATGATTATATCAAATTTTGTCCTGACTGCCATGTTAAAAAAATATAATTTTTCGAAGCTTTTGTTCGAATTAAAAAAAATCTACCTAGTTCTAGATTTATCGTCAACAAAGCCGGACATAAAATTTCGTGAAAATTCATTAATATTCATGGCTGCTATCGTGTACATCGACCAGACATCATGCCAAAAATAGTCGAAACGTGTTCAGGAGGTCTTAAAGCATATATTGGCATCAAAATCTTGCATTCGAAAATTTTCGTGAAAACAATACTTTCTCTATGCTATATTACTACATAGTATGAGAAAGTAAAAATCGTTCAATCTAAGTTAAACAATCTGATGCGGGCAGCACATGACTTTCCTTATATAATGCAATATATTTACTACTTTTACAGTAAAAACAAAATAAGTTATTCTTATAGTAGATACTTCTATTTTTTCCCAAAATATTGAATTTTCGTCAAATAGTCGTTACTTTCATTGATTTAGCGTCATTTTTATCCATTTGGCGATTCATTCTTTGATTTGGTAACATTTAAAAAAGTCGTCAAGTTGGCGAGATTCCGCTAAATTCGTCGTCCAAGCGTTATGGACGGAGAAATAATTTATTCTTATAGCAGATAAATGACTATTAGCGTTTAAATACAAAAGTATTACCCAAAGTATCTTTTTTCATGAATGGAACGAGCTAGATCCACAAGAATGATCTCACCAAATTTATCACATGATATTACATATGAAAAGTGAACATGTTTCTCACTAGGAAATATTTTTTATATAATTGTTTCTAGCAATCTCTCTTAGCATTCTAAAATTTATGCTAATCGTTTTCTAATGAAAAATTACATAAGAAATGTCTGTTTGCGTAACTTTATTAGAGGTTTTAATTTTTTGATGATTTTTTCAAAATTTCACTCGAAAATTTAGGGGGGGGGGGGTTCTGAACATTCGATTGCGTATAACAACAATAGGTTTCCAGTGTTCACGGATTGTAATTTTTATACCAAATTTCGTTCGAATCGGTCCATTCGTTCGTCAGTTATCGTCTCCACAGACTCACTGACACACACAGACATCACCTCAAAAATGTTCGTTTCGTGATCAGGGATGCTTGAAACGTGCTCTCCCGTCGAAAACTCGAATTTTCGACCCCGTCACAATACTTTCCTTATACATTATTGTATATAAGGAAAGTAAAAATGTTTTTCAGGCTGTTCAGGTGTTTGTGGAGTGCATCTGTAATGAATACTCCTCGGTTAACCGCTAAAAATAAAGCATCATACACATCGAAATAAAAGACCACACATTTTTAAGGTATAAATATAAATAAGTTTTATTTTGGCAATATCATTTTTTTTCCAAGACAGAGACGAGTTATGATACAGACGTAAAAACCCTCTGAGTTTGCATTTGGTCAAATTCACAATAAATAGCAAAACCTAGCATTCCCCCTGTTTTTGTTAAAAATTTCCGCACACCACAGAAGATATAATATATATACAGGTGCACAACACATAGGCTTGTGCAGAAGCTTAAATTTCAGAATTAACGAACAACAACAATAAGTCCTTGATACAAACAAATATGGAACATGTACCATGAAGTCAAACAAATTATTGGCTAAAACAATGATAATAAGAATTTTTTTTAAATGAATTTCTTGGACTGGTGTCTGATTTTTGAAATTTAAAGTGCTACAAACATGGAGGTAAAGGGGAGGAATTAAAACTTCCTGGTAGGAAAATGTCAATATCGTAGAGACAATAATTCATGTGGCATTTTTGTAAGTTCCACTATATTGTATGCATTTCTATGGCGAAAGACTCGTATTGAGTATATAATATTTGTTTAAACAGTTAATTTTATAGAAATAAATGATCAGTGCTATTCAATTTGGAACTCAAATAAAAAATATTCATACGTATTCAAATTTATTTTACCTTTCAATTTATTTTGGTATCCAGTTAACCTGTTTGTTCTACAACTAGAACAAATGCTTATTACTTCTACTTATAATTATTGGACTTTACTTTAAGGTGATTCGTAATAATCATATGAAAAAAAAAAAAATGGTATATATGTACTCTTGGTGTCTTAAAATGAAAGGAATATACCATATTTTACTTATGAAATCTATAATTATAGGCTTTATTTTCTCTATTTTAACATATGAAAGACACTATCAGTGTAAACTATCTTCAATTACACCAGCCTTTGAAATAATATTTACTTTGAGTCTGAATGTTTCTAATTTCTTTTATAATTTTTCGTTATATACACTTACTGCATAAATTAAACAAATTAATAATTATAATTAATAATGGCAACCCTTTGATATATCCAATAGTAACACATTTAAAAGAATGCAGCATAATGTTGAATATGAATTTATTATAAATTTGTACTAAGAATTTGAAACGCCTGTAAAATTGTTAAAAATTACAAGTATTTAAGAACTAAAATAGGCTCATTACAAAAAATGGGGGCGGGGCGTAGGACGCATATTCATACACATCAGAAAACTTATAAATATTTAAAAGAAAATTAAATATTTAATATCAGTTTTAAAATAGTTAAATTGTCTAGATATTATTTTGCCTCTGAATGAAAAATAATAATAAATACAAAACCAATTAAAGTAACTTCAATGTTTATATTTGTTAAGGACTTTCGTTGACAATTTATGAACGCCAAATTATCATTACTTCCAGAAATAATTCGTAAACTTATGTTTATTATAACAAGTTAGAAACTTAAGCTTTATAGAACTCTTTATATATATTTATACTGCAAAATCGTCTCTTTTAACAGCTGAATACCTCGTTATTGTTACTACATTTACTTTGCTATTATTTAAATCAGAATAGGATAAGGTGGATAAAAATACGTTGTTATTTAAAAGAGTTAAAGTACTATTTTTTCCCTCTCATTATTATGTCACTAAATTTTTAAACAAAATCGTCTGCTGAAACAGCTGAATACTACATCTACCTTGTTATTACTAAGAAGATCAGAATAGGACAAGGTGGATGAAAAGAACGCGAAATTACGTTTGGTAACTTTTCGTAGATGTAACAAAGAACAATACCAAAAGCAGAAAAAAAAAAAAAAAAAAAAAAAAAAAAAGTAACACGAGAGGAGGGAAGTCGAAACTCAGACTTCTCTGAAACGCGAAGTTGACCTTATTTTTCCTCCGGCTGACCTACTCGAATCCATTGTTGGAAAGAACATGGCGTCTTCTCAGAAGTTCCTTTTAAAGAATCCGGGGTCTATGCTTAATGCATAAGTCGTGTTAATATTCTATTTTATCACGATTCCTTCGCATCGTAAAAGAAATATAAAATCTTACAAGATTTTTTTTCTCCGCCAATTTAAGGAAAAATAATATTCTAAAAAAATGGTTCGAGAATAGAAAATATTTTCGAGGAAGTTTTAAATATAAAAATGTTCTAATGCTCAACTACAGATTAAAATTTCTAACATAGGTAAAGTGCATGTAGGAAATGAGAAAGTTTAATATTCTAAAAGTTTTAGTGTTTCTTATGACTTTAATACTAGGTTAAATTTTAACTTTTCAAAATTACTATATGGTAGTATGCTTATGTTACACAAATTATATATATATATATATATATATAATTTTCGTGTTACTGCTTCTCACTTTTCTTTCATTGGACCTTCAAACCTTTTTTTCTTTGTATGATATATATATATATATATATATATATATATATATATATATATATATATATATATATATATCATACAAATGTTTAGTTAAATATAACTATTACAAGAAATTTTACAACTGAGAAATAGACATCCATGTTGTCTTGCTATTCGTATTGTTCCATTTTATCGATCTGGGTTTTCATGTTCTGTTTTCAACAGTTTGGATTTTGCTTTTCCAATGTTGACAGATGGAGGATTGCTTCAGACGGATCTGGTTCCAGGAACGTTTCCTAGGTTTAAAAGCATGCTTCAACCGGGAACAAGGGGTCGTAACCCCCCCTTGGCCGTTCGACTTCCCTGTAAGGATCCCCCATTCTCCTTTTATTCTTTCATTTCTTAATCATTTGATTCCATCTATATATATATATATATATATATATATATATATATATATATATATATATATATATATATATATATATATATATATATGCACAATGCACCAAATATTAATTTCACTTAGATTGGAATTGTAATGTTTGTTTTCTATTCTAAAATGTCAAAGATTATTTTAAAACAATATAAAGATTTCTAAAAAGAAAAAATGTTTAATATAATTCAAAAGCTTGTACTTGTCTCCATTTTATTTGTTCAATGTTCAGAAAATGTCTACGTGTGCAAAACTAATCTTGGAAAGAAATTGCACTGCACTTCTGTCTTTTATTTAATCGATTCGGGGGGGGGGGAGAAAAATACATTAGCATAAATGATTACTTCCAAAATATTCGCTAAATCTTATTAGCAATCGTCGAAATGAATTTTCTATTGCAAATTTCGATCGTCACAGTGACCCACGATCTACGCTCGCTGCTGGCTATGGATACCCATCTCCCTTTCCAATGCATAGACATCAAAACCTTAAGACCAATAAGTAAGACATCAAAATTTATAGACTGCAGTGCATTTGCGGATCACCGGGTAATTATGTTTATAATTTTTTTTAAAAAGAATTATGTTAACGATAACTCAAGAACAAATGCACGCCCCTCTATGATATTTTACGTGTCGATACATTACATGAGAAACTAAGACTAGATAGAGTTTTTAGTAATTCGTATGATTACAACATGAATTATTGCAATTTAAAGATAAGTATTTTTTACTATGAAGAAATATAATAATTCCAAAAACGATGGCGGGAATACGCAGCAGCACATATATTTAGTCCAAGCAACTGGACAAGGTCTAATATCACTGCTTACTGTTATTCTGAACTGTACATGGAACCACAATGCCCCAAATGTGTATAATCTAACGAATAACATCACACGAAGATAACCAATGGAACTTTGTCTAGCGTGGTATAAAAGAAACTAGAACTGCAAATAACTTCTTTTATATGCTCCCTTACTAAAACTTATCCAAGCGTTGACCGCTGAAACCATTTATTACTTTTATTTTTTGGTGCTTGCCATGTTAGTCTAGCGCAAACAAACGCAAGTCGCTGTATTTTCAGCAAAAAGAAAGCCGCAGAAAAAATTGGACACTCTAGACAACAGAACGTTTCGAAACTAGTTTGAAGAATGGCTTTAAATTCGGCCAGCTGTTGCGTAGGGTTCAGCGCTATTAGATGGATAATTTCAAAGAATTGATAGAAAATCCATAAATTCTTGTGGTTTACCACAGAAGACGTCATGCTTTTAAATATATTCACATTTCTGAGTAATTGTTTCTAAATAAAATGACTGCAATTAAGGAACTCGTTCTAATTTTAAGTATTCGCTATATTTGAAACAGCCGCCAAATAAGTATGATAAAGTTTGCTATAAAATTGAACACAATTTCCAAGCATTGAATGATATTACGACTGAAACCAAAACCGCCATACATTTTCAGCCGACAGACTAGCCAAATGGTTAAATATTTTCAATTTTTTAAATTAGAAATTGAAAATTAATAATGTAGCAACGGATTCAGTAAAATGGTTGATGATCATTAAAATATTTTAAAATTTTTATTATGAATTTTGTTTTTTTAGATATTAGTAGGAAGTTGTGTATAAGATATATTGGGACCGTGGACATGGGCGTATTTAGGGAGGGCTGGGGATCAGGCGAGAGCCAAAGCACCCCCCTGGAAAATTGTTAATTTAATTAAAAGCCAATATAAGAGTAAAAAAGATAAGATTTTTTTTTTTTTTTTGGAATTGGAACTTTCAACCATAACCGTGTTTTCTCCCACGTGTATATTAATGAAAACAATTTAAACTTATACCTAAATAGAAAACTTAGGATTATTGCATTTGGTATGTTTATGAATGTCCAATTTGTTAGTTTAATTGCTCCGTCTCCAGGAAGGTTAGAATTCTGTTATGGAAAGGGGTATATTTTTTATAGGTAGTACACACTGATTTTTAAAAATTGGTGCATACTAATTTTAAAAAGTGCTATACACACTAATTTTTAAAATGTGATGCTGATATCATCCATCCAAATTTACTTTGTAACAATACATATTTTAAGGTTGATAGTAATATCTAAATTTTGAATGCAATCAATTTTAGCCCCCCCCCCCCCAGGAAAAAATCATGCATAAGCCCATGACTGTGAATAAAGCATTCTTAAAGCAGTCTTTCTTACGTTACAAAATTTTCCAAATATGGATTCTGCATATTAAGAAGAGAAAAAAATAACCAATTTTTAACAATATACGGCCCAAGGCACTGTATATTTGAAATAACTACTTACAATTTTTTTAAAATAAATAAGAAATTGACTAATAAATTGTCAACAATATAGAAAGCAAATGGTAATATTTTTGGGAAGTGTTTGTTCCAAAAATGGTCTTTTCAACATGGACGCTTGCTTCAGAATTTAAAACCGAATTCAGTCCTTAAAATGCCACAAAAAGAATGAAAACTTGGATAAAATTATCAAGAAACGCAAGTTTTATGTTTAACAGAATTTGATTGGAGAACAAGGGTTACCATAATTGACAGTAACATTTAAAATTTTGTAAATGGACATATACAATTTTCGAAGAAATTCATTTAAATAAAATATTGAAATCTATCGAATAATACTGTCTCTGGAAGTTGGAAAACATACACAAACGTTTACACACATACAAAAAAAAAGTTTCACAGAACTTGTAAGTAAGACACACGGATCTCAACAAATGTCAGGAGTTTCAGAACATTGATGACTGTAGTCTCATTTAAAATTTTAAAAACTATTCAACAGCACATTCAGTTTAATAAATATTTATTTGGTCCCATTTAAAGAAATCTTCAGGATTAATCAGTTGAAATAACTTAAAATAAGTTGTGAATAGAAAATAAAATTTAAAAATGCACAATATCATTGAGCTGATATTTTTTTTTTTTTTTACATCTTTTTCAAGAAAATTTAACTGTAACTCTTAAAAACCAACAGGTAGTTAAATATAATTATGATAACAGACATTGATGATGATAGTAACTACTTTTGCGCACAATTTCTATTCAATTCTCTGTTTCATTGATGTTACATGTCTTAACATGATTCTGCCAGAATGGCAGGGTTCAAAATGATAAAAAAAATAATTAAATTTCCTAGGGTGTCATTGAGAAAACGGGTACTCTTTCAAGAAGTCTTTTAACAATGTTGGCAAGACATTGCATTCGTGTTCATCAACCGTCCTAGAAAATGGCAAAGATGGGTATTTTTCTTTCTGCGTCCGTACCATACTCACTCTACACAAATGTTGAAGACTGCGGACATTTTTGTAAAGTGGTTTGTAAATTTGCACGGGAACGTTCCTGTTGGCTTCGTCCATACGCAACCACACTGGAGACACTTCTTTGTCGTCATTGGGGTTCGGTTGCGGCAAGTTCTTAGTGAGGTGGACATAATGACCAACGAGTTCGGTAACACTTTCAAATCGTGGCATTTTGTCTGCCAGTGCCTCTGAGGAATCTAATCGGAATCCACCATTATGATATTCTATTCTACAACTTGTTGGGCCCCGATTAGTCTGAACAGAAAGTGCATATAAATAATTACAGTGTTCTGAGTCCCTAAGTAGGAAGGTCCCTGGCTTAGACTTTTTGAGTATATGCGAGGCATCTATCCAACTCAAGTTGCCATAGTAGTAGCCACTGAGTCTGAGCTTTAGTTCATTGTCGATCAAGCGGTTGAGGTCATCTTCTGGCTCGATCTGTTGTTGCATGGCTCCTGAGGATTTGGGAGAGGCTACACTGTGGTCTTTGGAAAGGTCTGTTTGAGGACAGTCCTCTTTCCACCAAAAACAGTCCTCGTAGTTCTGGAGGCCACCGAGCCACAAGTGGGGAAGTCGCTCGGCGGGCAGTTGGAAGCAGAAGTCTTGTGTGTCCCCTGAGGAGGAGGTGGAGGAAGAGGAGGTTCGGGCGACGGGATTGCAGAAGGTGGAATCCAGGTTGGGATAGCTAGTCAACATGGCGGCGAGCAATGGCAGAGTCAGCTGTCGGTGAGGTGACGGAAGGAGTCAACGAGTTGGGCTCCAGAGTATTTTCGTTTTAAGAAGAAATCTATGAAGAAAATAACAATTTAATAAATGTGGAACTTTCTGTTTATCACGCATAATATACATGTTGCAACAGGGTTGGGTGTAACGGAATGACATTTTGACAAATATTACAACATACCATTATGATCTGCAAAGTTTAATAAATTATAAAAATGAAATTGTGCAAACTTTCAACACTTCATTGCAAATTTTCTAGTTAAAGAATTGGAAAGTAACAGCTAAAAGCTGAAAATTTTAAGTTCAAGTAATTCTTAAAATAACAATAAAGGTGCAGCATGCTAAGACTTTAATATCAGTTTATACAAACTCAAACATGATTTCATTTCAAGAAATCAAAGTAATTATGTGTTTTCGGAAACATATTACCGTATGGTTACAGTAAGAAACAAAGCTAAATTAAAACGTACTCACAGAACCCGTCTTTACGTTCTATTAGCATCGTGAACTTGGCATTGCAGCTGTGTGCAGACTGAGCTTAATTTTATAGAAATTGAAGTTGACTTCATGGTAAAATTAAATTGGTCTCTATAGAGGTTCGCAAAATTGTGGCAGCCAGCAAGTTTTCTCGCTGCTATTGCAGGCATCGGCTATTCCATGTTGACGAGTGCATAATAAGCCCAAATCTGGTCTGACTTATTTGCAATGGAAGCTCAATCCTAAATTGATTTATAAATACAAATTAGTTACGGGATAAAGATCTTCCAAGTGCCGAACCTGTTGAACTTCAGGTTTGATATTAAAAGGTTAACATTCTGCTTCTGTAATTCAAGAGACTTTGTGCTCTTAGTAATTACTTTTATGTAAACCACAAGAATCTGTTTGGGGATGATAACTAATGTTATGTTGCTGTATTTTTGTCTTGTCATTTTGCTACAATGCATTTGTATCAATTCGGTTACCTATATAAAATTAAAAAAAAAATATGGAATATTGAAAAGCACAAAAATATCACACATTATTTTACGCCTGAATCTTGCTTTACCAAAAACAAAAAAATAAAAATAAATAAATAAAGTTTATAAAATTAAAAGACAATTAGTAGGAATTAGGAATTACATTTCTCCTTTTTTGGTAACTGAACGACATTTGCACCAAAATTAAATATTAAACCCTTAATTAAACTGAAAGGTGGTTTAAACAATGATGTTTTTTTATGCTTAAGAAAACACTTGATAGCTATGTAGATTGTGAACTTTCAAAATGAAAAATGTATATTATGCTGAACATGCAAAAACTGATATTTAATTTCACCGAATGGCTGATGATAATAGCTTATTTTTGATAGATTTATATATTTTTTCTTTAACTATAAATTTCAAATATATCCAAATTTTAATAGCTCGTTTATTTATAAAGAAAATGACGTATAACACTTAAAGGTAAAACATTTTTAATTTTATGATATCATGTCCACCTATTTCTGGAATGTCCCTACAGCGGATTTTTAAGTATAATTCCAAACGCTATAAAATATATCATTTGTTAGTTTGTAAAATAAGAAGGAAATGATTCTGAAAAATTAAACATACTTCATAGAAATGCGTTTAAAATGAAACATGTTATTAAATTACTAGTTATATATATCTGAAATTTTATGAAGAATCACATAAAATTATATGTAACTTTTTGTGTAGGGCAGTATGTTCTACGATTTAGTTATTTTGTGTGTGGAAAATAAAATATTGAGTTGTATATAATATTAGAAAAGAACACAAACATATTCGACCAAAAGTTCAAAAGCAATCAATTAAGTTAAAATCAACATTAAGTAAGTGAAAGAAATAATTAAATGAAATTATTTGTAGGCTTACAAATAAGCTGTAAGGTAATAAGTTGTGAGGTAAGTTTTACCCCACGAAAATTCAAAATAATTTTGTAAAACAAAACTTCATTTTTTTGTTTCAAAAGAAATGAACAATAATATAAAGTTTGTTCAACTTTCTTTTGTAGCAACTGTTGTGAAAAATAATGATTACATATACGTTTGTATGTTTTTATAATTAAACAATAAGACGGTATTGAAGTAAAAACATTTTAAACATTTAGTTGCGTTTCCTATTTCTATTTGCATTTCTAAACGACAAAAACATATGTTTAACATAACTATTTTGAATTTTACAATTATACACCAATAATTACTATGCGCATAATATGTATTTTGTTAAAATGTTTTTATAAACATCAAATTAAGTATACATGGTGAAATCTTAATATGCATAAATACAGGAAACCTCCCTACCTTCAAATAGTATTATCTTCCTAACACATACGACAATACAATGACTTATCAGAATCTATGCAAAACAAACCATAAAAGATTTTTCAAAACAAATTAAAATAATATTTTTAGAGGAAATTCTTCAGAAGACTTCGCCTATCCAATTGCAGTTTCAAAAATGTTTCTACAACCTCCATCTGCAGGTTTATATAGGATAGCTATTTATATAGCATATCAAATATGTCATAGTGCACAAGATAACAACATAGAAAGTAAAAAAAAAGATAATATAAAATGTCTGTTATGATTCGTATAAATAAACTATTTCCATATATATAATCACAATTTAAATTTTGAAGAGGATTTGATAATTTTTAATTTTCTTTTCTTCACATATAAGTTTTAACACAAATTAGACCATAAAATAGATACTTATTTGAAATATGCAGTTATAAAATAATAATTTTCTTTTCCATTTAAAATTGAGCTAAGTTGCAAAAAATTCCACAAATTACATTCCATTTCACTTATCTACAATACATGGTAATGTATGTATAGGAAAAGTTTTCACACACAAGAAAATAAATAAATAAATAAATATAAAAGGATCATCGTTAACTAATCAAAGTATTAAAATCAGCGAACAGAACGTGTTTTCCTCTCCAAATATGAGTATAAGTGCAGTCTCATTTCAATTAAAGTTATTAATATCGACATTTTTATCTTGATTTCTGTATATCTTTATTATTTTTTTTATAGAAACCAAGAACCTCACAAGAAAAGAGAACCCTCACAAGAACCTCCAAGAACCTCACAAGAAACCAAGAACCTCAATAGAAAATGATTGCTCAGAAGAAAAAAAAAATCTGATATGGGCAACACATGACTTTCCTTATATAATGCAATGAATTTACTACGTTTACAGTAAAAAAATAGGTTTTCCTTATAGTAGATACTTATAGTCTTTCTAAGATATTGAATTTTCGACGATTAGTCGTCACTTACATTGATGTAGCGTCATTTTTATCCATTTGGTGAGATTTTCGTTAATTTGGCAACATTCCGGCAAATTCGTCGCCAAAATCTCGCCAAGCGTTATGGACGGAGAAATAAGTTATTCTTATAGCAGATAAATGACTATTGGAGTTCAAATACAAAAGTATTACTATAAAAGTATCTTTTCTCATGAATGAAACGAGCTAGATCCACGAGATTGATGTCACCAAATTTATCACATAGTATTACATATGAAAAGTGAACATATTTCTCAATAGGAAATATTTTTTTATTTTATTTTATATGACTTTTTGATAATTTTTTTTAAAAATGTACAATATCTCGAGAACGGTTATGTTAGCGTTCTAAAATTTATGTCAATCGTTTTCGAATGAAAAATTACACAAAAAATGTCTATTTGCGTAACTCTTTATTAGCGGTTTTGATTTTTTGACGATTTTTTCAAAATTTAGGGGGGTTCTGAACTTTCGATTGCGTATAAAAACAATAGGCTTCCAGTGTTTACGGATTGTGATTTTTGTACCAAATTTCGTTCGAATCGGTCCATTCGTTCGTCAGTTATCGTCTCCACAGACTCACTGACACACACACACAGACATCACTTCAAAAATGTTCGATTCGCGATCAGGGATGCTTGAAACGTGCTCTCCCGTCGAAAACTCGAATTCGAATTTTCGACCCCGTCACAATACTTTCCTTATACATTATGTATATAAGGAAAGTAAAAAAATTGTAACAATAATAGGGGGGAAAAGTGCCAGGGAAAGCAAAAATTATGTACAACCAAACGATATAAAAATGTATACATTGATAACTACATAAATTTTTTTTTAAAGCATCAGTATAATTGGCGCTAAAGCCTCAAAGGACACTTTTACAATTCCACATTCCGGCACATCTATTCTCATTTTTGGTTTTCCAATTCCTCTTTTAGGGTGGAGCTAAAGTGGATTGTGCCAGGTGTCAAGGCAAAAAAATCATCCTCTAACGATATATTGAAAGTTTTGAAATTTTAATTTTTTATTCAAATATATATAAAAAAAATTTTTTCGTTTTAAAATGTTTATCTATAGGTATGCAACACCACACAGGTAAGTGACATTAAAACATGGTAAAGTTAGTTAAAACGGGTTTTATTGTAATTAATTTTCTCGTAGCTTAAAAAATATGAATACACTGTGGATCTATTCATATATATCTCTATTATCTATAAACAGAATCAACATTTTGGAATTTTATTTTCCCTGCAATACATGGTTTTTGACGGATCTACAAGTTTTGGGATCTCTAGAACACGAAAAAAAACTGTTTTTAGCGTAACGTCTGTGCAATGTATGTATCCACTCTAACTGAAAAACTAATTGACCGAATTTCATAAAATATGTAAGTCCCTTGTGGGTGGCCCTGGTGCTGATTAGATTTTGGTACGATTCGGGATTAGAAAAATCCCTCATTTTCTTTTGCGAAATGGTCCGCAAAAATCATCAAAATCTAAAATAAAAGACTACGTATGCTCAAATATATCAATTAAATTCTTGTTTTATACTTAATTTTTGACGATGAAACAAATAAAACCATTCACATTACTCTAAGACCAGCCGTTCTCGAGAGATATTTTAGATTTTTTGCATTTCTGCTACGCCACCTTTGAAAATAAGTCCAGTTACCCAATGAAAACAGAAATTGAATTAAAAGTGCAAAGTCAGTGTAATTCCAAATACTATGTGTGTTAGTTTGTGCAATTAATCTGAATTTAATAAATTTAATAAATAAAGAGAAAATGAATTTGAGCCTGTAGGGAAAGTCATGTGCTGCCCATATCAGATTTTTTTTTGTCTTTCATATCATTTTAGTCAGATGGCCGAATTCCTACCTTGGCGAAAATCCACACGTCCTTGGCTGACAATATCCGCAGAGCACGCATGCAATTGCTCCTCTCTTTATGTCCGTGAAATGCTTGCTATAAGGAGGTTTTTGTCTCTCTTGCTTATGAGCAATGGTTGGGAGAACTATTACTTTCCTTATATACATAATGTATAAGGAAAGTACTGTGACGGGGTCGAAAATTCGAATTCGAGTTTTCGACGGGAGAGCACGTTTAAAGCATCCCTGATCACGAATCGAACATTTTTGAGGTGATGTCTCTGTGTATGTGTGTGTGTGTGTCAGTGAGTCTGTGGAGACGATATCTCACGAACGAATGGAGCGATTCAAATGAACGTTGGCACAAAAATCACAATCCATGAATACTGGAAGCCTATTGTTTTAAAACACAATCGAATGCTCAGAACCCTCCTAAATTTTCCAGTGAAATTTTGAAAAAATCATCAAAACATTTAAACATTTAATAAAGTTACGCAAATAGACATTTCTTATGTAATTTTTCCTTAGAAAACGATTGACATAAATTTTAGAATGCTAGCATGAACCGTTCTCGAGATATTGCACATTTTTCGAATACATTTATCAAAAAGTTACATAAATTAAAAAAAAATATTAACTGCTAAGAAACATGTTCACTTTTCATATGTATTATCATGCGATAAATTTGGTGACATCATTCTCGTGGATCTAACTCGTTCCATTCACGAGAAAAGATACTTTGAGTAATACTTTTGTATTTGACGCCAATTGTCATTTATCCGCTGTAAGAATAACGTATTTCTCCGTCTATAACGCTTGTCGAGATTTTGGCGACAAATTTAGCGGAATGTCGCCAACTTAGCGACATTTTAAAATGTTGCCAAATTAACGAAAATCTCGTCAAATGGATAAAAATGACGCTAAATCAATGAAAATGACAAATTCAAGAAAATTCAATATTTTGGAAAGAATATAAGTATTTACTATAAGAATAACATTTTTTTTAACTGTAAAAGTAGTAAATTCATTGCATTATATAAGGAAAGTCATGTGTTACCCACATCAGATTTTTTTTTATTAGTGTAGTGATCTACAACTACATTATTTTTTTTTTTCCCAATTGCTAGGCACTAGACTCTAGCACTAGACTCTACGTCGACTTATGTAGTTTGCCCTATGTACGGTTGAAATCGTGAACCATTTTGCCGTCCTAGGACGTTGCCCCAGGCGCACCAGAGGGGGCGGAACACACTGCGCCCACAACACACAACATCCATGTCTTAAGTGGGACTCGAACCCACAACGTGGCGACCGATCGATTGCTGGAAACGCTCGCCTGGACCGTTCGGCCACCACGTCGACTTAAATAAGCCAACAGCACACGTGTTCCCGGGTGGTCACCCACCCAAGTACTATCTGCGCCCGATGCTGCTTAACTTAGGTGATCAAACGGGAACCGGTGTTTTCAGCACGGTAGAGCCGTTGGTTCTTACAACTACATTATGACAAATGTAATCAACTACAAATATTTTTTTTAAAAACTAGTGACCAAAAACTACTTTAGAAATGTAATCACTACATAACTACTTTTACAAGACGAATTTTGCCACAGCCTCAATTTTCAGAAAAAGTTGAGGATATGGGTATACTGCAGTAATTTAACATACTTATTCTGAATAATTAAAATTTACTGATCAACTTACTAATCTTTACGCTTTTACCCACTTCTGAAAACAGTAAAATAAAATAAAAGTATAAACTTTAAAATCAAAGACAACCAAAAATTGGATTTAAAGTCCTTTAATAAAATCTGCTTTCCTCGATGCCCGAAAGCGCTTTGGCCGTGTAATTTTTGTACGTCGAGGAAAGGAGATTTTATTAAAGGTTAACCTATTTTTGGTTGTCTTTGATTTTAAAGTTTAATTTAAAGTTGACGTGTCCATTTATTTATTAAAAGTATAAAAAAATCGATGTGGGCAGGCAGCACATGCCTTTCCTTATATAATGCAATGTATTTACTCTACTTTTACAGTAAAAACAAAATAGGTTATTCTTATAGTATATACTTATATTTTTTCCAAGATATTGAATTTTCGTCAATGAGTCGTCATTTTCATTGATTTAGCGTCATTTTTATCCATTTGGCGAGTTTATCGTTAATTCAGCAACATTTAAAAAAGTCGGCGACATTCCGCCAAATTCGTCGACAAAATCTCGCCAAGCGTTATGGACTGAGAAATAATTTATTCTTGTAGCTGATAAATGACTATTGGAGTTCAAATACAAAAGTATTATTTAAAGTATCTTTTTCTTGAATGGAACGAGATAGATCCACGAGAATGATGTCACTAAATTTATCGCATGATATTACATATGAAAAGTGAACATGTTTCTCAATTGGAAATATTTTTTTATTTTATATAATTTTTTTTAAAATGTGAAATATCTCGAGAACGGTTTATGTTAGCGTTCTAAAATTTATGTTAATCGTTTTCTAATGAAACATTTCATAAGAAATGTCTATTTGCGTAACTTTATTAGATGTTTTGATTTTTTGATGATTTTTTCAAAATTTCACTCGAAAATTTAGGGGGGGGGGTCTGAACATTCGATTGCGTATAAAAACAATAGGCTTCCAGTATTCACGGATTGTAATTTTTGTACCAAATTTCGTTCGAATCGGTCCATTCGTTCGTCAGTTATCGTCTCCACAGACTCACTGACACACACACAGATATCACCTCAAAAATGCTCGATTCGTGATCAGGGATGCTTGAAACGTACTTACCCGTCGAAAACTCGAATTCGAATTCTCGACCCCGTCACAATACTTTCCTTATACATTATATGTATATAAGGAAAGTAATAAAAGTAAAAACTATTTATTTAAAAGCATATTTGTTCATTTTTAGTACAATTTGCATCACAAAATTGCACTCAGATAAGCAGGATCTTTTGGGAAATAACACATCTGAATATATCTATATAAAATATCAAATGCAAGAGGCAATGGCCTTCGTAACCCAGCAGCCCTTCACCGTACATCGTTGCGCAGAACACCAAATTTCATACAAATGAAGGAAGGGTGATCACGTGATATGTAGAATGGTACCTCGACTGTTTAATGAAGTAACATTAAAAGTAGCGTCAAAGCTCAATACAAACTGATTTATTGTATTGCGCTACTCGCTACACTACTTATTACTTTCCTTATATACATAATGTATAAGGAAAGTATTGTGACGGGGTCGAAAATTCGAATTCGAGTTTTCGACGGGAGAGCACGTTTCAAGCATCCCTGATCACGAATCAAACATTTTTGAAGTGATGTCTGTGTGTGTGTGTGTGAAAGTATGTGTGTGTGTGTGTGTCAGTGAGTCTGTGGAGACGATAACTGACGAACGAATGGTCCGATTCGAGCCAAATTTGGTACAAAAATCACAATCCGTAAACACTGGAAGCCTATTGTTTTTATACGCAATCGAATGTCCAGAACCCCCCTAAATTTTCGAATGAAATTTTGAAAAAATCGTCAAAAAATCAAAACCACTAATAAAGTTACGCAAATAGACATTTCTTACGTAATTTTTCATTAGAAAACGATTGACATAAATTTTAGAACGCTAACATGAACCGTTCTCGAGATATTGCACATTTAAAAAAAAATGATCAAAAAGTCATATAAAAAAAAAAAAAAAATTTCCTATTGAGAAACATGTTCACTTTTCATATGTGATAAATTGAGTGATATCATTCTCGTAAATCTAGCTCGTTCCATTCATGAATCAACTATAAGAAAAACCTATTTTTTTTACTGTAAAAGTAGTAAATTCCTTACATTATATATGGAAAGTCATGTGCTGCCCACATCAGATTTTTTTTAAAGTAGCGAGTTACACTACAAACTACGAGAAAAAGTAGTGACTACTGTAGTTTCGCTACCTGTAGCGCGCTACTTCGGACCACTGCCTATAAGTGTGTCACTAGTACGAGTACGTGGGAAGGATGCTGAGAAGTAAGAATTTATGCGTTCCCAGTTCGTTCGCCCAGACATTTCTCAGAATTTTAATTTACTCAGAAAAACAATAAAAGGAATTATTTATGGCCAGCAGACATGAACTCTGAGACCGAGATGGCTGAGGATGTGGAGTTGACATGCGCTGGGGACCGTCTCCACATTAAGAGAGGATACAGGACATAATATTTAACTGTGGGTGCAACACTTTCGTAACTGGTTTTCAAGGTCCATTTTCACCTTTTTACTTTCCTTACATACATACAATGTATAAGGAAAGTATTGTGACGGGGTCGAAAATTCGAATTTGAGTTTTCGACGGGAGAGCACGTTTCAAGTATCCCTGAACACGAATCCGACGTTTTTGAGATGATGTCTGTATGTGTGTGTTTGCGAGTCTGTGGAGACGATAACTCACGAACGAATAGACCCGATTCGAACGAAATTTGGTACAAAAATTACAATCCATAAATACTGGAA
This sequence comes from Amaurobius ferox, assembly GCA_951213105.1. Taxonomy (NCBI): domain Eukaryota; kingdom Metazoa; phylum Arthropoda; class Arachnida; order Araneae; family Amaurobiidae; genus Amaurobius; species Amaurobius ferox. The sequence goes on along the minus strand of OX578146.1, from coordinate 69,650,021 downwards.
GCCTATTGTTATTATACACAATCGAATGTTCAGACCCCCCCACCGCCCCCTCTAAATTTCTGAAACAGACAATTAGTTCCTATATTTATTTTATGAGTATGAATAGTTTTATTTTTCTACGATCAAAGGAAATTAGAAATTTTAATGAGTGTGCAGCCTTTAAATAAAGAATTGCGAGTATTTATTGATTAAGTTTTATAGGTCGATTAAAATTACCTACTGATTACAATCCATAAATACTGGAAGCCTATTGTTATTATACGCAATCGAATGTTCAGACCCCCCCACCGCCCCCTCTAAATTTCTGAAACAGACAATTAGTTCCTATATTTATTTTATGAGTATGAATAGTTTTATTTTTCTACGATCAAAGGAAATTAGAAATTTTAATGAGTGTGCAGCCTTTAAATAAAGAATTGCGAGTATTTATTGATTAAGTTTTATAGGTCGATTAAAATTACCTACTGATTACAATCCATAAATACTGGAAGCCTATTGTTATTATACGCAATCGAATGTTCAGAATCCCCCCCCCCCCCCTAAATTTCTTAAACAGACAATTAGTTCCTATATTTATTTTATGAGTATGAATAGTTTTATTTTTTTACGATCAAAGGAAATTAGAAATTTTAATGAGTGTGCAGCCTTTAAATAAAGAATTGTGAGTATTTATTGATTAAGTTTTATAGGTCGATTAAAATTACCTACTGATTACTCGAATTTCAGATATACGACTGACTCTCGATTTGCACGGTACTCAAAGCTTATGATTAAAGTTTGGAAAAATCCAGAAAATGTTACAAATTTTCATTTTAAACTTCAATATTACTTTCATTATATACATATAATGCATAAGGAAATTATTGTGAAGGAGTCGAAAATTCGAATTTGAGTTTTCGACGGGACAGCACGTTTCAAGCATCCCTGAACACGAATTAGGCGTTTATGAGATTATGTCTGTGCGTGTGTGTGGTGTGTGTCAGTGAGTCTGTGGAGACGATAACTGACGAACAAATGGAGCGATTCGAACGAAATTTGGTACAAAAATTACAATCCATGAATACTGGAAGCCTATTGTTATACGCAATCGAATGTTCAGAACCCCCCCCTAAATTTTCGAGTGAAATTTTAAAAAAATCATCAAAAAATTAAAACCTTTATTAAAGTTAGATAATAAGTAATTTCTTATGTAATTTTTCATTAGAAAACGATTGACATAAATTTTAGAACGCTAGCATGAACTGTTCTCGAGATATTGCACATTTTTCAAATAAATTTATCAAAAAATCCTATAAATTTAAAAAAAAATATTAACTGTTGAGAAACATGTTCACTTTTCATATGTAATACCATGCGATAAATTTGGTGACACCACTCACGTGGATCTAGCTCGTTCCATTCATAAATAAAGGTACTTTGAGTAAAACTTTTATATTTGAACGCCAATAGTCATTTTTCTGCTATAAGAATAACTTATTTCTCTGTCCATAACGCTTGGCGAGATTTTGGCGACGAATTTGGTAGAATGTCCCCAACTTGGTGACTTTTTTAAATGTTGCTAAATTAACGAAAAACTCGTCAAATGGATAAAAATGACGCTAAATCAATGACGACTCATTGATCATGACGACATGGAAAATGACGACTCATTGACGAAAATTCAATATCTTGGAAAGAATATAAATAACTACTATAAAAAAAAATCTATTTTTTTCTTTACTGTAAAAGTAGTAAATTCATTGCATTATATAAGAAAAGTCATGTGCTGCCCACATCAGACTTTTTTTGCTACTTGTATTCCTACTAGTTGTTTCTAGTCTATTTCGTCATAAATTTTGCACTGCAACTATTTATTTTATGCTAGCTTGTTGCCAGTTTGGTTGGGAGCTATCACGAGAGTCTAAACAAAGTTCTTTGCCCTACTGTTATACATTCATTAATATCACAACTCTTTACAGTGTTTTAGCAATTTATAATAAATTCAATACAAATCAGCCCTGCATTATCAGGTGTCGGTTTAGAGCAAACTTTTGTTCTCTATCGGGAATATTTACTTGATTCAAACAGAGAAAATTAAAAAGGACCTTCATAAATTTCCAAATGTTAAAATTTAAACTTTCCATTATTTCCAGATCGGATATTTTACAAAATTTCAAAATAAGCATTTCATACTAAGGCTTATGCTTAGAATGGGCAAAAATAAAATATAAATCAAATCAATCATATGAAATAAATAATTCACAAAATAGAAATACTCAAAAAGAAGGGAGAAATTGCGAGATATTTTCTGACGTGCTTCATTGAACTTCTCATAAAACAATTTTGTTTTGACAAAAATGAACACATTACCGCACAATGGTTTTTGTCATCGCTTTAACACCACATAAATTGAAATTGGGCGTTTTCGGAAACTTATGAGTTCAAACAGAATGCCTTAATTCATACTCACGTACAAAATCCTCATCAAAATGCAATTGACATTTAAATAATATCCTGTGAAATAGATGACTATTGGTGAATTTTTTGGCGTCAAAATATACAACTAATACAAAAAGTATTTCCCCGTGTAAACAAGACACAAATTGGAATTGGGAGCTTTTTGAAACTATGAGTTCAAACAGTCATTTTTTTATACTCACATACAAAATCCTCGTCAAAATGCAATGGACAATAGACATAGAATAATATGCTGTGAAATAGGTGATTACTAGCAAATTTTTTGGCGTCAAAATATAAAATTAATACGAAAAGGTCCACGAGAATGATGTCAACAGATTTGTTGCATAACAACTACTTATGGAAAGTGGACTTGTTTGATAATGTTAACTACTACTTCAATTTTATGAAATAATTATACCAAATAATTGTCGAAACACTGCAGTCGTTAGTGAGATATCGCGTCTACAGACTCACGGACACACGTACACACAGACGGACATCAAATCATAAACGTTCTATTCGAGTTCAGATATGCTTAAAATGTGCTCTTCCGTCAAAAATTCCAATATTCGATCCCGTCACAATACTTTCCCTCTACTATATATGTATGGAAAGAAAAAATTGGTCACATTTTGATGACTATAAAATAAATTGTAAATAATTCTCCATTTAATCCAAAAAGTTTAACGAATTTTTAGATCACAGAAAGATACATGCTTTTCACTCTAATACTGATTATGATACAAGAGGATATAAAAAATATTAAGAATTAATACATGAGAAAGTTCAGTGGAGATGACAGTTCAAATATTTCTAGAAAACTGGAAGAAATGCAGAGCAATCATACCTGTACAACGAGCTATCAGTCATACAACAACGATGTTTTCGGAAAATCCAATTTGCGTTAAGAAGCAGGCGAACACAGCGTTGTAAATCACAACTAATCACAGTGCACAACAATATATTAGCCGAGTGTATGGAACTAACTGAAGCAACATTTTGAAACTAGCTGTGAAGCGAACTTCAAACGTTTTTTCTTGGAAGCACGATATATCTATCTACATCAGCCGCGCGGTTCACAGAAAAGCACTTTACGTAGTTCAAATACCGGGAAGCGTTGGCTGAAGAAACTGGTTTAGAAATATCTGGTCTGGATTCAATTCTAAAGGCACGTTCAGATCGAAGGCGAAACTGGGTCGAATTCAAAATTTTTTCGGAAAGAGACATGTTGTGAAATTGTCAAGTATGTAATAAGAAATAATTCTTGCGGGAAAATGTCAGAACTGGGTTTTGTATGGGATTGATGCCAGAATAGAACGCGGAAATGCAAGGAAACAAGACGAATATTGAGTTCTGCATAAATGCGGAATGAATTCTCCGAAATGGCATTAAATTTCAAAGAGTAATTCTGTAGTTATAAGTTCCAATTTCTGTAGTTGAATGTTGAAGATTCAACCAGAGAATTTTTTTTTAATGGGTCATTTAAAAATAACACTGAAAAAAAAAAGTGGCGTTGATTTTTCATAAATTCGGACAAATTTCTTTAAAATGATATGATATGTCAAAAAACTTGATTTTGTAAATTCATTACAAAATTTGTATTAATTTTTTTAAAATATGAAATGAAAGAAAAAGGGCATTTAATTTTGCATAAATGCGAAAAATTTCTCTAAAATGGTGTACAAGTCTAAAAAAATATAAGAATCTTATTATAAAATCCTTTTCAATGAGTACTTTAAAAAATAACACTAAAAGTTAATACCTGGCGGAGTTATTGAAAATATTCAATACAAATTTTCCAAGCGAAAATTCTTCTAAAATTTTCTGAAAATTGGAAACGTGTAATAAATGCAAGGGTTAATATATGAATCATTCTCAAAGCGTTCACATTAAAATTAAAATATTTACCATATTTTTTTATTTACTTTACAAACAAATTATATATTAATTAGGTACAGATGTAGTATAACCCATTTTTCATTCTTGGCAATTTTAGGTGAGATTTTAGAAATCCCCGCTATGATTTGGGGAACATTCCATTCTGGAAACCATTCCGCGGCATACTGTTTCGCAATGACAACCTTGGCGGCATGTTTTGTAGCCAAGGTAAAAATCGCCAAAAGGGATTATACTACATCTATTCCATTAATTATAATAAATCTTATAGACTCCTCACAAAATGGCGCAATTATTGAGAATTTTCAACACGAATCTTACAAACGAAAATTATCTGAAAATCTGAAACATATAACAAATGTAAGGATTAATAACTCAATCAATCTTAAAATCTACTTTAAAATTAGTAAATAACTAACGAACTGTAATTTTAAAAACTTCAAGAAAAAAAAAAGAGCAATATTCTTGATAATCACCAGGAAATATAGAGTTGAAAAAGAACGCATTATGGGATTTTCCCCTACAATCTTGCATGCATTTATAACAAAACGGAAATCTATCTAGTTCACAGAAAACTTGCAAATGTGTCAGTTCTATTTATAAAAGAAATATCGTGATAATGTGTCTAACACAGGATCTTCCCTAAAGATAAACAAATATTGATACATATTACGGGAAATAAATATAAATTAAAGCGTTCTTATAAACTTGAGCTCGCTGGACGCTGAATAGGATTGTTGCCATTCGATTAAAGAAAAACAATCTAGATGTAGTCACATGAATTTTCCACAAACTCAGTCTTTTTTACTTTCCCTACAATACATGGTTATGTATAGGGAAAGAATTGGAATCTTGTCGAAAATAGCAACTCGAATTTTTGATGGATCTACATGTTTGGAATGCTCTGGAATCCGGAAAAACTATTTTTAGCGTGACGTGTGTGTGTGTCTGTCTGTGCAATGTATGTATCCCCCTCAAACTGAAAAACTAATTGGCCAAATATCATAAAATTTGGTAGATATGTCATTTGTGGGTTACTCTGGTGCTGATTAGATTTCGGTACGATTCGAAAATAAAAAAAAATATAAGTACCTGCTTTTTTCTGCGAAACGGCCTGCAAAAAATATGTATTTATTCTAGCTGAATAACTAATTGACCAAATTTCACAAAATTTGGTAGGCAGGTCACCTGTGGGATAGATACACTGGTGCTGATTAGATTTTGGTACGATTCGGAAAGAAAGACTATGCCTTTCTTTGCAAAATGGTTCGCAAAAATTGCCAAAATCTAAAATAAAAGACTACGTATGCTCAAATATATCCATTAAATATTTGATTTAAACGTAATTCTTGAAGATAGAAATAATAAAACCAACCCCATAACACTAGAACTAACTTTTCTCGAGATATTTTAGTTTTTCGTGTTTTTGCCTAGTCGCTTTTAAAAATGCGTCCAGTCCCAAAATGAATATTGAAATAAAACTGCAAGTTCAGTGTAATCTGAAACAATTGCTCGTGTTATTTTGTGCAGTTAAACTCAATTTAAAGAATTAAGAAAGATAAAATTAATTTGAGTCTGTAGAGTAAGTCATAAGCTGCTCACATCAGATTTTTTTTACTTTCCTTATATACAATAATGTATAAGGAAAGTATTGTGACGGGGTCGAAAATACGAATTCCAGTTTTCGACGGGAGAGCACGTTTCAAGCATTCCTGATCACGAATCGAACATTTTTGAAGTGATGTCTGTGTGTGTGTGTCAGTGAGTCTGTGGAGACAATAACTAACGAACGAATGGACCGATTCGAACGAAATTTGGTACAAAAATTACAATCCGTAAACACTGGAAGTCTATTGTTTTCATACGCAATCGAATGTTCAGACCCCCCCCCCCACCCTAATCATCAAAAAATCGTCAAAAAATTAAAACCTCTAATAAAGTTACGCAAATAGACATTTCTTACGTAATTTTTCATTAGAAAACGATTGGCATAAATTTTAGAACGTTAACATGAACCGTTCTCGAGATATTGCACATTTTAAAAAAAAATTATCAAAAAGTCATATAAAATAAAAAAAATATATATTTCCTATTGAGAAATATGTACACTTCTCATATGTCATACCATGAGATAAATTTGGTGACATCATTCTCTTGGATCTAGCTCGTTCCATTCATGAAAAAAGATACTTGTAATATTTTTGTATTTGAACGCCAATAGTCATTTATCTGCTGTAAGACTAACTTATTTCTCCGCCCGTAACGCTTGGCGAGATTTTATCGACGAATTGGGTGGAATGTCGCCAACTTGGCAACTTTGTTAAATGTTGCTAAATTAACGAAAAACTCGCCAAATGGATAAAAATGACGGTAAATCAATGAAAATGACGGCTCATTCAATATCTTGGAAAGAATATAAATATCTACTATAAAAATAATCTATTTTTTTTTCACTGTAAAAGTAGTAACTTCGTTGCATTATATAAGGAAAGTCATGTGCTACCTACATCAGATTTTTTTTGTTTCATTTCGTCCACAAATGAACTGGTTACGTCCCGGACGTAAGATACGCATTTATTTCCCATTGACTCATTCCAGTGAACTCGGTCCATTTCAATGAAAAACATGCTGAACTCCTGCAGGAAATGTCAGCTCCAACAATCAAGAGTTTGGCAGAATAACGGGACATACACCACAAGATTTCGTGCAATGTCCCACGCTCTGCTGGACAACTGGAAAAATGGAGTGAAATTCTTCGAAATGTACCCTATGACACGGAACGTAGTCTGCTTTCGGAACAGCCAAAAATAGGAATGCCGTTATAGTTGGTGGGAGAAAAATGATTTTTACCAATAACGGGCAGCGCGAGAGTATCAGGTCAATCGGCTTGAGACGATCAATATTAAAACGTGTAACGATCAATATTTATACATGCAAGACCGCAATTTGCAGAGTCCACTTCAAAGATAAGAGCTTGCAATTTCGTCGCAGTAGTTCAACGGTAAAGCGTCGGCTGGACAGTTCGGAGATCCATGATTCGATTTCCGGTTCGGGCAGCAAGGCACTTTAAAATGGCGCCCGAACAAATCAACCCTGTAGGTTAATGCAAAGATGTCGGAGGTCTGAAGACCCCAGACCGTACGACTCACATAGTCGGTTTAGAGTAGCTAGCTGCACGGCCGGGAAAGGCTACCCCCTGTACCCAGGATGTACCCAAGGTCTACCATCCCGCCAAACGAACATTTATTTAGGTCTAAAAAGATAACGATGCATGAAAAATAGTGTGGTTAAACAGACAGTTTTACATTATATTTGAACTTGACAAGTACGTCCATTTTTCAAAAACGGGAAAAGGGTTATTGCGAATATAGATAAAAAGATCATTGAAAAATGAAATTTAGAGTGAGGTATTTTAACATAATGAAAAATAGATTAAAATTAAAGAAAATAATAAAATTTTAAAAGTAAAATTTAGAAAATACGATGTCGGAGGTCTGAAAGTGACCCTAGTACGACTAGTACGGATTCAGTGGTCTTTGGAAGATTGAGCGCCGATTTCAAATTCAGAGGATTACAACTAGTACTAGGATAGTAAACTGGGTAAAAGTAGTAGCAGCAGGAGGCAAACCTGAAGTGAAAATAGCAGGAGGTTGTCAGTCAGATTATCAATTGCACACCAATCTGACATTAAAGGGTGGGGAATGCAGCGTCCACTGCAAGGATAAGAGCTTGCAATATCATCCCAATAGCTCAATAGTAGAGCGTCGGCTAGCCAGTTCGGAGATCCAGGGGTTCGATTCCCGGTTGGGGCGGAAAGGTTCTTTACAAAATCCAAATATTTCGGATTAACGGAATAAACAGTTGATTGAAGTGTCAACCGGTTTTTAATTATAAAAAGGTTTTTTTCGTTAGGAGAAATAAGAAGAGCAGCCACTACATCAAAAGGTTTAATTTCTGTCAACAGAAAATTCTGCTCACATGACATAAGAAGATAGGAGTTGCCATTCCGAAAAAATAATAAATGAATGGAAAAAAAAAAAAAGATGGTATGAATGAGAAAAAAAAACGAACAAAAATTAATTATGGGTATATACATCTATGAAATTTTGTGGCATTTAATAAAATTAAATTCAAACCACCGGTTTTAAAGAAAGAAAAAAAAACAGCCCCTCTCTTAATCTACAGAAATATAAATGACAGAGAATATAAAAATGAAAGAATCAACTAGTTTCAAAAACTAAATGTAAAATCACCAACCATACAGAGAACACTGACAAGTAAAAAACTGAAGAAAAATAACTGTTTAAAAATAAATCAGTTATCTGCTGCAAGAAAGTAAAAGCAGAGCTGTTAAGTAATAAAGAAACGCCTGATTAATAATGTGAATTGTGTGTTACTCAATCAATCGAACGTGTTTGCCCCCAAGTTTTATCCCCTTACACCAGCTCTCGAAACAAGGAAGTTAAAATACCTTCTGTTTAACTGTAATGCTCGCTTATAATCGAAAGCAACTTAATGGATTTGCATATCTTTTAGTGGTTCGTTAAATTTATTGAGAGAAGAGTATGTTTAAAATACTTCATATTTTAGAATAAGTTCATCTTATTATAAAATGAAGCAGTATCCCGGGCAACGTTGAGTATTTATGTTAATATTATATATATTATTGTGGCGTATTTCTCAAAACCCGTTCCCGAATTTGCCATGTAAGCACTGCTTAATTGAAGTACAACCAGCATCTCAAAGGGAGGGGGAGGGGGGATAAATTAGTTCACGAAGTGATTATATAATATTAAAGAAGCGTTTACATTGTGCGATTTGGGGCTAACGTGGCTTTCTATGTAAATTAGCTGTTTACTGCCTTTCGAGGTAAATGTGAAATTGCAGTACGTGATATTTTGAGAATTTGAAATTTGGGGAGTTTTCCTTACAATTCAAGTGGATTATTATTTTTTTTTAATTCGTCAAGGCTTTCTGTACTATGCAATTCGAGTTCATGTAATTTTCGACCGATTGTTCTCATTAGGAGATTATTTCTTTTGCAACTCCTGAACTGATCACCTAGGCTGAAGGGTTAGGGCGGGGTCAAGGACGCAGGACGATTTAAAATAACATCTTGAGTTCGCAGAAAAAAAAAATAATATTTGGAGCTTTCATGAACTTGATACCTGGAATAGTTAAACACCTTTTCAAAAATAAAAAAAGATCCGTGAAAATAATGCAAAATAAAGACAGTTTCAGGAGTGACGAAATACAGCAGATATATCTTTCAGCAAAGTGAGATAAGAGTCTTGTACATCTATTACCAGCCCCTGATTTGTTTACAGTTCTGAAAAAAGGCCGTACAAATGAAAAAGCCCAAGCATCACGTGATTTATGGCTCACGTGAACCCTCAGTCCTCAGCGTGTGGAGGTGAAAAAAGTTGGGTGATAAGATTATGGAAGTACGCTTCTTTCAAGGCTTCTGTTGAAAATTGCACACTTTTTTTTTATTTCTTTGATAAATGTAAAAAGTAGATCGAGTTTCAGACAACATAGTAGACGCAATAAATACACTTCCACCTAAACCTTTAGAAAATTCTAAGAATACAGTTCAGAACTCTTGACCATGTCTCATAGTGGTAACAAGTTTATGTTGCAGTCAAGTGAGTAAAAAAAAAAAATCTGCGGGCCGGATCAGTCTAGCATTTTTTTCACGCAGGCTAGAATTTTTTTTTTTTTATGAAAGTTAAGTAGTTCTGCTGCAAGAGAGTTACCTTTATTTATTTATTTTTTAATTTTTCATGTTGGTAACATTTTAGAGGCGAAAGCTTTCTTTCCAAATCTGAAATATTTGAAAAAATTTAGGAATTGCAGTATCTCATAATAATATGTAAAGTAAAAGTTAATAAAAGTATCATTCATGGACTCACAGTGACTTACGCGGGTAGCTGGCTAATCACAAAAATTTTACACAAAGAAGGAAAAAATAAACCCGCGAATAATGTAAATTTCAAAACCATTCCTTTCAAGTCACCATCTATCTCACTTCCACATAAGTAAACACATTGATCATCCTATCAGGACAAGAGACAAATAAATCTGTGGAACACAACTGCTTCAATTATTCCATTCTTCGCCATTGGCGGCAACAGATTCTTAGAATTTCTGGTTGTTTACTAGTAGATAAAGGGGTTTAAGATAATGAGAGGGTCTACCAGATGCCTGAGAGGGTGGTAGGTAATAAGAACGTTGTAGGAAATGTTCAGACTAAATAATGGAGCACTTTGGAAGAAAATATATTCTAAGAAAAATGAAAAGAGACAGACAGACGCTTTATCAAGACAAGGCTGGTCAGCCGTTACAACAGGGTGCAGACCTTCACCTTGAACCACGATTATAACGAGTATTTATTCAATTTTCCCAGCGTTGTGTTTAACGCACAAGTGAATAACCCTTAACCCTTTATTCCCAAAATTATGAATTTTTCAAAACATCTAATTTTAATTCGTTAGTAATATTATAAATAGTTGATTAAATGCATCAATCGAAGCAGCTGCATTTTTCGGGATTTTATCTCCGTAAACGGTTAATACTTTAAATCAACTGTTTATGTAAGTTTTAACTGTTTATGCATGTAATTTCTTTTTAATTATTTGCATAATTGTTCGTTGGATGAGGTCTGACTAAAGATAAAAGCAATAAAAATGTTGAATTTTCTGTAGTTAGAAAATTCACAACTTTTTATTCACAGACAAAATTTCTAGGTAGCAGTTTTGGAATCTTGGCGGTCAGATAGATGCCTGATGTAACATATCGGTTGAAATCCGGCATACTTAAAACAAAATTCTCGAAAATCCCCAGCCAGTAAGTCTGTAGTCAATGGTTAGTACTTTGAAAGAATTTTGACCCAAATTGATTCCAAATCAGGTTCTTGGTCGACTTGAGAAAACGTCCATCTTCACTTGCAAAAAAAAAAAAAAAAAAAAAAAAAAACGCTATCTCAGACTATCTAATGATTGAAAAGATAATTTGGCGATATATATTCTTTTTCTGTCGCCAAACATCAGCCGGTAACAAGATAAGAAAGCTTCATGTATAATCTAAACCGGATCGTTAAAAAATATGAGCAGCAGAAGTTGTATTTGTATAAAAAAATAAGGTTTGCGGAAAAATTTAAAATTCTAGATTCTGACAGAAAAGCACTTTTAACACCTCCTGAACATGTTTCGAACACGTTCGGAAAGATATCCGTTTGTAAGCGTATGTCTATGACAGTGAATCCCCTATTTTACGTTTTTCAGCGGACCAGCATAGAAAACGTGCGACGCGGGAAAACGTAAAATTGAGTTTGACGGGAAACATCACAGGGACGCACACTAAAAATATAAACGCATGTATAATTACTACCAGTGTTGAAAAATCATTTAATAACAAGCAAACGTATGGTTTTGAAACTAATTGGTTTCATATTAAATTTTGGAATCTCTTTACGTTGTTTGATACCAAGAAATATAGAAAAATCTGATTAGGTGACATAATTAATGCGTATAATGCAGGAAATTATAAGATTGGATAAACGTATAATAGGGGAAAATATATTACTGTTATAGAAAATTATTTTGAGCAAAACGACGCACTATATTGGTCTCCGGCCATCCAAATGGTTGCTCAACTCCTTAGGATGAGTTGGACGGTCTGGCCTTCAGCACTATATTTGTCGAGCAGTGGTAGGGGCTAAAATAAGTATTAAGAGGTTATTTTCCTTCTAGCCGTTGCCGTCTAGTGGATTTTTTCCCACCGTTATTTGTCTTTGCCAAGTATAGACGCTCAGAATAGGAAAGGTTATGCTTTTCTAAAAATTCTATAAATAAATTAAGAGTATTTTTATATTTATCAAAAACAATACATTCATCAAAACCCGAAACCATACAAAACGCGTGACGTCCTCATATATTTAAAAAAAAAAAAATGTGATATGTAAAATACATGTGACGTGTACTGTGAAAATACATGTGACGTCCTCACGAAATAAAAATGGTATAAGGAGTGCATCTATACAATATTTATTAGCAACTCCAATTTCAATTCTATATCACATTCTTGGAATGCAAATGTCGTTAATCAGAAACTTTTTATTTCCCATTTCAAGGTATCTGGTATAAAGTAGATAAGATAAAAGACAACCTTCAGAGTGTGTACGGTCTCAAAATTTTCAGAATTTTGATCTTTAATTTACTTTGAAAAGAAAACAGAACACTACAAAACTGCAGGAAAACATCTCCTGTATCAGTTCTAGGAATGGAACTTGAGAAGTTCTGGGAGAAGTTTTCGAAGAAAATCTTTTCTCATATCACGTATTGTCGGGGCATTCCTAAATAGAATATAATGTCAAGGATTTACTCGTACACCAAGAAAAACATCACCCTTCTGAAGGGCCCAGACAAGGAAGTTAAAGATTATAATTTTTAATTTTAAATATCTTATTTACCATAAACTATTTTCCTTGATATGTGTTCTCATGACTATTACTTCAAAACCCACATAATATCGTAATCAGCATTTAATTATCCACGGCTCTCAAAATTTTTAATCGGAGGACCACAATCTTTTAAAAAGTGTAATTGGATAAAGTAAATAAATATTTCTTTGAATACGATAATTTATAAATTCATTTTAATTAATAAACATCCAGTTTCTAAAACTGATTCTTTTTTCTTTATTTTTTTTTATTTTCTTTTATTATTTATATATTTATTTTATATCTTATCTGCTAAAGATAATTATTTCATTATCCGAAAAAAGTCGTTATCATCCTTTTGTTAAGTGCTATTAATTTATTAGTCTTAAATATTCACAAATTATGCGTAAAACAAGTATTTAATGAATACATTTAAAAATATTTTTTATTTTATTTCAGTTTTTGACAAATTTTTCGGACCATTTCGAAAGTAAAAGCCGATTCTATTTTCCACAATCGTATCAAAATCTTATCAGTCTTGTCAAATCAATCTTGTCAAATAGTTTTGAAATTAGAGTGGATACATACATACCTGTACATGTGTACAGACAGACACACACACAGTGTGGGGAAAGTAAAAAGAAAGAAAGAAAAATACAATTATATATACAGGTCTGAGACCAAACGTATAAATAAATAAATATGAAATTGATCTATTCGCGTCAAAAAATACAAATATATATATAAAAAAAAATAAGAAAAGGTCGCGCCAAGATATAAGTAGAAAAACAAATAAATAAAACTAGTTACAGTCGCCACTATTTACAAAAATCTGTCAAAATTTCTGTAAAGATTAGCACCGGTTCTATGGCATCAAATGATTTGAAATTTTGCATGATGGTTTTGGTTTTATAATTAGATTGAAATTTCTATCCATAAGTAATTTTGAAGCTAAATTTTCACATTTTTGTAGCGAACATTATGTGGTTTATCGAGGATGCTTTTTATTCGAATTCGTAGCTCATACGAAACTCGAACCAATTGTACATTGACTTTAGCTCTCAAGATAATTTTGTGTAGCAAAGTTTCCCAAATAAATACTTCATTGGCTTTGCAATAATAACGTGTAACACAACGAAATCGCAGTAAAGAGGGGGCAGAGAAAGAATACTTTTGTCCTTTGTTTGTCTTCTGTAGCGAAAAATCGGACAGCCACGAAATTCGGTACTGACTTAGCCGTCCGAAATCAAGATACGATAGACCTCATCGATTTTTATTTTATTAAATTCAAATTACTGTTTAAAAGTTATGAACTTTTAAAATTCGAAATCACCCTTTTTCCACCATTTTGTGAAATATATTTATTCATCACAGCTGCAAGCAATCTTTCGTGCTGGCATTCCAGACGTGGGTGGTGGTCTTCAAACGATATCTCAGACTTTTTATCTAGAGATGGACTGCAATAACTTTTTTGCGATTTTATAACGTCGCGAATTTAAAACATATAGCATATGAAACATATACGGTATTTTTAGGTCCTTCTACCATCGATCGACGGATCAGATGTTTATGGGCATTCGTGGCGAATTGCAGAGCGCTTATTTGGGGTGTATCAGAGGAGCTTATTTAGGGCTATCGAAGGCGTATCTGTACTACTTAAGTAGCGGGCAGTTTTTAGGACCCATGCAATGCAGGGTAATTCATTCTAGCAGTGAATAAATAAAATAAAATAAATATTTTTTTGTATGGAAAACACGTCTACAAATATTTCAAAATATTTTCTAGCAAATACTACAAATTTATTAAACTATATGTAAAAGCACCATCACTGACATACACAAAAATTTACATTTTAGAGTGGCAGAGCGCTTTCAGACGTTATGAGGTTAAATGATGGACGTTATGACGTCTGAAAGCACTCTGGCACTCTAAAATGTAAATTTTCGTGTACGTCATTGCTGGTGTTTTTAAATACATTTTAGAGTTCCAGAGAGCTATCAGACGCTCTCTGGAACTCCAAAATGTAAATTTTCGTGTACGTTATTTTATGGTGTTTTGATGGTGTTTTTAAATACGTTTTAGAGTCCGAGAGCGCTTTTCAAATGTCATGACGTCAGATGATGGACGTTATGACGTCTGACAGTGATCTAGCACTCTAAAATTCAAATTTTCATGTACGTCATTTATGGTGTTTTTAAATAAAAACAATTAACAAAATGTGTAGTCTTTATTAGAATCCATTTTAAAAGAAATATACATGTATGTCCGCAAAGCCGCCGTGAATCTCAAGCTTTTCGGCTTGAGATTCACTGACATAAAATACTTGCAAAATGGCGTGGGGTGGCAGTTCCCATAAATCCGCGGCTTACGAAAAGGCCAAATTGCTCAACACATATAAAGAAAAACGACAGACACATCCCCGTCTATTCTTCAGATAGAGTTATGACAGCCAAGAAACCGCACCGGTATTTCCGAAAAACGACATAGAACGTCGCCATGTCGTAAGGAGAAAGCACGGAAATAGGGATTTCAGCTACTGTTCAGTATCAAAATATATTCATGAGTAAGCACGTATCTATGAAAAGGAGACGAAGTAATGATGGTTTTTCCCCATTATATAGGGATATTTTCGCTCAAATGCTTTTTATATTTGTGGAATAAAGTGATGTGCCGCTATGGAGAGAGAATGGAACGATCGGTACTTTCGGCCCACACTGTCTGACCTACCCGAAAGTGTAAGATATCTGTTTAGACGGTCGGGACAGTGCCAAGCAAGTTAGACCGGTATCCAGTGGGGGTGATATCCCCAGGGACGGTAGCTTCCCTCCCCTGCCACAAACCTCTCGGAAGGACTTCCGGGCCTACAGATTTAATATTCCTGTATTCCGCGTAGATACGGGAATAGTTTGGGCAGCGCCGAGAATCGAACTCGGGTCCGCCGAGTGCGATCCCCGTGCCCTAACCACTGGGCTATCTCAATATTGGAGTGATCGGTCCAGAGAGACGAACAGGAAGACTAGTTTTTGTAATGAATATATATTTTTTTGGTCAATAAGTACAAAACTTTTTGTGCGAAGGATAAGAAAAACTTGAGCTATGCATAAAAGCACAAATAACACAATAATTACAACATCGCGTTATTTGAGCTTTTATACGTTGCGCAAGTTTTTCTTATACATTTTTGGCTTAAGAGCCAAAAGCTATGTTACTGTTGTTGTTGAAACTCAGACTGTCCGACCAACTATAAAGGTGTAAGGTAACTGTTTGGACGGCCGGGAAGAGCCACCCAATTTAGACCGGAACCTAGTGGGGGAAACATCCACAGGGACCGTACCCTCCTTCCCCTACCACCAACTTCTCGGAACGAGCGGAGGGAATCGAACCCGGGCCTACCGAGTGCAACTCCTGCGCGCTAACCACTGGACTACCGCGCCCAGCTATGTTAATGTGGAATTATTTGCTTTGGGGCGAGTAAAAGGCATGTTTTCGAACAGTCACGAAGTAGAGGCACATAACCCAGTAATCGTAGCTAGAAAAAAATAAAATAAAAAATAGGGGATATGGGTGAGAATAAAAATTCCAGAAAAATAATTATCTAAATTTCTCTTTTCGAACATATATAAAAGTATGACATGAATAATAACAATAAACAGATAATATTATACATTAGTTTATACTCTAAGCTATTTGAAAATTAAAAAAATAATATTAATATAAAAAAGATCATTCGGTCGATGCTTTAAACCAACACCACTTAGACACTTTCCAGCTTCTTGAAGTTTTAATCACCGTTCTTTTTATTCAGCAATTTATTGGATTTTTATCCCGCAATTTTGTGGGGAATTACCGATCTAAACAAATCCATGGCTCTCAAAATGTTTAAATTTGAAAAAAGAAAAGAAAAACAAAATGTGACCCATTTTTACCGATTTTACGACGTCATTTTGAAACTTGCAGTAGGAACAACAACGTGGCTGTTTACCAATCTCGGGAAATATATTTCGCCTAACAGAATATATTGCGCCAAGGATCCAATAAAAGGAAAAAAAAAAACATTCAAAATTTAAAATAATACAATATGTTAAAGGATGCCTTGAATATGCTAGCATAAAATCAACCCCCAAATTATAAGCGAGGCCCCCGATAGAACAAACAGCATTACATTTTATTAGGAAGTGTATAATATTTTCCTCTTTTAGCGAGTTTTAGCAATATTCTTTCTCTGCTAGCGATAAATATGTTAAAAACAAATTTACTGCTATTTAAGGAGGAGATTGCACTTTCAAATGCGATTTCATAAATATCTATTTGTGGTTATATGCGTGTAGTTATTCTAGTAGTAGCTTCTACTAGGGAATCTACGATTATTGTGGCTCAGGGCCACATTTTTTTAATTTTAAAAGAAATTTACCCGATATGATGGGACTCAGGAGAAATATTAATACTTTCCAATTACCATGAGCTCCAATTTTCTCATGATACACTTTTAAAACGCAAAAACTGTTATTAAAAAATAAACAAATATATATTTTTTGTTTTAAAATTTTAAAACTTATGGTCATAATATTCAAAAATAATATTTGTATGTTTATACATGAAGATTAGATTACGCGTTTCTATATGCGAAAAAAAATGCGACTTTTGATCTTTAATAGAAAATTAAACTTCATAGTTCATAAAAAATTGACTTTTAAGTTCTGTTTGGAGACTTTGTTTTCAAGTCTGCATTTTACACTAATTCAAAATTTTCTAGTAACACAGTAATTCAAAAATATTTCCGTAACCATTTTCAAAGTTATAACTCATCGACTATTTTTCTTTCATTACCTTCTTTTATAAGTAGCATAATTGTGACTGAGGTTCATATTTACGAGTTAAAAATTTATTTTAGTAAATGCGTTTTTAACGACCTAGTTGTTCATTAGGACCTGTTATTCGTAGATAAATACACAGATGCACTTTTGGAATGGAAAATAGTGATTTCCATTATTCGGGACGGTACGTATGTTAAGTAGCTTGTTAAAAGTTTTTTTAAATGAACATTGCACATTAGTTGTAAAGAGCCTTGCCGTCCTAACCGGGAATCGAACCCTGGATCTTCGAACTCGTCAACCGACGCTCTACCGTTGAGGTATAAGAACGAAATTGCAAACTCTTATCGTCGAAATGGATATGCATTCTCCACCCTCTAACGACAGATTGGTGTGCAACTGACAATCCTGCGTGGTCGTTATCCTCTCAATTTGAAATCGGCGCTTTATCTTTCAGAGCCCACTGAATCCGTACTAGTCGTACTAGAGTCACTTTCAGACCTCCGACATCCAAGCAAAAATTAATACCAGATAAAATTAAAAACTGTATTCTTGTTGCCATGGAAATTTCTAATAAAGTGACCTAAGCTTATGAGTAGATTCTGCTCTCAATTAATTTTGGTCAATGAATCCCTTTATTTCATTCTTATTAACTTATATGAACTTATTGTGTTCCCTCCATTTAAAAAAAAAAAAAAAAAAAAAAAAAAACTATGTTAACTGTTCTTATTTTCTTGGTCTTTCTTTTTCTTTTGACCCTTTTCATGTTTTTTTTTCTTATTTTTCTTCTCTAAATTTTATTCTAAATTTCTGTTTTTGTTTTTATACGCCTAATTACTTTCCTTTTCATATATTTTCTTTTTAAATATTTTCTAAATTTTACTTTTAAAATTTTATTATTTTCTTTCATTTTAATCTATTTTTCATTATGTTATTATACCTCACTCTAAAATTTCTTTCTCAATGATCTTTTCATCTATATTCGCAATAACCATTTTCCCATTTTTGTAAAATGGACGTACTTGTCAAGTTCAAATATAATGTAAAACTGTCTGTTTAATAACAATATTTTTCATAAATTGTTATATTTTTATACTTAAATAAAAGTTCGTTTGGCGGGATGGTAGACCTTGGGTGCCTCCTGAATGCAGGAGGTATCCTTTCCCGGCCGTGCAGATAGCTACTCTAAACCCACTATGTGAGTCGCACGGTCTGGGGTCTTCAGACTTCCGACATCTTTGCACTAATCTACATGGTTGATTTGTTCGGACGCCATTGTAAAGGTGACGGAATGAACATGCAGGCATTTTTTGATAAAATCAAAAAGTTTATTCTTAAAACTGTAGAAAACAATAAAATAAACACCCATTAACGTAATTTACAGATAATAAATCAGAATGTACATGGTCCGCCCTCTCTACCATCGGCTGCAGCCACACACGCCACGTTCTAACTCATACCATCTCGTGCTTCGCCCCTCGCATTTTTATAACCAAGTTGCTAGCTCCACCTGTCGTTCGCAATATGCTCTGCTGCTATTTAAATGTAGACTCTTCTTTCTCTGGGGATGACACTGCAGAAAAATAAGAAGTCGAGAATAGAAACTGTTAAACCTTACATAGCATCTTCTAAATTCAATTATAATACTTTTACAATGAGTCCCTGGGTGAGAAAAGCGTGATATGACTCTTTAAATCCCACGAAGATGTCGCTGACTCACTACTATTTAACATCTACGTTGATTTAACGAGTAAAATTGACGGTGTTGTTTTCCGCAAAATCCGAAATATTTTATTTTTATTTTCTCATACCATTTTATTGGAAAAGTATTGTTTTCCCGAAACTTTTTAAAATCGAGATTTTGACGGATGAGCGCGTTATAAATCCACCTATAATCATTTTGAAGACTTTTGGAAAAATTCATTTCTACTCTCTCACTTTCTACGTATATGAGGGTGTTAACACAAAAACTCAAGAAGAAATGCAAATATCGCCATAAAATTTTATGGTTGCATAAGTTATGTTAAAACTAGAACAAAATAGAATTTTTGCCATTCGTATAATTATGAAGGGAATTTTTCGGAATTTAAGATCTCCATATCATTATTTCCCAGTAATTGTATAATTAATAGTACCATATTAACACAGATCAGCCAAATAGTACCAACTTATTGAGGTTATAGACATGTTGCCAACTTGAAAAAAATAATTTTCCGTATTTTTACAAAAAAAAAAAAAAGTTAAATATATATATATAGCGAAGACGAAAACTGATAAAAATATACATTTCTTTCGAATTATGATATTTATTATAAGAAGGCCCAATCAGAACATAAATGTATGAAAAAGCTGAGTGGAGACAAACACTTCAAATGTTTATTTAGCAGAATAAATAAGAATTATTCTGATATTTAAAAAAAAAAAAATACATCGCAAGAAATGTTTAAAACTAAAGAAATTTCTGATCTCGAGTGAAATAGTTACTGCCGAAGGAATGGACCATACCCACCAAACGGAAAATGGTTAGACGACAGAACCTAAAATGGCCTTATTTATGTCCATGATGGTTACATGGTGGTCATAATGGCAGTATTAGGAATTTGTTGATAATGTTATATGGTTACGCATATAAACATTATCAACAAATTCTCAGTAAATCTGGTGTCCCTAAAATGTTTCCTGATGCCCAGGGCCTAGGTGCCGACAGCTTAGGCCGCGTAGGTCCGTACATAAATCATGCACTAGTGCCACGTAGTGGGAAAAACAGAAATAAAATGAGAAAAAGTAAAAAATAGTGAAAATTAGTTTGAGAAGCAAACAAACAACAACAAAAAAATGCTTATGCGCCATTTTCTGTTTGGACGGCATGGCCTAGCTCTCATTTGGGCGTTCAGGTCCAGGTTTGTTCGCATTGAAGAAGGAATCTCAAATATTTCCGAAACGTACTTTTGCGAACTTAACCTTATTTGTGCAGCATTTTGCGTTATTATGTTGTACATTATAGTAAAGTTACGTTCTTTACAGTAAACACTATCGTATTTTGAGTTTAATCTATTCGGTCGTTGAACTAACAGTCCATTAGAATAAAAGCGATAAAAATGTTCTAAATCTTCCGTTTCGAGTTCGAGCAAACGCATTACAATGCTTCTCTCCACTTATATGCATAATATTGTACGGAAAATAAATATCCTTCATTATGCAGGTTAAAATCCATTTAACAATAGGAATAATCACATTCCCCCGTATTACGCATAAGTTTGCGTGGAGTAAAGAACATTCTTATGCTAAACTGCAGAAAGGAATGGAAGAAATCGTATAGTTATGCAGCAAATTGCAGTTATTGCATAAAATCCTCATATTTCCTTACAGCAGGAAGATATTTTCGCAATTCTTCCATCTTAAGTTACGACACACAGGATACCACGCAGGAACGCCAAAATGCCACAAAACAAAATACCTCTGAGACAGCATTTCAAAATGCATGAAACTATGTTCTTAATCCCATTTTTTTTTTCAGCCTACATAGCGAAATATTTTTATTTTGTCATACAGTATACCCGTTTTTCGACTTAAAATACACAATTCGCGGTGAATTTTTATCATTTGGAGTCTTTCTTTGAAATTTTACAATTAAATTCTCAGACAAAGGAAGGAGATCAGTCTTCCCGTGCTGAGATAATCAGATAGATAGACGCTTAATTTCCAATATTATATATATAGATAATATCAATTTTACAATTAAACAATAGCATCTTTGCAGACTAAGTTTCTGGATTTGCTATTACGGGAAAAAATATAAAGATCTGTCATTTATGTCCTTTAAATTTAAAAAAAAAAATATTTGTTTTATTTTGTTAATTTATACAGCTTCTACATTTTTAGAGATAGAGGAATAAAGTTCAACGTTTACAGGTATTTAAAATCTAATAATAAATTAATTATAACCTTATTTTTCTTATTCTCAGGGTTCCCTTCATTTTCTTGCGGAAGGACAATTTTAGAGATAGAGGAATAAAGTTCAACGTTTACAGGTATTTAAAATCTAATAATAAATTAATTATAACCTTATTTTTCTTATTCTCAGGGTTCCCTTCATTTTCTTGCGGAAGGACAAAAATTATTTGTACTAATTTTGCAACGTTCTACAACTATATAATTGAGCTTTTCCATATCTCTAACAGGAAGCGAGATCCCCCACCCCCACCCCCGAACTCCGTTGAAAAGGGGAATCAGCCCCTTTTCCCAAAGTTATATCATCGTGAAATCAAATACACCTGCACAAAAATGTACGATCTCTAATACTTCTTGAATTATTGGCCTGCTCCATGATTTTTTTATTGAGTTTTGACACCTTGCATATGTTTATATAAAAAAAATCTGAAAAATGTATGCATTTATCTCAACTGACTGAACTATAAAGAAATTGCAAAATTACGTCACATTTGGAACATTCTTCGTGCCATTCTCATTAAGATTCTAAGTTTCAACAGCCCCATCCAAATTCAAGACATCTGCAGTTTGTTTTGCGTCAAGAAATAAACACATTTCCTAGAAAGTGTATTACAACAAGTAGATGGCAACAGGCCAACGCGTAAAAAAATAATTTTTCCGGCAACTGAATAGCTTCTTATTCGACTTCATTGACGATTTCGCCACTTCGTTAGTTGACAAACGGACACTATAACATATTGGTGAGAGATTGCGTCGCTTTTACAATAGAAGAATGAATTTCGCAGAATGGTTTTGAGAATGGTCGCAATTGTTCTTGGAATAATAACGCGAAATGTTGAGTTTGATACTGAAAGGATATGGTTGCGGAAGAAAATTAATTTCAGATTTAAATGTCAAAGTTTGTTTCAGCACCGATGTGTTCGAATGTCGAAAACCCAGACCACCCGACTCGTCCGAGGACTTAGAGTAACCGTTAGGGTGGCCGGATGTGTTCGAATGTGTAATAGGGACGCTTTAACCTTTGTCGGAGCCCCCTTTTTTCCCCTTCGACCTAGACCTCCCGACCTGTCAGAAAGTCCAAGGTATATGTTTGGACCGCCGGGAAGTGCTACCGAATTTAGACCGAAATCCAGTGGGGAAGACATCCACAGGGACCGCCTCCTTTTCCTACCACTAACCTCTCGAAGGGTCTTACGGACCCACATATTTAACGTGATCGTACTCGGAGTGAACACGGCGACAGTTTGGGCAGTGGCGGGAATCAAACTCAGGTCGTCTGAGTGCAATCCTAGCGCGTTAACCACTGGGCTATCACGCCCCGTCGGAACCCTTTGCCAAAAGTCAATTCTAGGGCCCGCCATAAAGCTAGCAATAAAATGTACTTAATTGAGCACGAAAGATGGGTTCTCAACCTCGGCTGGCCCCTAATATTTAACACAAATTATTTTTTTAAGTTAGTTTAATAAATGTATTACGCCAGAAAGTAGTTCAAATTATCCCCCAACCCCATATTGATTATTCTACCACTATTGCTAGAGGAATAATCAATGTTTTCTATAGGAAATGATTCTATCAAAATCTAAAATTTTGAATAATTTGAGTTCTAATAATGAAAATTAAGAAAATTCAATCTAATTATAATTTTTTACATAATGAAAGAACACAAATATTTTTGTAGTGATACGGATATTTGCATTTTTGAGCGCATGAATAACTTATAAAAAAAACTCAACTTTCTCGATAATAACTCTAAAATATTTTTGATCAAGATATATTTTACACTTTTTAATCCAAATCCCTTCTACATATTCCTTATTTGGTGTTTATGCTTGTTCGTTATATGAGCTTATGAAAATGAAATACACTGAACCCTGTGGGACCTAATTTTTGAAACATGTTTTAAACGAAAATTCACCAATTGCTTCGAAAATTTTAAGAAATATTCAAATTATGACATTAAAATGTATAAAAAGAATTTCAGCAAAATATGTTTGGTAGTTTTTTAAATAAAAATTGAAATAATAATTACACCCATGATATATGAAGAGATCACGTGACTCATTGCAAAATAAAATATGGCAACCATTTTATTTTCACTGTGAAAAATCGTGATTTTTAGAGACCGTATAAATTTATATTTAGTGTTCAATCCGTCATAAAACCGCTTTATTTTTGCGTATTGTCTGTGTATCTAAATGCTGTGCTCACGCAATTGCAATATATTTTATTTTAAATGATTACTAAAATTTGATTATTTCTACAACGAAACCTAATTTTAACGTATGCAGAATGTAAACAAATCAAGCGATTGTAAAATCAGTTGTGTAAGAATTGCTGCATTTTTATCACGTTATATTATTTAGCCCTGGAGTCTGAAATATAAGTGATATGAATAAAATATTCATTGATTTTACATAGAGAGGCAGACGATTTAAGCCATTGCCTTTTTTGATGAAGTTTGAAGTTTCCAAGTATAATAAATTATTGTAGTTCTGTGATAATTTAAAAAATAAGACTGCTCAATGTATCGCATTTTAAAGATGCTTAAATAAAATGGCATTTCAGTTGGAAAGTGTTTCATAAGAAAGTGTTTTTGGAAAGTGTGCTTTATACATGATCGGCCTTTCTTTCTGATATTCTACAACGGCGACAAATGAAATATATAGCCCCGCAGAAAACAATACATAAACAAAAACTATACTAGAGATAAAACACAGGTCACTGAGATCAGCCAGCATCGAATACACAAAACAAAAATCAGAAAAACAAAACAAACCTAGAGGCCCTGTCAAACTTCATCTCCAACTACCACGAACTCTTCTGCCTTCCCAGAACTGTTCTTGGGAAAAACTGGGGATTCGAAAGCTTCAACAGGGAAATAATATTTTCTGAGAATATTTAATTGCTGTTTCACTGAAACCCCGGGGATACCTGAAACCGCCCCCGGCTTAACGAAATGTACCTAGGTGACCCCCCCCCCCCCCCAGTGGGGAGGGAATTTCTAGGAATACCGGGGTGGAGGCACCATCTGTTCCTCCATAGGTAGTGTTGACAATACTGGAGAGTATATTTATGGCTTTGTATAATGGATGGGATATGTCATTTACTTCTGAAAGGAAAAGACAACTTAACAGAATGTAGTTAATGAGGAGGTGTTTAACTCTTGGGGTAGACTGGAGTAAAGACAGGAGTTTACACAAGAAAGTGCTTTAGAGAAATTTCAAGATTTGCACGTCTGCTTTCCTTGTGCATTCCCATTGTCCCACAAGTGTAGATTTTTTCCCTGCATTGCCATGTATCGTATCCAATGATGCTGTAAGGGGGCAAATACATTCCCTCTTAATATTTTAGATATGTGTTAGTAAACAAACATTTTAAATAAAAGAAAATTAATCACAGATTTGCAGGGTATGTATTATTTTATTAATTTAACTAAATTACGTCTTTTCATTTGTTTAATTTTTGAATGCTGAAACAATGAAGCTTTAAGGAAAATATATTTTCAAATAGTCATTCAAAATGTTATTTTGTTTACTCATTATACGCTCTAAAATTTTACCCCAGTTTCAGGGAAAATAAGAAAGCATGGTCTGTGCATATTTATGACAAAGGGTATCTGTCCCACGAGAAAAGAAACCATTTGTATTTTGAATCTAGAATATTAAATTAACAATTTCCACAAAATCCTCAATCAAATTAAATAAAATTTTAATTTTTAGAGATATTGCATTGTCGATTGCATTTAGCGATATTTCCATAAAGTCGCCAAATCGCACCCAATTTCAAGTGCGACAGAGAAGAAATAAGGTCTTATTAACTAAGGGACATATTATTTATTAATTTATTAATACATTCTTAAATACGCACTCGGAACCACAATAATAAATTAATTATTGCAACATTAATTAATGATATTTGATAATCATACTGGTTAAAATATTGTGCCCTCTATGCAAAATGTATAGTTACGCCGCTGATTTACACACATCCTTTTTCATTCATTTTTACTTTCCCTGCAATACATGGTAATGTATAGGGAAAGTATTAGAATCATGTAAATGTATAGTTAATATCATGCAAAATGTATAGTTACGCCGCTGATTTACACATATCCTTTTTCATTCATTTTTACTTTCCCTGCAATACATGGTAATTTATAGGGAAAGTATTAGAATCATGTCGAAAATCGCAACTCGAGTTTCGACGGATCTACACGTTTCGAGACCTCTAGAATACGAAAAACCTATTTTTAGCGCGACGTCTGTGTGTGTGTCTGTCTGTCTGTCTGTGCAATGTATGTATCACCTCTACTTCAAAAACTTATAGACCGAATTTCACAAAATTTGGCAGGTAAGTCATTTGGGTATGATTCTGGTGTTGATTACTTTTTGGTACAATTCGTAAAAACAGAAACCGCCGTTTTTTGCGAAATGGCCCGTAAAAATTTCATGTATCGACTCTAGATAAAATACTAATTGGCCAAATTTCACAAAATTTGGTAGATAAATCACTTGTGGGATACTCTGGCGCTGATTAGATTTTGGTATTATTCGGAAAAGAACAATCTACCTTTTTTTACGAAATGGCCCTCAATCGTCAAAACTAAAAAAAAAGCTACGTATTTTCAAATACATCAATAAAATGCTTGTTTTATACGTAATTTTTGATGAGGAAAAGAATAAGAACAACTCTTACTCTAGGACTAACCGTTCTCGAGATATTTAAGATTTTTCGCATTTAGTTATGCCACTTTTGGAAAAATGTCGAATTACCATATACAAACAAAAATTGAATTAAAAATGCAAATGTAGTGTTATCTGGTTCAATTAAACTCAATTTAATGAATTATTAAAGAAATAAAGAACGTATGAATTTGAGTCTGCAGGGAAAGTCATGTGCTGCCCACATCAGATTTTTGTTTCTAGGAAGCGACACTAGGGGTGTGTCCGAATTACAGAGATTGCATCACTCGGTTAAGCAGAGAAGAAAAACCTCCGAAAAGTAATAAAAAGGAATGACTACGCAAAAAGAAAACGCATCACGCCACTTGGGGCGACCTACAAAAACGCCGAAACCGACCAGCCGGAGTGGACTCTACTGGAACGAGTTTTGGGGGAGCAATGCACGGTCAACTCCTTGGACCGTGAAGCGTACATGTTAATGGCCGTCATTATGTAAGTGTAAACAGCGTTCAGAAACAGACTACAGCCGTAGACTAAGTAATAAAAATGCAAATGGCATGTCGGTGTTTTCAGAGAAAAGGAGAAAGGGTTAAATTAAGAACAAAAGAAAATTCGAAGATGAGTTGATAACGGCAGGTCATTGTTGATTCCGAGTGCGTATGGAAACAGGATGGAGTAGCGTTCCTTTTGTGTATTGAAGAAATTTTAAACAGCCATACAGCCATTGAAAGGAAAATAATTTTCTACAGCACATGGTGTAGCGTAGCCCATTGGTTAGCGCGCTGGAGTTGCACTCGGTAGGCCCGGGTTCGATTCCAGCCACTGCCAAAACTGCCGCCGTGTTCATGCGGAGTACGATCACGTTAAACATGTGGGTCCGAAAGTCCTTCCGAGAGGTTGGTGGTAGGGGAAGGAGGGTACGGTCCCTGTGGATGCCTCCCCCACTGGGTTCCGGTCTAAATTGGGTGGCACTTCCCGACCGCCCAAACAGTTACCTTACACCTTTCTGGTAGGTCGGACGGTCTGGGTTTCAACAACAACAACATGGTGTAGCGTAGAAAAATCTGGCATAAGTGTATCAATGAAATCAGGGGAGTTCTGATAGCCAAACAGACCTTGGAGTCTCATGTTTGCAGAAAGCCCTCAAATTTAGAGCATTATGGTCATTGGACATCTTTTGCATTCTTTCAGACTCATTGGTGCATTATAGCCAATCTAACGTTTTCTTACATTTTATATAATTCTGCATTTTATCATTAGTCATTTGCATATCAGTTTATAGTTGTTTCACAGCGCTTTGGCTTCGAACAAGTAATGGGATTGCAGTTGAGCAGGTTGAGATCCTGATACCACCCCACTATGTGCTTGCTCTCTATAGCTCTATGTGCTTGCTCTCTATAGCTCTATGTGCTTGCTCTCTATAGCTCTATGTGCGTGCTCTCTACAGCTTTATGTGCTTGCTCACTATAGCTCTATGTGCTTGCTCTCTATAGCTCTATGTGCGTGCTCTCTACAGCTTTATGTGCTTGCTCTCTATAGCTCTATGTGCTTGCTCTCTATAGCTCTATGTGCTTGCTCTCTACAGCTTTATGTGCTTGCTCTCTATAGCTTTATGTGCTTGCTCTCTACAGCTTTATGTGCTTGCTCTCTATAGCTCTGTGTGCTTGCTCTCTATAGCTCTATGTGCTTGCTCTCTATAGCTCTATGTGCTTGCTCTCTATAGCTCTATGTGCTTGCTCTCTATAGCTCTATGTGCTTGCTCTCTATAGCTCTATGTGCTTGCTCTCTATAGCTCTATGTGCGTGCTCTCTACAGCTTTATGTGCTTGCTCACTATAGCTCTATGTGCTTGCTCTCTATAGCTCTATGTGCGTGCTCTCTACAGCTTTATGTGCTTGCTCTCTATAGCTCTATGTGCTTGCTCTCTATATCTCTATGTGCTTGCTCTCTACAGCTTTATGTGCTTGCTCTCTATAGCTCTGTGTGCTTGCTCTCTATAGCTTTGTGTGCTTGCTCTCTATAGCTTTATGTGCTTGCTCTCTATAGCTCTATGTGCTTGCTCTCTATAGCTCTATGTGCTTGCTCTCTATAGCTCTATGTGCTTGCTCTCTATAGCTCTATGTGCTTGCTCTCTATAGCTCTATGTGCTTGCTCTCTATAGCTCTATGTGCGTGCTCTCTATAGCTCTATGTGCTTGCTCTCTATTCTTTCACAGCCTACATTAACAGTCCGAAATTTCATATATGGAATTCGTTCCAGTAGCATTTCGTCTCAGTAGCTCAACTGTAGAGCACCGGCTGGTCAATACGAAGGTGCAGGGTTCGACTTCGGGTTAGGGCAGCAAGGTTCCGATTGATTATGGGGATTATTCTTGAAAATCGGTTTTTTTGTGTATTGAAGAAATTTCAAGCGGCCATATAAAAGGAAAAATTATCTACATGTGGTATAGTGTAGGAAAACATGGCATAAGTATATTAATAAAATCATGCTAAAATAAACCGACACTGCATATTTTATTAATAACCTCATAATTTAACAATTTGTCCAGCTTTATTGAGATAATTTTTATCTGAATAATGTGCTGAATGAATATTTTATTAACTGTAATACGTCAAAAACGAATTAATTTAAAAGAGAAATAAATGTTTTAAGGCAAAATAATAATAAAAAAAAAACGAACATGGCTCTAATGCTCACGCTGTCATCGTGAATCCAATGTCCTAGATTGTTCTATCGATTTGGGATAATGTCCTGGATTTACACGGTTCTTTATTTATAGAATAAGCAATAAAAAATAACCATTGAGCATAATTATCAATAATAATTATCATTTATTATGTTTGAAATTAATTGTAGCAGAAAATCGATGAAATGATGCAAATAATATATGGAGTCCCTAAACCAGGAGCGCCATTTTATTCAAGAACATTTTCTTGAGAAGTATTCCTTAGGGGGACTAAAAGTTGATAGACAAATGATTCTAATGATGGAAATACGATTTGAAAAAAATCACAATGACTTGAAAATATTTGGGAGAAGGGGAGGGGCAGCTGACCCCCCCCCCCCCCCCTTAAACAGCACTCTTGAGTACAACTCGGTAAAAGAACAGGATTTAATTATTTTCTTGCTGTTGTTCAGACATACATATTCACAAGTATATATAAATCTAGTAGCAGGTATACCTTTAATATCAGTGAGCACAGTGCTATGTACTATTTAGGTGCCGGTTTTCATAAAAACTCGCGTGGAGCCTCCTAAATCTTAGGCAAGGTGTTTTTAAAGAAAATTTCCTACTGCACAGCGAAGGGGGGCGGTCGCAAGTGCATCTCATGTGGAAGACCCAGACCGTCCGACTCGTCCAGAGGACTTAGAGTAACTAGTTGGACGGCCGGGAAGGTAGTGCATCTCATGTGAAAATTTTTGGAAATTTCAAAGTTCAAAAGATATTTTAGTAATTTTATAAAATATTCTCTATATTTTTTGGGAGGAGGGTAGAAAATACCGCTCTTAGATAACTTGGCTCTAATGCATAAGATATAGATAAGCTCTAATGCATAAGAAATAGATACGGGCTAATGCATAATTGTCCAATTACGGTGGTTCTCGAAGCCCGAAGGAGACGGATTAAATAATACATGTCAAAATAACTAAATGACTAAAATGTATTTAAAAACTGAATAAATATTGATACATAATGAAATACGCAACTGTAATGACATATGATGTACAAATATTATTAAAGTTATTCTTAACAGCAGCGTAATTATTTCGATCTAAAATTTTACTCTGCATTTCAAAGAAGTTGAACAGTCTTATATAGAGAATAAAGAAATAAAATTTAAAAAAATGTTAAATATTACTGCATTCCTTTCTTTTTGTAGGTAAATCATAATTTATTTACTATAAAGTGCACACACAAAATGTACTGTACACTTTATAGTAAATAAAAGAGCTAAACTTATGAGAAAAATATTTTAATCCGATTTTTTTGATTTTGATATAAGTTTACTGCCAAGAAATTTAATCAGTATGAAAAATATATATCCGCCAAACTCCAACACTAACACAAATAGCTACCATTAGCTTTCGGGTTGGTCGTGTGGTCTGGGCTTTCTACTAACATTGGAAAAGAAAGCCGTTTTATCACACTGCGCAAATTATAGTTTTGTACTGCCAGGGCTTTATTAACGCCCGGGCCTCCGTTGCTGGTACCCTCTGCCCTCGAAATTTTAAGGAGACCTTAAATTTTGTGTGTGATGAAAGAATTTAAACAGAAATAATTTTTTGATTTATTTAAAACTGGTAATATTAGATTTTATTTCAAATTAAAAAATATGTTAATCGTTTTTAAATATTATACATATTACACCCATTTATAAAGTAAAACGCTTAGAAGTTTTCTACGTGTACCAAAGAGTGTACCAAAAACTGCCTAAGACTACCTACGTGTACCAAAAACTGCCAAAAGACGTTAGAACCCCCCCCCCCCCCCCCCCAAGCAGCAACAAACAAGGAAATTAACATCGCGCGGCAAAGAAAAATAAGTAATGCAAAAACCCTTTCCGTTGTTTCTAGAATATGCTTGCTTCCTGAATGTTTAGCACCCAATCTGATTCTCGAATACTTCAAATAGCGGAAATAGGAATTGCCTTCAGTATATTTGTTATCACCTTCAGTAATCATTTCATAACAAAAAAGAAAAAAAAAAAAAAACGATCTCCGATCAGCGTATTTCGTTGAAGGCACCGGTTTGAAAATGATTTTCAGTACTTCCTTCACATTTAGAAACTCTAACCAGAGTCGGCTCGAAGCTGAGGCCACAGCCGGGGCGACTTTACACAGGTGCGCCAAAATTGATATTATTAATTTACGAATAAAACGTGTGATTATGTGATATTTGATATGCGATGTGTGATTATTGTGTATATGTGATGTGTGATTATTGTATATGTGATGTGTGATTATTGTGTATGTGATGTAATTATTGTGTATATAATGTGTGATTATTGTGTATGTGATGTGTGATTATTGTGTATGTATTATGTATGATTATATGATGTGTGATCATTGTGTACGTATTGTGTATGATTATGTGATGTCTGATTATTTTGTATGTATTGTGCATGATTATGTGATGTGTGATGATTGTGTGTATATGTGATTACATGAAATGTGATTATGTGATATTTTATTTTATATTATATTGTGTTGTTGTGCTAAGAGATTCCTTAATTATAACTTTAATTGTTTGAACTTAAAGTTGTGGCTGCTTAAATTGATTCAAACGGTGCAAATTGATATTTAAAAAATAATTCTACGTAATATGAATATACTTTTTCTTTTTTTAGGGTTGGGGATATATACTGTTTCCAAAGAATGGTTTGAAGGGGTAGTTGGTTTCTACCTCCCTGAAACATATTTATTCAAAAGTAAAAGGGTTATATAAGAAAGTCGACATTGATCATAAAAGAGTTGGCATTGATCATAAGAGAGTTAACATAGATCATACGAGAGCTGACACAGATTATAAAGAGTTGAGAATTTTGACGTATATGGATACTCCAGGAAATAAAGTTTTATATTGGAAAAAAAAAATGTATAGATAGTTGTTAAACCAGATAACTTACTTATTTCACGTAATCCAAAAAAAGTAAGAAGTTAGATATAGCTGAACTTGCATTTTGAATTTCGATTGTGACATTTTGAGAACATAACAAATATAAAAACAGTGATAATATTGAAATAGAATTTTAGATATTTTTTTTGCGTATTCCTAATTTATGGATGTATATATATATATATACGATATTGGTAGATTATGTTAGATTAGTATGTTCATTAACCTGTTTTTGGAGGAAGGATGTGGGTCAAAATCATGCTTGACCCTTCCTGAGTGAAAAATATCTTTGAGCCGGTCTTGCTCCAAAACTTAGAAATTTCAACAAAAGAGCATATTTAAAGAGCTCACCGTTTTGAACACCTTTAGGAAAGACGTAAACCTGTATGTGTATATTATAGCTATTCCCGCCCGAGCGAAACCTACACCTTCAATAAAAAGTCTGAATATCAGAAACAGTTTCAAACAACTGTACAAAAATGGCTCACATTTTACAGTTCTACTAGCATGAAATTGCGGTTATTGTTTTAAAAACAATATTTCTTCTCCGGTCACTGTATGTCGCCTTATTTCAAACGTTTTAAGGCATTTTAATCAGAAAATCAATCATCAATAAAAAAAATATTTTCAATACGTTGATCAGAAAAATAGTCAGCGGATGATTTCAGTATTTGAAGCGTGACCCTTTTACTATGATTACAAATGAAATCAAGAGCTGCATAAAATTTGAATTATAAGATATAAAAATATAACAAGAAGATAAATATTTATTAGCCACAAGGGCAACTATAAGACTAAGATTTACTAGCCAAATTTGATAATAACTTGCCAGCTGGCCAGTGGCTACCACATAATTCAAGCTATAGCTGGCGAGCGCATAATACTAACCGCGAAATCGGTCCTGTTTTCTGCAATTGCAGCGCGATCCTAGAGAGAAGCTGTGTAGATTCTCACATGACATTTATACACATTTTATATTTTTAGATATTTAATAAAATTTTATCAAATATCAAAATGATCAGAAATTGAAATATCAACATTTTGATCATTTAGATATTTAATAATACTTTTGATTGAAAATATCTTTAAAATGATTTAGATATTTATTAAATATTAAATATCTTTATGATTTTTTATTAAATATTTTTAGACCTTTCTTCTGGGAATTTATTTTTACGGTATAGATCCCGTTCTATTTGGTTATCGCATTTACAAAACGTCTGCAGAGATGCGAAACAACTCAACTCAACCTACTGTCTCCCACAGCGTACGGCCTTGCACTTGACCTACGAACAATTAATTTTTAATACTAATCGCCCCCTCACCTCCCCGATCAATACAGTCGCATTCCAATTTTAGAGCAGGGCAGCAAAAGCTACATGCTTTCATTTCTGGACGCTATTGCTATTTAAAAAGATTATAAAAAAAGAAAAATGCGATTGGACGGTTTCCAAGCACGTGACTTCGTAGGAGAAACTCATCGGGAACTTAGGCACTTCGCGGTAAACGTGGGTCGCGCTCGGGCGTCAGTTGCCGGAAATCTAAAAGCATTTTCCGCGGAATTTTTCTTTATGGGTTTCGCAGGAGGTTGTTTTCGAATGTAATGATACACAACTGAGGAGTATAATTAGATGTCGTTTATGTAGAATTGCCTAATAAAAGAGAATGAAGTTTGGTGTTTGCGACAATTATACAAATGCGTGCAAAGGTATAAATATATTTTAAGTCTCATTTTCAGTGAAACGTTTAGTGCACGAACATTTATACGACACCACGATGTAAGTAACACAAAATAGTAAGAATCATAATCATGAAGGGAAAAGGAAGGAGTTTTTAAAGCTTCATGTTGAGCCAAAATCGATTGAGAAAATCATTTCGGTGGTATTTGGGGAATCTAAGTCCCAACGCGCTATATGTATTTCTATAGCAAAACACGCCTATTAAATTAAATAATATTTATTTAAACCGTTAATTTTGCAAAAATAAATGGTCGGTGCGATGCAAATTGGAATATTCCTGCGTATTCAAATTTATTTTACTTCTTAATTTATTTTGTCTCTATATATCCTTTATCTTAATTCTGTTGTGCAAATAGAAAAATAAAATTATTATTACTTATAATTTGGGACTTTACTACTGATACGGCGGCAACTAGATATAATTCTCAAAGCATTATGGCATTTTCAAGCTTTCCATCAGTAGAAGTGTTATCTCCCTCTCTAACTCTATGATCATAATACCAATCTAGTAAATAAACTGTATTGATTTTTCACTTCAACTAGGGTTGCCAGATGACCAACTTTTGGACAGAGAATGGGAATTTATTAGTTTGATGACATTTAAGTTGAAATTTAGTATGTTGTATTTTATTTTCAGAATCCGTATTTAGTTCTTATAAATACGTCAATATTTTTTTTTCACATTTTATTAAAATTAAATTTATCAAAATCGTTATAAAATGTTATTTTCTTTGCTAATTTAAGATTCTTCCCCCGGCGGTTAAGTATTCTTTTCTAGCAGGCTGCTGTTTTTTTTTTTAATCTAGCAACACCAGGGACGTTATTTAGGGGGAGTTGCCCCTCTCCCAAAGATTCCCAAGTTATTATATTTATTATATAGTTTTCCTTGTCGAATCATATTCCTACCATTGGAGCAATTTTCCATCAATTTTTCCCCAGCCGTAAGAGATACTCTCCCCTCCCTTCAAGAAATTCTTGAAATATAGTTCCTGGACAACCCTAACTGCAGCAAAATTAATTGTATCAGAGTACAAATATTATATACAGTCAAAGCATATTATATCAAAGGTACTTTAAATTATTCGTTATATGGTAGTTTCCTTATAACGTTATAAAGAAGTTTCGTTATATCCTTTAAAAAAAATTCTAATAATCTATCAACCTTTATACAAAGTCTTATATAATATATTTTACTTCTTACAAGGCATGATGTACATATATAAGTAAAATATTATAAAGGGTCTGTTTGAAGTAAATAAAAGGGCCTATAAAGTTTATACTTTGTTATACTCTCAGATGTTTGATATTTTTAATAATCTTCTATTTGATAATTCTGATTAATTTAAATATTTCTGTTCTTATGTTTCTCATTCATTAATTTAAATTTAAAAATACCTTCATTTACTCTACAAGAGTTTAACTATCTAGTTTTTAATGCGTTTTGTTCATTTTTAAATATTTTAAATTCCAGAATATCTTTGTCTAATAATTAAAATTATAGAATAGTTTGTTTGATGTTGAAAAGTTTAAATTTTAAATGCTCATTTACATTTTATTAAAAAAAAATTAAAACGACTAGGAATTTATATGTATAACAATAATCTTCCCATCTTCTTCTTCTTCTTCTTCAGTGGCCTGACAGCCCACTGAACTCACTATCACTTCCTATCACTCATATCTAATTTTTATTTTCCTTTAGAGAGGAAAATAAAATACACTTTTTATATGTAATTTTTCTTCAAACACAAATTTATCTTCGTGTATACCATGCTTTTAGTTATAAATTTTTTGCTATGGCGTTTCAAAAATCTATATCTTTTAACATACAGATCACCAAATGACAGATATGTCGCTGTATCGTCGCATGAACGAGGTACTAAATTTGGCAAAATATCACCAACTTGGCGATTTTTAGAGCATAATATAATTAATAATATTGATCGGGAGGGGTGTGTGGTCCGCGTATGTTGAGGGACATGGGACGAAACTTTTGGAGAAATTTATGTACCCCCTAAATTTTTGTTCGTCACTATAAGAGTCATTGAAAAATATCTAAAAATATGTATATTCATATTTAACGATTTGTCAATAACCGATATGAAATGAACGAGTTATTCCACGAAAAGGAGATTTAGAATCAAAAGTATCTAAGATATTCATTTCACTCCAAGCAGACAGGCTCCATTCCATGCATGAGAGAAACCATTAACTCCCCATTTCGTGTTGCCATTTGGCGAAAATGGAATGGGAATAAATTTAAACCTTTTTTTTTTATTTTATTTTATTTCGCAGTCAGAATGATACCAAGAATAATTACGGCTAATGTTAGGTACGGCTATTTCGAGGGGAGATTAAGGAACTTTGAATAGATACAAAAAAAAAAAAAACGAGTTAGTGGGTACGTTTGCGAAACTTACGGAGAAGGTACGGAAAGAGATAAGGACAAGAGAAAAGCAGCCTTAAAAAAAAAAAAAAAGGAAAATCGGAGAGGTAAAAAAAAAAGATGGATTAGATCATATTGCACAGTTAATATTTAATATTAAAAAAAAAAAATTGGAATACATCATAATTGGCTTTAATACTCTTTCAACAGTCTATATTTTCGTTCTATTACACATGTTTCTACTAGATTCGAAACGTAAAAACTTTATTTATCAAAAATTGCCAAAGAATTAACAAGTTTTATAAATCAAATTATTTGTCAGACGAAAAAAACCCAAAAATAGTAAGATTTAAGAACGGACGATTTATATAGAAAAATAATAATAAATTATTTAGATAGTTTTTCTATGCAAATTAGAAAATGTCTAAGCAGTGTATTCAAATCGAAAGATCAAAAATAATAGACAGTTAGTTGTATTTGATCTTTTAACTATGTAATACACATTGCTTATTCAGGCCAACGGCCTTACCGTGCTGAAAACACCGGTTCTTGTTAGATCACCGAAGTCAGGCAGCATCGGGCGCGGTTAGTACTTGGGTGGGTGACCACCTGGGAACACCGCGTGCTGTTGGCACATTTCGGGCGCGGCAGCCCGGTGGTTTGCGCGCTGGATTTGCACGCTGCTACAACTGCTGCCGTGTTCATGCGGAGTACGATCACGTTAAACATGTGGGTCCGTAAGTCCTTCCGAGAGGTTGGTGGTAGGGGAAGGAGGGTACGGTCCCTGTGGATGCCTCCCCCACTGGGTTCCTGTCTAAATTGGGTGGCACTTCCCGGCCGTCCAAACAGTTACCTTACACCTTTCTGGTAGGTCGGACGGTCTGGGTCTCAACAACAACATTGCTTCTTCAGGCCTGATAATAAGTTGAGTTGTCATAATGCCTTTGAAAAAATTGTAGTCACCTAATAGGCATATGCCTAGAAATTGATATAACTACATAACGGAGACATTGTATATCATCCGTTACTAATTATTACTAATTAAAAGACTCTTAGTGAGTATTAGATTAAGAATTTATTAAAATGCAAGTGAATACAGTACAAATAGTTGGGGTAAACAGAACAACAATCCGTAGGAAATAATACTAATTAAAAATAGAATGCATAACAATGGATAGGAAACAATGAAATTGTAAAATCTTTAGGAGGTGTATACAAAACATGTGCCTTCTGGGAATAGTTCGTTTCATTAAATAACCTTGTTATAATGAACAAAAAAAAAATTTTTTTTTTACACCCCAATGTACTATATGAAAAATATCACGAATTATAATGTAGAAAAATAAAGAGATTTATTCAAAAATGGAAAACGAATTTCAGCCTATTACTTACTTACATGTGCATAGATGGTAATACCTTACTTACTGTTGCCACATATGAAGTTTAAAGTCAGTGTTGTCAAATATAAAGCATGAAATCGAGTTATTCTATCTATTTGGGTTCGTATGAAAGTCATGGAAATTTGAAAAAGAAATTAAAAATAACTACCACTCCAGAAACAAATAAAAAACATTATTTTTATTAATGTACACTTCAAAGCATATGTTAGCATATCTTATAGCCAAAAACTTTATTTCACGGAGCTTCAAATATATATTTCATATTTTAAAAGGAAAATATCTTAGGTCATGAGCGCTTTTTAACCCGTAAAAATTAGCACCAAAATTTCACAAGGCTGTTTTTTATACATATAGATTGGTATAAAGTGCATATAAAAATAACACAGCTTTGCCGTTATTTTGGTATCGATAGTGAAAGAATTAAAAAGCTATATACTCTCTCACAAGTTTTGCTGATATATTGCGCAGGAGCATCAACGTCAGACATTATAACTGCAAAATAACTTTTCTTTTTATAAAGATGGCTAGTGATTCACTCCCGGAACTGGTCCAATGAACTAAAAAAGTTACCGAGACGTAATTATGGGGGTACGAGATTTTTCTTCTACCTCCCACAACATTAAAGCAGGAAGAAGGGAGAATAAGCAGTGAAGGAAGAAAAAATAACTTTTATTGCCATTTCTTAACGATATTCTTCTATATAATGGTAGCAAAATCATTTAGAATAAACTGAATTAGTACGTAAAAGTCGTCTGAGTAAAAAAAAAAAAAAAAAAAAAAATACGCTGTAAGCAGTTTTATCTTCTATAACTTACAAATTTCATTTCTTTTACTTTCCGTCCGTACAATACATGGTAATGCATTAGGAAAAGTAGGATTCAAAACTGGAGCTGCAGTCTAGAATGCGAATAAATTATTTTGAACGTGAAGTCTGTGTGTGTGTTAGTCTAACGCATGTGTCCACTTTACAAAAACAATTCGACGAAATTTCGTAAAATTTGGTATTTAAGTCACTTATGCTTTACCTTGGTGCTTATTAGATTTTGGGACGTTTTTGGAAAATATAGAATTAGCCTTTTATTTTCGAATACTTTTTAAATATAGTCAAAATCTGAAATAAAAGACTAAATATGACATGGTTTGTCAAATCGATCTTTAAAAAACTTGGGGGAAATGAGGAATTTTGCATTGTTCTTCACGGTAAAGTAATATTAAATTATACCCCAAAAATCTCTTACAAGAGAGGTATACAAGAGAGGTTAAAAACATTTACATTTTGATTAACTCTTTATTCCTAGAATTAAAAGACAGTTTAGAAAACTAAGAATGTATTTTGTTAAATAAATTTATTTTATTACAAAACTGATGGATATTTGAAGCAGAATTTTAAATTTTGTATAAAATCCCATACTCTATCAGTGCAACATTATAAATTAAAAGAAAAAACAAAAACAAAACAAGTATTTTCTCTATCTTAAAATTATGAGATATTAGTTTGATATTTTAAATAGACATTTGGTGAGGGTTTCGGAGATATTTTCGTCTAAAATAACTAAAATTGAAAAATTACAATTTTATTGAAATTTTTACAATTTTATTGAAATTTTTCAATTTGGAAGAGAAGCTTCATTCCCCTTTAAATGCGCACCTGATGATATGCTATACTAGCTACATATAGAAGTTGATCTTTAACTTAATTGCATACAAAAGTGGATTTGGATGCTCCAAACCCAAAGGTTAAGCACCACTGGTCTAAGATAAAGTGTACTCGAGATATTTCTTATTTTCTTTTAATTTTGGTGAACTGGCGACGCTACAAAATACTTCAAGTGGTCAAATAAAAAAAAAGAAATGGTTTCAAAACAGCAAATTGGATATAATTTCAAATAAGTATCAATTTTGTGTTCTATTTTGTGCAATAACATTTAAATGAATGCACAGAGTTTTAGCGCACTTTTGTTAATGTAGTAATTACATTTAATAATTTATAAATTTCATGTAATTAAGGCAAAAATTAGAACAAATGGAACGTTTTAAAGCTATAAAAATCTCATAGCCCATTTAAAGTACAATCTTCAACACAATATTTGGTGGAATACAATTTACACTTGTTTATAATTTAGAAATAAACATACAATTTAAATGCTGCATTTTGTAATCGATATAAAATAATGTGTATAATAGTAATATTCTGCAAAGAAAAAAAAAATTTTTTTAGCATAATTTTGTCGACTTTTGCTCATTTTAACATCCACCCTCCCTCAAATAACCTTCTACCACTTTGCAATCAATACCGATCAATTAACATCGAACCGATCTCGTACAAATCACAATTCATATTATATCCCAGAACGCTCTATTTCCGGGCTCCATTTCGCCAGCCCCCCCACCTCGGAATTTCAAAATTTCAATGATGCCATTCGTTTGTACTACGTTTGTACCGGATTGTACCGTCAAAATTTTCGTTTGTACCACTTCCGGAACGGGGTTATTCCCATTTCAAAGTGGGGGGGCTGGCGAAACGGCAGCCCCCCCACCTCGGAATTTCAAAATTTCAATGATGCCATTCGTTTGTACTACGTTTGTACCGGATTGTACCGTCAAAATTTTCGTTTGTACCACTTCCGGAACGGGGTTATTCTCATTTCAAAGTGGGGGGGCTGGCGAAACGGCAGCCCCCCCACCTAGGAATTTCAAAATTTCGTCGATGCCATTCGTTTGTACTACGTTTGTACCGGTTTGTACCGTAAAAATTTTCGTTTGTACCACTTCCGGTACGGCGTAATTTTAATTTTAAAATGGGTGACCTTGAGCTTAGACAAACCCAACCTCAAAATTTCAAAATTTCGTCGATGCCATTCGTTTGTATTACGTTTGTACCGGTTTGTACCGTAAAAATTTTCGTTTGTACCACTTCCGGTACGGCGTAATTTTAATTTAAAAGTGGGTGACCTTGAGCTCCGGCAACCCCCCCACGTCGGAATTTCAAAATTTCGTCGATGCCATTCGTTTGTACTACGTTTGTACTGGTTTGTACCGTAAAAATTTTCGTTTGTACCACTTCCGGTACGGCATAATTTTTATTTAAAAGTGAGTGACCTTCAGCTCCAGCAACCCCCCACCTCGAAATTTCAAAATTTCGTCGATGCCGTTCGTTTGTACTACGTTTGTACCGGTTTGTACCGAAAAAATTTTCGTTTGTACCACTTCCGGTACGGCGTAATTTTTATTTAAAAATCGGTCACCTTGAGCTTCGGCAACCCCCCCACCTCGAAATTTCAAAATTTCGTCGATGCCATTCGTTTGTACTACATTTGTACTGGTTTGTACCGTAAAAATTTTCGTTTGTACCACTTCCGGTATGGCGTAATTTCTATTTAAAAGTTGGTGACCTTGAGCTCCGGTAACCCCCCACCTCGAAATTTCAAAATTTCGTCGATGCCATTCGTTTGTATAACGCTTGTACTGGTTTGTACCGTAAAAATTTTCGCTTGTACCACTTCCGGTACGGCGTAATTTTTATTTAAAAGTCGGTCACCTTGAGTTTCGGCAAGCCCCCACCTCGAAATTTCAGAATTTAGTTGATGATTCCATTCATTTGTGGGACGTTTGTACCGGATTGTACCAAAAAATGTTCGTTTGTACCACTTCCGGTACGGCGTTATTCTCATTTCAAAGTGAGGGGGGAGAAACATCAGCCCCCACCTAAGAATTTGAAAATTTCGTCAATGCCATTCGTTTGTACTACGTTTGTACCGGATTGTACTACCGTAAAAATATTCGTTTGTACCACTTCCGGTACGGTGTTGTTCTCATTTCAAAGTGGGCTTGCTTTAGAAACGGCAGCCCCGTTCACCTAGGAATTTCAAAATTTCGTCGATGCCATTGGTTTGTACTACGTTTGTACCAAATGGTACCGTAAAAATTTTCATTTGTACCACTTCCGGTACAGCGTAATTTTTATATAAATGTGGGTGTCCTTGAGCATCGGCAACCCCCCACCTCGTAATTTTAAAATTTCGTCGATGCCATTGGTTTGTACTACGTTTGTACCGGATTGTACCGCAAAAATTTTCGTGTGTACTACTTCCGGTACGGCGTAATATTCATTTCAAAGTGGAGGCTGGAAAAATGG
This sequence comes from Amaurobius ferox, assembly GCA_951213105.1. Classification (NCBI taxonomy): domain Eukaryota; kingdom Metazoa; phylum Arthropoda; class Arachnida; order Araneae; family Amaurobiidae; genus Amaurobius; species Amaurobius ferox. Next base: position 69,608,529 of record OX578146.1, on the reverse strand, counting down.
CAGCTTTGACCTCGGAATTTTCATATTTCAGTGACGTCGTTCGCATGTACTTCATTTGCATGGAATGTACCGCTAAAATTTTCATTTATACCGTTTCCTATATATAGTTGTTCCCATTTCAAAGTGGGAGACTCCATTTCGCCCCTTCTCAGTTCCGAATTTCCAATATGCATCAAATAATTAAAGAACATGCTTTTATGACAATAAAATTTATATATGTATTAAAGCATACAAATACAAATAAATATATTTTTACAAATCAGCACATTTATTCAGTACATTATTCAAATATTTTGCTTAAGCCGACGCAGTGGTCGAGTGGTCAAGGCGAGTGTTTCCACAGCAATCGCTCGACCGCCGCGTTGTGGGTTCGAGTCCCACGTAAAACATGGATGTTTGTGTTGCGGGCGTAGTGTGTTCCGCCCCCCCTCTGGTGCGCCTGGGGCAACGTCTTAGGACGGCTAAATGGTTCACGTTCTGGCCGCTGACGAAAGGCGAATGACGAAAGTCAAGTGCCTGGCCATTAATATATATATATATATATTTTGCTTAACATATATTTATACAAATATTCAACTCAATTTACATTTATATAAATATTTAGTTTAATTTACATTTTCACAAATATTTAACTCAATTGACATTTATATAAATATTTAGCTCAATTTGCACTTATACAAAGTAGCACTTATACATACTAATACGAATATGTAGCACATGTACATTGAAAAATTTGAAGATATATTTCGGTACTTGTGAGTATTTAAAATAGGTTTCAGGAAATAAAGTATTTAAAATATTGATTAATTAAAAAATGTTATGTACCCAACACAATTGAGTATAATATAGTTTTAAAAGTAAAGTAGGAATTAGCTATCATGGATGTGAGAATTTGGTTGCAAATCATTTTAATTGCATTCATTTAATTTTATTTATATAAAAATTAGCGAAATTATTTTGCAGAAGTACTGCTTTTACTGTCCTGCATATTAGTTTCCCTATAGAGTATAGGGAACTTATTTAACTGGGGCAAGTTTTCAACTGAAGAACACGTTTCAAGCATCCTAGAACAAGAACCGAACGTTTATGAAGTCATTTCTGTATGTGTTAGCACGTGTGAATACACGCTAATATACTGTTACGACGTATTCTCTGGAATCGTGGGTGTGCGTCCAGGATACAAGAAAGAATCCAAATTTCTGGATAACTAACACGTTTATAAGCACAACATAAACAGGAATAAGATACAGCAAATGGTTCGATAACTATCTCACAAGATTACTAAACAACTGCTAGGTACAGTAAAATAGCAATTAAATACTCAGTTAATTTCACAAAACAGCGGATGCTATCCTGAAAACAATGACTTATCTCATAATTTCAATGTAGCTCGTATCACGTCAACTGCTCTCCAATTGAGCGATGACTCTTTTTATATATTCTCAGTAGAAACTGCCAGAAGGGGCTCATATCTCGTAGAATACTCGTCATTTTAAGAAGGTTCTCGAACATTCGAAATGTCGCCAATAAAACACCAAATCTGGCAACCATAGCTCGACAGTCCTGAAATGGCATCCCTAGACCCACATCATAGGGATGGCTGCCTGTACGGTGTTTCACTTCTGGTTCTCAAAAGTGCTTCCACTGAAGGCTTCATGATCGGGACAGTACATAGTGTATGTGTGTGCCTGTGAGTCGGCGGAGGTGTTATCTCACACGCGAATGAAGAGTTTTGAATATAATTTGGTACGATTATTGACCTCAGTGTATACTGGATTCCAATTGATTTTAAATGTAATCGAAAGTTTGGAAGACCCCCCCCCCCCGCCTCCCCCATATTTTGAACGAAAGCTTGAAAAAATCATTAACCAGAACTTTCAATAATGATAAAAAAAAAAAAAATCATTTCAGACGTAATTGATAGACAAATGATAGAAACTTTAGAATGTTAGAATGAACCATTCTCGAGATACTACACAAGTTTCGAATAAATTTTTGAAAAAATTATTAAAGCAAATTAAGAATCTGAATGCTGTTAAATGTTTAATTATTTCATACATAATATCCACTTAGAAAACGATTGACATACCACATACGACATTTCGAGATATTGCACATTTTTCATGTAAATTTATTCAAAACATAATGTTAAATTAAACAAGAAAGATCAATCATGCATAAGCATTGATTATGAAACACTTTCCAACTGAAATGTAATTTCATTTAAAAATTTCTGAAATGTGATACATTTAGTGGTGATATCTTTTACATTATCACAGTACTACAGTAATTTATTATACTTTTATGTATTTCATTTTTAATGTATTTCATTTTTTCAACCCGGGTTCAATGCAAAACTAATTGGGTGATATTATTTATTTATATTCCCATAGGTCCCACAGACCGTCTGAACAACATACTAAAATTTCATTTTGATAAAGTCATTTTTACTGCAGTTATCGTGCGAACGAACAGACAGAAGGAACAAAGTCATAAACACTTTTCAACTATGCTATAAAGTGTTAATAAGGAAGAATTTCAAAATGTACATTATATAACAAAATTATACAACAAAAATAATAATGGGAATAAATAATATACTATAATTTATGACATAAAAGTCCTATAAAGTTCTTCTGAACAATATTGCCATATACTCTAAATACATAATAATACAAGAAAGATCAATCATGCATAAGCATTGATTATGAAACACTTTCCAACTGAAATGCAATTTCATTTAAAAATCTCTAAAATGTGATACATTCAGTGGTGATATCCTTTACATTATACAGTACATTACACAGTACTACAGTAATTTATTACACTTAAATATTTAAAACTGTATCGAAATATAAATCATCTGATTCTTTATGCAAAATCAATGAATATTTCATTCATATAACTTGTATTCCAGACTCCAGAGCTAAATAATTTTGTGTGAAAAAAATTCAGCAATTCTTATGTAATTCATCTTACAATCGCTTGAGATATTTGCATTCTGCATATGTTAAAATTAGGCTTCGTTGAAGAAATAATAAAATTTTAGGGATCATTTAAAATCACAACAATTGTAATTGCATAGGCACGGAATTTAGGTACACAGATAATACACAGATAATATATGTGTGTATGTGTATGTACTCAAAGTATTGGAATCGTGCCGAAGATCGGAACTCGAATTTTCAAAGGATCTACACGTTTTGGGACTTCTAGAACACGAAAAAACTATTTTTAGGAAGACGTCTGTGTGTGTAAGGTTGTATCTGTGTATGTTTCTGTGTGTCTGTGTGGATATTACATCCACTCTAATTGAAAAACTAATAGACCGATTTTCATACAATTTGGTAGGTATGTTTTTTGTGGGAAATCCTGATGTTCATTAGATTATAGTACGATTCGTAATAAAAGAATCTGCCTTCTTTGCGAAATGGCCGCAGAAATTGCCTTTATCCACTCTAGCTAAAAACTAATGGAAAAAATTTAACAAAATTTGGTGCATAATATTTCAATAACCTACAAGTGATTTATATACCAAATTTAACAAAATTTTGTATATAAATCATTTGTAGGTTATTCTACTACGATTCGGGAAAAAGGAACTGGCTAATTTTGCGAAATGGCCCGCAAAAATCGTTATATATAAAAATATAAGACTACGTGTGTTCAATTATATCAATTAAATTCCTATTTTATGCGTGATTTTTGACAACAAAAAGAATAAGACTAACCCCATTACTCTAGGACTAGCCGTTCCTGAGATATTCTAGTTTTTTCGCGTTTTCGCTACGCCACCTTTGACAATAAGTCCAGCTATCAAATGAGAACCAAATTTAAGTTTAACGTGTAAATTCAATGTCATTTAAAATACTTATGGTTGTTATTTTATGCAGATAAACTCAAATTATTATTGAATAAATAAAGAGAACGAATATGAGTCTGCAGGGAAAGACATGGGCTGTCCACATCAGAATTTTTAACAATATTACAACAATGATTTATAGAAGTGAACGGGGATTATTTTCAGGCCATTTCGAAAAAAATGTATGATCTATATTTAAAGATCCATTAAATTTTTGTCGAATAAAATGTTCAACAAATTTAAGCTGTGTACCAAATTTTAACTCTCTAGGACGTATGAAAGTGCATTAAAAATGCCATCCAATAAGTATATCATGAAGAGTTATATAAAATTTTAAAAAAATGAAAAATTGTTATCTACAAAATTTATTTTAAAATGTGAAGCCTCTCCCATATGCACTACGTTTAAACAAATGGAAAGATATTTATTATATAATATATCTCTCTTTTCTTTCTGGAAGATATCCCAAAGTCAGAATTTAATTGAATTTGTTTTTTTCCCTATATTAAATAATTTTTAATTAAAAAACTACTTAACATATTTTACTGAATTTTTTTTATATATTCTATGGGATAATGTGAATATTTCCTAAAAATTTCGAAGCAATTCGTGAATTTTAAATTTACTTAAAAAATGTTTGAAAAATTAGGTCCCATAGGGTTCAATGTATTTCATTTTTTCAACCCGGGTTCAATAAAAAACTAATTGGGTGATATTATTTATTTATATTCCCATAGGGCCTACAGACCGTCTGAACAACATACTAAAATTTCATTTTGATAAAGTCATTTTTACGGCAGTTATCGTGCTAACGGACAGACAGACAGACAGACAGACAGACAGACAGAATGAACAAAGTCATAAACACTTTTCAACTTTGTTGTAAAGTGTTAAAAAAAGGGAAGAAAGTATCGCCACATATAACACTTAGTAACAGTGTAGTAACACCTTCCACATACAATATTATGCAACATTATTCATATAAATCTAGATCATTCCATTCACTGGAAAAAATACATTTTGACAGTGATAGTAATTTGACGCCTATGAATTCGCCAATAGTAATTTATTTCATGTAATTGATATTAAACAAATGTTGATGTCATTTCATGATATTGTAATTAAGTAAACGTGAATATGAGAAGGTCATTCGTTTGGACTAGTAATTTGCCCAAAGCACCTAATTTCAATTGACGTCGTATTATTTTAATGCCAAAAACATTGTTCTGTGGACCTTGTACACCATTGTTTCGCCGTGAAAGAAGTAGAATCATTGCATTATGTAGGAAAAGTCATGTTCTGCCCACATCAGATTTTTTAATCCATTCTGAGCCAGCTGATAATTAATTTGCACAAGCAGCTTGCTAGACAATTCTATGAAACCAAACATTGCAAATTTTCTTATTATTAGGCCAATTAGCAATTGCACACCAGGGTATCACCGAAAAAAGTTTAAATATGAATTGCAATTACTGCTTACAGAAAATCCGCCAAGAAAGAAGGAAGGCCGCCACTCTGACGTCGCAACCTTTCAGTGGACTAATCCCATATCCTCGAATGAGTATCAATTTAGTACTTGTGAAATTTCAGAAAATGTAACATTGAGTAATTAGATTGCATGCTATTGAAGAATTATCTCATTGTATACAAAAAATATAAAATAATAATATTATAACTTCTATCAGCATAAAGTTGTACAATGTAGCATTAGTAATATACTAACGTAATATTTTGAACTTTTTTTTTAAAATTAAAGTACCTGTACAAGCAAGTATTTCTTTAATTCTCTATACTTTCACTCGAAATGTCTTCGAAACTAAAGATCGATATAAATAGTAGGCGACAAAAGTATGTATTAGAAAATTTAGTTTCTAATAGATTCCTTTTGAAATTTGCCGCAAAAGGCAACACTCCTCTAGCAGGATGACCATACTTATCTCATACCTAATAGAAATATATTTCCTTGAATTCCTTTAAATTAAAAACACTTGTCAGAAACGTAAGGATTTCCCTCAAAATCTAAACTGCTGATTAATTTTAAATGCAGAAATAATGAAAAAATAGACCAAATTACTAATTAATACTCATAACAAACTAAGATTAATAATTAAAAGCAATTAAAAGAGTTCAAAACATAAAACAATAAGAAGTTATCTTGTGTGAACACCAATGTTTGTCACAGAAATGTCAGTTTTATACTGGAACGTGGTGGTGTCCATGTACACAACTAGTTTCAAAAATTATAATATTCCATTTGTAAATAGTCCCCCTTCTCAAATTTAATGTCTTGCATATTTTCTATAAAGCTATAAAAATAATTTTATTACCTATGTAATTGTACAAATAAATATATGATATATGAATATCACTAGAAACATGGTATGATTAATAAAAACAATATGATATTTCTTAATGACAGATTAATTGATTTGCATAATTTTGAATCCAGGTGAATTTGAATTACAAAGTACAAGATCTTATTGGCATTAATAATCACCTAATGACATTTTGCCTTACAGAAAAGACTATGATGGAAAATTAAACTGTAACATTAAGAAGATATATCATGTAAGCTTAAGATGTACAGCATGTAAGCTTAGATGTACGGCATGTAAGCTTAAGAATTGGTACAAACGAAAATTTTTATGGTATAATATCCGGTAATTATCCGGTTCAAACGTAGTCCAAACGCATGGCATCGACGAAATTTTGAAATTCCGAGGTGGGAGGATTACCGATGCTCAAGGCCACTCACTTTTAAATAAAAATTACGCCGTACCGGAATTGATACAAACGAAAACTTTCACGGTACAATCCAGTACAAACATAGTACAAACGAATGGAATCAACGAAATTTTGAAATTTCGAGGTGGGGGTTGCCGATGCTCAAGGTCACAGACTTTTAAATAAAAATTACGCCGTACCGGAAATGGTACAAACGAAAATTTTCACGATACAATCCGGTACAAACGTCCTACAAACGAATGCAATCATGAACTAAATTCTGAAATTTCGAGGTGGGGGGCTTGCCGAAGCTCAAGGTAACCGACTTTTAAATAAAAATTACGCCGTACCGGAAGTGGTACAAACGAAAATTTTTACGGTACAAACGTAGTACAAACGAATGGCATTAACGAAATTCTGAAATTTCGAGGTGGGGGATTGCCGAAGCTCAAGGTGACCGACATTTAATTAAAAATTACGCCGTACCGGAAGTGGTACATACGAAAATTTTTACGGTACAAACTGGTACAAACGTAGTACAAACGAACGGCATCGACGAAATTTTGAAATTTCGAGGTGGGGTGTTGCTGGAGCTGAAGGTCACCCACTTTTAAATAAAAATTACGCCGTACCGGAAGTGGTACAAACGAAAATTTTTACGGTACAAACCGGTACAAACGTAATATAAACGAATGGCATCGACGAAATTTTGAAATTTCGAGGTGGGAAGTTACCGGAGCTCAAGGTCATCCACTTTTAAATAAAAATTACGCCGTACCGGAAGTGGTACAAACGAAAATTTTTACGGTACAAACCAGTACAAATGTAGTACAAACGAATGGCATCGACGAAATTTTGAAATTTCGAGGTGGGGGGTTGCCGAATCTCAAGGTGACCGATTTTTAAATAAAAATTACGCCGTACCGGAAGTGGTACAAACGAAAATTTTTACGGTACAAACCGGTACAAACGTAGTACAAACGAATGGCATTGACGAAATTTTCAAATTCTTAGGAGGGGGCTGATGTTTCTCTCCTCTCACTTTGAAATGAGAATAACGCCGTACCGGAAGTGGTACAAACGAACATTTTTTGGTACAATCCGGTACAAATGTCCCACAAACGAATGGAATCATCAATTAAATTCTGAAATTTCGAGGTGGGGACTTGCCGAAACTCAAGGTGACCCACTTTTAAATAAAAATTACGCCGTACCGGAAGTGGTACAAACGAAAATTTTTTCGGTACAAACCGGTACAAACATAATACAAACGAATGGCATCGACGAAATTTTGAAATTTCGAAGTGGGGGGTTGCCGGAGCTCAAGGTCACCCACATTTAAATGAAAATTATGCCGTACCGGAAGTGGTACAAACGAAAATTTTTACGGTACAAACCAGTACAAATGTAGTACAAACGAATGGCATCGACGAAATTTTGAAATTTCGAGGTGGGGGGGTTGCCGAAGCTCAAGGTGACCGATTTTTAAATAAAAATTACGCCGTACCGGAAGTGGTACAAACGAAAATTTTTACGGTACAAACCGGTACAAACGTAATACAAACGAATGGCATCGACGAAATTTTGAAATTTCGAAGTGGGGGGTTGCCGGAGCTCAAGGTCACCCACATTTAAATGAAAATTATGCCGTACCGGAAGTGGTACAAACGAAAATTTTTACGGTACAAACCAGTACAAACGTAGTACAAACGAATGGCATCGACGAAATTTTGAAATTCCGACGTGGGGGGGTTGCCGGAGCTCAAGGTCACCCACTTTTAAATTAAAATTACGCCGTACCGGAAGTGGTACAAACGAAAATTTTTACGGTACAAACCGGTACAAACGTAATACAAACGAATGGCATCGACGAAATTTTGAAATTTCGAGGTTGGGTTTGTCGGAGCTCAAGGTCACCCATTTTAAAATTAAAATTACGCCGTACCGGAAGTGGTACAAACGAAAATTTTTACGGTACAAACCGGTACAAACGTAGTACAAACGAATGGCATCGACGAAATTTTGAAATTCCGAGGTGGGGGGGCTGCCGTTTCGCCAGCCCCCCCACTTTGAAATGAGAATAACCCCGTTCCGGAAGTGGTACAAACGAAAATTTTGACGGTACAATCCGGTACAAACGTAGTACAAACGAATGGCATCATTGAAAGTTTGAAATTCCGAGGTGGGGGGGCTGCCGTTTCGCCAGCCCCCCCACTTTGAAATGGGAATAACCCCGTTCCGGAAGTGGTACAAACAAAAATTTTGACGGTACAATCCGGTACAAACGTAGTACAAACGAATGGCATCATTGAAATTTTGAAATTCCGAGGTGGGGGGGCTGGCGAAATGGAGCTCTAATTCCGTCCTTGTACTTAGCGCACAATGTCATTTAACCTTCCCGGAATTCCTACGGATTGCTGTGTGCAAACAACTTTTCGCTACTGTTCCGAGTAAAGGCCATTTCTGCCAAAGAGGAGGAATTCCCCGTAAATGTTGTTTTGCCCCGTCTTGGTAAATAGCCAGTTGCTTAAACAGGGCGATGTATTAGGCTTAGGGGTATTTGCAGAGGAATATTATAGCCTATTATTAAGAGGATTTATAGTGCTGAGCATGTGGAGAGAGGTTTTGTTGGAAATGAGATTGAAAGTGGTAGTGCTTTGAGGAAATATCTGATAGCTAAGGCTATTTATAAATTGCGATCGCGCTCCTTTTGCAGGTAGCAGCATCCACAGGCTGATATATAGTATTCTATCATTCAGACTGTTATTCTTTTTAATTCAGACAAGTATAGTATTCTGTGGCAGCATCTATGGATCGGTTTTGCGTTTATTGTGTGCTCGTGGGTAAGGAATGCTTCCACTTTTCTTACTTCGACTTCGATACCTGAAGTTAAAGCAAGAAAACTTGCTACGTGCCACAAATTTGAATTCTTGGAGACCGATAAATCCAGTTTTACGTCACATTTCTTCAAGATTTAGCTCAGGATGCAATGATGACCCCGTTCATTTTATATTCGCAGAACCCGTCTATAAAAATTGTAGGAGCAAGCCATATTTGATTTCTCTCTATGGAGTTTTCATGTCTTTGTAAGTCTAAAAGAATATAGGGGTCTGAGACCCGCTCTGGAGTCTAGCCTCCCTTCATTCGTATGGTATCTGTATTCCTGCATGGGCAGCCTTGGTTCAGAAACCAGGTGGGATTTTTTTTTTTTTTTTTTTTTTGAGGAAAACACGTCGTTCTGCTTATTTTTTTCAATTCACAATGAATTAACTTTTATTTTTCTGTTTTGTATTTTATCTCAATTTAAAATAATTGTTCAATAACCATAAATGAGCATTTATCCAGACAGTTGTTTATTCTCCGGTGTGGTTTGTTACTCAGTTTATTTATCTTCAAATAGGAGGCTGCTTTTGCCTCTAAAACCGGTGGATTTAGTTACTAAATTGTGCTCTCAAGTTACAGAAGTCAAGTTACAGTTAAGTCAGTCAATTACGTTTTCAAGAGTTTTAACTTTACTTTTGTAGTAGTTTGAGTAATTTAATTTAGATATAATACGTTTAAGAAATCAAAGTGATAAGTTAAATTTTCCAGGGCTAAAATCAAAGGTAGAGAACCACACACGCGTATCCAAAATCTCGCAAAATGGGGTGGAGTCATAACCGAATTGGTGGATTACAGTGCTGGATTTCATTTTTCATTATGGATCCTATGGTTTTTTTTTATTGCCAATGGACTAAGGCCTGACACCATGCTATTCCACGTTCGTCAACACCGAATAACCGACAATTACACAGGAAACGACAGAAAAAATAAATTTCTGTGGTTGCTATTTTGAAGTATGAGATGAATTGTCTTAGCCCTTCTCTTTAGTTCTTATAAACTACATAAGGGGAGGTAACCGTAACTAATATTAGTATCTGAAGACGTCAAGGCCATAAGTCTCTGGCAACGCAATCAGTCTGTTGCTGAAGTCGGGTTACGCAGACATCAAAGAGAGTTGAACACGTAAGTGCATTGATCTACACCGCGTTCTGCTTGGACAACCACACTCAAACATGCAATACTTAATCGTTCACGACACCTGAGTTCATGCAGTGTTAATCCGGAGAAAATACGAGGAGGATTACACCTCAAAGCTATGGATTGCGTTGAAAGGATAATCCATCAGGCAAAGTTTGATCCTTCATCGTGTAATAAGTGCTTGAGTACCTAAAGTTGTTGAACTTCACAATAAAATGATCCCAAACTGTAAACAAATGTTAGGAAAACCACTGGTACTTGGAACGTAATGCTAAGGGTGAAATCTGTGATGTGATTTCCAATAATAGGAATGTAGGTTTAGTTGTTCAAGCAAATGTAGAAAATGTATTAAAAATCTGAAGTTGTCGAGCGCATGACTTTTCTTACATATTGTTGGGACAACTGTAACACAAACTAGAGCTGCCTAAGAACTCAATCTTGTTGGCAATCAATAGGTTTGGGGGTTGTTAACTATTAAAACAAACATAGCAATATAGTTGAAAAATAGCTTGATTTTTGCGGAAGATGTCGTACTTCATGTGAAGTAAAAACATTTATAATATCTATTAAGAACTATAAAAAAATATTTTTTCATTCTCTGAGCAGGTTCTGTGCCGATGGTAGTAATTGCGGAAGGAATACATACATCTCAACCCACCTGCAATACTATTGCAGGTGGCAAGCAGGAAGGAAAACTTCAATTTATTCTCGAAAGGATGGAGGAGAATTTCGAGGAAGACAACTTTTACCAACGAAAAATATCTCCAAGGCACGCCAGAAATGGCGCTATTTCAAGAAGTAATTATCGTTGTTTCAGTAATTACATCTTTTTATCATTCTCGTCTGCTGTTTTTTCTTTAATATAGTTATGTCATTTTTTTAACTGGAACCGCCAGAAAGGTCAAAAGCAAATCGTAGTAATTACAGACGATTTAAAACCTGTAAAGACAGAACACCTGCATTGACCTTGTTATTCCCACATGCAGCTGAAGGAAATTCTGGACATGAAAAAAGTTGTAGTCTAGGTCTAAGCTAAGGAGAAACATTTAATAAATTTGAAGACTGCTATTTTATGGTTAAATGCATAGGGTAAAATGATGTACTTGGAATGAACAAGATATTGTACGTTATCTTCTCGTACGGTTCACTGTATTTCATTGTCCCACTTCATGGCATTCTAAAAAAAAAACGCTCCTATAAGGAGCAATTATGACTTCAATAATTATGTTTTGCATTTTCATTCTTGTTTGCTGCTTTTTTTTTAATTTTTGTATGATGTTTTAACAGGAACCGCTAGAGAAGTTAAAAAGAAACTGCTATCATTATAGATGATTAAATATTTTTAAGATACACCAGCTTTGACCTTGTTTTATCCAGTGGAAATTGTTAAACACGAAATTCTGAACATGAAAAATAAATGGATTCTACTAAAATTTCCTCCATTTGAAGGAATTTATTTTTATTTTTTACATTTTGAGTAAAGTGATGAAGATTGAAAGAATGGAAAATTGAATGTTTTAATGTTTTCCTGTCATTATTTATTATAGTTTAGTTTCCTGCTATTTTGAAAGGAAGTTAGTTTTAGTAATTACTCGTATATTTAATTTTCTTATTATCGTCTGCCTCTTTTTTTAGTTTAATTGATAATTTAACTGGAACTGCCAGAAAGATTAAAATCGGAATCGTTATAGGTATTAGCGTCCCCAGGAAAAAAAAAATTGGATGGGGTTTTGGTAACCAAATATCATGTTTCCTATTTCTTCAAATATAATTTCTACTAACTTCAATGGATTTTGATGGGTCCCTGGTGGGAGTTATGATCCCCAAAACCTCAGCCTTGACGATCTCACTATTTACAGGTGATCCAAAAATTTATAAAAACTTGTCACGACCATGGACAGTTGTTACGGATGAAATACCGAACAAGGAAAATTCGATTCCAAAAAAAACATTTAGCACATTTGAAGGACTTTTTCATATAGGGTAAAATGCCGTAGCTTGGAAGTACAGAAAATTGTCTTAGTATTATTTATTGGGGTTTTGCATTATATTGTCCCACTTCCTGGCATCTTGAATTGCGTAACCGTTCATTTCCAAGCAGGTAGGCGCACATAACAATGGGAACAAGAAAATAACAAACTGCTTGTGACGTTTCCTGCTTTCAGACGCGCTAAACTGGCATTTTGTTTTCCGAAACACGACCTATCTGTCATTTCTGGGGTAACAGTAAACTGTTCGTGGCATACATAGTTCGACACCAAAAACAGAAGAATAAAAATAAAAATCTGACGTGAGCAGCACCTGACTTTTCCTACAGAATGCTTTATCTTTTAGAGTAAAAGAATCACATGAATGTTTTTGGCTGTAAATCCTACTTTAAAATTTGGCATTTGATAACATGTAAAACTATTTCGACGTGCCAAATTGACTTATAACAAACCAAACTTGTCAATTAATAAAGCAACTTATTCATGCTGTTGTTACAAAATCCACATCAGGCGGCACTTACCATTTAATTAATACTGTATGTTACAATAAATGATAATTTGCAAATTGTTGGGAGTCAAAATATAAGACTACTACAAAATATGTCTTCTTTTGTGAAAGGAAGGAGCTAGATTCATGAGAATGATGTTACTAAACTTGTCGAATAATACTACATATGAAAAGTGAAGATATTTAATAGTGCTTATTACGGTTTTTATTTTATGTATAACCTTTTTGTTGCATCTATTCGAAAAACGTGCTATATCTTAAGAACGGATATCATACTACCGTTCAACAGTTTAGTACGCCTTCGTTTTCTAATGATAAATTACGTATAAAATGATTATTCATTTAACATTACTCATTTCCGGATTTTTTAACTATTCATTTTATCATTATCTTCTGAAAAACTTTGGAAAGGTGAAAGGTTCGAGTTAAGACCTTTCACCTTTCTAAATGTCCGGTGTTCACAGTATGTTTAAATATGTTAAATGATGTGACTAAAAAACAAATATTTTCAATATTTTATTTTATTAAGGAAAGTTTATTAAAAAAAAATAATTCGTTTACTTGTCAAAACATTTAAAATATTAAAACATACAGCTTTAATGTTTCAGAGCAAAATAAAAAAAATCTGATTTTTCTACTAGCAACTAGATGTATGTACTCGCTCATTCAAAACTTTTCTGAAATGTTATTGCAACGTATGTTTATATGAATATTAAATATTTAATGTAAGTGTTATAATTTTATCATAATAAACATAGGTTTGACTTTATATGAACATTATATAATTCGCTCTACTATTGTCTGGAACAATAATACTTTGTTAATTTAACAGCATTAAAAGTTTATTAAACGCATCAACCGGTTTCGTAAACAAAGAAACCCCCATTCTTCAGGATAAAACAACAAACCATTAGAAGCAATCAGGACAAGAAGGCAGACAGAAAGCAGCGTACTTGCCTTCATTGGTCCTGGTGTTCTGTCCCTTTTTCATCCTGAAGAAGAAGGCTCTTATATGCCTCCGAAACAGGTTGATAATTTTAATAAACCTTTTATGCTAACGAATTATTTATTTTTAGAGAATTAATGTTATAAAATTAATTCTTAATCAAGATCGAATCATAGAAAAAAAAAAGACACAAAAATTTAAATATCTTAACCTTTCATTAATAAAATATCCCTTTTACGGAATGCCAAAAATTCTTGTAATGCTGTTGTAATCAGATAGAGAGCCATCGCTGACCGACCTTAACCTTTCCTTGAAGAAGCTGCAACGATTAGGCTTATCATATACATCATTTCATTTATCAGCAATCGCTGAAATCAGCTGTTTTGACTAACATATAAAATGCGTCTGGAAATGATATTATATGAAATTATGACATGTTATATTATGACTAGTTCTAAACTAAATTTTTGCCAAATTTACGCTGAAATTTAAGAAAGAGGCGTACATTCTAAAATTATATAATACAGATTAAAGGCACTAAAACATTATAATTTTTATTTTCAAAATTCAGGAGATAAATACATAGGATGAAAAGTACGTCCTAAATACTGAAAATAAAACGTTTAATGCTTTGATAATATTTTTACTCAGAGGATCTACCGCCATACTCATTTTATTTACATTATACATTTTAAAACAAATTTCTTGACTATTCGATTTAATAAAGCAGTCATCAGTTTTAATATTGATGCATTTTTGTGTATTTTATGAACTTGTATTTGAAATAAGAATGACATAGGATATAATAACCAAAAAATAAGTTGAATTAATGATTTGTATATTTAAATGATGCATTTGGCTATCATATGAAAATTTAAATCTTATGCTAATTTTAATTTATTAATACATATCATCAGATTACGTATATTTAAATTAATTATTATGTATTTTGAATCTTACGTTGTAAAAAGATTCGATTAATTAAAAACAATTTAAATAAATAGCTCAAACTGCTGAGTAAATAAATAGCTAAAAAGTAAAAGCTTTGTTAAGAACAAAAGCAAACAAAGCATTAGATTTCTTTCTTTTTTTTTGTTTTTGAAAGATTTAAAATGGAGCTGTTTCAAAACCAATATTTGCATTTACACCAATTCAACCAAGCCCGTGTAACAAAGTTTGAATTACATTAATTCATAAGCACAGCACTGAAAGGAATTTTTACATGTCTGTATCAATTCCACGAAAAACTAATTGTATAAGAAGACGAGATGAAGCTGATTCAGATTTTTATCAATGAAGATGTCTGGGTAATGATATGCGACTGCAGCTGTTCCACTCATGTTTATCCAAATCTGGCATTGAATTAACTCATTTACACCCATTGAGCTGTAACCCAATGCTTACACCACAGAGACGACGGCACACCAAAGAGGCCGATTAAAAAATAGCTAGGTCAAATTTGGGAAAGGAATAGGAAAATAATACATAAATAAAATAAAATAAATCGTTTAAATTTCTTCTTTCTCCTAAATATAATGATATAATGTAAAGTATTGATTCTAAAAAGCTTTCGAATTCAATATTTTGACTTGTTATAAAACCTCCTGAGCAAAACATTTCGAACATTACTACCTGCAATGGGGGCGCGATTATTCGAGATAAAAAAGTTTATGTCAAAATAAGAAATACTACAAAGATCTAGGAAGTAAAAAATAAGTTTGTATGCATTGCATTATTGCTAAAGTATGCTCAGGTCGTGATAGTATTTATCGAACATAATCAGGGCTAGAACAGGGCTCAAGCA
This sequence comes from Amaurobius ferox, assembly GCA_951213105.1. Taxonomy (NCBI): domain Eukaryota; kingdom Metazoa; phylum Arthropoda; class Arachnida; order Araneae; family Amaurobiidae; genus Amaurobius; species Amaurobius ferox. Next base: position 69,592,677 of record OX578146.1, on the reverse strand, counting down.
GTGATGTAACTAGATTTGGAAGGTACATAACTAAGCTCAAGCTAGGCAGCATTTGGATTAGAGCTCGAAGTGTGTGTGTGTGTGTGGGGGGGGGGGGGGGGGATGACGATTAGTCTTCAGAAATTGATGAACGTCTTGAACACGTTTTGACTATTTTTAGAGTGATGCACCACTGTCTGTCTGGGATCGATTTTGGTAAACTGCCACAAGTATTCATGGATTTTCACGAACCTTTATATCGGCTTTGTTAACGAAAATCTAGAACTAGAATTTTTTAAAAATCGAGACGACATTTTGAGAAATTTATTTACTATTTAATATTTTCTTAACATGACAACAGGGGACAAAATTTGGCAATAATCATGCATAAAAGGGGTTCTATTACTCAATGATCACGAAACTTAATAGTTTAAATCATTGTATTAAAAAATAGCAGTTGATGTTTGAATACCTTAAATATGATACGTTTTTTTAATTAATGAATTTAATTTTTAAAAAAAGCAAAATTTAGAGCATCTTTATAAGAGAGAGATAAACTATTCAAGAAATTCTAGCAAAAGATTATTAAGTGCAATTTAGATCATTTTAAATAGTGGTAGAGGACAGCAAATTGAATAGAAAATGAGTAATTTTTTTTTTGTCTAAAATTATTGCATAAAATATAAAATCACTCAAATTTGACTTTCAGTAAGACTTTCAAGTAGGCAATTTTTAAAAATTTAATATATCAATTTTACATACTTTACAAGAGCGTTTTTCGTTGTGATCCATACGGTGCTGGACTGGTCCCCTTTAAAATGGAAGGAAATATCAATTTTTATTTCTAGGTCGTTATTCGAAATTTTGAACCTATATGCCTCTTTAAACATAAAACTAGCCAATTTAGATGTAACGACTCTGCTGCATTATATATAAATTTTAGAAATGTAATTTTCATGATCCTTTGTGTTTAATGACTTTAAAGGACCCTAATTATATTCATTAATATTGATATAAGTAAAATAATGTCTACATTGACGGGAAGGGGCAAAAATGATAAACTCCCTTAAAAAACGCAGATAACTCCTTCTCTGCATGAAAGAAAATAAATATAAAAATGTAGATAATTCCCAAAAACTGCTGTTTGAAATAATCTAAAATAAAATATATATATATATATTTCGTAAGTAACAGTTAATTAAACGTTTCAACCGGTTTCATAGCCAAAAAGAACACCGCCAGAATAAAAATGACAGTGTAGCCAATATAAGGAAATTTCCTTGCCTTTGCTGCAGTGACTGCTTTGTCTCATTTATACTGAAGAGGCTCTTTTTTGCTTTCAAAACCGACTGATACTTTTAATCAACTGTCCAAGCTGTTAATAACAAAATATTTTTATTGTTAAGAATAAGTGTATATACATGTCTATGCGTGGCATCTTAATTAAATACTTTTTGTGAAAGCGCGTTGTTAACGACGGCAGACCGGCTGATTCTTCCAAAAATAACCAGTACGCTTACACTTTGGAATAAAATAATTAATATATAAATTACGAATTGCTAAAATTGAAGTTTCAAACTTGTACTTACCCATTAAACACAGCAATATCCGCAATAATCCACACTCCACATTTTGTTCGATATTAGTAAAAAAAGAAATAGATTTCAAATAAGTACAATTCTCCACAGTATATATAAGTTCTCACAAGTTTTTAGAATTCTTGAAAATGTTTGAGAATGCGAGCGCTTGGCGTCGAAGACGCGCCGAATTCTGTAGTGAGCGCCGATTGTGCAGCGCTCGTAATATAAAAGCCGACCAGCATGGCTTTCAACACTTCCAATGATTGCTCGTCGCTGAGATTTTACTCAGAACCGCGCTCGTCCTCGCAGTTCTCAGAATCGGCGGTCGTCCAGGCTCGTTTACGACTAAGCACAGTCCTCTCGGCGCTGACTGTGTGTGTGTGTGTGTGTGTTCACTGTGGTGTTCAGAAACCTGAAAACTCGGAGTTATAGGAGGTGCCCCCAGCTTGGCGAATGAATCGGTTGGCGTTGTTTATCTTCGCCAAATGAATGAAGGGGAGTTTTTCGTGAGTCTTTTTCTCTTGTCTGAGTGAGTTCACGACACGCAACGGGTGTGTAGAGAATAGTAGAAATAATGATTGCGGTTTTGTTGAGAACAAAAATAGGGTTTCGATTTTGGAAAGAGTATTTTTATTCGGTGGGGCAGAAGAATTATTTTTATTCAAACATGGTGTTTCAGGATGAGTCATACACTGAATATTTGACTACAGTTACCCATTTTTTGTATTAGACAGGGATGGATTTGGGGGACTTGAAACGCAAAGCTGAATAAGAACATTCATTTGCGTGGGGGGGGGGGGGGGGGGAGGAGAAGAAACAATACAAAGTGAAAATTTTACTTTCATGTTCACAATTTATAAATTATCGTATGCGGAAAACTGACATTTTATTGCATGTGTTGTTTCTATCTCAATTTAGATTTGGGTTGTGATTATGCAATGGGAGCAAACATTTAAGCTATTTATATAGAAATTATACAACTGAAGCAAATATTTGACTATTATATTGGAATTAATACCAGTTTTTAGTACTTCCTTGAAGAAACCAGGCATACGCAACAATGTTCTTCTTTAGCGTTTGTCACGCTGTTTCTGATCTGAGGAAGAGGGCTTAAAACGCGCTTGAGACATTCTTGTCATAATATACCTGCTTTCTTCAAGGAACTAGAATGTTGTATTCTCACAATCAGCCGTTTCATTTACTGTGGTCAGAATTAATAGTCGGAATCCAACATTTCATTGCGATATTTAGGAATTATTGCGATATTTAGGAATTATTGCGAGATCTTAACAAGAAAAATATATTACTTTCCTCATATACATAATGTATAAGGAAAGTATTGTGACGGGGTCGAAAATTCGAATTCGAGTTTTCGACGGGAGAGCACGTTTCAAGCATCCCTGATCACGGATCAAACATTTTTGAAGTGATGTGTGTGTGTGTGTGAAAGTATGTGCGTGTGTGTGTGTGTGTCAGGGAGTTTTCTTTATGCTTAAGGTTCTTTAAGCATTGCACCTGCTGCAGCAGGTGCAATGCTTCTGCCGGCGATTTCCATGGACGCCAATGTCTGCAAAGGGGGGGGGGGTCGAACTGTTTGGGATAGGGTATGCCAAATACCTGTCTTTTTGGTGGGGGTTCTTCGTTTGGGATGGACACTGTCCCACCCGTAAGCAAAAAGTTAAATGCATTTTTTTCGAAACGGAATTTTCAAAGGTTTTACATTTTTTAAATGCTCCATGCGTCTTAATCTTTGTTTGAGATCCATGAAATTTGGTAAGAAGACACCTTTCATACTTTTTAATGAAACTGGGTGTGCATTTTATAATTGAATTTTATTAAGGTAATTAAAAGTGAATAATAGCCCAATTAAATGATGAAAATTATGTTTTAATACAGAAAAATATTTTTAAAAAATTAACTTTCTAAAGGATTTAAAAATGAATACCCAAATTTGTTCATAATGTGTTTTTGAGTGATCATAATGTAAAATGAATCAGAAATGTGAACAAATGGCACGTAAGGCGCATTTTCAAATTTTCATTAAAAAAATTAAATTAAGAAAAAAAATACAAAATTATAACAAAATTGAAAAAAAATTGAATGGTATTTTATATAGTAATGCCAAGAAGAATATTTTTGCAAATTTTCATGTTTCTAAGTCAATAAATACATAAAGAAAATTTCAACGCCCACCGTCCCCTTAAGCATGTATTATTGATTAAATATCCGCACATGACCGAAAACCAGACATATACATGCACATATATACATATACTTACACGTATGTTCACAGGCATGCAAACAATTACAGAATTGTTAGAAATGTGCTAACGGGATTTTATATCAAATATAAATTCCCAATATCGAAATCAAAAATCCATAGGCAAAATAATGTTCCAAGTGTAATTTCTTTAGTAAAATGTTAATCTAGTTAAAATTGAAACATAGAAAACTGAGAGTAAAAACGCTTTTTATTTATAGATTAGCAAAATTGTAAAAGATACCAATCTTATTTATTTACAAACTCATTTTATAATCACAGCATTTTCATGAAACCTATAATGATGGAAAGGTTGTTGGGCACACTATTATCGGCACATTAAGCACACTACAATTCGGTATACGAAACATTAGCAACAACAACAACAAAAATGGAACCTATAAGTGACCCACTCCAGGATGTATTTTTAAAAATATTTTATTCAAAAATAATGTTCTGGAAGCTTCTAATTTGTATTCGATTCATATAAGTTATTAAATAAAATTATTTTATTTCATATTTTTAAGGTATATATATGATATATGTATCCCATTCGGTTAGGAAAAAAATTCAAAAATAATTAATATATATAATTAATTATAATAATCCTACAATTCAAAATAAATTATTATATTATCTAAAAAAATATTATATTTCAAAATGAAGTTCTAAAGGACTCTTTGAATTGTTTTGAATTTATTTTATTAATTTAATAGAAAAGATAACTTATATTTTCTTATCTTAACTGTTAAACTTATAAGATAAAATGATTTAATATATTTTCTACATTTTCATAGTTTCAAAACTGACTAATTCTACAAAAAATGCTTGATGTCAAAGTAATAATTTTTTCCACTTTTCAATTTGCATCACATTTATTAAACTTATTCACTAGAAAAATAATAAATTCTCTAAGAAAATATTTCAATTCACAATATATATTCTTCAATTTGGATTCAATGCATTTAAATTGTTTGCTACAAAATATTTTGATTCATAATGAAGTTCTTGAAATTAATTTACTCTTCCCCAATTGGAATTGACCGCTCTTAACTTCTTTAACAGATAATATAATAGATCATTTTAAAATAATATTTTCTGTTAAATGTATAAATATGATAATCTGTTATATTTTGTATAATTTAACATTTTAACTTAAATTAGATTAAAGGATTCTACTAAAAATATTTTACTTAAAGTGCTTGACGATTTTTCATTTTGTATTCGATTTATTTCATTTTTTCGATAGAAAATATAATCGATTCTATTAGAAAATATTTTCATTTATAGCAAAATTGTTGACAGTTCTTCAATTTAAATTGGAAGCAATTGAATTGAGAAAAGATCGATTATTTCATTACTAATCCATAAAAGAAACAGATCTTAGAACTGTTTTTCTTACAGATTAGTGACATTGTAAAATATATCAATCTTAATAATTCATAAATATATTTTATATTCACGGCATTTTCATGAAATTTATAAGGTTATTCCGCTTATCAAGCAAAGACTGGAAATTTCATATGAAACACTAAATTTGTATATCAAAGACTAAAATAGAATCTACGAGTGATGTTTATACCCCAGTATTTTATATCCCATTATTTTATTTTAAAACATTTTTATTTAAAATAAAGTTCTAAAAGATTCTAATTTGTTTTGATTTCTTAATAAAGATATATGCCGCATTTTGTCAAAAAAATATTAATTCAAAATCTATTAATAAAATCTCATGGAAAATATTGTAATTCAAATTAATCAACAGATTATCTACGAAAATATTTTAACTCAAAACAAAGTTCTTATCCATTCTTCAATTTGTATCGAATTTATTTTATTAATTTAATAGAAAATATAGCGTATATTCTCATATCTTATCTCTTAAATTTAATGAAAAAAAAAGTCTGATGTGGGCAACACATAACTTTCTTTATATAATGCAATAAATTTACTCCTTTTACAGCGAAAAAATAATGTATAAGATGCACGGTACTGTGTTTTAACGTTAAATTGTACATTTGGCGATTTTCCGGATGACAGCATGTAACACTATTTCAAAGTATAAAATTAACTTATATTTAACACAACTCTAAATTAACAATTATCAATATTGATAGTCTCCTCAATAAGCGATATAGTCCATATATTAAAATATTTTAATATTAATTCATCAATTAAGTGTCATTTTCATTAATTTAGCGTCATTTTTGCAATTTTGAAAAAATTTTCGTCAATCTGAGACGAAATATCGCCAAGTTGTCGATAATTTGCTAGATTATTCGCCAATTTTTCCAAATACATCACCAAGTGTTACAGACAAATGGACAGAAGAGCATTTCTTTTGTACTAGAATGTATGCCCGTGATATGACGGGAATCAAAATCATTACTTCTCATTTGGCGTCATTTTTATCAATTTGGCTGCATTTTGGTCACTTTCACAGCATTTAAAAAGTCACCAAGTTGGCGGCGTTCCATTAAATTTCTCGCCAAGCGTTAAGGATGGACGGACGGAGAAATGGGTTATTCTTATAGTCTAGTCTTATGTTCTTTCCAAGATATTGAATTTTCATTAATTAGTCGTCATTTCATTAATTCAGCTTCAGTTTCGTCAATTTGGCGAATTTTTATCAATTGGATGACATTTTCGTCTATTTGGCAACATTTAAAAAGTCACCAAGTTGGAGATATTCCATACTTCCCTTATACACATAATGTATAAGGAAAGTGTTGTGACGGGGTCGAAAATTCGAATGAGTTTTCCACGGGAGGGCACGTTTCAAGCATCCCTGATCACGAATCAAACATTTTTGAGGTGATGTCTGTGTGTGTGTGTGTCAGTGAGTCTGTGGAGACGATATCTCACGAACAAATAAAGCGATTCGAATGAAATTTGGTACAGAAATCACAATCCGTGAATACTGGAAGTCTCTTGTTTTTAAACGTAATCGAATGTTTAGAACCCCCTAAATTTTCGAGTGAAATTTTGAAAAAAATCATCAAAAAATCAAAACCTTTAATACAGTTGCGCAAATAGACATTCCTTATGTAATTTTTCCTTAGAAAACGATTGACATAAGCTTTAGAACGCTAGCATGAACCGTTCTTGAGATATTGCACATTTTTCAAAAATATTTATCAAAAAATTCCATAAATTAAAAAAAATATATTAACAGTTGAGGAATATGTTCACTTTTCATGCGATACATTGAGTGATATCATTCTCGTGGATCCAGCTCGTTCCATTCAGGAGAAAAGATAATTTGCGTAATACTTTAGTATTTGAACGGCAATAGTTATTTATCTGCTATAAGAATAACTTATTTCTCCGTCCGTAACACTTGGTGAGATTTTGGTGCCAAATTTGGCGGAATGCCGCCACCTTGGCGACTTTTTTCATGTTGTCAAATTAACGAAAATCTCGCCAAATGGATAAAAATGACACTAAATCAATGAAAATGACGACTTATTGACGAAAATTCAATATCTTGGAAATAAAATAAATATCTACTTTAAGAAAAAGCTATTTTTTTATTGTAAGAGTAGTAAATTCATTATATTATATAAGGAAAGTCATGTGTTGCCCACATCAGATTTTTCTTATAGTAATCGTAGATTCTAATATTCTTTCTAAGATATAGAATTTTCGTCAATTATTCGTCATTTTTATCAATTTGGCTTTAAATAAAAGCGCCAAGTTGGCAACATTCATTCTGACACTTCTTCACATGACATTCCGCCTAATTCGGCGCCAAAATCTCGCCAAGCGCTATGGATAGAGAAATAAGTTATTCTTTTAGCAGATAAATGACTATTGGCGTCCAACTGCAAAAGTATTGCCCAAAGTATCTTTTCCCATAAATGGGACGAGCTAGATCCACGAGAATGATATTCCCAAATGTATGGCATGATATTACATATGAAAAGTGAACATATTTCACAAGAGTTAATATTTTTTTTTTATTTTATGTGATTTTTTGATAACTTTATTTGAAAAATGTGCAATATCTCGCGAACGGTTTGTGCTAATGTTCTAAAGTTTATCTCAATCGTTTTCTAATGAAAAATTACATAAGAAATGACTATTTTCGTAAATTTATTAAAGGTTTTGATTTTTTGAGGATTTTTACAATGTTTCACTCGACAATTTAGGGGGTTCTGAACATGCGATTGCTTATAAAAACGATAGGCTTCCAGTATTCATGGATTGTGATTTTTGTACCAAATTTCGTTCAAATTGGTCCATTCGTTCGTTAGTTATCATCTCTACAGACTCACTGACACACACACACACACACACACACACACACACACATACACACACACACACACACACACACACATACACACACGCACATACTTTCACCCACGCACACACACACACACACACACACACACAGAGAGAGACATCACCTCAAAAACGTCTGATTCGTGTTCAGGGATGCTTGAAACGTGCTTTCCCGTAGAAACTCGAATTTCAATTTTCGACCCCGTCACAATACTTTCCTTGCATTATGGTATGTATAGAAGGAAAGCAATAATCTATTATATATTTCTATATTTTTGCAATTTCAAAATAAATTAATAAACTCTGCAAAATATATTTTATGATCATTTTAGACGATTCTTTTCAATTTGATTTAATTTTATTAAAGTTTTTTAAAAAGATAATTTTCTATGAAAATATCTCAATTTACAATAAAGTTTTTGAAAACTCTTCAATTTGGCTTGAATGTATATTTAAATTGTTAAAAAAGAAATATATATTCCTTTAGGAAGTATTTAAATTCGTAATAAAGATCTTGAAATGAATTTTTTTCTACTTCAAATTATATTGAATGCATTGAATTTATTTAGTAAAAAATGTAACAGAATATTTTTTAAAATGTTTTAATACAAAATAAAGCTTTTAAATCCATTGCTTTTATCTCGGAGACTTAAGTGAAACCTTAGAGTGCTAAAACAAAACTCCATATAAATAAGATAAAAATGTATAACATTACATTTTTATTTTTTTTTATCTTACTTCATTGATGGCCAGACCACCCTATTGCTACACCTAATGTAATTTATTTTTAGTATTTTGTTATAAAAATAAATAGAAATTTAATACTTTTAGAAAAGAAAGCAGACATAAAGAATGCCGACATAAAGAAAGCAGACATATGCAAATTACTTGACAACAAGCTGACAGTTTGCTGTCCCGTAATTACTAATACCACGTCCACGTATCCTCTGGAATCATTGATGTAGGATACTAAAATGAATCTGAATTTCTGGATAACTAACACGTTTATTTACAAGCACAGCGTAAACAAGATCAATATACAGAAAACAGCTCGATAACTGTTTCACAATGTCACCAACAACTGTCAGGCACAATGAAACAGCAATTAAATGCTCCACTAATTTAACAAAATAGCGATGATTCCTTTTATATACTGTCCGTAGAAACTTCCAGAAGAGGCTGGTATCTCCAAGAATATTCATTATTTCGAAAAAGTTCTAGTACCTTCTAAAAATCGTCGAACTTGGCGATAAATCACCAAATATGGCAAACATGTCACGAGTGTTTAAATATGGCAACCCTACATTGACGTAATAGGAATTTCTGCATGTAAAGGTGTTTTCCCCTTTGGTTCTCAAAAGAGCCCGCACTAAAGGCATATTACATGTTCCTAACAGTATTTCAACCTAATGTAATTTATGTTCAGAATTTTTTCTATAAAATAAATAAACAGGTGTTTAACACTTTTAGTACTTCCTTAAAGAAACAGACATATGCAAATTACGGGACAACAACTGACAGTTCTTGCTTCGCGTTTGTTAAGTAAACAGTACAGTTTTCTTAACAGTATTTCAATCTAATGTAATTTATGTTTAGAATTTTTTTCTTTTAAACAGGTGTTTAACACTTTTAGTACTTCCTTAAAGAAACGGACATATGCAAATTACATGACAACAACTCACAGTTCTTGTTTGGCATTAAGTAAAGACACGGTTTGAACCCGATGAAGAAAGGTCAAAACTCCCTCTAAACAATTATTGTCACGTAATTTGCATATGTCTGCTTTCTTTAAGGAAATACCGAAAGTGTTATTGTCACAAGCAGCAGTTTTATATTTATATAATAAATGTTTAGTTTTCTCTCTTTTTTCAAATAAGTTGGCTTTTGGGGGCCCTTTGTAATGGGGGCCCCTGTTTCAATCTGGCCCTGCACACCGGACATTGCTCTAAAAGTAGTATATCCGTGTTCCGAAACGTGTAGATTTGTCGAAAACTCGAGTTCTGCTTTTCTACCCAATTCTAATATATACTGATATCCAAAATTATCTTTACATACATAAAAATCTAATGTGGGCAGCAAATGACTTTCCTTATATAATGCAATGAATTTATTACTTTTACAGTAAAAAAAAATAGATTATTTTTATAATAGATGTTTATATTCTTTCCAAGATATTGAATTTTCGTCAATGAGTCGTCATTTTCATTGATTTAGAGTCATTTTTATCCATTTGGCGAGTTTTCGTTAATTTAGCAACATTAAAAAATAAGTCGCCAAGTTGGCGATATTCCACCAACTTCGTCGCCAAAATCTCGCCAAGCGTTATGGAAGGAGAAATAAATTATTCTTACAGCAGATAAATGACTATTGGCGTTCAAATACAAAAGTATTATTCAAAGTATCTTTTTTCATGAATGGAACGAGCTAGATCCACGAGAATGATGTCACTAAATTTATCGCATTGTATTACATATGAAAAGTGAACATGTTTCTCAATAGGAAATATTTTTTTTATTTTATATAACTATTTGATAATTTTTTTGAAAAATGTTCAATATCTCGAGAACGGTTCATATTAGCGTTCTAAAATTTATGTCAATCGTTTTCTAATGAAAAATTACATAAGAAATGTCTATTTGCGTAACTTTATTAGGCGTTTTGATTTTTTGACGATTTTTTCAAAATTTCACTCGAAAATTAGGGGGGTTCTGAACATTCGATTGCGTATAAAAACCATAGGCTTCCAGTGTTTACGGATTGTAATTTTTGTACCAAATTTAGTTCGAATCGATCCATTCGTTAGTCAGTTATCGTCTCCACAGACTCACTGACACACACATATACTTTCACACAAACACAGACATCACTTCAAAAATGCTCGATTCGTGATCAGGGATGCTTGAAACGTGCTCTCTCGTCGAAAACTCGAATTCGAATTTTTGACCCCGTCACAATATTTTCCTTATATATTAGTGTATATAAGGAAAGTAAAAATGAACGGTGCAAGCGCTGTGCTCGAAATATGATTCCCTGCTGTTGCACTTCTGTAATTCAGGATTTGATTTCGGTGTTCATCAACTGAAAACAATTTTTTATGGCTCCGAAGTATCATTTTGAAAGAATCTTTGAGGTTAATTTTTAGTTCACGAGGAAAGTACGATTGTTAATAATTAGTTCATAATTAGTTCTGTATCGTATGCACCCATTATAAAGCTCATTGTTAAAGCAACTCTATAATGTCATTTCTGCAGACTAACTTTCACCACAGCCACTTTCGATTTTTACTTTCCCATAGTTTTGAGACAGTATTGTTTTCGCGAAAATTTTCTATTTCGAGATATTGATGGTAATATATGTTTTAAGACCTCCTGAGCACGTTTTAACTACTTTTGAAGTGATGTCCGTCTGTATGTCAGCCTGTCTGTCTGTCTGTCTGTGATCACGTAGAAACTCAATATTCGGCTTTATTATCAATAAATATAGAACTAGATAGAATTTTTTAAATTTCGAGCGAAGACGTCGGAATGTATTTGAAATGTTATATTTTTTTAACATGGTAGCACAGGACAAAATTTGGCATAATCATCTATAAAAGGCATTTGGCATAATCATCTATAAAAGGCATTTGGCATAATAATCATCCATCAAACGTGTAGGTTCTTCAATATCTTACAGCTGTATTTTTGTCCGCCTCACACTATTTTCCCTTCAAACATTCTGCACGTTATGTAACGAAGGTAAGGATTATTCCATTTCTCTTTCGTTATCGTCTGTTACGCGATCCATTGCGTAATGCATCGATCATTGACTGCGCTTAACCGCAGACGATCTTGCGATAAGGGAAAATCAATAAACATTGATAGGACCAAGACAGACTGACAGACAGAGCGTATTCACGCGGATATCGGATCTTCAAGACTAAATTTAAATTGATCATTGTTAGGATTCTGACATAAGTGTTAACATATATACATACGGGTGGGTGAGGCTGACTGACTGAGTTGCACTACCCGAACTGTTGAAGGCAGAAACGTGAAACTTTGCGTATATGAGTGGGACTTGACTTTGGCCTATAAGTATTGAAAAAAAGAAAAATCTAAAATCTCGAAATATTTTGTTTCAACATCTTTTCAGCTATAATTCGAAAACGTCTAGATGCACGTTTTTTTTTATCTGGTAGGGGGTGGGGTGGGTTGGGGGTGGATTAGAGTGCTTGAAATGTGTAGATCCGTCGAAAACGACTGGAGTTGCGATTTTCGACATGATTTCAATACTTTCCCTATACATTATCACGCATTGCAGAGAATGTAAAAATATATAACTGCCTCAGATCCTTTCTGTTGAGGTTTTTGATTTCTTTGAAAGCGGCATGGCAGGAAATACCTATTTAATTATGTAAGGCATTTTTGATTTCTTTTCTGCCTTACTGTTGAGTTAGTTCATGATTGATAGCTGTAGGCCCTACCGTGTTGAAAACACCGGTTCTCGTTAGATCACCGAAGTCAAGTAGCATCGGGCGCTGTTAGTACTTGGGTGGGTGACCACCTGGGAACACGGCGTGTTGCTGATTCTTTTCGAGCGCGGCAGCCCAGTAGTTTGCGCACGATTCTCGCCGCTGCCAGAACTGCCGCCGTGTTCATGCGGAGTACGATCACGTTAAACATGTGGGTCCGTAAGTCCTTCCGAGAGGTTGGTGGTAGGAGAAGGAGGGTACGGTCCCTGTGGATGCCTCCCCCACTGGGTTCCGGTCTAAACTGGGTGGCACTTCCCGGCAGTCCAAACCGTTACCTTACACCTTTCTGGTAGGTCGGACGGTCTGGGTCTCAACAACAACGATTGATAGCGGTCTCCCAAGTTCAAAAAGATTGTCGTGTTTCTAGTGCCTAACCATGTAACTGCTAATGTTCATAATTGTAATTCAATTAAAACATTTTGCAATAGGAGAGAAAACTGATTAATTTTTCGTGAGTTTCACTTTTATCTATTAACTAGAATGAATTACCTAGCTTTAATCGGGTCGTAAATAAGCACCCGCTACTTTAATTATGCATTGCCTAAACCACCGCCAAATTTCCACGCGAGCTATTCGCAAAGCCCCTCCCTCCTACAAGTGAAAATAAAATAAAATAAAATAAAATAAAAATAAATTAAGAACACGCTATCCGCAAATACAAGATTAAAAAATAAATACATAAATTATTCAAAATTAAATACTTTCTCTAGGAGAGAAGGCTTTAAGCGCATGCGCAATCACCTCCACCAGACCTCAGATGGGAGAAATATTATACTTGCTGGATCCCTGGATATAATATAACTGCATGTACTGCTGTGCTATATTAATATTTACTAGCTGCGGTACCTGCAGCTAGCAGTTAATTTTAAACATGTGTTAACTATAGATTAGAAGAAAAATTAAATAAAATCAAAAGTTTGAATACATTTTACGAATATTTTAGAAATATAAATTATGATTTAAACATGTCCATACTCCGTTGTTAAAAGTTAAGCTTAAATGTGGTTCGTTCATGTTAGAACTTCATTAAGAAATTGCAGAAATATCAATTTGTTGAATTTGTTCACTACGTTTTATTTGAAATTGTGCTGGGTTTATGGGCTACAAAAGTCTTTCAACGTCCGAATGCGACCCACGGGTTGGGCCACAACTGCACAGCCATGCAGAAAATACAATATTTAAAGATCCTCACAAAATAGAGATCAATTGCTCTAAATTAATATCGGTGAGATTTTTTAACAGCCTTAGACAGTAAGTTTTCAAGCCGTGCAATACCCTTTTCACAGACAGCCAAATTATTCTGCTTATTTCGGTTAGCTGAGACCTTTATTTAGTACAGCTTTCTAGATTTAGTGACTTTTTCTACATTACTTGTTTAAACGAAATTATATTTTACATATAATATACTTTTAAAATATTATCGAAACATATAGATAGTACTAAAATATATTTCAATTTTTATTTTGAGTAATCTCATACTTTGGGAAAGAGAATAACGCTATCCGTTTTTAACACTTTACAACAAAGTTGAAAAGTGTTTATGACTTTGTTCATTCTGTCTGTCTGTCTGTATGTCTGTCCGTTAGCACGATAACTGCCGTAAAAATGACTTAATCAAAATGAAATCTTAGTATGTTGTTCAGACGGTCTGTAGGACCTATGGGAATATATATGAATAATATCACCCAATTAGTTTTGGATTGAACCCGGGTTGAAAAAATGAAATACATTGAGCCCTATGGGACCTAATTTTTCAAACATTTTTTAAGCGGATTTAAAATTCACAAATTGCTTCGAAAATTTTAGGTAATAGTCAAATTGTTCCATAAAATATATAAAAAAAATTCAGCGAAATATATTCAGTAGTTTTTTAAATAAAAATTAAAATAATAATTACACATCTTATATGAAACGATCACGTGACCATGATATGAAACGGTCACATGACCCACTTCAAAATGTTATATGGCATCCATCTTGTTTCAAAATCGTGATTTTTTAAAGTTCTTTTTAATTCATATTGAGTGTTGTATCCGTCCTAAAACTACTTTATTTTTGCTTAAATTCTGTGCATCTACATACTAAAACAACACAATGACAATATATTTGAGTTTAAATTCTTATTCAAATTTGATTATTTCTACAACTAAGCCTATGTAAAATGTAAATTTTACATAGGCACATTAAAAATAAAAATTAAATAAAAATTAAAGTAAATTTTACATAGACGCATAAATTTTTCATTTCTACAATTAAGCCTATGTAAAATGTAATGTTTCACCTATGTAAAATGTAAACAGCAAAATATGTAGAATGAATTGTATTAGAATTACTGTATTTCTTTAACACAAACTAATTCAGTCCATGGAGTCTGCATGGCTGATATGAATGAAATATTAATTGATTTTATAAACAGAAGGACGATTTTTTTCGATGAAGTTTTAAGCATAAAGTTTATGAATTGTAGCTCCATGGTCTTAATTTTTAAATAAAATAAATTATTATAGTATTGTGATGAATGAAATGGAGACAGTTATGATTGAAATCCTGCTTTTATAGAGAGATCCAAGCGTGTTATTTTTTCTATGACGTCATTTGAATTTATTTCAGTTGTTTTCGATGAAGTTTTCAAATATAATAAATTATCGTAGTATTATGATAGTTTTAAAAATATTACCGTGGAAGGTATTGCATTTTAGAGATATTTAAACCAGGCAATTTATATTTCAATGCCGTTATTTGAATGAAGTTCATTTTTTTCAATGAAGGTTTAAGTTTTCAAATATAATAAATCAATGTAGTATTGTGATAAGTTTTAAAGTATTACCGAGGAATGTATTGCATTTTCGACTTTTTTAAATAAAATTTCATTGAAGTTGGAAAGTGTTTCATAATCAATGCTTTAAGCATGATTGATTTTTCTTGTTTTTTTATGAAGGTTTAAGTTTTCAAATATAATAAATTAATGTAGTATTGCGATAAGTTTAAAATATTACCCAGGAATGTATTGTATTTTAGATATGTTTAAATAAAATTGCATTGAAGTTGGAAAGTGTTTCATAATCAATGCTTTAAGCATGATTGATCTTTCTTGTTGGCTTTATTATGGGCTATCCAAATGGCCGCAGTTGAAAAATTTTACTTATGACTTGTTGGTCTATAAATAGAATGAAAAGAACTTTAGACCTAAATTGTCGGAATAAGTGCCAATATTAAAAACCATACCAAAATTTTGTTTCAATTTCCGTATTCTTCCCTAGTCATTTTAGTACCTGCGGAAATAGTGATTTGGAACGAAACCACCTACTTTCAAATTTACCTCTTCTTTTATATTTAATACAGAAAACACTATATTTCAGTGCCCCTCCCAAAACATCAAATGCTAAAAATGGGAGTGGACAAATGTGAGGTTAGCCATATACACAATTGATACATGTTCCGACTATTAACAATTAAATTTTGAGGATATTTCCTAAATAATGCTAATTTTTTATAATTGGACAAAATTGAAGGATTTTCAATTTGTTTACTTTTTTTTATAGGAAGCAGGGCAGTTGTAACATTGTCTTTGATACTTCCTAAATAATGCTAAATTTCTATAATTGGAAATAGTTGTAAGGGTTTTTAATTTTTTATTTTTTATAAGAAGCAGGGCAGTTATAACATTGTTTTTGATACTTCCTAAATAATGCTAATTTTCTATAATTGGACATAGTTGTAAGGATTTTCGAGTTTATATTTTTTATAGGAGGCAGGGCAGTTGTAACATTGTCTTTGATACTTCCTAAATAATGCTAATTTTCTATAATTGGACTTGGTTGTAAGGGTTTTCACTTTTTTATTTTTTATATAAAACAGGGCAGTTGTGACCCTTCCTTTGGATATTTTCTAAATAATACTAATTTTCTATAATTGGATATAGTTGTCAGGGATTTCAATTTGTTTATTTTTTTTATAGAAGGCAGGGCAGCTGTAACATTGTCTTTGATACTTCCTAAATAATGATAATATTCTATAATTGGACATAGTTGTAAGGGGTTTTCAATTTTTTATTTTTTATAGGAAAATTTCATTAAATTAGGTTTAACCGTTTCCCAGAAATGATGAGACAAACAAGAGTTTCGTTTTTCACTAATATTTCAAGATCCACTGGTCATAGAAACTCTAAACATGGACTACATTTTAAGTGGGGCTATTTCCAGGCCACCCACAAAATTTCATCAAATTCGGTTCAGCCGTTCTCCCGTGATGATGGGAGAAACAGACAAACAGACAGATTTTCAATTATATTTATATAGATTTAGCTATATAAATGATAATGACCGGAACGTACAGCCTTAAGGATTGGGCATGGGCAGTGTTGAATGAGTGAAATGCTTCTGGGCACACCGTTTGTCAACCAGAAGGAAACGCATTTAAAGGCAACGATATGCTATTACGTGAAGGTAGTGTTGCTTGTTCTTGGTGATCGTTTTCGTCATTTTTGAGCCATATTTAGCGAAATATCGGCAATTTGGCGACATTTACCGAGCTTTTGAGAGTACTGGCACTTCCTACATATATCCATTAGTTTCGAAGATACCCCCTCCCTCTAGAAATTTTTATGCCGAGTATAATATATGATAGTCATTTTCAGTTGGACAGAATTGACGCAATACGAGTCAAATTGAATTGTGAGACACATTAGTGATTTGAGGCCAGATTCTGCTGTTTTAGAGTTGGTCGAGTATTGAATTCCTGTTTTATTATACCTGACGGTTGTATATGTTGGGTTGCTTTAGAATGTATGTAATTTGAAGGTTTGAAAATTTACTTTTATTTCTTTTTCCCTGGCTCAATATTCTTAATTTGGTAATATTTAAATAATATTTATTGGCTTTTTCATTTATTCTTTAATTAGAATATTTTTAATCTTCTAAATTAATTTTCTTTATAATATTCTTAGTTAAAAATGTTCCATTCCTTAAATTAATATTACTTTTGATTTGTAAATTTTAAAAATTATTTATTTATTTGATTCCCCTTAAAATTTCCTTTAATTTGATGTCCCATTTTCCCATTTTGGTTAGAAATTCCGTTTGTTCTTCAGTTTCAAGTTATTTCCATGTCTCACTGCAATTCAAAAATTTCAGTTGCGGCCATTTTCGGAATTCTGTTTTGCGGGCTTTTTGACTGCGATTAACGCGCCACCTAAGCGTTTTCGCGCCTCTTTGGAATTCGTGATTTATTTTAATTGGTTCGCGTTTTTACGGATCGTCTGCTCTCGGAATTATGAGTATTATTTTGGCAATTCTAATTTCGGTAAGCGAATTTTAATTGCTGCCGTTTATCTAAACTCCGCACTTTTTGCCGCACGTATAAATACGCGCGCAGAATTTTTCAGTTTCAGTTTTTTGTTGAAATCCTTCGTCGTATGTTAGCGCGAGAAGCGCGTTGTTGATTTTCGAATGGAACTTATGTTCCACGCGAGCTTTTCAATGGAACGTTAAGTTCTTCGCGTTATTCTTTTTTTTACATTAGTTGTTTTAATTTAAATGATGGATTTTTCAAGCTTTTATCGCGAAATTCACGAAGTAGCTCTCCGGAAAAGTGTGTATTAAAATTCCGTATGCGAGTTACGTGGAAGTAGTATCTGACGAGGACGGCTGACTTTAAGAAGATCCTAGTTATCCCGAAGTAGTGGTTAGGCCTCTGCTGATGAATTCACTCCTGATCTCCAGTAAACCAGTCTACAAAATTTGTCTCCTCTTATTGGAACTTTCCCCCCCCCCTGTCTGATGGCCCATCCGGGTGAATACAGATGTTTTATTTTTTTTTTTTAAACTCTTTCTTTAATTCTGAATATGATTTCTCAATATTTTTTGAAATGCATTTAATTAAATTTTATTCTGTAAATTTAAAATTCTAAAACTTTATTCTGAGAGCAAATTTCTAAACCTTCATAAATTTTTAAGAGCCTGGGTAAAATTCTAAAATTCTTTAAATTTAATATTTTCGTTAATGATTTTCTGATGGAATTTAAAGTAGATTGTTTTGAGTAAAGTTTTTATGCTAATTCCTTAATTTTAACTAAGTTGAAAAAATTCTAAAATTCTAATGTCTAAAATTCTAATGTTAATTCTTCCTGAGTTGCCTGCCTGTGAGCAGTGTTTTTGTATTTGTTAATTTGAAATAATTTGAAGTTACAATTTAATAAACTAATTTTCTTTAAACTAATTATTATGTCTTCTTTTATCTCTTTTAAGCACAGCAGGTTTTATTCTATCTTTTAAACACAACAGTAGTTTTGGTGCCGTGTACCAGTCTAGAAATTGCTCTCATGTTTAATAATATTTATTAGTAGTATTAAGTTTTCAATTGTATTACAATTATGGATGATGTTAGAGAAAATAACTGTATGTATGTTTTTGTGTTTGGGTCAGACGAAACTGGAGATGGCTCTAAAGATAAGCCTTTTGAAACTTTATTATATGCTATGTTCTTTGTTGGTAAAGAGCCATTTCCTTCATTTCTTACAAATTCAAACGATGGTAAAGATTGGGATTTAATTCCCAGAAGTCAGGTTGTTAGTACCAAGAAAACTTGGTTATCCTTATTGGAAAGAAATTTACCTTCTAAAATAAACATTGAGGCAACCTCTGATGATGTAAATTCTATTTGTAACAAAAATACTGATTCAAATGTTAATAGTAAGCAAAATGATTTAATTGAACAGGGATTAAAAATGGATTCTTCTAAATGTAATGTAATGAGTAATTTTAAAACAGTCTCTTCAATAGGAGACTTTTTAGATTCAATCCCAGTGTCTTCAGGAGAGGAATCTGGCCTCCCATTAGAGGATTACATAGATAGGATTAAAATGTTAGCCGACCATGCAAATTGGTCAGAGTTAGACAAGGTTTTAGTTTTAAAGTTAAAACTGTCAGGCATAGCTGCACGATTTATTAGAGATAATCTTAAGTTAAAAGAAGAGAAATCTTTCTCTCAAATTCTTAAAGCTTTACGCGACAGATTTTCC
The DNA here is from genome assembly GCA_951213105.1 of Amaurobius ferox. NCBI lineage: Eukaryota > Metazoa > Arthropoda > Arachnida > Araneae > Amaurobiidae > Amaurobius > Amaurobius ferox. Next base: position 69,573,040 of record OX578146.1, on the reverse strand, counting down.
TCAATAGAATGTTTACACAGTAACTTGAGAGCATTTTTGCAAAGTTATCAGAGACCTAATGAATCTGTGCGTCAGTTTGCTGCTAGAGTTGAGGCTTCCTCATATAAAACTATTTCACCTGGCTTACTAAATGATAAAGTGGCAAACCAGCAAAGACTTGATGTCTTGTGCTCGGTTTTCATTCAAGGCTTGAAGCCTCATTTCAAACGGCTAATCCTACCTCAAAACCACAAGAGTTTTGACTCTGCAAAAAGGCTTGCTGTGGCAGAGGAAGAGGTGTGGAGCAAGCAGCATGGGGATGACCCCCAATATGTTATGAGTCTTGGAGAGTCTGAAAATAAGCAGCTCCATGATGAGCTTAAGAGAAATAGAATGGAGGTAGAGAACCTCACTAAAAGGCTTGCTGAGTTGCAAACTCAGATTAACACCAAACCACAGCTGCCTCAAACTAGAGTGACAAAGGATAGCTGAAGGTGTTTTTCATGTGGTCTATTAGGTCACATAAGTGTGGATTGTAGGAAATTTCCTCAATCACACAGGTTCAACAGAAATTCTAGGTCTCTGCCTACTCAAATGTATCAACAACCTTTTTCTTTTCCACAACCTACACAAAACTATCCATATAATTTTCCACAACAAATGCAAGGATTTCAACAACCTACTCAATTTTTTTACCATCAGCCAAATCAAAACTTTCTGCCTGACATAAATGAAACTAAACCTAAAATGAGTTACAACACTTTTTATACACCTAGGGGTGATAAAAATGACAACGAAAAACAAAATTTAAACTAAGTAAGGGTGAAGGGAATTTTCACTCCAACTTACCTTCTGAAGCCCTTGGGGTGTTACCTGTGGTGCAAAATTCAAATTTGATTTCATTACAGAATTTGTCTCTACCAGTGATTTCTGGTATGATAAATAATATTGATATTCCTATACTTATTGATTCTGGTGCTTCTATTAATGTGTTGTTTACAAATGTATTATCTCATTTAAATATACCTGACAGTCAATTAACAAAGTGTAATATAAATTTAAAGGGCATCTCTAGTGATATTATAAAAGTTTCCAGGAAATTAAATATTAATTTAAATTTAAATAACAAAATATTTAATGTTGATTTTTATATTATGGACTGTGATTCTTGTAATTATTCAGCAATACTTGGTGTGAAATTTTTAAAGGGTTATAAGATGTCAATAGATTTTACTAATAATGTTTTATACAATAATATTGTAACTGTGCCTTTTGCAATTAAGGATGAATCTGTACCATTTTCATTATCTGATGCAACTCAATTCTTTAATAATTATGAAATTAACAGAGAAAATACTTTGAATTCTGAGATATATAAGGATAATTTGGGCTATGCACTTAAGAAATACACAATTCCTCCTCTATCGGAGGCTTTCATACAAGTAAAATTAAAAGAGATTGTTAAATTTAATTCACCTACTGTGATGATTGAGCCTTTAAACAACAGTAAAATTCTGGTCGCTAGATCAGTAAATAATGTATCTAGATCTAATATATATAATGTAAAAGTATTGAATTTGTCAACTGATGAGTTGCACATAAATAAGCATTCAAATTTAGCAAAAATTGTTCCTATCACAGTAGTATCTTCCTTTTCAGTTAACAATATTACTGAGTCAAGTGCAGAGAGTGGTGATAATTTTGATGTTTGGGGAGGAAATTTTGATCTTTCACACTTAGACTATAATGAAAAAAGACAAATAGAGAGTTTAATTAATAGAATAAGCATATTTTTGCTAATTCTATTCCAGATTTAAAGGGGTGTGATACAGTTTTTCATAACATTAACTTAAAAGATGATATTCCTGTTAAACAGAAACCTTATAGAGTTCCTTATCATGTAAGAGATGAATTAGATAGACAAATTAATGAGCTTCTTGAAAATGATATTATACAAGAAAGTGATTCACCATTCTCCGCACCTGTACTGTTTGTTAAAAAGGCAGATGGAACATTAAGATTAGTAACAGATTTTAGAAAATTAAATGATAAAACTATTGATGATATTTTTCCACTGCCAAATATCACTGAATTGATTGATAGTTTAAATGGTGCGAAATATTTTTCTACTTTAGACTTAACATCTGGATTTTATCAAATGAAATTGCACCCAGACGACACACACAAATGTGGCTTTTCTACACCTTTTGGCCACTATGAATGGAAAAGAGTCCCTTTTGGTTTGAAAAATGCCCCCAGCTCCTTTCAACGACTTATGTTCATCGTCCTAGCTAAGCTTTCCCCTTTACAAATTTCTATTTACATAGATGATATTGTTATTGCATCTAGAACCTTTGAGGAACACTTAATGAAATTAAAGGTAGTATTTGGTAGATTATCTCAACATAAATTATGTTTAAAGCCAAGTAAATGCAATATTTTTAAATCTTCAATAAATTATTTAGGTTTTCAAGTTTCTGAAGGTATTGTCCAGCCTGACCCCTCAAATTTAAAAACTGTTAAAAATTTTCAAAAACCCACCTCTAAAAAACAAATTCGCCAATTTTTAGGATTAACTGGCTTCTACAGAAAATTTATTGAAAATTACTCCTTAAAAGCTCTTCCCTTAACTAATTTAACTAAGCAAAATATTAAATTCTCTTGGACCCCTGAAGCAGAAAATTTTTATCAAACCTTAAAATCTGAATTACTTAAAGAACCCATTTTACATCTCCCTGATTTTTCAAAACCGTTTTCGGTATGTACCGATGCATCGAATTTTGCTCTTGGAGCAGTTCTCTGTCAAGAAGGAAAGGATGGATTTTTGCACCCTATTGCTTATGCTAGCAAAAAGCTAAAAGATGCAGAAATAAACTATAGCACAGTCGAGAAAGAGACTTTAGGAGTTGTCTGGGCAACATCCTATTTTAAGCAATACCTTTTGGGAAAACATTTTACTGTTTATTGTGATCAGGCCTCCCTTTCAAATGTTTTGAAATTAAAAGACCCCACTTCTAGGATAGCACGATGGATAATGTCCATGACCCAGTTTAATTGAAAATTATTCATAAACCTGGTCGCCTAAATTTAACAGCTGATTATCTATCTAGATGTGTAAATAATGTAAAAGTAAACACTATAGACCTGGATGTTGATACTAACCTTCTTTTAAGAGTACGCAATTCTCAAAATTCTGATCCCAATTGTATAAGAATTGGCTCATGCTTAGATAAAAATATTGACCCATTCCCTAAAAATTTAATGTTTTTCTTAAAAGATGATGTATTATATTGTACTAATAGAAAACCTAAATTAAAATATCAAAGAAAAGAGCGTATTGTTGTTCCACAAAATTTGATCTCTGATATTCTAAATTATTGTCATGATTCGATCACTGCAGGACATGGTGGTTTTAGAAGGACTTTGAGGAAAATTCAGCAACACTTTTATTGGCCTAGGATGTATGTTCAAATTTTAAATTATGCTAAGAGTTGTCCTGATTGTTTACAGAAAAGAGGATTTAAACAAAAACAAAAAGCTCCTTTACAGAGGTTTCCAAATTCTACTTACCCTATGGAAAGAATAGCTATGGATTGTATTGGCCCCATGCCTCTAACTTACTCTGGCAATAAGTACGTACTAGTGATTACTGACTATTTTACTCGTTGGCCAGAAGCTTATGCTATCCCCAATATTAAATCTGAAACTATTTTAAATTGTTTAGAAAACTTCTTTTCTCTTCATGGTGTGCCAAAACACATTATCACTGACAAAGGCTCTAATTTTATTTCGAATGCTGCCATGAAGTTGTATGAAAAATTAGGTATGGAAAAACATACCACTACTAGCTATCACCCACAATCGGATGGAGTCTGTGAGCATTTAAACAGTAAAATAATTAACACACTTAGTCATTTAGTGTCTGAAACACAAGAGGATTGGGATCGACATTTATCTTTTGCCTTGCTGGCCCACCGAACTTCAATCCATTCCTCGACTGGTGAGTCTCCAGCTAGTCTTCTCTATGGTAGAGAATTAATTTTGCCACATCATCTTCTTTTTAATTTAAATGAACAAAATTTTACCACTGTTAGTGATTATAGTCAGGATTTGGCAATTCGTATGAAAAAATCTTTTGAAATAGTAAAGAAGAACTTACTTAAAACAGCTAAAACACAAGAGACATACAGAAATAAGTCTGCTGTTATGAAAGATATAAAAGTTGGAGATTTAGTATATTTATACATTCCTGTTTTTCCAAGAGGACATTGTAAGAAACTCTCCAAACTTAATAAAGGTCCTTTTAAAGTTATACAAAAAACATCTAATGTAAACTTTAAAATTCAACATGTAAATGACACACGAAATATTCAGTTGGTGCACATTGACAGATTAACAAAAATTCCAGAAAGAGATTCTGTGTTCTTTTCTTGTGCACAATCTGATAATTCAGCAAGTAATACATCTCATGAGAATGATATAATTCCAACACAAAGATATAATTTGCGACAAAGGAAAAACTAGAAAGACATTTTTTTTTTATTGTTGCGCAACATAATTTTTTTTAATGTATAATTTTTATGTGTGTGTATTTGTTATTGATACATTGCAGAATGCTGCAAACTGGATTTAATTGATGTTGATTTTAAGATAAAATTTGTTATTGTTATTGATATTGCAGATTACTGCAGGATTTAGATAATGATTGAGAAAAGATTAATTTGGATAATATGAATTGATTATATTGATAGAGATATATAGTTACTTATTTATTGTTATTGAGAGTGCAGATTTATGCAAATATTTGATTACGTGGTCCATGACGTAAGTTCTGATCACATATGTTGATATTTTTTGGTATATATTTGTTGTCGTTAAAAGTATTAGAGTACTGCAAAGATAAAAGTGGCAGTGTATATTAGATAACTGCAGAATGCAGATGATATTGTTTAGTTTTGAATGGACATGAATAGATACTTGTGTCTTTGAAATTTTAGTATATTATTGTTGCTTATTGATAATAATTGTTATTGTGTCAATTGTCATTTGACACTTCTATTGAAATTTTATTTATTTTATACAACTTATGTACATTGTTTTATTTTTTAGATCACTCTATTTACACATTTTTTTTTCTTTCCAGCTGGTATTTATATTTTGTAGTGGAAGTGAGAGTTGTTTCTCATTGGTTATTCAAGGTACCTTTTCAAAATTTAATGTTTCGATTCTTTGAAAACTATTTGGCTGGTCTAATGTTTTCGTAAAATTTTTTTATTTTTATTTATAGCTAATGAGAATCAATGTCAAATCCTCTACCTTTACTTTTGTCTACACAAATTTAGTGATCTGATGTACAAAAATTTATTCATTGTTATATAATTCTCTTTTAGTTTATAGTTTGTTGACAAATTGCTTATTCCGAAATAGAGGTTGAATTCGGATAAATATTGCTATACTTAAATTGGTAACTTCTGATAGATATTTTATTTTTATTATCAAAAATTTTTCATTTTTCAAATGAAAAATTTTTGGGGGATAGGTGGAAGGAATGTGTTGGGTTGCTTTAGAATGTATGTAATTTGGTGGTTTGAAAATTTACTTTTATTTCTTTTTCCCTGGCTCAATATTCTTAATTTGGTAATATTTAAATAATATTTATTGGCTTTTTCATTTATTCTTTAATTAGAATATTTTTAATTTTCTAAATTAATTTTCTTTATAATATTCTTAGTTAAAAATGTTCCATTCCTTAAATTAATATTACTTTTGATTTGTAAATTTAAAAAATTATTTATTTATTTGATTCCCCTTAAAATTTCCTTTAATTTGATGTCCCATTTTCACATTTTGGTTAGAAATTCCGTTTGTTCTTCAGTTTCAAGTTATTTCCATGTTTCACAGCAATTCAAAAATTTCAGTTGTGGCCATTTTCGGAATTCTGTTTTGCGGGCTTTTTGACTGCGATTAACGCGCCACCTAAGCGTTTTCGCGCCTCTTTGGAATTCGTGATTTATTTTAATTTGTTCGCGTTTTTACGGATCGTCTGCTCTCGGAATTATGAGTATTATTTTGGCAATTCTAATTTCGGTAAGCGAATTTTAATTGCTGCCGTTTATCTAAACTCCGCACTTTTTGCCGCACGTATAAATACGCGCGCAGAATTTTTCAGTTTCAGTTTTTTGTTGAAATCCTTCGTCGTGTGTTAGCGCGAGAAGCGCGTTGTTGATTTTCGAATGGAACTTATGTTCCACGCGAGCTTTTCAATGGAACGTTAAGTTCCTCGCGTTATTCTTTTTTTTACATTAGTTGTTTTAATTTAAATGATGGATTTTTCAAGCTTTTATCGCGAAATTCACGAAGTAGCTCTCCGGAAAAGTGTGTATTAAAATTCCGTATGCGAGTTACGTGGAAGTAGTATCTGACGAGGACGGCTGACTTTAAGAAGATCCTAGTTATCCCGAAGTAGTGGTTAGGCCTCTGCTGATGAATTCACTCCTGATCTCCAGTAAACCAGTCTACAAAATTTGTCTCCTCTTATTGGAACTTTCCCCCCCCTGTCTGATGGCCCATCCGGGTGAATACAGATGTTTTTTTTTTTTTTTTTTAAACTCTTTCTTTAATTCTGAATATGATTTCTCAATATTTTTTGAAATGCATTTAATTAAATTTTATTCTGTAAATTTAAAATTCTAAAACTTTATTCTGAGAGCAAATTTCTAAAGCTTCATAAATTTTTAAGAGCCTGGGTAAAATTCTAAAATTCTTTAAATTTAATATTTTCGTTAATGATTTTCTGATGGAATTTAAAGTAGATTGTTTTGAGTAAAGTTTTTATGCTAATTCCTTAATTTTAACTAAGTTGAAAAAATTCTAAAATTCTAATGTCTAAAATTCTAATGTTAATTCTTCCTGAGTTGCCTGCCTGTGAGCAGTGTTTTTGTATTTGTTAATTTGAAATAATTTGAAGTTACAATTTAATAAACTAATTTTCTTTAAACTAATTATTATGTCTTCTTTTATCTCTTTTAAACACAGCAGGTTTTATTCTATCTTTTAAACACAACATATAGTGATCTTGATTCCTATTGTATTATGCGCTGTATATTGTTCCGGCTTATGCTTAGTGATACTTTTAAATAAAACCGCCAGTTATACAAACATCTGGACTCATTTTTGAACATCCACGATTTGAGAGGATACTTCGTGACAGTATACATATATTTTGGTAACCCTCCTGGCCGTAACTTTCGGTTCAACTAGTCCCCACAAGTTCACATCTCGGCTCCTAATTGAACAATTTTGGTGCTACTAGTGGATATAGTTTCTGCATCATTACCTGACACCTAAATATACGTCTTTTTGCGTCACCTGTCTAAAACGAATTTGCTTGTGTTTTCGCGAGTTCTAATGCGATCGCTCTTTTGATTATTTTAATGTACGGGTTTTGATGGTTTTGCAAGATTTATGACTCCTTTATGTGTATCAATAATTACAATTATATTTTATCGAACGTGTGAACTGAATTCCCACATCAGCTGTCCCTCTCAATTCGTCGACCCATTTTTGCTGCTTTGCGAATTTTGCTCCGGCAGTATAAAAATCCATTGCTATAAAAACTGGTTGCTGTACAGGGTGTCCTCGAACTCTTGCAACAAAAAAAGGGATGGAGTGATAGTAAACAGCAAGACGAACAATATTTGCCATAAAACCTAGGGTCGCAAGCCACTTATAGTGGCAGAAACAAAGCATGCAAAACAGGTCAGCTGCTGTTATTACGGCGTTAACGGTTATTCCCCAGAAACGAAACTGAGAGCTTTCTGGGCACACAGTTAAAACACTTCCAAAGAAGAGATTAAAAAGTTATTAAAAGAATGTAAAGAAGAGATTTCAAAGAGATTCTTGGTCATCGACTGGTAGGACTTTATCTTTTGCCAGAACGCCTAACGGACGTTGTGTACACTGTGTTCCTGGAGCATTTGCTGCCCGGTCTGTTGCAGGGTGTTCTGCTCACCACACAACGAGATATGTGGTTTATACAAGATGAGGCCCCGGAACACTTTTCCATCGCCTTTCTAAACATGACGTATCCCCAGCGGAGGATTGAGCGTGGTGGACTTGTGGCTTGACCTTCACGCTCCCTGGACCTGAATGCACTGGACTTCTTCTTCTGGGTACACATGAAGGAGTTGGTGTGCGAGACACTTGGATCAATCGAAGATCTCGTCGCGCAAATCTCTGTTGCTGCGGACAAGATCAACACCACACCAGGGGCCTTTGAAAATGTGCGAGAATCCTTCCATCGCTGGTGTCGGCTGTGTAACGAAGCCCATGGAAGCCACTTTAAACAGCTCAATTAAGTAATTCTCTGGTGCGAATGGCATTGTGCCATACATCTGTTTCTTGAATCTCTTTTTCTCTGACAAAGGATCAACGCGGACGAGTCAGGTTTCTTTTCTTGCCACTATGAATGGGTTGCGACCCTCAGTTCTATGGCGAATATTGTTCATCTTGCTGCGTACTATCACCCTTCTTTTTTGCTGCAAGAGTTCGCGGACGTCCTGTATTTAGTAATCGCTGGCATTTTATACTGCACCTAGTGTTGTTCTGTATCTAGTGTTCAAATTTGATAAAAAAATGAGCTAAAAAATAAAAGCCAATTGCAAAGTTGAAGAGCATTGTCGCATGAGTAGGAATCGACACCAAGAAAGAATGAAACGTGTATAGGGAAGGCAATAAATACCTGTCAAAAAACCGCATCACCAGGACCTGTGAGACGACGACACTTGCAATGTTTACCAGAAAATGCAATGATATGCTTTCTAGAATTATTATATGCATCGTCTCTGATGAAGAGTATTTTAAATAGGCTTTACACAAGATTTCTGATAATGCAAATGTTGTTTGTTGCATCATTCCTGAACAGGGCAGCTATTTACCTTTACGAATAACTATATTGCGTAAAAGAAAACATGCATTTTATAACAATTATATTTTCGATTACTACTAATCAGACAATGTTCTACAACTTTGTAGTTGGCTTTTTTGTGTATTTCGTTTTTCTGCCTAGTTTGTTATCCTAACTTTTTAAATTCTCCTCTAACGGAGTTTATCCCTTATATACTATCGGAGATGGTCATTTTGCTATAGAACTGACGTGTACAATTATGAAACTTTTCTTGCGAAGTTACTGACTTTTATAGGAACCCTGTATAAACCCACACTTTGAGGAATCTAAGGATGAGGAACCCTGTATAAACCCACACTTTGAGGAATCTAATTATGAGGAGTCTTGTATAAACCCATACTCTGAGGAATCTGAGGATGAAGAACCCTGTATAAACCCACACTATGAGGAATCTAAGGATGAGGAACCTTGTATAAACCCACACCCTGAGGAATCTAAGGGTTAGGAACCTTGTATAAACCCACACCATGAGGAATCTAAGGATGAGGAACCTTGTATAAACCCACACCCTGAGGAATCTGAGGATGAGAAACCCTGTATAAACCCACACTATGAGGAATCTAAGGATGAGGAACCTTGTATAAACCCACACCCTGAGGAATCTAAGGGTTAGGAACCTTGTATAAACCCACACCATGAGGAATCTAAGGATGAGGAACCTTGTATAAACCCACACCCTGAGGAATCTGAGGATGAGAAACCCTGTATAAACCCACACTATGAGGAATCTAAGGATGAGGAACCTTGCATAAACCCACACCCTGAGGAATCTAAGGGTTAGGAACCTTGTATAAACCCACACCATGAGGAATCTAAGGATGAGGAACCTTGTATAAACCCACACCCTGAGGAATCTGAGGATGAGAAACCCTGTATAAACCAACACTATGAGGAATCTAAGGATGAGGAACCTTGTATAAACCCACACCCTGAGGAATCTAAGGGTTAGGAACCTTGTATAAACCCACACCATGAGGAATCTAAGGATGAGGAACCTTGTATAAACCCACACCCTGAGGAATCTGAGGATGAGAAACCCTGTATAAACCCACACTCTGAGGAATCTAAGGATGAGGAACCTTGTATAAACCCACACCCTGAGGAATCTGGGAATGAGGAACCATGTATAAACCCACACTCTGAGGAATCTAAGAATGAGGAATCTTGTATAAACCCACACACTGAGGAATCTGAAGAACCCCCGTTCTTTCGCAAGCTTCCTGTTTGCTACACAGAATACACATTCTCTTCGTTTTAATCCCCTTTTCCAGCGAAGATCTTTTTCGGCTGCTTCTTTTACCACCGCCGTAGAACATCAACTTTTTTTTCATCTTTCCTTCAGAGTATCCAAAGAAAATTATATCCAGACCTGTTTCGAAACGAATAACACTGAGATTGTTTTCGAGGAACCGATTAGAACATTTCTTTTTCTCCTGGACTTGGAAAAGATCTGATGTTTCGAATGACCCGACGGTTGTTTTTACGCCCAGAATAACTCCACGATGTAAAGTGGTTTGGTGGGGATTAGAGCACGAAATTTCAACCGTCCTCAGGCGGTTTCTTTATAAGTGTCTTGTTTTATGATGTAATTGTGTATTATAAGTTATTTTATGTGATGTATGTAATGAATGCATGTGTATAATAATCAACAACGCTTGAAAAGTATTCAAAACATTCGAAGAAGAGCACGGAGGGAAATGAACTGGACTGAATGAAGATAGTAATCAAGCTGTTCTTTGATGAAATTACAGACGATTTGCATCATCACATTTTAAGAAACGACCTTAAGGTATTTGGGAGGTCATCTTCAATGTTTGACAGGATTTTTTTATTTTTATTTTTCTTTTACACATTACGCAGAAAATATTTTCCGTAAGGGGAACTAGCAAACGTCAATGAATCAAAGTTTTTGAGAGGGTGATAAAATAGTAGACGAGACAGAGGGATTCTTCGTGCCTTCCCCCCCCCCCCCCTACAATTATTTAAGATCATTTTAGAAGCGAAGCGAGTTTCGAACGTAGCTTCTTTAACACTTCCTCAAATATGATTGCTTGCGAAAGTTCCGTTAACATAATAAAACTCAAAAGATTCGAATAAAATGTTGTGTACGTAGCTTAAACTTATGTTTAAAATCATGACGAAGCCCGGATTTTAAATTTCGATCTACGCCCTGCGATATCAGAGGTTAAAGGTCAAATAATGTTGTCTTTGGAGAAAAAATTAATTTAAAAAATATTAAGCACAAAACGGAACCTTGAAAAGTTACAATAACATTTTATTTGAATATTACGTTGATTTAATATTCCGTGTGTCTTACCACTTTTATAAAATAAACGTCTCAATTTTTAAACATGTAGGTAGATAACCTGCTTTGTTCCAGTTTCGCTCGTGAGAGACAGCCAAGTTACTTTCTCATACGTTTTCAGGAACATTTTTGATTTCGAGATTTTGATGCCATTATGTGTTTTAAGACCGCCTCAATGCGTTTTGACTATTTTCGGAGTCATGTCCGTCTGTGTCTGATGTCTGTGTTCCCAACACTTGTATACACAATAGCAACCACATATATTTATTTATTTTCATGAAACTTTATATCCGGCTTTAAAAATTTTGAATTTTTTTAACATGGCAGTATAGGGCACATTTTAACATAATAAGAGGGTCATTGATCACGAGACTTTACAGTTTCAATCAAAGTTGTGAGAAATAGCCATGATATATTTATTACTTTCCCTGCAACACGTGGTAATGCATAGGGAAAGTATTGGAATCATGCCGAAAATCGCAACTCGAGTTTTCGACGGATCTACGTGTTTCGAGACCACTAGAATACGAAAAAGCTATTTTTAGCGTGTCGTCTGTGTGTGTATCTGTGTGTCTGTTTGTGTGCCTGTGCAGATTTTGTATTCACTCTAACTAAAAAACTAATGGACCGAGTTTCACAAAATTTGGTAGGTAAGTCACGTGTGGGCGAATCTGGTGCTGATTAGTTTTGGGTACTATTCGGGATAAAAGAACCCGCCGTTTTTTGCGAAATGGCCAGCAAAAGTTTGTATCCGCTCTAGCTGAAAAACTATTAGACCGAATTTCACAAAATTCGGTAGATAAGTCACTTGTGTGTCACCCTGGTGCTGATTTTATTTTGGTAGGATTCGAAAAAAAAATAATCTGCCTTTTTTTGCAAAATGGCCCTCAAAAATCGACAAAATCTAAAATAAAAAACTACGTATGCTCAAATATATCCATTAAATGCTTGTTTAATACGTAATTTTTAACGAAGAAAAGAATAAAATCAACCCCATTACACTAGGACTAGCCGTTCTCGAGATATTTTAGTTTTTTCGTATTTTCTCTATGCCACTTTTGAAAATAAGTCCAGTTATCAAATGAGAACGAAAATTGAATTAAAAGTGAATTAAATTTAAATAAAATGAAGAGAACGTGGATATAAGTATGCAGGGAAAGTCATGTGCTGCCCACATCAGATTTTTTTTTGTTCGTAACGCCATTAGCCACCCTCTGGGGGCAAGTTATTCGCCCCTTGGGGGAGGGGAGGGATACATTGTCAAGTATGGTATTAATCAAAATATTTTTTCAAGCTCTTTAAAGTGAACGGTAACATGCTATAATTGTAATCATTTGGACCTACGATGCCGAATTAAGAGGGGAAAAAAAATGAAATTTGAAAAAGCCACACTTCATTTAATTTATCCATACTGTTACGACACATACTCTAGATCCCAGCCGTCGAAACGGTTGCTCAAGACCTCGGACGAGTCGGACGGTCTGGGTCTACAAGATTCTCTAGCTCAGAGGTCCATGACCTGTTTTGTGTAACAGTGCTCGCGTTCATTAATTTGATGCTCTTTTAAGTCATGATGTAGTTTTTGAGAAAATTTGAATTGTAATTTTTTTTATGAAAAGAGTGATTTAAATCCTGTACTGTTTAACTATATAAATTATATAATAATGAATGGTTGTATATTAAATATGTAATTAGGATAGTATGTTATGTTTCATAGAATTTACTATGAATAAATTAGAACATTTGAAAGCGGAGAAAATTTTAGACATTTCAGTTATACAGTGTTTCCCAAATTGGGGGTACATAAAATATTTAAAGGGTACTTACCCGGTGGCAAATTGCTTAATTTATTGTATTATTATAACAAAAATATTTATAATTAAATAAGTTAATCTATTACTTTCCTTATATACATAATGTATAAGGAAAGTATTGTGACGGGGTCGAAAATTCGAATTCGAGTTTTCGACGGGAGAGCACGTTTCAAGCATCCCTGATCACGAATCAAACATTTTTGAAGTGATGTCTGTGTGTGTGTGTGTGTGTGTGTGTGTGTGTGTGTGTGTGTGTGTGTGTGTGAAAGTATGTGTGTATGTGTGTGTGTGTGTCAGTGAGTCTGTGGAGACGATAACTGACGAACGAATGGACCGATTCGAACCAAATTTGGTACAAAAATCACAATCCGTAAACACTGGAAGCCTATTGTTTTTATACGCAATCGAATGTTCAGAACCCCCCTAAATTTTCGAATGAAATTTTGAAAAAATCGTCAAAAAATTAAAACCACTAATAAAGTTACGCAAATAGACATTTCTTATGTAATTTTTCATTAGAAAACGATTGACATAAATTTTAGAACGCTAACGTGAACCGTTCTCGAAATATTGTACATTTTAAAAAAAAATTATCAAAAAGTCATATAAAATAAAAAGAAAAATATTTCCTATTGAGAAACATGTTTACTTTTCATATGTAATACCATGCGATAAATTGAGTGATCCTTCTCGTGGATCTAGCTCGTTCCATTCTTGAAAAAAGATACTTTGAATAATACTTTTGTATTTGAACGCCAATAGTCATTTATCTGCTTTAAGAAAAACTTATTTCTTAGTGCATAACGCTTGGCGAGATTTTGGCGACGAATTTGGCGGAATGTCGCCAACTTGGCGACTTTTTTGAAATGTTGCCAAATTAACGAAAATCTCGCCAAATGGATAAAAATGACGCTAAATCAATGAAAATGACGACTAATTGCCGAAAATTCAATATCTTGGAAAGAATATTAGTATCTACTACAAGAAAATCCTATTTTTTTACTGTAAAAGTAGTAAATTCATTACATTATATAAGGAAAGTCATGTGATGCCCACATCAGATTTTTTTTAATTTAAGTAAATAAGTCAACTAGAACGAATATCTGGCTTTGGATTTAAGGAAATTAACAGATAATTAACGGATTTAAGATGCAAGTCTTTGAATAAGTACCCGTTGCGTAAGCAATATACATATAACACCAGTTAATTAAATTAAGAAATTCCTGTATCTGCAACCATAGCAACCTTTAATAGAAAGAACAATAAAAGGTGACAAAACCTAATATTGCACATTGTGAGGACTCTATTATTCATGATTAATGTATGCTAATTTTACTTTTTATTATGCAAATTTATGTACGAAACGCCTCAACTCTGTTTTCGAGAATCACTTACTCACGACTGGCCAGGACTATAAAAGAGGCAAACTTTAGGCAGAAGATATTCATATTCGGATAGACGGGTTGGAATTCGATAAGAATGTAATCGTGAGTCGTCGTGCAGCTCAGGCTGGTATTGTGATACGAGACTGAGCGGGGGTGTGTGGTGATCCTGTTCAATGAATGGAAGGACGCAGCGAAGTGATTGCCTCTACAATATTATGAGTATAAATATCTACGGTTTCATAGTTGATTAGTATTGCTAATTTAGTTCAGTAACGAAATGTCAAGGTTCAGTCCAGATATAGATATGATAGTGCTAGCTTGTAAATATTCTGTGTATGTAATTGTATTTTGAGTTGTCAGCGAAGTTAGCTGGAATAAAATATGTCTCTGTTAATGTTGTAGATCATTAACGGAACACTAGTCAGTAGATTTAAGATTGAAGTCAGTAAGTACTCTGGTGAATCAAAGGCATGATTTTAGGAAAAGATACGTAAAGGTTACTTTACAACATTTTTATACGAACCACAATTTTGGTATTTATTGGACGGCAATCAATGCGATGCAGTTTTCGAAAAAGAAAAAAAAAAGAACTTTTAGCTAGGGAAGCAAAATTAAAAATGTAAATGCTATTTTTACTTTCCCTGCAAAACATGCTAATGTATAGGGAAAGTATTGGAATCATGTCGAAAATCGCAACTCGAGTTTTCGACGGATCTACACGTTTCGAGACCTCTAGAATACGAAAAAACTATTTTTAGCGTGACGTCTGTGTGTGTGTCTGTCTGTGTGTCTGTCTGTGTGTCTGTCTGTGTGTCTGTGTGTCTGTCTGTGCAGATTTTGTATCCACTCTAACTAAAAAACTAATGGACCGAATTTCACAAAATTTTGTAGGTAAGCCGCTTGTGGCCGGGGCTGGTGCTGATTAGTTTTGGGTACGATTCGGAATAAAAGAACCCGCCTTTTTTTGCGAAATGGCCCGCAAAAGCTTGTATCCACTCTACCTGAAAAACAAATGGACCGAATTTCACAAAATTCGGTAGATGAGTCACGTATAGGACACCCTGGTGCTGATTAGATTTTGGGACGATTCAGAAAAAAATAACCTGCCTTTTTTTGCAGAATGGCCCGCAAAAATTGTCAAAATCTAAACTAAAAAGCTACGTATGCTCAAATATATCCATTAAATGCTTGTTTAATGCGTAATTTTTAACGAAGAAAAGAATAGGACCAACACCATTACACTAGGTCTAGCCGTTCTCGAGATATTTTAGTTTTTTGTACTTTCCCTACGCCACCTTTGAAAATAAGCCCGATTACCGAATGAGAACGAAAATTGAATAAAAGTGAAATACATTTAGTTAAAATAAAGAGAACGTAAATATAAGTCTGCAGGGAAAGTCATGTGCTGCCCACATCAGATTTTTTTTACTTTCCCTGCAATATATGCTAATGTATAGGGAAAGTATTGGAATCATGTCGAAAATCGCAACTCGAGTTTTCGACGGATCTGCACGTTTCGAGACCTCTAGAATACGAAAAAACTATTTTTAGCGTGACGTCTGTGTGTGTGTCTGTGTGTCTGTCTGTCTGTGTGTCTGTCTGTCTGTGCAGATTTTGTACCCACTCTAACTAAGAAACTAATTGACCGAATTTCATAAAATTTGGTAGGTAAGTCACTTGTGCACGAATCTGGTGCTGATTAGTTTTGGGTACCACTCGGGTTAAAAGAACCCGCCTTTTTTTGCGAAATGGCCCGCAAAAGCTTGTATCCACTCTAACTGAAAAACTAATGGACCGAATTTCACAAAATTTGGTAGGTACGTTACTTGTGAGCGAGTCTGGTGCTCATTAGTTTTGGGTACGATTCGGAATAACAGAACCCGCCTTTTTCTGCGAAATGGCCCGCAAAAACTTGTATCCACTCTAACCGAAAAACTGATGGACCGAATTTCACAAAATTCGGTAGATGAGTCACTTGTGGGTTACCTTGGTGCTGATTAGATTTTAGTACAATTCGGAAAAAAATGACCTGCCTTTTTTTACAAAATGGCCCGCAAAAATAGTTCAAATCTAAACTAAAGAACTGGGTATACTCAAATATATCCATTAAATGCTGATTTAATACGTAATTTTTAACGACGAAAAGAATAAGACCAACTCCATTACACTAGGACTAGCCGTTCTCGAGATATTTTAGTTTTTCGTACTTTCCCTACGCCACCTTTGAAAATAAGCCCGGTTACCGAATGAGAACGAAAATTGAATTAAAAGTGAAATAAATTTAGTTAAAATAAAGAAAACGTTAATATAAGTCTGCAGGGAAAGTCATGTGCTGCCCACATCAGATTTTTTTTTACTGTAAAAGTAGTAAATTCATTGCATTATATAAGGAAAGTCATGTGTTTCCCACATCAGATTTTTATTTGTTATTTCCTGAAAAATAAAAGTATGTAATACTGCTAAGTGTTGGTGCTCTGGAAAAATTCAATATGCAATGTGCCGTTGCTCTCTGAACGAATTAAACGTAGTGCTGGTGTCACTGGTGTTTTCTAGAAGAATTTAAAAAGTGTTATTACTCTCTATAAGAATGTGGCACAGTGCGGATACTGTCTAAAATATTTTAACTTGGCCAATATTTTTATTGTCTTGGCTCTCTGAATATCAACACAGTACTGATGCGCCCTAAAAAACCAACATAGTACTAATGCTCCCTAAAAAATCGACATAATACTGGCGCTCTCTCGAAGATTATGGCATAATCTGCTGCTCGAAATAAATGTTTATCAAACTCTGCTCTAAATTCACAGGTATAATTTCAGTATGTAATAATAAGTCATAGGATCTGTATGGGTGGGATATCCCAGTGATTAAGGCATGGAGACTACACTTGGAGGGCAACGAGTTTAACTCCCGGAGTTTCCCGAATAATTCTTGTATTTACAAGGAATACGGACACGGCAAATATGTGGGCCCGAAGATCCTCCCGAGACGTTGGTGGCAAGAAAATGAGGGTACAGTCCCGGAGGATGCCACCCCAACTGGATTACGGTCTAAATTGGATGGCACTGTCCCAGTCGTCCAAACAGCTTCTTTACACCTTCTAGTTACAGTGGTCTCCAAAGTAGTGTACGCGTACCCCAGAGGGTAAGCAAAGTGATACTTGGGGGTACGCCAAAGAAGTTTGTTTAAAATAAATACATAATAAATAATTTGATTTTTGACTACACACACATATATATATATATTATATTATATTATATTATATTATATTATATTATATTATATTATGTTATATTATATTTTAGGGGATACAACTTATAATTATTTTCGTCTTAGGGGTACGTGATCAAAAAAGTTTGGCGATCACTGTTCTAGTAGGTCGGACAGTCTGGGTCGAACAAACAAGCAACAGACGAAAGACACACCTGCCTCTTTTTGCTTTGTCTGCAACACAGATCCAGTTCCTCAAAAACGCTTTAATAACCTAATTGTTGGATTATTAGGGGGTTTAAAAACCTGGAAATTTCTTCTGAAATTCTTTAGTAGCACTCCTATAAAAATGGCTAGTGAAATATTACTCTAATTAAAAAAGAGTCTTTTATATTTGGAAACCGCCATGCCCTTTAAATGATAAACGGCAGTCCAAACTGTTACTTTACCAGCGGCGCTGGTTCGAGACATTTTTTGTCGGCTTGAGACACTTTTTGAATCTCCTCAATCATTCATTTTATCGTGGGTTCCTTGAATCTTTACTATTTTTGAGCGTATTTAGGTGGGAAAATATACGCATATATGCATAAATTTTGCTTCTTGTTATCAATTTTTTAAGTTTTTCATTATTCATTGGCTATTTTCTATATATAAAGTGTGTATAGAAATTTACCCTTCACACTGTTTATTGCATTTGGAAGACAAGATTTTAACTCAAAATTGATTTAAAGAGAAAGTTGTTGACGTTGGTTAAAATGCCAAAATATAAATGTTGCACATTTTTTGTTACTTTTATAAAGACAATTCAGTTAGAAATTGGCATAGTAACTGTATATTGTATATAATAATGTTGCGCCTGCAAAAGCAAAATAAATAAATAGTTATCTAGAAAAAAAAACATTTTTATCTACTTAACTATAATCTGCTTCATTTTAGAATTTCAGACGTCTTATTGTGCCAGATAATCTGACTGAATGAAATTTAAATTACACTTAAATCCTTTGAAAATGCATTGTTCATTCGATTTAAAATTGGATCTGGAATCCCCAATAATTTTTCAAGTTGGCGCCTGTGTACCTTACACTTTCGGGTAGATCGGTTTGGAGTGAAAGAAAGAAAACCTTCCAGAGTCCACGTCAAGAATAAGAGCTTGCAATTTCATCCCAGTAGCTCAAAGATCGGCTGGCCAGTTCGGAGATCCATGGTTCGATTCCCGGTTGGGGCAGCAAGGCACTTTACAATGCCGCCTGAACAAATCAACCCTGTAGGTTAGTACAAAGATGTCTAAGGTCTGAAGACCCTAGACCATGCGATTCACATAGTGGGTTTAGATTAGCTAGCTGCATGTCCGGGAAAGGATATCTCCTGCATTCAGGAAGCACCCAAGGTTCTACCGTCCAGCCAAACGAACATTTATTTAGGTCTTAAAAGATAACAATTGATGAAACATAATGTGGTTAAACAGACAGTTTTATATTATATTTGAACTTTACAAGTACGTCCATTTTTCAAAAATGGGAAAAGGGTTATTGCGAATATTGATAAAAAGATCATTGAAAAATGTAATTTAGAGTGAGGTATATTAACATAATGAAAAATAGATAAAAATTAAAGAAAATAATAAAATTTTAAAAGTAAAATTTATAAAATATATAAGAAGAAAATATATGAAAAGGAAAAAAAAAATTAGGCACATGAAAAACAAAAACATAAATTTAGAATGAAATT
This sequence comes from Amaurobius ferox, assembly GCA_951213105.1. Taxonomy (NCBI): domain Eukaryota; kingdom Metazoa; phylum Arthropoda; class Arachnida; order Araneae; family Amaurobiidae; genus Amaurobius; species Amaurobius ferox. The sequence continues at coordinate 69,553,654 of OX578146.1, read as the reverse complement.
TAGAAAAAAAAAATTAGAAAGATGCAAATAAAAAGGGTCAAAAGAAAAAGAAAGAACCGAGAAAATAAGAACAGTTAACATAGCTTCTTTTTTTTAACAGAAAATATGGAGGGAACACAATAAGTCCATATAAGTTAATAAGAATGAAATAAAGGGATTCATTGATCAAACTTAATTGAGAGCAGAATCTACTCATAAGCTCTTAGATCAGTTTATTAGAAATTTCCATGGCAACAAGAATACAGTTTTTAATTTTATCTACTGAACAGGGATTTGAACGAACTTTGGAGAACCAAATTGGTTTATTAAAGGGGAAGGGTTTGCAGATATGAAAATTTTTAGAAAATGGACAATCTAAAATGTAATGGTCAACGTCACCGAATTTATTGCAAATACAGTTAGAGGTGGATTTAATTTTAAAAAAGTATAAGTAATCAAGAAAGGGGCCATGACCAGTAAGAAAGTAAATGAGGTATTTATTAAAAATTTGTAAATTAGGATTCACGATAAAGAGGTAAGACAAGATTCTAGCCGGATCACCAGTCCTGGTGGAAATATAATCATTAAGATTATTTTGCCAAAAATTCGGGATATGAGATTTACAAAATTTTGAGAGGAGTGAGTAAGGAAAGGGAATAGTAAGAGGGGAACCAGAGTTAACAACAATTTTGGCATGGTAATCAGGATTTTCATTTCCAGATATATTATTGTGAGCTTTTACCCAAGGAATATTGACAAGGTTTTTGGCAAGGAGAGCTTTGGATTTAATGGAATTAAGATACTTAGATGTATTTTTTATTGATGTCGGAGGTCTGAAGACCCCAGACCGTGCGACTCACATAGTGGGTTTAGAGTAGCTAACTGCACGACCGGGAAACGATACCTCCTGCATTCAGGAGGCACCCAAGGTCTACCATTCCGCCAAACGAACATTTATTTAGATCTAAAAAGATAACAATTGATGAAAAATGTTGTGATTAAACAGAAAGTTTTACATTATATTTGAACTTGACAAGTTCGTCCATTTTTCAAAAATGGGAAAAGGGTTATTGCGAATATTGATAAAAAGATCATTGAAAAATAAAATTTTGAGTGAGGTATATTAACATAATGAAAAATAGATTAAAATTAAAGAAAATAATAAAATTTTAAAAGTGAAATTTGAAAAATGTTAAAAGTTAGAAAATATATAAAAATAAAATATATGAAAAGGAAAAAATTACGCATATGATGTCGGAGGTCTGAAGATCCCAGACCGTGCGACTCACATAGTGGGTTTAGAGTAGCTAGCTGCACGGCCGGGAAAAGATACCTCCTGCATTCAGGAGGTACCCAAGGTCTACCATCCCGCCAAACGAACTTTTATTTAGGTCTAAAAATATAACAATTTATGAAAAATATTGTGATTAAACAGACAAGTTTTACATTATATTTGAACTTGACAAGTACGTCCATTTTACAAAAATGTGAAAATGGTTATTGCGAATATAGATAAAAAGATCATTGAAAAATAAAATTTAGATTGAGGTATAATAACATAATGAAAAATGGATTAAAATGAAAGAAAATAATAAAATTTTAAAATTAAAATTTAGATAATATATGAAAAGAAAAATAATTAGGCGTATGAAAACAAAAGCAGAAATTTAGAATAAAATTTAGAGGCGAAAAATAAGAAAAAATTCAAATAAAAAGGGTCAAAAGAAAAAGAAAGATCCAAGAAAATAAGAACAGTTAACATAGCTTTTTTTTTTTTTTTTCTTAAAAAAAAAATGGAGGGAACACAATAAGTTCATATAAGTTAATAAGAATGAAATAAAGGGATTCATTGATCAAAATTAATTGAGAGCAGAATCTACTCATAAGCTTAGGTCACGTTATTAGAAATTTCCATGGCAACAAGAATAAAGTTTTTAATTTTATCTACTGAAGAGGGATTTGAACGAACTTTGGAGAACCAATTTATTAGAGGGGGAAGGTTTGCAGAGATGAAATTTTTTAGAAAAAGGACAATCGAAAATGTAATGGTCAACGTCATCGAATTTATTGCAAACACAGTTAGAAGTGGATTTAATTTTGAAAAAGTATAAGTAATCAAGAAAGGGACCATGACCAGTAAGAAAGTAAATGAGGTATTTATTAAAAATTTGTAAATATGTTGTGATGTCGGAGGTCTGAAGACCCCAGACCGTGCGACTCACATATTGGGTTTAGAGTAGCTATCTGCACGGCCGGGAAAGGATACCTCCTGCATTCAGGAGGCACCCAAGGTCAACATCCCACCAAACGAACTTTTATTTAGGTCTAAAAATATAACAATTTATAATAAATATTGTGATTAAACAGACAGTTTTACATTATATTTGAACTTGACAAGTACGTCCATTTTACAAAAATGGGAAAATGGTTATTGCGAATATAGATAAAAAGATCATTGAAAACTAATATTTAGAGTGAGGTATAATAAGCTCCGACTTCAAATTGAGAGGATAATGACCACGCAGGACACTTACCTGGGTAAAAATAGTAATAACAGGAGGCTAACCTGAGGAAAAAATAGCTGGAGGTGGTCAATCAAATGGTCAGTTGCTCGTCAATTTGACATTCGAGGTGGAGAATGCAGAGTCCAGTTCGACTATAAGAGCTTGCAATTTCGTCCCAGTAGCTCAACGGTAGATCGTCGGCTGGCCAGTTCGGAGATCCAGGGTTCAATTCCAGGTTGGGGCAACAAGGATATTTACAACCTGTATAACTTACTTAACTTTTATCGAATTCTGCATTATGCGCAAGCAGGAACAGTATACAACAATTAACTTTCCAGCTCTTTCATTGATTATTTTAGTGCATAAATTAAGATAATACTAATAATTTACATAATAACTTAATGACTTTATCGAATTAATTGTATTAAGTAATTAATAATATAAAGTAAAATGCACATAATATGATAAATAGTATGTGAATAAAATTCATTTAACTATGATAAATAATAGTTATGTGAATTATGTCTGTAATTAATATTCTTTATCAGCAGTCGAAAACGTAAGTGGAAATTTAATGCCACATACACTAAATCAGAAACAAAATGTTTATAGAGAAATTAATCAAATATTTTATATTCTAGAAACTAAAAATACTTGATTTTTATAATTTTGTGTATTTGTTTCGACAATACAAAACATTGAACTGCATTCCCCTCTAAATTAAAATCACTTATACTAAAATAATATTTAACATAAAAACTAGTCTCTAAAAAGAAAAGAATATTTCACAGAGTATGATAATTGTGAATGAGAAATCGTACCACTTCACTTGATAGATATACTTTGAGCAGTAGATTAAGCAAACTTTCTTACTTTAACCAATATAGGCTAAGAAAAGTATGGTGATCCTGCTTGGATCACAAGCTGAGTTTTTACAATAATCACATTCATCGAACCCCTAGATACCAGAAAATATCTTTTTCGGTCTGTGGGTGTTGGGGAGATACCAGAAAAGACATTTTTCGGTCTGTGGGTGTTGGGGAGATACCAGAAAAGACATTTTTCGGTCTGTGGGTGTTGGGGAGAAACCAGAAAAGACTTTTTCGGTCTGTGGGTGTTGGGAAGATACCAGAAAATACTTTTTCGGGCTGTGGGTGTTGGGGAGATACCAGAAAAGACTTTTTTCGGTCTGTGGGTGTTGGGGAGATACCAGAAAAGACTTTTTCAGTCTGTGGATGTTGGGGAGATACCAGAAAATACTTTTTTCGGTCTGTGGGCGTTGAGGAGATACCAGAAAATACTTTTTCGGGCTGTGGGTGTTGGGGAGATACCAGAAAAGACTTTTTCAGTCTGTGGATGTTGGGGAGATACCAGGAAATACTTTTTTCGGTCTGTGGGTGTTGGGGAGATACCAGAAAATACTTTTTCGGTCTGTGGATGTTGGTGAGATATCAGAAAAGACTTTTTCGGTTTATGGGTGCTGGGGAGATGTCAGTAAAAACTTTTTTCGGTTTGTGGGTGTTGGAGAGATACCAGAAAATATTTTTTTCGGTTTGTGGGTGTTGGGGAGATACTAGAAAAGATTTTTTTCGATCTCGGATCCCACAGACCCAAAAAAGTCTTTTCTGGTATTTAGGGAATCAAATTTGAGTGGCAAATTTCATATATTATGTAGATGTGGCACCGAAAACGAAATTTCCAAAAATATTTCTAGTTAAATTATGAAAAGGGATTTTTTCAAAATCGTTGACCCTTAATCTCGAAAACTGCTGATGCGATTTGAACCAAAATTGGGTGGTATACTGCGTATATTGTCTAGAAGAGAAGGCATAAAAAATCCGAAAAATTGTTTATAGTTTAGCTATAAAACGAGATTTTTTCAAAATCAGGGACTCTTCGTGTAATTTAAAAAATCTTTAAAACTATTTGGATCAAATTTGGGTCGTAAACTGTTTATATTGTGTAGCTGTGAATGCAGATTCTTTTTTTTTAATTTTTCAATGTATATACTTTGGCTCAAACGTCTAATGCTCATTTGTTTTGCGTGAAAAGACTTGGGATTGTTCCGATCATCTAGTTTAATAAAGTTGACAATTACTTTCAAATTTATATTAAGCAGTAAAATTTTAGGTATAACCTACCCATGCAGCTATAAGTTTCTGTAGCGGATCACCTTTAAATATTCTATGACTTTTGATTATCACAAATAAATAATTGATTGAAAAAATAAATAATTGAATAAAAAATTGATTAAAAAATAATGCCCTAAAATAACTGTATAGAAATTAAATAAGTTTGGATTGAAATGATATGCGATCCTTTTTAATTTATTTTTCATCCTAATCGATAGCTCGTAAAATTATAAGTAATTTTTTTAAAAATTTCATTGAAAATTGGGGTGGAGGAGGGGGAGGGGGGTGTTTTCCGAACATTCGATTGCTTATAAAATCAAAAAACTTCCAGTATTCTCTGTAATTTTTGTATCAAATTTCGTTCGAATCGCACCATTCGTTCGTGAGATATCGTCTCCACACACTCACGGACACACACACGCTTAGCTTCGAAAATCGTCGTCCTAATTGAAAATTCGCTCAGTTCGATTATGTCCAGTGGTCAATACCATAAGTGTGCAAAGTTTCATTGTACTAGAATTACCCAAAAACTTCATATATTTTCGCAGCTAAATATTAAATGCAGAAGCAAAAATATTTTTAGCTAAATGAATATTTTTTTAACCCCGCCGAAAAAAAACCGCCAAAGGATTCTAAAAGAAGAAAAGATGTAAAAGGAAAATAAATCTATGCCAAACGGGCATTAAACATGCAACCCTGTAACCGCAAGGCCCCCCTGCAAGTATCAAGCAGAATGAAGCAAAATGTTTCGCGAGGGGTCACTTCCACATACAGGGACATTTGAAGACCGTCTCTTGATGTATCTCGCTTTCCCGAAATAAAAATCTAGGTGTATGGGCAACTTAAGGTATCTGTTTGGACGGCTGAAAAGTGCCACCCAATTTAGACCGGAACCCAGTGGGGCGGCATCCACAGGGGCCGTACCCTCCTCCTCCTATTCCTCCTACTACCAACCCCTCGGAAGGACTTGTGGACCCACATATTTAACGTACCCGTCTTCCGCCCGAACACGTGGACAGTTTGCGCAGAGTCGGGAATCGAACTTGGGTCATCCCAGCGCAATTCCCGCGAGTTGTCCACTGAGCTGCCCCACCCCTGCCCTACATGGGTCATAGTTTAGAGATCCACAATTAATATCTGTTTGATTTTGTCGGAATCCTCAAAATTATCCTTATTTTCAAACAGGAAGAGAGAAGAAAGAGCCTTTCCCTGGATTCCCGAAAACGGTTTCTCATTGTATTCGTTTTCCACAACGCGGAAATGCTGTGGAACAACGTAAACAGGGAGAACCAATAACAAGAGGGCAGCGGGCTATATTTCAGAAGTATATTCTTTTCAAGTTGACAGTTCATTTTACGATTCGGTGGAAGGGCGTCTTCGAACAGCGATGCCTGCTGTTTTATTTTCCCCCATTTGATTATTATATTTTCCGGTTGACATGTGGATAACCGAGATACAAAAAACCATTCAGCAATGGTGGTTCACTGTTGTAAGCATTTAGGTCATCGCGGTCTTTAGAAAAACAATTCTGGAGTATGAAGTGCCAGACGATTTTCTCTACATACATATTCAATATTATCCAAGACTTGTTATATCTAATAAGCATCATAATAAACAAGATGGATGCCATATATCATTTTGAAGTGGGTCATGTGATCGTTTCATATCATGGTCACGTGATCGTTTCATATAAGAGGTGTAATTAATATTTTAATTTTTATTTTAGAAACTACTGAATACATTTCGCTGAATTTTTTTTATATATTTTATGGAACAATTTGAATATTACCTAAAATTTTCGAAGCAATTTGTGAATTTTAAATCCGCTTAAAAAATGTTTGAAAAATATATAATGCAATGGATTTACTACTTTTACAGCAAAAAAGTAGCCTATTCTTATAGTAGATACATATATTTTTTTCAAGATATTGAATTTTCGTCAATGAGTCGTCATTTTCATTGATTTAGCGTCATTTTTAACCATTCGGCGAGATTTTCGTTAATTTTGCAACATTTCAAAAAGTCGCCAAGTTGGCGGCATTCCGCCAAATTCGTCGCCAAAATCTCGCCAAGCATTATGGAAGGAGAAATAAGTTATTCTTATAGCAGATAAATGACTATTGGCGTTCAAATACAAAAGTATTGCCCAAAGAAATTTTCTCATGAATGGTACGATCTAGATCCACGAGAACGATGTCACCAAATTCATCACATGATATTACATATGATAAGTGAACATATTTCACAATAGTTTATTTTTTTTTATTTTGTGTGATTTTTTGATAAATTTATTTGAAAAATGTGCAATATATAGCAGATAAATAACTATTGGCGTTCAAATACAAAAGTATTACTCAAAGTATCTTTTCTCATGAATGGAACGAGCTAGATCCACGAAAATGATGTCTCCAAATTTATCACATGATATTATATATAAAAAGTGAACATGTTTCTCAACAGTTAATATATCTTTTTTAATTATGGGATTTTTGATAGATTTATTTGAAAAATGTACAATATCTCGAGAACGGTTTATGCTAGCGTTCTAAAGTTTATGTCAATCGCTTTCTAAGGAAAAATTACATAAGAAATGTCTATTTGCGTAACTATATTAAAGGTTTTGATTGGTGATTTGGTGATTTTTTCAGAATTTCACTCCAAAATTTAAGAGGATTCTGGACATTCGATTGCGTTTAAAAACAATAGGCTTCCAGTATTCACGGATTGTGATTTTTGTACCAAATTTCATTCGAATTGCTCCATTCGTTCGTGAGATATCGTCTCCACAGACTCACTGACACACACATACTTTCACACACACTCACACACACACACACACACACACACAGACTCACTGACACACACATACTTTCACACACACTCAAACACACACACACACACACACATACACACACACATACACACACACATACATATACTTTCACACACGCACACACACACATACTTTCACATACACACACACACACACACAGACATCACTTCATAAACGTTTAATTCGTGATCAGGGATGCTTGAAACGTGCTCTCCCGTCGAAAACTTGAATTCGAATTTTCGACCCCGTCACAATACTTTCCTTATGCATTATGTATATAAGGAAAGTAACTGCAGAATTTCTAGAGTCGTAAACACAGACATTTTACTCCTAGGGAACTTTCAAGTTACAAGGACCAGTTGCGGGCCAAACGGTTCAATTTCTGGCCTTCAGATACATATAATCCGAGTATACTAATTTGTTATATGGTGCGTCATTAATACAGTTTTTTTTTTTGTAATACTGTAATTATTTTTTCGCTTTAAAATTCACTGTAGAAACAGAGCAACATGTACGAGACGGATAAAAACAGTGAATTACATATGAAACGAGTAATAAATAGCAAATTAACGAGTAAAAATACCAATTCAACCAGTAAAAATAGCAAATTAACTGGTAAAAATACCAATTAAATGAGCAAAAAGAGCAAATTACATTCCAGACATGTAAAACCAGAGATATTCATGCGAAACAGACAGCTTATATATATGATGAATCTGATATTTAGTTTATGCATTTTTAACACTTTACAACAAAGTTGAAAAGTGTTTATGACTTTGTTCATTCTGTCTGTCTGTCTGTCTGTCTGTCTGTCTGTCTGTCTGTCTGTCCGTTAGCACGATAACTGCCGTAAAAATGAGTTTATCAAAATGAAATTTTAGTATGTTGTTCAGACGGTCTGTAGGACCTATGGGAATATAAATAAATAATATCACCCAATTAGTTTTTTATTGAACCCGGGTTGAAAAAATGAAATACATTGAACCCTATGGGACCTAATTTTTCAAACATTTTTTAAGTAAATTTAAAATTCACGAATTGCTTCGAAATTTTTAGGAAATATTCACATTATCCCATAGAATATATAAAAAAAAATTCAGTAAAATATGTTAAGTAGTTTTTTAATTAAAAAAATTATTTAATATAGGGAAAAAAACAAATTCAATTAAATTCTGACTTTGGGATATCTTCCAGAAAGAAAAGAGAGAGATATTATATAATAAATATCTCTCCATTTGTTTAAACGTTTTGCATATGGGAGTGGCTTCATATTTTAAAATAAATTTGGTAGATAACAATTTTTCACTTTTTTTAAATTTTATATAACTCTTCATGATAAATTTAATTGATGGCATTTTAAATGCACTTTCCTACGTCCTAGAGAGTTAAAATTTGGTACACAGCTTAAATTTGTTGAACATTTTATTCGACAAAAATTTGATGGATCTTTAAATATAGATCATACATTTTTTTTGAAATGGCCTGAAAATAATCCCCGTTCACTTCTATAAATCATTGGTGTAATATTGTTAAAAATTCTGATGTGGACAGCACATGTCTTTCTCTGCAGACTCATATTCGTTCTCTTTATTTATTCAATGATAATTTGAGTTTATCTGCACAACATAAGTATTTTAAATGACATTGAATTTACACGTTAAACTTAAATTTGGTTCTCATTTGATAGCTGGACTTATTGTCAAAGGTGGCGTAGCGAAAACGCGAAAAAACTAGAATATCTCAAGAACGGCTAGTCCTAGAGTAATGGGGTTAGTCTTATTCTTTTTGTTGTCAAAAATCACATATAAAATAGGAATTTAATTGATATAATTGAGCACACGTAGTCTTTTATTTTTATATATAACGATTTTTGCTGGCCATTTCACAAAAATAGCCCGTTCCTTTTTCCCGAATCGTAGTAGAATAACCTACAAATGATTTATATACAAAATTTTGTTAAATTTGGTATATAAATCACTTGTAGGTTATTGAAATATTATACTCCAAATTTTGTTAAATTTGGTTCATTAGTTTTTAGCTAGAGTGGATAAAGGCAATTTCTGCGGCCATTTCGCAAAGAAGGCAGATTCTTTTATTACGAATCTTACTATAATCTAATGAACATCAGGATTTCCCACAAAAAACATACCTACCAAATTGTATGAAATTCGGTCCATTAGTTTTTCAATTAGAGTGGATGTATTATCCACACAGACACACAGAAACATACACAGATACACCCTTACACACACAGACGTCTTCCTAAAAGTAGTTTTTTCGTGTTCTAGAAGTCCCAAAACGTGTAGATCCTTTGAAAATTCGAGTTCCGATCTTCGGCACGATTCCAATACTTTGAGTACATACACATACACATATATATTATCTGTGTATCTAAATTCCGTGCCTATGCAATTACAATAGTTGTGATTTTAAATGATCCCTAAACTTTTATTATTTCTTAAAGGAAGCCTAATTTTAACATATGCAGAATGCAAATATCTCAAGCGATTGTAAGATGAATTACATAAGAATTGCTGAATTTTTTTCACACAAAATTATTTAGCTCTGGAGTCTGGAATACAAGTTATATGAATGAAATATTCATTGATTTTGCATAAAGAATCAGATGATTTATATTTCGATACAGTTTTAAATATTTAAGTATAATAAATTACTGTAGTACTGTGATAATGTAAAAGATATTACCACTGAATGAATCACATTTTAGAAATTTTTAAATGAAATTACATTTCAGTTGGAAAGTGTTTCATAATCAATGCTTATGCATGATTGATCTTTCTTGTTACTTTTTCATTTTAGGCAGTCATCGGGCTGCTGGTCGGATTTGAACTATGGACCATAGTATAGAAACCACTAACAATCGATTATATTAATATATGTTCTATTATGTCGAATTTAACAAAATGATCCGCACTTTTGAGCATAATGAGAGGAGAGCCTACCCTGCGGTTTTCAAAAACTTTTTCTCATAGTACTCATTTTCCACAACGCAGAAAAGGAGTTGGAAGAGTAACTGTGAACACTGTAATTTCAACAATTTTTATTTTCATTTTTAACACTTTACAACCTAGTTGAAAAGTGTTTATGATTTTGTTCATTCTGTCTATCTGTCCGTTCGCACTATACTTGCCGTAAAAATGACTTTATCAGAATGAAATTTTAGTATGTTGTTCAGACGGTCTGTGGGAATAGAAATGAATAATATCACCCAATTAGTTTTGGATTGAACCCGGATTGAAATAATGAAATACATTGGATCAACCCTATGGTACCTAATTTTTCAAACGTTTTTTGAGCAAAGTTAAAATTCACAAATTGCTTTGAAAATTTTAGAAAATATTCAAATTATCCTATAAAATATATAAGAAAAATTTGAGTAAAATATGTTTGGTAGTTTTTAAATAAAAATTAAAAATATTAATTACATCCATAAAAACATCATATGACCCACTTCAAAATAAAATATGGCATCCATCTTTTTTCCCAGTGTCAAAATCGTGATTTTTAAAAGTTCATTTAAATTTATATTTAGTGTTGCATCCGTCCTAAAACCGCTTTTTGTTGCGTATTTTTTTGCGCTTCTATATTCTGCGCCAACGCAATTACAATACTTTTGAGTTTAAATAAATCATCAAATTTTGATTATTTCTACAACGAAAGCTAATTTTAACGTATGCAGAATGTAAACAAATCAAACTGTAAGATGAGTTGTATAAGAATTGCTGATTTTTTAACGCAAAATTATTTAGCTCTTGAGTCTGGAATATAGGTGATATGAATCTTTCTTGATTTTTGCAGCAGTTTGAGTGATATAATACGCACTTTCGACTTTAGTTACTTCTGCATCCTATTGGTGCTTCTTATTAGACAATGTATTTTCCCATATCCGCGATATTTTACGAAGAACTTTGAAATGTGGTACTCTGAAATTTTCATAGGGCAAATAATTGATATGTATCACAGTTCGAGAAAAACCTGCACAGAAGAAACCGCAAGAAATGTTTACCTAAGGCGAAAAGGGCTGAAATTTGGCACTTGAAAAGCTATTTCATTTCCAGTTCTTTGAAATGTACGTTAGTTGTGGTTTCTTTGGGAATATTATGAAATACCCAAAGTATTCCATTCACAAAGTTTTTCCTCGTGCTATAAAAGTAATTATACCTGGAGTAGTTGCCACATTTTCGATAGAGACTACGTCACTGTGTGACATTTGCTTTTCTAAGTGACATGTAGAATGCAGTATGTGTATATTGAAGATGCTTTCAGTGCCAAAAAAATCTGATGAGGGCAGCACATGACATTCCCTATGTAATACAATATTTACTTCTTAAAGTAATAATATCTCGAGTAATTGCCACATCGTCAATAGACATCGTCATTGTGTGGCATTTGCTTTTTGAAGCGGCATGCAGAATGCAGTATGTGTATATTGAAGATGCTTTCAGTGCCAAAAAAATCTGATGAGGGCAGCACATGACTTCGCCTACATAATACAATATTTACTTCTGAAAGTAATTATATCTCGAGTAATTGCCACATCGTCAATAGACATCGTCATTGTGTGACATTTGCTTTTTGAAGTGGCATGCAGTATGCAGTATGTGTATATTGAAGATGCTTTCAGTGCCGAAAAAATCTGATAAGGGCAGCACATGACATTCCCTACATAATACAATATTTACTTCTTAAAGTAATTATATCTCGAGTAATTGCCACATCGTCAATAGACATCGTCATTGTGTGACATTTGCGTTTTGAAGTGGCATGCAGAATGCCGTATGTATATATTGAAGATGCTTTCAGTGCCAAAAAAAATCTGATGAGGGCAGTACATGACTTTCCCTACATAATGCAATAACTTCACTTCTTTTTTAAGAGAAATAATGATGTAGAACACAATGTTTAAAACGTCGAATCGCGCATTAGTATTTGACGTCTTAAATTACTGTCACATAATTTTATTTAGTTTCTTATAAAAGTAAATAAACAAAAATAGTAAATGTTAGCAAATACGATTAACAATATTATTAACAAACATTATGATTATCAATGAACAAATTGGTTTAATTTGATACTTGTGCTGGTTTGATAGAAATTAGTTTCTTTATATATGGCGCTATTTTACTTAACTTTAAATGTGAAATTAACTTCTAAACGTGAAATTAAGTCTAGATTTTTTGAAGTATTGCAATAAAGAATATACTTCCCACTTTAGTACGCCGAACAAAAAGACATTAAAAATATAATTGCGCTTCATAAAAACAGACATACCCTTTCTCGACTCCACGCTTAGAGTTGAAGCAAAAGGGCATGATAACGTTGAAAATGGATATTGTCGAAAATAATCACTACTTTTGTAAGTAAAAATGTATACTATATAACACAAATTGTCCAGGTATAACCAGTCATCTTATCATGTATCACCAGTGGCATGCTATTCAGACCCAGACCGTCCGACCTACCACAAATGTGTAAGGTAACTGTTTGGACGGCCGGGAAGTGCCACCCAATTCAGCCCGGGACCCAGTGGGGGCGGCATCTACAGGGACCGCACCCTCCTTTCCCTACCACCAACCTCTCGGAAGGACTTACGGACCCAAATGTTTTAAGTGATCGTACTCCGCGTGAACACGGCGACAGTTCTGGCAGTGGTGGGAATCGAACCCGGGCCTACCGAGTGCAATTCCCTCGCTCTAACCACTGGGCTACCGTGCCCTCACCAGTGGAATGCGCGTACCACTGGTTGAGAATTGCTGCATTAGACAATGCTCTACAACTTTGTGAATAGCTTTTATTGCCTATCTTGCTTTGTTGCCGAGTTCGTTATCCCAACTCTTTAAATTCTTTGCTAAGGGGTGCTGCCATTCTTTTTACTTTATTGGGCACAGCCACTTTACTATAGATAAACCTCGCGTGTACACTCATAAACTTTTCTTTGCAGAATTAATGGAGTACTTAAGGACTTTTTTAAGAACCCTGTATACGGGTTGGGAAAGCCCAGTGGTTAGCTCCTGGGGATTGCACTCGGACGACCCGCATTCAATTTCCGGCTCTGCACAAACTGCCCTCGTGTTCACGCGGAGTATGGGTACGTTAAGTATGTGGGTTCGTAAGTCCTTTTGAAAATTTGGTGGTAGGGGAAGGAGCCTCTGGTCCGTCACCTCCGAAAGCAGAGGCCGGAGCACTAATTTTTGACGTCTTGCCCACTGCGAGTCCAGATCGCGATCGGAGCTTTTGCTATTTGCTTCCCTTTTAATTCTTTATTCGATGTAAAGGAATCATAATTTATCGGTAAATCAAATAATATTCATGAAATTTGGAAGTATTTTCGATAATGTTCATTAAAATGGGTGATTTAAAATATTAATATTGCTGTACATTTCCTTAAAATAAAATATTTATAATGACTCAAATTCACTGTGGGAGCAAAGATGAAAGGATTCCATTCAGTTAGTGTTTTAATAAAAGTTTGAAAAAGAACCCTGTATATTTATTGCTTAATCAGGCATTTTATTTGAATAATTCTTCAGTACATTCAGCTAAAGTATGCGTACTTACAGATAAAGTATGCAGAACCTAAAATGATTACTGAATACTATATCTTTAAATATCATAAGATAATCATTAAAAAGAAACTCAGAATTTAACTTTTAATATGCTTGCGTGTTTATTTATTTTTATTTCATTTTATTTTATTCATTTTTTGTTGCTATAAATTGTAAAATGATTTAGAATTAAGATAAAATACTAGTTGAATGTCATTCATTAACCTATGCACTATAATTTGTAGAAGTTCAGGTTTTCTAATATAGCATATCTTATATTCCTTTTTTTACTACCACACATTAACAAATTGTAAACAATTTTGCTTAATTATAGAGTTTGAAATACCTCAGGGGCTTTGAAAATTTAAAAAGCTGTATAATAAAACTTTTTGGTATTAATATTTCATTTACAATTCCATTGAAGTGAAAATGTAAGAAAGATTAAATTAGCTTTGTATTATTAAAATAACATTAACTATAATATAATGAAATATGCAATGGTAACTTGAAATTGTAAGTTAGTTACTTTGCTTTTTTCCAAGTTATTTTAACAATTTTCAATAACATAATAATTCGCTACATAAAAAAAAAAAAATGTGCACAACCTAAACACAAATGACTTCTTAAGCCATTCTTTTAAAATTTCAGCATGCCATAACAAACAATAAAAAATATACATGCAATATATTAAGATACTAAATCTTTTATATGCAATTACTTACTTATCAAAAGGTTAAAAATATGTTATTTGATGTGTAAAATATTACATTTTACATTATTTTACTTTCATAACTTTAGTGTAGCATTTTTATTGCTACGATTGACACTATACGATTGCTACTATTGACAATATCTTAAAAAGAGAATGACATTTTTTTATCTATATAAATAAAATTGAAAATACATCTATCTGTCTGTGTGTTTATCTATCTCATCATTACGGTAGAATTGCTGCATCGAATTTCATGAAAATTCTGTGGGTAGTCTTGAAATAGTCCTACTTAAAATTTAGTCCATGTTTTGAGTTTCTAGGACCAGGGATTGTCGAGATATGAATAAAAATCCCACAATTAAACCTTCCATAAAAATAGAATTATGCAGATCATATATTTTCCGCAAATTTATTAAGAAAATTATATCATGATGCTTAGCAACGCAATTAAATCAAATGTGTTTATTAGACAGAAGATTATTAAATTTTTTAAGATTTAAATAATAAAGAAATCGATATAAAAGAAAATTTTATAACCATTTTTATACCATTTTAGCGCTTTCATTTTAGTTTATATTGATTCAATTTCATATATATTTTATAATTTGCTTTCGAACGAGGATGGTTTATTCTTCAGATCTGCTTGAAGATAATTCTGTAGAAAGCGCAGAAAGAAGAATCAAATTTAGAAGAATTAAGTGCAGGGAGAATTAAATGTAATATTTTAATAGAATGTTTTGAGTAAGAATGTCATTTAGAATAATGCAGGAATTTGCACATATTTTAAATCATGGGCAATGTCGGGTATATTTGCTATTAACAGTATACATAAAATTGTATGTTGTACATCTATCTGTCAGTTTATTATCTCAGTACGGTAGAGCTCACCTATTTTCTTTTCATTAGAATTATTATAAAATTTCTAAAATAGAGACTCCAAATATTGAAACTTCACTTCAAATTCTGAATTTTAAGTTTCTTGCATTATATAATCAGTACGAAGAACGGACATACTGCTAGTCTATTATAAAATATCACACAACTAACAACATTATTAAAGTAATTTTAAAATATTTGCAGGAAACTGTATAATTTATGACAACATTAAGTACACTAGGTAAATGCAATGAATGACACAAGCTAACTTGATAAAATATACATTTTAAACATTGAATGATTTTAAATACTTCACAATTACTTAACAAAGCTTAATTTTACAAGTACCTGGGCAGTTTTCTTAATTAATATGACAACAATAAAATTTTAAAACAAACTAAGAAAACTCTAAAAGGTTTGTTGACGTTATAATTAGCAACAAAACAATTTAGAATCCAGTTAGCGTTAATTGAATAGCAATAATTTGATTGCCATATATTTAAAATTATAAGAAATTTTAAATGACATGATAATAAGCAAAAAATGGTAAGCACTTACTTCTAAATAGCATTTTCTATATTTCATATAGGGTAATAAGGTAATTAGTAATCCAATGTTATAAGGTATGTAGGCTGTAGTCGAAGGTATGCTGATCAAAATGTTTATTAAATCATGAACTAACCTATAAGATATTCAAATATACGATTTAAAAGACTGTTATGCATCCACGAGCGCGAGCCCACGCACTACACTGCACATACGATACTTCTTTGTGTGGGCTACTCTATTAGGGGAGAACTTTCCAGAAAAGTTGAGACGGAGGAATTCGGATTCGAAGGCCAGACTTGGGCCTACAGCTCATACGTTTCGAGGCACAGAGGGGGAAAGTAGTTCGGCCTCTTCTACCGGGGGTGACGTCTGGTTCCTATGTAGAGCTCCTATACTACTGGCTGACTTATCAAGCATATTGAAGCCCAGCAAGGTTTCTACAAATATATGGGTTACCATATTGGGCTGTTTAACACGTGCTCCAAATATTGATTATTACAGGTATTTGATAATGTTAACAAATTTACAATTGAGTTACATTTTTATAAATATGAATTAGATTGGAGTAACATTTGTAATTACGCGACACTTATTAACAAGAATCAAAAATACGATTCTCACTCTATAAGCAGATTAACAAATAGATGAACATTTTTTTTTATTATTATTTTTTTGCAAAGATCCGGTCTTATTAAAATTTATGAAATACTTTAACGTATATTTCTATTTTACATCTGTTACAGTTCTACCATTATATAGAATAAAATATGGTCTTATTATGAGCTCAGAAAGACCTTGAATTATTTGAAATACCTGAACTAAATAATGAAAAGTTGTTTTTGAAATATATATTTATGATGATGCATAGTAGTGCCTGAATTGCCCCGGGGGAGGGCACTTTAAAAAAGTGTATTTAATTTTAATGGTACTAAAATTTTAAAGAGGGGTAATTTTGTTATAAACCTGTGGATGTATAGATTAGATAAATACAGCATTTAAAATGTTAAGAATAATAATAATAAATTATATAAATCTGTATTGAAAACGATATATTTTTTATGTCTTGTACAAAAGAATTGAAGTACTTTAAAAAATTATTTTAAGGAAATCCTCTAAACATAGCGCCAATGTTTACATCAAATCATTGGCGCCAATCATCGTCTTGGCGATGAAAATATCAGTGCCGTTCCAAAGTAAATTTGAGTCATTCAGACATAATTTTTATCAGTTTTGAGTAAAAAACCCTATTTGATCATTCATTATCTTTTATGATAAATGCATTTCGATTTATTTACCATTTTAGCTTATATTTACATAATTATTATAATATGGTAAGATTTCCACTTGGCGACAGTTTGTTAGCAGTAGGATTCTACAATTTTATGATTCATTATACTCTAAAAATGCAATAAAGTGCATAAAACTTGAAATATAATAGTGTAACATGAATAAATCTTTAATATATATATATATATAATTTGAAGCAATTATACTTTTAAGTTTTGAAGAGAGAATAACACATTCAGGACTACAAACCACGTTTACTAAGATAAGGTTATAACACATAAAACTCAATAATAATACATACTACAGTTACCGAAATTATAAAATAAGTGTTTAAAATACTACTTTATATAAAAATAGAAGTTTCAATTACAATATTGTAAAATTTAGCTTTCACAAGTATGTTCCTGTACCGGGTATCCAATGATTCTGCCGACTATTTATAAGCCACTTTTTTATTCCCTCTTCATTTCTGGGAAAGCAAAATTACCTAAACCTTTTCCTGATATGTTTAGAGCAGTTTGGTGCAGAACACATACCAAAAATTATTTCAATAGTACTTTCTAAAGTGAAAATCCGAATAGAGCTAATGCTAATGGATTACGCTTTCGACCTCGGTGGGCTTCAATATGCTTGACGAGTCAGCTCATATATAGAGGAGCCTTATCCCTATGGATGCCGCCCGACACAAGGTCCAAACAGATACCTTAACTTCGGGTAGGTCGGACGGTCTTAGTCGAAGATGAAGGAGAAGAAGAAAAAGAACAGGAAGGAAAAGAAAAAAAAAGAGAAAGAAGAAAAAGAAGAAGAACCTTGTATAATTTAATAATCACTGTAATAAATTTTTTTTAGGATTACAGTATTCTATATGACTATACATCTAATAGATGAGACATTTATCTAGCAAAAATAATGAAAAATATATATCGAGTTCTACTTAAGGAATCTTTCATTTAACAAAGATTTTAGACTGGACTTCGTGAATTCGTAAACAGAGGTTCGAAAGTATTTTGTAATTCTGTTATCTATTACTTTCCTTATGTACATAGTATAATGTATAGGGAAAGTATAGTAACGGGGTCGAAAATTCGAGAACTCGAATTCTAGTTTTCGACGGAAGAGCATGTTTCAAGTATCCTGAACACGAATCGAACATTTATGAGATGACATCTGTGTGTGACTGGATGCGATATGTCGCGAACGAATGGAGCGTTTTGAACATAATTTGGTATGATTCTTACCATCGGTGAACAATTGATAGATTCAGGTGAACAATTGATAGAACAATTGATAGATTCCCAATCGTGATAGATTCAGGGGGGGGGGGGGGGTAAATGAACTTATACTCAAAAATTTCAAAATCACGTCCTCATAGAATAACATGAAAGAGGCAAAAATTCGGGAATATATGCAAGTATTCTCTCTACACAATAAACAGTAATTGCAGGCAAAACATGTTTTTAATTCGACGAATAGAAAGGTGATAAAATATCAGCTTCAATTGCATTGCCTTAACCGAAAGCGAATCCTACATCTTAAGGTATTGCTAACTTCTGAGAAATTCTTTATCAATAGGAAATTTCCAAGGAACCCGACGTACTTATTTATTTGTTGAGCACAATTGGAGTTCGTTGAATCCTTGTTTATCGAAAAAACCCAATTTTTATTTTATTGTGGTTGATAAGCTGATGGGATGTTAAAAATTGAGTCAATATGAACTGTTTTTCTTTAAACTTTTATCTACCGCTTCGAAGATAATTTTTTTAAGGTTTAAATATTTTTACTCAAATACTTATAGCATTCCTAATCTGTTCGAGTGTCAGGTGTAGAGTTGCTACCTTAGGGTATTAATTTTGAACTCTGAAAAGTGTCACAACTGAATGAGCTGTCCTAAAATTATGAATAACCAATTTCATAAACCTTAAAATATTATTTTTGATTTAATTGTTCCAAAAATGTTGTAACTTCTTTAGTTTTGTAATTGTAGCTCTTCAAAGTTGGGTTTCTTTTGTAAACACCCTGTATAATAAGGAAAATATTGTGACGGGGTCGAAAATTCGAATTCGATTTTTCAATGGGAGAGAAATCAAATTCAAGCACCCCTGATTACGATTCGAAGATTTTTGAGGGGATGTCTGTATGTGTGTGTGTGTGAAAGTATGCGTGTGTGTGTGTGTGAAATGTGAAAGTATGTGTGTGTGTGTGTGTGAAAGTATGTGTTTGTGTGTGTGTGCGTCAGTGAGTCTGTGGAGACGATATTTCACGAACGAATGGAGCGATTCGAATGAAATTTGATACAAAAACTACAACCAGTGAATACTGTTGGCACATTTCGGGCGCGGTAGCCCGGTGATTTGCTTGCTGGATTTGCACACTGCCACAACTGCCGCCGTGTTCATGCGGAGTACTATCACGTTAAACATGTGGGTCCGTAAGTCTTTCCGAGATGTTGGTGGTAGGGGAAGGAGGGTAGGTCCCTGTGGATGCCTCCCCCACTGGGTTCCGGTCTAAATTGGGTGGCACTTCCCGGCAGTAGAAGCCGTTACCTTACACCTTTCTGGTAGGTCGGACGGTCTGGGTCTCAACAACAACAACCCGTGAATACTGGAAGCCAGGGGCGGCAAATAGGGGGCGCGGTCGCGCCCCCAAATTTCTCCTCGTCGTCAATCGGCTTCTCCCTTTTTTATCGACTGTCCACTGGTCAGTTTTCTCACTTTATGGTGCTTCAAAAGAACCAACAATCACAGTGAAGTTTTCACTTCCGGCTGGAACGAATCCTTTTCAATTTGAAAAGATTGGGTATGATGTTATCCTTTTCACTTGAAAATTTCAAGTGTCTGATTAAATGTATGTGTAGTTAGTGCATGCTCATGCAATCCTTCTGCTAGAAATGTATTTCAGCAGCTCAATGTATTACATATTTTCATAGAAACATCATATAAAAGACATGCTATTTTTGAAAAGGTTCGCTCATTAACAAATGCTTTTCTGGAGGCTCTTCAACTCTACAATCACTAAGTGATACGAGGTGGTCTTCCAGAATTAAATCCATAAAAGCACTACTTGATAATTTTGAAGTGGTGATTTTAACACTGGAAGAATTATCTGAAAACGATTCTCCCAATGGTGGAAGAGCCGAAGCCCTTTTAACATCCATGACATCGTTCGAATTTTTGTTCACTTTGTTTGTATTGAACAGTGTTTTTGATCAATACAATATTCTCTCAACGCATCTTCAGTCATTTGATCTTAATTTTTAGACTGTGCAAGCTTTTGCTTTAGCTACCATTGAAACTGTTAGTTCTTTTCGCACTGATGCATATTTCAATCAAGTGTAGAGTTTTGTGACAGAACTTTGCGAAAAAAATTCTTATTCTGGACCAAAACTGAAATTGCGTAAAAAGTTCCAAGCAAATTCGGAGGCGGTGAGAAAAATCCCCATGATGATGTTAAATCATATCACAGAATCAATATTCAATATGAAATCACAGATCCAGTATCTAATGAAATTGAGACAAGATTTAATGAGAACAATATATCTGTTTTGTTTGCCCTTAGTTCAGTATTATCCGGATCAGATGTCGAAAAAGAAAAAGAAAACGTATCAACCATATGCAAAGTATATGACTTCCAGAAAGAGGAATTGCTGTGTGAATTGCGACTGGTTTTATTTTTAATGGTGAAAAATGAAAACATAGACCATCCCAATTTTAAAAGTCGCCTGGATTATTTTAAAGAGCGGAATTTAAAAAATGTGCTTCCTGTCATAACATTATTAGTTGAATTGTTTTTGACTGTGCCAATCAGCTCAGCCAGTTCTGGAAGGTCTTTTTAGTGTCATAGGAAGCTGAAAAATTATTTTCGCAGTACAATGGTACAAGAAAGACTTTCATTTTTAGCTGTTTTAGCTATAGAACAAGATATACCACTGGATTACGATGATATTGCAACAAAATTTTTTCTTCTTCCAAACTCTAAGAACCGGCGTTTAAAACTTCAATATAAGGTAAATAAATATAGATATTTGTATTTAGAAAAACACTCGCACCCCAAATGGAATGCTGAAATGCCGCCCCTGCTGGAAGCCTATTGTTTTCAAACACAATCGAATGTTCAGAACCCCCTAAATTTTCAAGTGAAATTTTGAAAAAATCCTCAAAAAATCAAAACAATTAATAATGTTGCGTAAGTTGACATTTCTTATATAATTTTTCCTTAGAAAACGATTGACATAAACTTTAGTATGATAGCATGAACCGTTCTCAAGATATTGCATATTTTCGAAATAAATTTATCAAAAAATCCCATAAATTAAAAAAATATATTAATTGTTCAGAAACGTGTTCACTTTTCATATGTAATATCATGCGATAAATTTGGTGATATCATTCTCGTGGATCTAGCTGGTTCCATAAGAAAAAATTTTTTGAGTAATAATTTTGTAATATACTTTTGCATTTGAGTAATCACGCCAATTGTCATTTATCTGCTATAAGAATAACATAATTCTCTGTCCATAACGCTTAGCGAGATTTTGGCGACGAATTTGGCGGAATGTCGCCAACTTGGCGACATTTTAAATGTTGCAAAATTAACGAAATTCTCGCCAAATGGATAAAAATCATGCAAAATCAATGAAAATGACGACACATTGACGAAATTTCAATAACTCGGAAAGTATATAAGTGCCTACTATAAGAATTACCTATTTCGTTTTTTACAGAAAAAGTAGTAAATTCATTGCATTGTATAAGGTAAGTCATGTGCTGCCCACATCAGATTTTTTTATTACTTTCCTTATATACAATAATGTATAAGGGAAGTATTGTGACGGGGTCGAAAATTCGAATTCGTGTTTTCGACGAGAGAGCACGTTTCAAGCATCCCTGATCACGAATCAAATATTTTTGAAGTGATGTCTGTCTGTGTGTGTGTGTGTGTGTGTGTCAGTGAGTCTGTGGAAACGATAACTGACGAACGAATTTATCGATTCGAACGAAACTTGGTGCAAAAATTGCAATCCGTGAATACTGGAAATCCATTGTTTTTATACGCAATCGAATGTCCTGAACCCCCCCTAAATTTTCGGATGAAATTTTGAAAAACTCATCAAAAAATCAAAACTTCTAATAAAGTTACAGAAATGGACATTTCTTATGTGATTTTTCATTAGAAAACGATTAACATAAATTCTAGAACGCTAGCATGAACCGTTCTTGAGATATTGAACATCTTACGGATACTCGAGATATTGTACGACTTACGGACCCACATGTTTAACGTGATCGTACTCAGCGTGAACACGGCGGCAGTTTTGGCAGTGGCGGGAATCAAATCCGGGCCTACCGAGTGCAACTACTGGGCTCCCGCGCGATAACTACTGGGCTACCGCGCCTTGGCTGTTGGCCTGTGTAAAACAAAGGCTGATTGGGACCGCTGACCCGGTCGACTCCACACACGTATCCGATGGACATCTGCTGAAAGACTGAAGCGTGATTCATCGCTGAACACTATGCGATACCCGTCTGCTGGCAGCCATGATGCTCGGCTACGACACCTTACCAAACGACTCTGTCGATGTTGCGGAGTTATGGACAGACGTCTTCAAGTCCGCCGTGAGCGTAACCCCACCTCAGCCAAGTGCCGTGAGAAGGTGGAAGGTACCACGGGTGGTATGGAGGAGGCTGTGACACGTTGGATGGCGGACAATGATGCCGTGGGCCTGTCGCACAATCATCCGATATTGCCTCTCATTCGTGCACCTTGGCTTCGCAGAGCTTTCATTCCGCTGAGGAGTTCTTTGCGGCAGCCACTGCTGCCAGCACCTTTGCACAAAAGTGTTCGTTCGGTGCAGGTGGCGGTATATTGCCGGGTATCGCCAGCCAGCTTCACGCATCCCTACTATACGACCACATTCGAACTCGTGTAATTGCTTATAAGGTCTTCGGCAACGTCGTAACGGAATTATTGTTTGTGTCTCCACGAAACTGCAACGCCGATAACGAGCATAGATAAACCTAAGGCTCCTCTATATACGAGCTGACTCATCAAGCATATTGAAGCCCACCCTAGCTGGAAGCGCAATCCATTAGTATTAGCGTTATTCGTATTTTCACTTTAGGAAGTATAATTGAAATAATTATGGGTGGTTGTTCTGCACCGAACTGCTCTAATCATTCCAGAAAGAGTTTTAGGTTATTTCGCTTTCCTAGAAACGATAAAAAGAAAAAAACAATGGCTAATAAATAAGTGGATACCCGGTACTGGAGCATACTTGTGCGAGCTAAGTTCTACAATATTCTAATTGAAACTTCTTTTTTATATAAAGTATTTATTTTAAACACTTATTTTATAATTTCTGTAACTGTAGTATGGAACCCTATGGGCTTCAATATGCTTGATAAGTCAGCCTGTAGTAGAGGGACTCTAGATCAGGGGTCTCCAAACTTTTTAGCCTAAGGGCCACACTGACTCCTCCACTAAGTCCCAAGGGCCAAAACCTAGCTAGCTCATCATACCAACATACTGTAGTTTTGAATTATGCGCAAATTTTCGTTTCGGGACTAGTCGGCGAGTGAGATATCTATGGCGCAGGGCACGGGGATGGACTCCTCTCCGTTAGCAATTTCGGTTGGTACTTAAGGGTGAGCGTCAGTAAATGTTCTGCCCTATCCGCCCTTTGTTAACTTTCGCGGCACACATATTTCGCCGAAATTCTGCTCAAACAGTTGCGAAATATTTTCTGAATGATAAAATGCAATGTTTAGATTATATTAAAACTAAATTTAATGCCCCAAAAAACATAGAATATATTTTTTATTTTAATCCAAAATATTTTTGGTGCTGCCATCTGTTGTCGTAATTAAATTCATACCGATTATTTTTATTTTTTAATGAACATTTTTAAATATCTATTCCTTCTAATACAGTGTTAAATACAACAACAGATAATATATAATAATGCCACATTCACGGAAAGGTCATTTATCATTCTATATATTTGATAAGGGATCTGAATGTACATTACTGAGGACTGCAGTTTTGTCTTCAAGTTACTTTGTCTTCAAGTCCAAGTTCAATTACATTTCCGTGATTATGGCATTATATATGATCTGTTGTTGTATTTAATAGCTTATTAGAAGGAATAGACATTTAAAAATGTTCATTAAAAAATAAAAATAGTCAGTATGAATTAAATTACGACAACACATGGCAGCACCAAAAATATTTTAAATTTAAATAAAACATATATTCTATGTTTTATTGGGTATTAAATTTAGTTTTAATATAATCTAAGCATAGCATTTTATCTATAAGAAAATATTTCGCAGCTGCTTGAGCAGAATTTCGGCGAAATATCTGTGCCGCGAAAGTTAACAAAGCGCGGATAGGGCAGAAAATTTACTGACGCTCACCCTTAAGAGAAAGTGTGAAGGACATTTTATTGCGGCGGAGATAGCCGATACGCGCGCTGCCCGTTACGTATTGTTGCGACTACTTACGACTAAGGCTCCTCTATATACGAGCTGACTCGTCAAGCATATTGAAGCCCACTCAGGTCGAAAGCGTAATCCATTAGCATTAGCTCTATTCGTATTTTCACTTTAGAAAGTACTATTGAAATAATTTTTGGTAGGTGTTCTGCACCAAATTGCTCTAAACATACAGAAAAAGGTTTAGGTAATTTCGCTTTCCCAGAAATGAAGAGGGAATAAAAAAAATGGCTTATAAATAGTCGGCAGAATCATTAGATACCCGGTATAGGAGCATACTTGTAAAAGCTAAATTTTACAATATTGTAATTGAAACTTCTATTTTTATATAAAGTAGTATTTTAAACACTTATTTTATAATTTCGGTACCTGTAGTATGTATTATTATTGATTTTTATGTGTTATAACGTTATCTTAGTAAACGTGGTTTGTAGTCCTGAATGTGTTATTCTCTCTCTCTTCAAAACTTAAAAGTATAATTGCTTCAAATTATATATATATATATATATATTAAAGATGTATTCATGTTACACCAATATATTTCAAGTTTTATGCACTTTGTTGCATTTTTAGAGTATAATGAATCATAAAATTGTAGAATCCTACTGCTAACAAACTGTCGCCAAGTGGAAATCTTACCATATTGTAATAATTATGTAAACATAAGCTAAAATGGTAAATAAATCGAAATGCATTTATCATAAAAGATAATGAATGATCAAATAGGGTTTTTTTACTCAAAACTGATAAAAATTATGTCTGAATGACTCAAATTTACTTTGGAACTGCACTGATATTTTCATCGCCAAGACGATGATTGGCGCCAATCATTTGAAGTAAACATTGGCGCTGTGTTTAGAGGATTTCCTTAAAATAATCTTTTAAAGTACTTCAATTCTTTTGTACAAGACATAAAAAATATATCGTTTACAATACAGAATTATATAATTTATTATTATTATTCTTAAAATTTTAAATGCTATATTTATCTAATCTATACATCTACAGGTTCATAACAAAATTAACCCTCTTTAAAATTTTAGTACCATTAAAATTAAATACACTTTTTTAAAGTGCCCTCCCCCCGGGGTAATTCACACACTACTATGCATCATCATAAATATATATTTCAAAAACAACTTTTTATTATTTAGTTCAGGTATTTCAAATAATTCAAGGTCTTTCTGAGATCATAATAAGACCATATTTTATTCTATATAATGGTAGAACTGTAACAGATGTAAAATAGAAATATACGTCAAAGTATTTCATAAATTTTAATAAGACCGGATCTTTGCAAAAAATAATAATAAAAAAAAATGTCCATCTATTTGTTAATCTGCTTATAGAGTGAGAATCATATTTTTGATTCTTGTTAATAAGTGTCGCGCAATTACAAATGTTACTCCAATCTAATTCATATTTATAAAAATGTAACTTAATTGTAAATTTGTTAACATTATCAAATACCTGTAAAAATCAATATTTGGAGCACGTGTTAAACCGCCAAATATGGTAACCCATGTATTTGTAGAAAGCTTGCTGGGCTTCAATATGATTGATAAGTCAGCCCAAGGTAAATGGAAGTAAGAGAGGTAGGCCATTCGTTTCTGGCAACCTACTCCTTTCCAGAGTTCTTGGAATTACTGACGTCACTGGTCCCTAGCCGGACCTTTCCGAAGCATGGGAAAATGTGTCGATGTTTTTAACTCTCGCGTTCCTAATGTTGAAAATAAATCAAAGCGCTCAGCTTTTGGAAATAATATAAATGACCAAATGCAAATTCTGATTCAAATGCAAGCGGATATTACGGAACTCAGAGTCATTTCTAAAACTTCAATACTGCCTTCCCAAAAAGGCATTCTTGTTTCAATAGCAAGCTTAAAAGGACTTTATGATTACATGAAAGAAAATAATATTAAATACATAATGACAAGTAGAGTCAATCAAGATGCTTTAGAAAATATATTTTCTCAAATTAGAGGTCTTGTACGATTTTATAACCATCCTCTTACTACTGATTTCAAATCACGACGTAAAACATTATTGCTTGGGTCTGAAATACGAATGTGGAAAATGACCAAGATCAAACACTAACTGCGACTTTATTTTTCAAATTGGAAGAAAAAGACGATGCAGTCAGCATCACTGCAGATATTGAGCCTCAACATGACATTCATTTCAGTCCTGATGTAAATGAAAAAGAAGCCTTGCGTTTTTTTTTTGCAGGATATTTGGCATATCATCACAAAGAAGCGCAGTTAGGAACTTATTCATATCTAGTGGAATCAACATCCGAAAATGACAAAAAATGGATTGAATCTTTATCAAGAGGTGGTTTAATTGTTCCACATGATACCTGGGTAGAAACAGTCACCAAATTATAAGATATTTTTTAAAACTACACGGAAATTTTATTTCTAATTCAAGAAATATTTTAGAGAACCTCCAACTGAAAATAAAAGAATAATTTCCTGAAATAGCTCTTGATGTTGTAAGAACATATACCAGAACCAGAATCTTCTTTCGAATAAGGCACATAATTGAACAGATGAAAAGAAATGCCATGAAAAGAAAAGCTGAAAGAATTTCTGGTCATTCAAGAAATGAAAAATAAGCAATGGAGAGAGCGTTTTAAATTTTAAGTTTTACTCATGACCTAGTAGTTAAGAATTGACGGGCTGCGTGTGTTAGGTTTTCATGGTTTTCCTAACATGTAACATAAATGTGATGCAGCTTCCCTTAAAAAGTCCTCCATGAAGGCATTCCTACTTTATAGAATGGCCATTTTTAAAATTATCCTTCTCTCCCAAAGGGGAAAATCCGTAACCCAGTCATTTGATTACTGACCTTTGTAACACCAGAATTAGTTGAAAGATCGTAAGATCAAATCTAGTAAAGTCACTAAAGAGGTATTGGGGGATATCCTCCCCCAGAAACCTATCGAAAACTATTGAAGTTAGAAGAAAGGATATTAGGAGAAATAGGAAACAACTCATTCCATTATCGCCCCCCCCCCCCCATTTTTTCTGTCGACGCAATTGATTAAAACCTACTGACTGGTTGGACGTGTTAGTTTTCATTGATTTTCAAACATATAGCGTAAATAAGGCACAATTTCGGTAGATGTTTCTTTATGAAAAGCATTTTCAAAATCTGGTCACAACTGAACTTATCTAATCAATATCTCGTCCTATCTCTTTACTTTTTTAATTTTTAAATTTTTTTTATCATGAAGTACCCATATTCAAAAATTGCCTATCGTTATATGAAATTCAGTGCTCATTTAATTTCTTGAGTAATTCAATTTTTTGACCATCATGAAACAATAATAATACATAATTAAAGAAAACAATTGTACTGATCTTTTGTATCGTACAAAATATGATTTCCACATTTGTTCGCATTCGGAGAAGTCTTTAAATAATTGGATTTCGTACACATATCAATTTCATTATGAAAAAAATAATAATACGAGCATTTTTCTCCCTGAAATCTTTAAGGACGTCACATATATATTTATTTCTATAATTCTGAAAACTATTTTTGAATTACATTCAGCAAGTCATTCACTGTTTTCTAATTTATTTTATCATGTCAAATCTACAAGCATGATATTTTAAAGCAGTTCGATAAAAATGGATGGGTTTTGTTGGCTTATTATTCTAGTCTCAGATAGAATAATAGTGCCTTGTATTTCAGCTAAATCCTCCGATATTACTATGCACTTATTAAAGAAAAACTAATAACAATTTTAAAATGCAGAAAATATTTTAGCATAGTTTAAACAGCTCAATTGCTAATGTCATCGTTAGAGATGCTTAAAAACAACTCTAACAATACAGTCCTAAATAAAATTTACCATAACTAGTTTTATTTAATATTATATTCTTATATATGAATAATGAAATCTAATCTATCATTTACTCGGTAGAAATTTCAATATACTATATGATGTATATTTAAATTAAGAAAATTGCTGCGGTATTCAATGTATTTCTTATGACAGCAACAGGCTACGGAGCTGTCTTTGGGACCAGTGACGTCAGTCGCGAAGGGAGGGGAGAATTCCAGCTGTTGGCGTACAATCTTTGGCCAACCTTACCTTTCAATAGACCTTGAGTCAGCCTGTAGTAGAGGAGCTCTACTTACGACTATGCTAAATGTATAGTAGTGACATCTTGCGGAGAGTAGAGAAGTTGAGTGCAGGATGCGGCAAACCTACTGTACTACAGCGCCATCTTGTGGGGAGCGGCGAAATTACGCAAAACGTCAATTATGCTTGGTAGTCAAAGTATACAACGCCATCGCGACCACTTGTCTGGAAGAGAGTTGGACAGTTCCAAAGTTTGAATTCGGAACGACAAGTCCGATCTGAAAAGCGAAATATAGTGCGACTAGTGTGTTTTGTGACTATAGTTTCTTGGTGAAAATACAGTGTGTTTAATTGTGAGTGCTTAATTTGTTTAAAAGTGTCTTAAAGATAAATCCAGTGCATTTTGTTCATTCCAGTGCACAGCTACATAAATCTCATTAATTATAATTATAATGTTTAATTTCATTATGTGAATTATCCATGTATGTCACTTATTGTAAGTTTTTAGGATAAATCTCATTAATTACAGTTAAAATGTTCAATTTCATTAGGTATGTCAGTTATTGTGTTTCTTAATTGGTCGTTAAATAAAAACACCGGATTATTATTTTGTATGATTTACTTACATTGTAAATTTTATAATGTAATCAAAATAAATTATGGCGGGCCGGATACCGGGCATGTCCGACCCGCTGCCGCGGGCCGGTGTTGGCCCCCGGGCCGTAGTTTGGAGACCCCTGCTCTAGATAAACCGTTCACATTTTTAACCTGTTTTATAGGATACTAGTTGCGCAGTAGGAGCGTGCGCGATGACCGAATTTAACACTAATTGGCCTTGCAAATTTAATCATTTGCATACTTGGTATAAAGGAATTTGCATGCGAAATTTCGAGATGAACGGATTATTTTTTAGGGGTGCTTCGTTTCCTTCGCAAAAGAGTGTATATCAATGAAATGCTTATTTTATACACAATTTTCGACTAATTTTTGACTAAAAAAATAAGACCAACCCCATTACTGTATGACCAGCCGTTCTCCAGATATTTTAATTTTTTTCGCATTTTCGCTACTCCACCTTTGAAAATAAGTCCTAGTTACCAAATGAAAACGTAAATTGAATTAAACGTGCAAATTCAGTGTAATTTAAAATAATTATGGCTGTTATATTGCGCCATTAAACTCAATTTAATGAATTATTGAAGATATAAAGAGAACGTGAATATGATTCTGCAGGGAAAGTCATGTGCTGCCCACATCAGATGTTTATTTTTCTTGGAGCAGTAACTTTACCCACATTTCCCCTACTACGATAATAGGTCACTCATAAATAACAAACATGCTAAAGAATAATCTGGAGAAAAGTTTTTTTTTTTTCTGCTCTGATAAGAGTATCTTACTAAGTAACATAATGCAACTGAAAAACAAACTATATTGATAGGAAATTTCTCAGAAATTATCAATACCTGAAATTGTAGGATTCTCATTCGAGTAAGACAATAATGGATGTTGACATGTTGTTGTTGTTGTTGTTGAAACCCAGACCGTCCGACCTACCAGAAAGGTGTAAGGTAACTGTTTGGACGGTCGGAAAGTGCCACCCAATTTAGACCGGAACCCAGTGGGGGAGGCATCCACAGGGACCGTACCCTCCTTCCCCTACCACCAACCACTCGGAAGGACTTACGGACCCACATGTTTAACGTGATCGTACTCCGCATGAACACGGCGGCATTTGTGGCAGCGTGCAAATCTAGCGCGCAAACCACGGGGATACCGCACCCGAGAGGTGCCAACAGCACGCGGTGTTCCGAGGTGGGGATGTTGACATGTGTAACATCATGCTATTCTTGGAATTAACATGTTTTCCCAGCAACTGCTGTTTACTGCGGCGATTCCCAACCGGGGTTCTGCGCGAGTTTGCAAAAGCGTGCTGTGTGAAAGTTTTGAGGGAAAACTGTACAGCATGCACACATTTTGTGTAATTTATTAAAAATTAACTCACGTCGACTTTCTCATTGCAGAATCTATTTTTAGTATTTTTTTTTTCCAAATTTTGCAAAAAAATTTTGGTAAATCGGTATCATGGGCCCAAATGATTACAATAATTACAACTATAACGTGTTACCCTTCACTTTGAAGGGCTTGAAAAATATTTCGATTGATACCATTCTTGCCAATGTACCCCTCGGGGGGCGGGTAACTTTCCTCCCTCGGAAGGCTAATGACGTCACGAACGAAAAAAATCTGATGTGAGCAGCACATGACTTTCCCTGCAGACTCAAATTCACCGTCTCTTCATCTCATTAATAATTCATTAAATTTAATTTAAGTACACTAAATAACACACATAAATAGTGGACGCAAAATCGGCATAGAAAAAATGCGAAAGAACTAAAATATCTCGAGAACGGCTTGCAGATCGGTTTAATTGCACAAAATAACGCCCACAATTATCTAAAATGATATTGAATTGGCACTTTTATTTCAATTTTTATTCTCAGTTGGTAACTGGACGTTTGTCAACGGTGGCGCAGCGTAAATGCGAAAAAACTAAATATCTCGAGAACGGCTAGCTCCAGTATAATGGGGTTAGGCTTATTTTTTTCATTGTTAAAAAATATGTATAACAAGCATTTAATGGATATATTTGAGCATACGTAGTATTTTATTTGAAAATTTGACAATTTTTGGGGGCTATTTCGCAAAAAAAAGGTAGGTTATTTTTTTCCGAATAGTACCAAAATATAATCAGCACCAGGGTGACTCACAAGTCACTTATATAACAACTTTTGTAAAATTTGATCCATTAGTTTTTTAGCTAGGATGGATGCAGACAATTTTTTCGGGCCATTTCGCAAAAGGCGGGTTCTTTAATTCTGAATCTTACCAAAAACTAATCAGTATCAGGGTCACTCAGAAATGACTTTCCGACGAAATTTTGTGAAATTTGGCCCATAAGTTTTTGAATTAGAGTGGATACATACATTGCACAGACAGACAGACACACACACAGACACAGACACACACACAAACACACACACACACAGCCGTCACACTAAAAATCTAAAAATAGTTTTTTCGTATTCTAGAGGTCTCGAAACGTGTCGATCCGTCGAAAACTTCAGTTGCAATTTTCGGTATGATTCCAATCCAGTATTTTCCCTATATATTACCATGTATTGCAGGAAAAATAAAAATTGTCTCGCTGATATTTTTCGCAACAATGATTAATACTATAAATTTTCGTGATCATACAGCCATAAATAAACCCTTTTATGCATGATTATGAGATATTTTGCCCTACGGTACCATGTTAAAAATTTATAATTTTTTTTTTTAAATAAATTTTGAAAAAAATCTATCTAGTTCTGGATTTTTTGATAACAAAGCTGGCTATAAAGTTTCGTGAAAATCCATTAATATTTGTGGTCGCTCTTGTGTACATAAGAAATCGACCGCAGACCTACAGACAGACGGACATCACTCCGAAAGTAGTCAAAAGGTGTTCAGAAAGTCTTAAAACATATATTGGCATCAAAATTCTGAAATAGAAAATTATCGTGGAAACAATACTTTCTCAATATGCTAAAGTAAGAATTGAAATTCCTGAGGCTTTAACGTGGTCAAAATACTGCAAAGTGTTGTAAAAGTTTAACTTAGATATTCGCATAAAGTTAACATTTAAGCAACAAGAGATTACGTGCGAAGATAAATTTTGCTTGAAGTGTGAAATTTTTGTAACATGGAGCATTTCAGTTGACAGAAATAAACACTAACCACAGGTAGTGGTAGGGGTTGTCGGGTAAAATTTTGAAAAAACAAGAAAGATCCATCATGCATAAAGCATTGATAATGAAACACTTTCCAACTTCAATGCAATTTTATATAAACATCTCTGAAATGCGATACATTCCTCGGTAATATTTTTAAAATTATCACAATACTACATTAATTCATTACATTTGAAAACTTCATCGAAATCAAATAAACTTTATTCAAATGACGTCATCGAAATATAAATCGCCTCTCTATAAAAGCAGTATTTCATTCATAAACATTTTTCCAATCGTTTTATTTATCATAATACTATAATAATTTATTTTATTTAAAATTTTGAAAAATTGTTATCTACCATATTTATTTTAAAATATGAAACCTCTCTTACGTGTAAATATAATTAATCTCTTAGAAATATATTTATTATTAACACTTTACAACAAAGTTGAAAAGTGTTTATGACTTAGTTCATGCTGTCTGTCTGTCTGTCTGTCCGTTAGCACGATAACTGCCGTAAAAATGACTTAATCGAAATGAAATTTTAGTATGTTGTTCAGACGGTCTGTAAGACCTATGGGAATATAAATGAATAATATCACCCAATTAGTTTTGGATTGAACCCGGGTTGAAAAAATGAAGTACATTGAGCCCTATGGGACCTAATTTTTCAAACATTTTTTAAGCGGATTTAAAATTCACAAATTGCTTCGAAAATTTTAGGTAATATTGAAATTGTTCCATAAAATATATAAAAAAAATTCAGCGAAATATATTCAATAGTTTTTTAAATAAAAATTAAAATAATAATTACACCCCTTATATGAAAGGATCACGTGACCATGATATGAAGAGATCACATGACTTACTTCAAAAAGATATATGGCATCCATCTTGTTTCAAAATCGTGATTTTTTAAGTTCTTTTTAATTCATATTGAGTGTTGTATCCGTCCTAAAACTACTTTATTTTTGCTTAAATTCTGTGCATCTACATACTGAAACAACGCAAGTACAATATATTTGAGTTTATATGATTATCCAAATTTGATTATTTCTACAACGAAGCCTATTTTTCACTTATGTAAAATGCAAATAGCAAAATATGTAGAATGAGTTGTATTAGAATTGCTGTATTTCTTTAACACAAAATAATTTAGCTCATGGAGTCTGCATGGCTGATATGAATGAAATATTAATTGATTTTATAAAGAGAAGGACGATTTTTTTCGATGAAATTTTAAGCATAGAGTTTAATTACTTGTAGCTCCATGGTCTTAATTTTTAAATAAAATAAATTATTATAGTATTGTGATGAATGAAATGAATGGGAGAAAGTTATGAATGAAATGCTGTTTTTATAGAGAGATCCAGGCGTGTTATTTTTTCTATGACGTCATTTGAATGAATTTCAGATGTTTTCGATGAAGTTTTCAAATATAATAAATTATCGTAGTATTATGATAGTTTTAAAAATATTACCGTGGAATATATCGCATTTTAGAGATATATAAACCAGACAATTTATATTTCAATGCCGTCATTTGAATTAAGTTCATTTTTTTCAATGAAGGTTTAAGTTTTCAAATATAATAAATTAATATAGTATTGTGATAATTTTAAAATATTTCCGAGGAATATATTGCATTTTAGAGATGTTTAAATAAAATTGCATTGAAGTTGGAAAGTGTTTCATAATCAATGCTTTAAGCATGATTGATCTTTCTTGTATAATATATCTCTTTTTTTTTTCTGGAGGATATAGTAAGAGTCAAAATTTAATTGAATTTGTTTTTCTCCCTATATGAAATAATTTTTATTTAAAAAACTACTTGGCATATTTTACTGACATTGTTTTTATTTTATAGGATAATTTGAATATTTCCTAAAATTTTCGAAGCAATTTGTGAATTTTAAATTGGCTTAGAAAATGTTTGAAAAATTAGGTCCCATAGGGTTCAATGTATTTCATTTTTTCAACCCGCGTTCAATCCAAAACTAATTGGATAATATTATTCATTCATATTCCCATAGGCCCCACAGACCGTCTGAAAAACATACTAAAATTTCATTTTGATAAAACCATTTTTACGGCAGTTATCGTGATAACGTACAGACAGACAGACAGACAGACAGACAGACAGACAGAATGAACAAAGTCATAAACACTTTTCAACTGTGTTGTAAAGTGTTAAAAAAAAGGCAAATCATAATGGAAAAATACCAATGCAGTTAGCATTCATTTTATTAAACAATCACATGAAAATATGAATGCCTCATAAAACAATAAAATGTAACATATTTTTTGCTTTTTGTTAACAATTTTATTATAGACCAGGGGGCTCTGCTCCCTGCTCGCTCCGTTTATTCTACTCCCTTCGGGAGACTTCGCCTCCTACTCGCTGCGCTCGTAGAGTTGGCGTCATATTTATCTTTCCTAAAAATTCTACTTTTAAAAATCTCTTTCTTATCTCTGCCAATTTTCCGCAGGAGGTAAAGGCAGGGATTTTTCTTAACACAGCAAATCCAAAAAATTGAATTCCTTGATCATGAGCTAGCTTCGCGAGCTATTTCATGCCAAACTAAAGTTTAAATCGATAAACGGTTTATTTTATCGTGCTACTCTATTATTTCTCTGTAAATGTACCCAATTTCATATTTTTGTATGCTACATTTTTTACTGTACAGGACAAGAAATCGCTAGACGTGCCGATACGAAAAAAAAAGTTCATTCAGAAGTGCATAAAAAGTAAAATATCTCAGAAACTACATCGAAATTAGAAAGAGGGGCTTCGTCCTGCAAATATTCACGCATGTAGGTACCTGCCTGTAAAAATTCGTGGTCTTGCTATTGTTAGTCTATCTAGGACACTAACTCGCAGATAAAATATTTTGTCTTTGACATTAAATATTTTTTAAACTATAATATATATCAAGAAACGGTTTATTTCAGAGTATTCCCCAAAGCTTTTTCTTCAAGTGTACCGAATTTCATATTTTATATGCAATAGTTTTTGCGGTACGAAGCAAAAGATCTCGAGAAACGCGAAATATGTCAAACAGCGGCGGCGGTGTCAGCTACTTTTTACTTTCCTTATATACATAATGTATAAGGAAAGTATTGTGACGGGGTCGAAAATTCAAATTCGAGTTTTCGACGGGAGAGCACGTTTAAAGCAACCCTGATAGCGAATCGAATTTTTTTTAGGTGATGTCTCTCTCTCTCTCTCTCTCTCTCTCTCTCTGTGTGTGTGAAAGTATGTGTGTGTGTGTGTCAGTGAGTCTGTGGAGACAATAGCTCACGAACGAATAAAGCGATTCAAATGAAATTTGGTACAAAAATCACAATCCATGAATACTGGAAGCCTATTGATTTAAAACGCAATCGAGTGTTCAGAATCTCCCTAAATATTCGATTGAAATTTTGAACTCGAAAATTGAACTCGAACTTTCGAGTGAAATCAAAACCTTTAATAAAGTTACGCAAATAGACATTTCTTATGTAATTTGTCCTTAAAAAACGATTGACATAAACTTTAGAACGTTAGCATGACCCGTTCTCGAGATATTGCACATTTTCCAAAAACATTTTCCAAAAAATCCCATGAATTAAAAAAAATATATTAACTGGTGAGAAACATGTTTACTTTTCATATGTAATATCATGCCATACATTTGGTGACATCATTTTCGCGGATCCTAGCTCGTTCCATTCAAGAAAAAAGATACTCTGAGTAATACTTTTGTATTTGAACGCCAATAGTCATTTATCTGCTATAAAAATAACTTATTTCTCCATCCATAACGCTTAGCGAGATTTTGGCAACGAATTTGGCGACTTGGCGACTCGCTAACTTGGCTACTTTTTTAAATGTTACCAAATCAAAGAAAATCTCGCCAAATGGATAAAAATGACGTTAAATCAATGAAAATAATGACTATTTGACGAAAATTCAATATCTTGGAAAAAATATAAGTATCTACTATAAGAATAACCTATTTTGTTTTTACTGTAAAAGTTGTAAATACATTGCATTATAAAAGGAAAGTCATGTGCTGCCCACATCAGATTTTTTTTTAATATAGAGAGAAATCTGATGTGGGCAGCACATGGCGTTCCTTAGATACTTAAATTCATTTTCCCTTTATTTTTTTCATTAAATGCAGTTTAATTACGCAAAATAACATGCATAATTATTTGAAATGGCACTCAATTTGCACTTTTAATTCAATTTTCATTTTCATTTGGTAACTGAAAGTATTTTCAAAGGTGGCGTACCAGAAAATGCAAGAAAACTAAAATATCTCGAAAATGGTTAGTTCTAAAGCAGTGGGGTTGGTCTAATTCTTTTCATCGTTAAAAATTATGTATAAAACAAGTATTTAATTGATACATTTGAGCATACGTACTTTTTAATTTTAAAATTT
The DNA here is from genome assembly GCA_951213105.1 of Amaurobius ferox. Lineage (NCBI taxonomy): Eukaryota > Metazoa > Arthropoda > Arachnida > Araneae > Amaurobiidae > Amaurobius > Amaurobius ferox. Next base: position 69,516,429 of record OX578146.1, on the reverse strand, counting down.
CTAACGAATTTTGCGGGCCATTTTTTATAAAGGCAGGTTCTTTCTTCCTGAATTGTTAAAAATATTTTAATCAGCAGCAGGTTATCAAACAAGTGACTTATCTATCAAATTTTTTGAAATTTGTTCAGTTAATCTTTTAGCTAAAGTGGATACGTATGATTTTTGAGCGCTATTTCGCAAAAAAAAAAAAAAAAAAAAAAAAAAAAAAAATCAGGTTCTTTTAGCCCAAATCATACCAGTATCTAATCAGCACCAGGGTAATCTACAAATGATTTATTTATAAATTTTTATGAAATTTGGTCAATTAGTGTTTGGATTACAGTGGATATATACATTATACAAGCGCGCGCACACACACACATACGTAGACGTCACTCAAAAAATAGCCATTTCGTGTTCTAGAGGTTCCAAAACGTCAAAAGCTCAAATTGCGATTTTCGACACGAATGAAACGCATACATGGAAGGCATTAAATGTCAAAAATTGTATCAATAGGGTCTGTAACACGGTGACACCTGCAATCAGACATCGTTCAGGCAACGTTCGACCTAATCAGACAAAGTTCTGCAACTTTGTAATTGACTTTAATCCGTCTATCTGGTTTTGATGTTGAGTTTGTTATCTAACTCCTTAAATTCTCCGCTACGGGCGTTGCAATCACTTTTATTCGATTGTTAATGTTACTTTACCACTAACATGTACACACATTCCTTACAAAGTCATGTCCCCTTTCCTGACAAAGTCATGTCACCTTTCCTTACAAAGTCATTTGGATGCATAAGAATTTTCCAAGGAAAACCTTGCGTATGAAAATATCTATAGAACACTTATAATATTTCCGATTTCCCGCCATACATTGTAATTTTCGAAAGGTGTTTTATACTTTAGAAAGAAGAGCATTGAATGTCTTAATACCATCATGAAAAATACGCTGTGATTATCTTTGTAAGTGATTATTGTGTCAATTAAATTCGCATTAACTTAATTGCGAATTCAGTACAATTATCCTAATGCAAATTAATTGCAATTATCTTAATGACTTCCACAAATACTAATATTAGAATCCTAATAATGTAAGCACATGGAAATACAATTAAAATATGATATGTATATAAGTTTGAATTTAATACGGAAATTGTAATCAATTTGCGTGATAATAGAAACGTTGACAGTACACCATTAATCTTGATTCAATCCTTATAATAAACATATGTTTTAAATGGGTTAAAATTGTTTACAGGAAGTAATTTGTTTCGCAGATTAAAATATTATTATATATATTAACAAGAAAACCATTTTATTATTAACAATAATAAAACTTTTATTCTATTTATAAATGTCACTATTAATTCTCTCATTTGTAGAAAAGTATTGTTAATGTGTGGAAAAACTTTTCGATCAAATTGAAAACCTATATGTCTATGAAAGTATTTGTTACGAAAAAAACCTTTTTTAGCAATCCGCCCGTCGGCTTGACAATCAGTTTGTTGCCAAATCAATGTTTGCGCCAAACCGGCTTTCTCAAAAACCTCTCAACTAAATGAAATTAAATTCTGTCGATCAGTCTGTTACCAAATCAATGTTTTCTCCATAATCGCTTTCACGAAAACTTCTCAACCAAATGAAATCAAATTCTGCTGATCAGCCTGTTGCCAAATCAATATTTTCTCCATAACCGCTTTCTCGAAATTCTTCAACGAAATGAAATCAAATTCTGCCGATGATCCTGTTTCCAAATCAATGTTTTCTCCAAACCCTCTTTTTTGGAAATACTTCAACCAAATGAAATCAAATTCTGTCTATCGATCTGTTGTGAAGTCAATGTTTTCTCCATAACCGTTTTCTCGAAAACACTTCAACGAAATGAAATAAAATTTTGCCAATCAGTATGTTGCACAAATCAATGTTTTCTCCGAACCCGCTTTCTTGAAAACTCCTTAACCAAATGAAATCAAATTCTGTCGATCGATCTGTTGCCAAATCAACGTTTCCACCATAACCGCTTTCTCGGAAACTCCTCAACGAAATGAAATTAAATTCTGCCAATCAGTATGTTGCCCAAATCAATGTTTTATCCAAACCTGCTTTCTCGAAAACCCCAACCAAATGAAATCCAATTCTGTCGATCTATCTGTTGCCAAATTAACGTTTTCTCCACAACCGCTTTCTCGAAAATTCCTCAACAAATTAAATCAAATTCTGCCGATCAGTATGTTGCCCAAATAAATGTTTTCTCCAAACCCGCTTTCTTGAAAACTCCTCAACCAAATTAAATCAAATTCTGTCGATCGATCTATTGCCAAATCATTGTTTCCTCCATAACCGCTTTCTCGAAAACTCCTCAACGAAATGAAATCAAATTCTTCCAATCAGTATGTTGCCCAAATCAATAATTTCTCCAAAGCGGCTTGAAAACTCCTCAACTAAATGTAATGAAATTCTGTCGACCGATCTCTTGTCAAATCAATGTTTTCTCCACTCCATTATCGCTTTCTCGAAAACTCCTCAACCAAATAAAATCAAATTCTGTCGATCGATCTGTTGCCAAATCAATGTTTTCTCCATAACCACTTTCTCGAAAACTCCTTAACCAAATGAAATCAAATTCTATCGACCGATCTGTTGCCAAATCAATATTTTCTCCATAACCGCTTTTTCGAAAACTCCTCAACCAAATGAAATCAAATTCTATCGACCGATCTGTTGCCAAATCAATGTTTTCTCCACATAACCGCTTTCTCGAAAACTCCTCAACTAAATGAAATCAAATTCTGTCGACCGATCTCTTGCCAAATCAATGTTTTCTCCATAACCGCTTTCTCAAAAACTCCTCAACCAAATGAAATCGAATTTTGCACAGAGTTCTGTTGCTATACAAAAACTTAAACGACGTCGCAATATTTTAAAATTTTGCTCGAGTCATGATCAGACGGAATAGAAATTTTTCATGACATTGCAATATTTCGGAAAGTATTTAACCGACTGACTCCAAATTTTGCTCGAATGTAGTATATTATATATAAAACTACTTCAAATTTAAAAGCTTCCATTCTCACTTAAAGGACGTTTTAAAAACATATGTGCAAAACCTGGGCACTCCTCAATAGACATATATGGATAAAAAAGATGCATTGTGATTTTATACACAGCCAAACTGCGAACAAAATTTGCATACAATGCTCGAATAGCACCCAAAAATTCAGAGGAATGAATAAACAAATAATATTAAAATGACACAACAGGACTAAGATATTCTATTAATATTATTAAATAAACAGATTTAGATTTTTAAATATACAGCTAGTGATTTAACTTTCAAAGAATCAAGAATGAGACGCCAGGCAAAACTGAAATTTTGAACTGGATTAAAATTGCAGATAGAATTACGATAAGCAGCGAAGTACAAAAATCATGAAGGTCAAAATCACAGGAAGAATCATCAGGGACATCCTAGACAGACCCGAGTTCTATTCCCGCCTCTACCCAAACTGTTCTTTTGTTCACGCGAAGTGCGAGCACGTTAAATATGTGGGTCTGTAAGTCCTTCCGAAAGGTTGGTGGTAGGGGAAAGAGGACACGGTACCTACGGATGCTGCCCTCACTGGGTTTCGGTCAAAATTAGGTGGCTCTTCCCGGCCGCCCAAAGTAGATACTTTACACTTTCGGGTAGGTCGGACGACCTGGATTGAAAAAAAAGAAGAATTAAGTCCGAGTTCAATTCCAGGTTCTGTCTAAACTATCCCAGTGTTCACGCGGAACACGAGCATGGACCCACATTAAATTTGTGGGTCCAAAAGTCCTTTCGAAAAGTTGGTGGCAGGGAAGGGACGGTACGGTCATATCGTCAATATCATGTATGGTCAAATGTATAAATAATAATACTAGTATAAATAAAAATATAATAATTATACCAGTCTCATTACTCTAGGATTTGTCGTCCTCGAGATATTTTATTTTTTTTTTCTCATTTTTCCTACGCTGCCTTTGAAAATACGTCCATTTACCAAATGGAAACGAAAATTAAATTATAAGTGCAAATTCGATATAATATCAAATAATTATATGTGCATTTTTATGCAATTAAACTCAAATTAATGAATTATTAAAGAAATAAAGAAAAATTGAATTTAAATCTGTAGGAAAAGTATTGTGCTGCCCACATAAATTTTTATTAATATTTCGACAACCTCTGGTCCTAGAAACTCGAGGAGTTAGTTACTTGCAGTGCAGTAGAGAATAACTATACAAAATTTGAAAGAGAAAATCCGTCAAATAATGTGGATTTGTTTGCGAATTGGATAAACAAATAAGCACCTTCCATTTTATATATTCCATTTTATATACTACATACCTACTGTAAATAGTAGTTTTACTTCAACCCAATAATGCAAACCTTTCAGAGTCATTCCTAATCCCAAGAATTCAATTTTCTGTGAAAATCGAAACTCTATGATTTCCTTTTCTACAGTTTTCCATCGAAAGTAAACTGAACTAACTTATCGGTACTCAGAAAAGAATTATCTCTCACACACAGTTCCGAGAGATAGACACGTTCAACTGCAAACATTCGCATTCTTTTTGCTTCCCAGCATCAACAGCATTTAGTTCTATTAACTAGCATTTCAGGGAATTTTTCAAGTGTGTTATCGAATACTTCGGGAAAAGTGAAAGAATTATTTCTGTTAGCTTCCATGAGCAATTTCTAGAAGTGCAATCTAGAATTACTGTTAGATTTCGTTCTTTCTTAAGAGAAAATATTGTTACATTTATCTCATAGTTGGAAAACGAGATTTACGATATTTATTATTTCCGATATTTACTATTTTATCTGAAACGGACTTCTATCTCAAATTCTCGAATTCAAAAATTTTAGAAAAAAAAATATTTTCCCTAGAAGTGATATTTTACAGGAATAAGGCCAAGTCGCGGATGATTTCAAAATTCTGATTAGAGCCTATCGCATTTTAGGCTGATTTTAAAAACCAAAGTCGTATGTCTTTACAATAATAATAGCGTATCTAAAAATTTTTGCATTATTAATTAATAGAAACGTTAAAACAGAGAACAACTTGAAAGTTTTTGATTTAATGCTAAGGATGGCTGGTTTAAACTCTATGGGTTCTTGAAATCTTGGTTTACATGTTTAAAACATGGCTTCTTTTCTTTTTTTTTATTTATACTATAGTTTTAACTAAGATTTAAACCAGTGTCTGGCAATTAGAAAAGAAAGTTTAAACTATGGTTTTCCGTAGACAAATTTTTCAGTTTGTTTTTATAGAAGAAATTGCTGTCCCGGAATTGGCAACACGCAGATCATAATGAAAACGTGTCCCATATTTGAGAAGCATGCGACTACCTAAGTCCATTAAACACTTAAAAGGGTAAATTTGTCTGTATAATGGCTAATTTAATGTGACACATGAACACTTAATAGAAGCTTCGAATATCAAAAGAGATATATTTTTGAGATACGGATAAGTGGTACAAGTTAAGCTTACCAACTCTTAGGAGTGTTCAAAGTACCCCCCTTCAACACCAATGTCCTTTGGTAGGTGAATTTTCCAAAGATTAAACGCTTCAAACCATCCATTTCTTGGAATCGATGTAAAATATGCTTTTATAGCCTATGTCATCTTCGGAATGAAAACGACGCCCACGCAATTTTTTTTTTAGATTAAAAAATAGCCAAAAGTCATACATAGCAAGATCAGGAGAATAGGGAGGATGCTATATCACTTTGATAATTTTTTGTTCAAGAAATTCGACTGTCATTCTTGCTGAATGAGAAGATGCATTGTTATGGTGAAACATGAGTCCCCTAACATTCACTTCCTAAAGAATTTCTGGAAGACACTTAGTGGTGTAGCAGTTAGCTGTAACTGTCTTTTGTCCCTCTGGATTTATGGCTTTGACCAGACCTGTACTTCTGAAGAAGATGGCATACATTACTATTTTCATTGCTCGTTGTCTTTTCACCATTGTTGGTTTGGGGTCATCTTCAAAGACCCATACTTTACTTTCTTGACGTGTTGAACGCCAAAAAACGGTATGTACGTTTCACCACCAGTTATGATTTTAGAAATAATGCTGTGTCTACCATCATTAAGTAATTTTATTGTTTCTTTACTGATTCTGACACGCTCCGCTCTTTGGTGTTCTGTTAATTATGGGGGGCCCCAATGACAAACTAATTTTTTCATATGCAGTTCTTCATGAATAATCTTATGTATAGCTGCGGATCCAATGTTAAGTTCCATCTGTATCATTTGGTAGGTACAGCGATTATCATCAATTAACATTTTTCGAATGGCCGACACATTTTCTGGGACTGTAGTTGACAAAGGTCTTCCTGTGTGTTCCTTATCCAGGAGAGAATTTCGACCTCTTCTAAACTCTGTAAACCATCTGAATTCAGTGGCACGAGATGGAACATCATTTTCATATAATAATTGTAGACGTTGAAGACATTCTTCTTAATTTAGCCCTACTTTAAAATCGTTGAAAATCATAGCTCGATAATGTTCTCTCTTCAACTCTATTTTCTTTTCTTTCAAAGTTTATTCTACAATAGCTAAATTGTTTGTTGCCATAAATTATCGTCTGCGGACATAAAAGAGTTCAAATTTAAATATCCCACCAATAATTTTTTTCTAGCGCATATCGTCTGTCACAGTCTCAAAAATTTCAGTGTGGACTCTCATGTGTATTGCCGAATAATTTATAATATATATATATATGGCGTATATATATATATATATATATTGACGCCACAAACCCCATTTTACATCATTTACTCAGATGAAGAAGGTTTGCACAATACGTCCATATTTATAATTTCTTATATTTTGCAAAATATCCATTTCCATCTCTATTGCACATAATATCATTGTTTTCCCGAACATTTTGTAATCGATGATTTCGACCTGAAGACATATTTTAAAACCTTCAAAGAATAAAAAATCCATAGTGATGCATTTATAAAAATCTGATGTGAGCAAAACAGTACTTTTCCTACATAAATCAATGCTTTTACTTCTTCCACAGCAAAATGATGATATACATACAAAAAAAAGATCCCCGGTATAATTGTTTTGACGTTAAATTGTATTTTAAAATTGGGCGTTTTTTTCGTTGACAACACGTAGGACTGTTTTGAATAACCAAATTAAGGTATATCTCGCACTAATATAATTTGGCAGTTAACAGCTGTTGTTGAGACCCAGACCGTCCGACCTACCAGAAAGGTAGGTCGGACGGTCAGTTGGACGGTCAGTCGGACGGTAACAGTTTGGACGGCCGGGAAGTGCCACCCAATTTAGACCGGAAACCAGTGGGGGGGGGGGCATCCACAGGGACCGTACCCCTCCTTCTCCTACCACCAACCTCTCGGAAGGACTTGCGGACCCACATATTTAACGTGATCGTACTCTGCGATGAGCAAGGCGGCAGTTTTAGCAGCTGCGGGAATCGAACCCGGGCCTACCTAATGCGATTCTCGTGCGTTAACCACTGTGCTACCACGCCCCGGCAGTTAACAGTTATAAGAATTAACTAGAATGTGGCTCAACTCGACTTTTTCATACCAGAATTCATTTTTTTTTCAAAATTTTCAAAAAAAATTTGAAAAATCGACATCGGGATCCAAATGATTACAAATATAGTGTGTTACCCTTCACTTCAAAGAGTTTGTAAAAAGTTTTCGAATGATACCGCACTTGACAATGTACCCCCCTGGGGAATGACTTTCCCTCAAGGGGGGGACTACTGACGTCACAAATAAAAAAAAGTTGTATCGCGGCTATTTTTTACAACAATGATTGAAACTATTAAGTCTTGTGATCATTGAACCTAAATAAACTATATTATGCATGATTATGTCAAATATTGTACCTGCCATGTTAAAAAAAATATAAAATTTCGAATAAAATTCAAAGTTTTCGCTCGAATTAAAAAGAAAAAGAAATTCTATCTAGTTCTAGATTTTTTGATAACAAAGCTGGATATACAGTTTCGTAAAAATCCATTAATATTAATTTATGGCCGCTATGGTGTACACAAAAAATCTACCACAGACATACAGACAGATGGCCATCACTTCAAAAATAGTCAAAACTTGTTCAGCATGTCTTAAAACATATAATGGCATCAAAATCTCGAAATCGAAAATTCTCGTGAAAACAATATTTTCTCAATACTACGTATGTGAAAGTAAAAATTGCTATCGTCTGTTTAACAATGTAGTCCATATATTAAATAATTTTCATAACTATAGACATTAAGCCGGTAATATGACAGAGTCTATAAAATTGAGAAAGATTACCTTTCATCAACTTATCTGCACCACCTCATCTCCAAATATTCTCGGACACATGCACTACCCCTTACAAAACGGAATTAAATTACGCAGCTCTAGACCCCCACTCGAAATGTACCTGTCTACAAACGGTGAAATTCACTATATTTTACATCAGCAGTATTAATTCCATCCAAAGCGGCAGAGATTATCAGAAAAATTTAACTGGACATTCTAAAATATTGAATCGCTATTAATTTGGTTTCGTTTTCGTTAATTTAACCTTATTTTCGCCAATTTGGTGACATTTTCGTAACTTTGAGGGGATATTTAAAAAAAAATCGCCAAGTTGGCGATATTTTGACAAATTCGTATTGATTCTGAAAGTAAATACTTTCGGAAATACTTACTACTTTTTCATTTTACTTAATTTTCTAGTAAATTTGTTTGATAAACGCAATATATCTCGACGACGGTTGAGGCTAGTATACTGAAAATTGAACCATTCGTTTTCTGATTAAAAAAATTACGTAAAATGATTCTTTAATTAATTTTATTAAATATCCGGATATTTTTTTCGAAAATTCATTTGAAAATTATGAGATTTTTCGTTCGAAACGCTTCATTCGGTGGTCAGATATCGCTTCCACAGACTCACAAATATACACACATACACACGCATATACACACATGTCACCCCAAAAACGTTTGATTTGTGCTAAGGCTCTTGAAACGTGTTCTTTCGTCGGAAATTCGAATTCAAATTTTCGACAGTGTCAATTAAATTAGTTATGTCCCTCTGTGGAAGATTCTGCCACAAATATTGCAACTTATCAGCTAATTCAGTGGTAGTCTGAAAAGGCTGCAATTGCCACCCCAGCATATCCCAGACGTGTTCTATTGGCGATAGGTCTGGGAACCTGAATGACCATGGGGTGGTATTAAATTCTCCAGAAAATTGTTGAGAAACTCGTGCGGTATGTGGTAGAGCATTATCTTGCTGGTAAATGAGGGTTATATAATGAAATATTCGCATGTGTGTGAGAGTATTGGGAGTGCAAGAGATATGCACGCCTCCATTCTGATAATGACTGTGAGGCAAACAAAACTTAATACTATGGAATGTTAAAGTTTGTGAAAGTCGAATGAAACTCACACTCCAGAGATTGGGTAGTAAGTTATCAATAGATATTGAGCATCAACAGACACTAGAGATTAGATGTTCTGAGTGGGTACACTTAGTTTTTAATAATCCCCTTGGTTTGACGTTGAACTTGTAAAGATCCTTGCTGTTCCAACCGAGAATCAAACTCTGGATCCCCGAACTGGCCCGTCGACGCTTTACCGTTGAGCTACTGGGCCGAAATTGCAAGTTCTTATCGTCCAAATGGACTCTGCATTCTGCACCCTTTAATGTCAGATTGGCGGGCAACTGACAATGTGACTGACCACCTCCTGCTATTTTTACCTCAGGTTAGCCTCCTGCTACTACTATTTTTACCCAGGTTAGTATCCTACGTAAAAGGATTCTTTAATTAATTTTGTGAGTCTGTGGAAGCGATATCTGACCACCGAATGAAGCGTTTCGAACGAAAAATCTCCTAATTTTCAAATGAATTTTCGAAAAAAATATCCGGATATTTAATAAAATTAATTAAAGAATCCTTTTACGTAATTTTTTAAATCAGAAAACGAATGGTTCAATTTTCAGTATACTAGCCTCAACCGTCCTCGAGATATATTGCGTTTATCAAACAAATTTATTAGAAAATTAAGTAAAATGAAAAAGTAGTAAGTATTTCCGAAATATTTACTTTCAGAATCAATACGAATTTGTCAAAATATCGCCAACTTGGCGATTTTTTTTTATTATCTTCTCAATTTGTAATTTGTAATTTGTAATTCTTTTTTGTAATTATCTTCTCAATTTCTATCAGCGCTCAATCTTTCAGAGTCTGCTGCATCCGTAGTAGTCGTTATGGGGTCATTTTCAGACCTCAGACATCTTTGCACTAACTTTCACAGTTGATTTGTTCCGGCGCCATTGTAAACAACCTTGCTGTCCCAACCGCGAATCGAACCTTGGATCTTCGAACTAGCCAGCCGACGGTCTACCATTGAGCTACTGGGACGAAATTGCAAGCTCTTATCGTCGAAGTGACTCTGCAAACTATCCGAATTTTAAGATTTTCATAACATTTTTTCTCATAGAAAGCGATGATAATTCCCGTAACATTGATGGCGTTATATGAATTTTTATACGGCTCCTTGTGCAAAGCATTTTCGATTAGAATAAGTTGTTCCGTTTAATAACTAATCTGCAGAAAAAAACCCGGAGTAATTATCTACAATATTCATGAAGATATTCGCAATATAAATAACGTAAAAAAGCTACAAAAATAAGCTGGCATTGAAAAATTTGAAATGTAATGACATTCTCTCGATTTTAACTCTTGCTGCAGGGGCTGACGACAAATTGAAATCCGCAATTTTGCTTACAGCTGACTCCGGATCTGCAGGCGGGGATGAATTTCCGATTATGTGTATAACATTAACTTGTAGCATATCGTAGATACGCGTACTGGTTCGCGTTTTCGGCTGAAGAACACGTTTCAAGCCTCCCTGAACTCGATCGTTTTTGAGGCGATGTCTGTGTGTATGTATAGTGTAAATATGTGTGTGAGTGTGTGTGTGTGAGTGTGTGTGTGTGAGTGTGTGTGTGTGAGTGTGTGTGTGTGACCGTGAGTATGGAGACGTTATCCAGATTAGGCGTTTCGAACGAAATTTGATACAAAAATTACAATCTACGAATATTAGAAACCTTTTGATCCCCCCCCTCTCTCCAATTCTCTAATAAAATTTTGACCAAATCAAAAAATCAGAACTTTTAATAATGTTACGTAAATAATCATTTCTTATGCAATTTTTCATTGAAAAACGATTAACACACATTTTAGAACATGCACAATTCAACTTTAAAAACATTGTCTTTTACATCTTTTACATATAACATTATCCTCATATACATCTTAATACATATAGCAAATTATATATATCATTTTTTCACAGTGAAAAAAGTAAAGTCATTGCATTATATAGGAAAAATCATATGCTGCCCATATTGGATATTTTGCTCAAGGGACGGTAGAAAAATTTACACCCCCTATTTTTACAAAAACCAACCACCATAAAAAAAAATCTGATGTGGGCAACACATGACTTTCCTTATATAATGTAATTAATTTACTACTTTTACAGTAAAAAAAATAGGTTTTTCTTATAGTAGATACTAATATTCTTTCCAAGATATTGAATTTTCGACAATTAGTCGCCATTTTCATTGATTTAGCGTCATTTTTATCCATTTGGCGAGATTTTCGTTAATTTGGCAACGTTTCAAAAAGTCGCCAAGTTGGCGACATTCCGCCAAATTCGTCGCCAAAATCTCGCCAAGCGTTATGGACGAGGAAATAAGTTATTCTTACAGCAGACAAATGACTATTGGCTTTCAAATAAAAACGTATTATTCAAAGTATCTTTTTTCATGAATGGAACGAGCTAGATACACGAGAATGATGACACCTAATTTATCGTATGGTATTACATATGAAAAGTGAACATGTTTCTCAATAGGAAATATTTTTTTTTATTTTATATGACTTTTTCATAATTTTTTTGAAAAATGTGCGAGAACGGTTCATGTTAACGTTCTAAAATTTATGCCAATCGTTTTCTAATGAAAAATTACATAAGAAATGTCTATTAGCGTAACTTTATTAGTGATTTTCATTTTTTGACGATTTTTTCAAAATTTCATTCGAAAATTTAGGGGGGTTCTGAACATTCCATTGCGTATAAAAACAATAGGCTTCCAGTGTTTACAGATTGTGATTTTTGTACCAAATTTGGTTCGAATCGGTCCATTCGTTCGTCAGTTATCATCTCCACAGACTCACAGACTCACTGACACACACACACACAGACATCACTTCAAAAATGTTTGATTCGTGATCAGGGATGTTTGAAACGTACTCTCCAGTCGAAAACTCGGATTCGAATTTTCGACCCCGTCACAATACTTTCCTTATACATTATGTATATAAGGAAAGTAAAAACTATATAAAAAATTTAGCATTTAATTAAAAACAAAAACGTTTAAGTTTATATGTATATAAATGCAGTTGTTAAAGCTCTAAAAGTGAAGGTATATATTCCAAAACACCCTTTAGTGTAGAAAGCCCAGACACCCTTTAGTGTGTATGATAAAAATTAATAATTTTATCTATTCTATAGATGTTAAGGGTAAGAAAATATAAATCAGAAATATTCTTGAATTGCTGCTTAATATTCAAAATGATTTATAAAACTGCATATAAAAAATCATAAGGTCGGAGTCAAAAAACAGTCCTTTTTATTTGGCATCAGTACTCACTAGAGAAAGATCGGTTTTTGTCGTAGTAAACGTGCCGACCGAGAAGAATAGAGGTTGGCAAACGTAACGAAAAGAAATGAATGAATTGGAAGAATGACAGTATTTTATGAATGAACGGTAAAACTCAAAGAATGTGAACGGCCAGCACAAGGATCTAAAGCACTTGTTCTGCAAATAAAACTATTAATGTAAGTGCCCTACGATACATTAAATAAGAAATTATCCAGTTTTAGAAGTTGCAGTAGTCCAATAAATTATGAAATTTATGTGTAGACACATAAAATGAAAAATTAGACATAGTTAGAATTTTTAGTGATTCTCATGATTGAAACTTTACATTTTTAATCACTCGAATTATTTTTAATATTCAAAGCTCTTATTCTGTATTTAAAAAATAAATAAATAAATAAATAAATAAAGATCAATCGTGCTTAAAGCATTGATTATGAATCACTTTCCAACTTCAATGCAATTTTATTTAAACATCTTTAAAATGTAATACATTCCTCGGTAATAGTTTAGAACTTATCATTAATTTGGTATATTTGAAAACTTAAACCTTCATCGAAAAAAATGAACTTCATTCAAATGACAGCATTGAAATATATTTTGCCTGGTTTAAACATCTCTAAAATGCGATACATTCCTCGATAATAATTTAAAAATTATCATAATACTACGATAATTTATTATATTAGAAAACTTCATCGAAAACAACTGAAATTCATTTAAATGACTTCATAGAAAAAATAACACGCCTGGCTCTCTCTATAAAAGCAACATTTCATTCATGAATATTTTCCCATTCATTTCATTCATCACAATACTATAATAATTTATTTTATTTAAAAATTAAGACCATGGAGCTACAAGTAATTAAACTCTATGCTTAAAACTTCATCGATAAAATCGTCCTTCTCTCTGTAAAATCAATGAATATTTCATTCATATCAGCTATGCAGACTCCATGAGCTAAATAATTTTGCGTTAAAGAAATACAGCAATTCTTATACAACTCATTCTACATATTTTGTTGTTTACATCTTACATAAGTGAAAAATAGGCTTCGTTGTAGAAATAATTAAATTTGGATGCTCATTTAAACTCAAATATATTGTAATTGCGTTGTTTCAGTATGTAGATGCACAGAGTTTAAACAAAAATAAAGCGGTTTTAAGACGGATACAACACTCAATATGAATTAAAAAGAACTTTAAAATCACGATTTTGAGACAAGATGGATGCCATATTTCATTTTGAAGTGGGTCAAGTGATCTTTCCATATCATGGTCACGTGATCGCTTCATATAAGAGGTGTAATTATTATTTTAATTTTTATTTAAAACACTACTGAATATATTTTGCTGAATTTTTTTTATATATTTTATGGGATAATTTGGATATTACCTAAAATTTTCGATGCAATTTGTGACCTTTAAATCCGCTTAAAAATGTTTGAAAAATTAGGTCCCATAGGGTTCAATGTATTTCATTTTTTCGACCCGGGTTCAATCCAAAACTAATTGGGTGATATTATTCAGTTATATTCCCATAGGTCCTACAGACCGTCTGAACAACATACTAAAATTTCATTCTGATTAAGTCATTTTTACGGCAGTTATCGTGCTAACGGACATACATACAGACAGACAGAATAAACAAAGTCATAAACACTTTTCAACTTTGTTGTAAAGTGTTAAAAACTACTAATGTAAGTGCTCTACGATAAATTAAGTATGAAATTATTCGGTTTCAAAAGTTACATTAGTCTAACAAATTATGAAATTTTATGCATAGATACATACATAAAAGAAAATCTAAAACTAGTTAGAAGATTTAGTGATTCTCACGGTTGGAACTTGAAATTTTCGATTACTTGAATTATTTTAAGATTTCCACAGCACTTATTCTGTAAATAAAACTACTAACGTATGTGCCCTCCGGTTTATTAAGTAGGAAACTATTCGGTTTCGGAAGTTATATTAGTCCAATAAATTATAAAATGTTGTGTGTAGATACACTGAATGACAAACTAGAACTCAATAGAGATGTTAATAATTCTCATGATTGGAACTTGACATTTTGGATAATTTTAAGTATTTTAAGATTTTCATGCCATTATTTCCCATGAAAAATAACGATAATTCCCTTAACAATGAGAATAATATACAGTGCATGACGTGATACTCAATGGATATTAGTAGTATCAAATACTCAATGGAGATTACTCAATGGATATCAGTAGTATCAAATACTATATAAGAAAAACCTTCTCCCTGTTTCTGTGCCTATTTATCTGTCTGTTCCACTACTACAAATTTGGCGGAAATTTGAAGAAATATCTTAATGGAATATGTCTCAGAATTAGCAAATGGTTGCCAACTAGACAAACGGAAAATTATTATTATTGTTATTATTTGTATAATTCTTGTCGCTTTGAGTGAATTAATGGTCTTGATTCCAAATATAATGAGATTCACTGTTTGTGGGTAGGTTAGCTTTGCTAAGGGATGGAATTGTATTTATTACTTTCCTTATATACATAATGTATAAAGAATGTATTGTGACGGGGTCGAAAATTCGAAAGTTTTCGACGGGAGAGCACGTTCCAAGTATCCCTGATCACGAATCAAACATTTTTGAGGTGATGTCTGTGTGTGTGTGTGTGTGTGTGTGTGTGTGTGTGTGTGTGTGTGTGTGTGTGTGTGTGTGTGTGTGTATGTGTGTGTGTGTGTGTCAGTGCGACTGTGGAGACGATGTCTTACGTACTGGAAGCCTATTGTTTTTAAACGTAATCGAATGTTCAGAACCCCCCCCCCTAAATTGTCGAGTGTAATTCTGAAAAAATTATCAAACAATCAAAATCTTTAATAAAGTTACGCAAATAGACATTTCTAAAGTAATTTTTCCTTAGAAAACGATTGACATAAACTTAGCAGAATTGACATAAACTTAGAACGCTAGCATGAACTTTCTGGAGATATTGCACATTTTTAAAATAAATTTATCGAAAAAGCCTATAAATTAAAGAAAGTATATTAACTATTGAGAAACATGTTCACTTTTCATATGCAATATCATGGGATAAATTGGGAGACATCATTCTCGTGGATCTAGCTCGTTCCATTCATGAGAAAAGATATTTTGAGTAATACTTTTGTATTTGAACGCCAATAGTTATTTATCTGCTATAAGAATAACTTTTTTCTCCGTCCATAATGCTTGGCGAGATTTTGGCGCTAAACTTGGCGGAATGTCGCCAACTTGGCGACTTTTCACAATGTTGCCAAAATAACGAAAATCTCGCCAAATGGATAAAAATGACAGAAAATCAGTGAAAATGGCGACTAATTGACGAAAATTCAATTTGTTGGAAAGAATATAAATAGCAACTATAAGATAAACCTATTTTTTTATTGTAAAAATAGTAAATTCATTGCATTATATAAGGAAAGTCATGTGTTGCTCACATCAGATTTTATTTCATTAGGTGGTCTTATAATAATTAATTGCATTGATTGAGATATGTGTGTGATCTTAATGTGTCTAGAGATATTAGGAGTGCATGACCTTTTGTCGGGTGGTTCGGAAGGAATCTTTTGTATTAGTTTCACCAACATTTTTCTTTCTTTCTGATAAGGATAGTGACAATTAAACAATTAATTCGATAAATTTTTAATTCTATTAAATATAGCTACAGCCTCTGATTAGATTGCGCTGTAAATGTTGCCTATTTTTGGAATTCATTGATAAAAAGCAATTTTTTTACTTTCCTTATATACATAATGTATAAGGAAAGTATTGTGACGGGATCGAAAATTCGAATTCGAGTGTTCGACGGGAGAGCACGTTTCAAGCATCCCTGATCACGAATCAAACATTTTTGAAGTGATGTCTGTGTGTGTGTGTGTGTCAGTGAGTCTGTGGAGACGATAACTGACGAACGAATGGACCGATTCGAACCAAATTTGGTACAAAAATCACAATCCGTAAACACTGAAAGCCTATTGTTTTTATACGCAATCGAATGTTCAGAATCCTCCTAAATTTTCGAATCAAGTTTTGAAAAAATCGTCAAAAAATCAAAACCACTAATAGAGTTACGCAAATAGACATTTCTTATGTAATTTTTCATTAGAAAACGATTGGCATAAATTTTAGAACGCTAACGCAAACCGTTCTCGAGATATTGCACATTTTTCAAAAAAATTATCAAAAAGTCATATAAAATAAAAAAAAATTCCTATTGAAAAACATTTTCACTTTTCATATGTAATACCATACGATAAATTGGGTGACATCATTCTCGTGGATCTAGCTCGTTCCATTCATGGAAAAAGATACTTTGAGTAATACTTTTGTATTTGAACGCCAATAGTCATTTGTCTGCTGTAAGAATAACTTATATCTTCATCCATATCGCTTGGCGAGATTTTGGCGACGAAGTTGGCGGAATGTCGCCAACTTGGCGACTTTTTGAATTGTTGCCAAATTAACGAAAATCTCGCCAAATGGATAAAAACGACGCTAAATCAATGAAAATGACGACTAATTGTCGAAAATTCAATATCCTGGAGAGAATATTAGTATCTACTATAAGAAAAACCTATTTTTTACTGTAAAAGTTTTACTACTTTTACAGTAAAAATTCATTACATTATATAAGGAAAGTCATGTGTTGCCCACATCAAATTTTTTTTATCGAGAATATATTTTTTAAAAACAATTTTCCCACTAATCATTGTTTGTGTTTTTTGGAGTCGAAACCCACGAAACGTAGATAGTGCACAATTATTTCCGGGAATTCTGTGGAAAGATTAGATTAGCAGTATATTCCACAGATAAAAGTAAAATTTTATCTTACAATATTAAGAAATAAACAACAACATTAAATCACATAAAATATGCTTCTACGAAAGAAGCGTCCAAGTCTTCAATGGCTGAACATTCTTGGGACTGCAATTGTGTTTTCAATTTTTCGGAAGTCAAGATCATTTTCACAAATTCTATTTTTGAATTGGATTCTTCTGACATTTTTTCTATTGTTTATCAATAGAACTCCTTTGATAACTACTTTTGTTTCTTCTTCCCTTCCTCTTGTAAAAATATATCTTGGTATAATCGGTTGTAATAATGATATATCTTGGTATAATTTTTCCACTCCGATCTGCTTTCTTCATTTTTTGGTAATTTATTTTCCTTTTTCCAGATGTTAGTAATTTGTTCATTATTTTAGTTGACGAAATTAGTTTAGATGGTCTTCAAAACCAGTTGTTTTTTTCATATTTGATTTTCAAATTTTCCTGTTTGCTCTAACTGTTTTGCCATTTTCCTCTTATTTTTTTATTTGTATATTTTTTTTCAGGTGGTTTAAACGTTTCATATTCTTCCTTTACCGTTTCATCAGCTTTACCTACTATTCAGTTGTTCCTATTAGCTCTGCTATCCATTCCCCTTACAACCATGTTTTCTTACCTTTCATTCTATATGTCCTGCTGTTCTTTCTTTCCTCCAGGGATTTTACATTCCATGTAGTATTCTGCCTCTCCCTTTTCTGCCAACATATATCTTTGCCTCTTTGGATATTACAATTCCTATTTTCTTCGCGGCGATGGCAATCCCCTACTTTCAGCGACGTGTGATATTCTACCGTAGTTACCGATCTTGAATAAGTGAGGTTATGCCTCCTGCTTATTCTAAAGGAGAAGGCTATTTTCTCTCTTTGATACTGGTTGACCAGTATATATGTGTATATATGAGTTTTTATTACAGCAGTTTTTAAACGATTTTAATCAAATTTTATATATAGAACCATGGTCATATATTCAAATTGTGGGCTCTAATACAAATACATTAAAACGGCTTTCCTTCCATATTTAATTTTCCTGTCTTTGCGAATTTTTTATGTTTTCTCCTCCTTTGAAATAAAAATATTGGGAATACGGGTTCTCTCTGGAGTCCGTGCTTTCCTAATCGAGTAGCGTCCTTTCCCTCTTCCTCTTCTTCGATCCAGGCCGCCCGACTTACCCAAATGTGTTAGATATATGTTTGGACTGCCGGGAAGTGCCACCCAAATTAGACCGAAATACAGTGGGACGACATTCACAGAGACCGTATCCTCCTTACCATAAACCTCCCGGAGGGACTTACAGACTCCCAAATTTAACGTGTCCGTACTCCGCGTGAACTCGGGACAGATTGGGCAGAGGCGGGAATCGAACTAATTTAACATCGAACCATTTTAACATAATCGAATATATCCCGAACCATTTTAACATGGCATTGGTAAACTGCGTCAGCGTAAGAGAAGGAAGTCAAGAACTAGAACCCAAATTGAAGCGATGTCTCCCCAAATGTGTCAAAAATATTAATTCGTGTAAGCGTTTACTCAAAATTGTGATAAATTTTTTTTTTAAACTTTTTTATAATGCTGAAACCAACAAAATATATTGTCAGAAAACGCTGAAAGTCTGCTGTCATAAAACCAATAATACAAAACTTTGTCGAAATGCAGCATTTTCTAAAATTGGGGGTCTAAAATTTGGGATTAGTTAACTTACTCAAGCAAGTTTGACATCTGTGGTAGAATAGCACAGGAAGGTAAGAGAAAAGAAAGATTAGTTGAAATATAGAATGAACGAAAAGGTAACAAGGTGATAAAAAAACGCGGATAACAGAGCGAATGGCAACAATTGAATAGTGATTAAATATATTAAATAGTAACGGAAGAACATGAAACGTTTAAACCAGCTGTAAAAAATCTGGTGTGGGCAACACATGACTTTTCTTATATAATGCAATGAAATTACTACTTTTACAATAAAAAAATAGGTTTTTCTTATAGTAGATATTTATAATCTTAGTTTCTTAGTTAATCTAAGTTATTGAACTTCCGTCAATTAGTCGTCATTTTCATTATTAACGTCATTTTATCCATTTGGCGAGATTTTTGTTAATTTTACAACAATTAAAAAAGTCGCCAAGTTGGCGACATTCCACCAAATTCGTCGCCAAAATCTCGCCAAGCCTTATGAACGGAGAAATAAGTTATTCTTACAGCAGATAATTGACTATTGGCATTCAAATACAAAAGTATTACTCAAAGTATCTTTTTTCATGAATGGAACGAGCTAGATCCACGAGAATGATGTCACCAAATTTATCGCCTGGTATTACATATGAAAAGTGAACATGTTTCTCAATAGGAAATATTTTTTTTTATTTTTTATAACTTTTTGATATTTTTTTTTAAAATGTGCAATATCTCGAGAACGGTTCAAGTTAGCATACTAAAATTTATGTAAATCGTTTTCTAATGAAAAATTACATAAGAAATGTATTTGAGTAACTTTATTAGCGGTTTTGATTTTTTGACGATTTTTTCAAAATTTCACTCGAAAATTTGGGGGGTTCTGAACATTCGATTGCGTACAAAAACAATAGGCTTCCAGTGTCTTTTGTACCAAATTTCATTTAAATCGGTCCATTCGTTCGTCAGTTATCGTCTCCACAGACTCACTGACACACAGACACACACACACACACATACTTTCACATACACACACACACACACACATACTTTCACATACATACACACACACACACACACACATATATATATATATAAAGAAAACAACTGGTTTTGGAGGTTATAAGAGCTAACTTCATTGAATAAAACTACATGAAATAAACTAAAATTTTGAAGAAAAAAAAAAGGCAAATCATTGAAACGCGAAAGAAGCAGACGCGAATGCAAAATAAAATCAGAAATTTCCAAGCAGAAGGGAAAAAGGAACAATGATCGATAAGAAGAGATTTTATTTTGACGAAATTTTTATAGTAACTGTAAAAATAAATGATACTGAAAGTAATGTTTAAAAAAAAAGCAGCGTTTCCCTATGTTTCTTTATTTCCATGCAATTGAAACACAGATCCAATATGTGAAATCTATTTACATGGAAAATACAATTTTCTTCGCGTGCTGTTTTATCAGCATGTATACGGAGTGACAACTTCTTGGCAGGATGCCCTTTCAGTTGCAGAAATGGGGATAAGAGAAACCATTCGAAATAGGCAAAATAAATACATTACGTGAGGTGCTTTTCAACTCTTCTTACTCGATGGTAGATTCAGTTTCATTGAATAAAAATCTTATCTCCAGAATTGTGTTAGTCACAGTTCTCGTGTTTCTATGCGGAAAAGGATTTTAGTTGGTTGTAATTTCATTTCAAGCGACAGCAGGTAAACTACTACAATCTTTAGAAAGAATGTGCTCAACTGACCATTCCTTACCATCTGTGGACTATGATTTCGTTGTCATTGCCATCGCCAGCACAAAGCAGGCGATGAGACAATCAGTGAACAGTGTTTTTCAGCGAATCTATTAAACTGTCCGTGAAAATCTACTAAACTCTACCTACAAAAATTGAAAATCTACCATAAAATCAGTCTTTTAAACCTTACTTATAGACGAGGCTTTTTTTTCTGGCAAAAGGCAGATAGATACCGTTTTCGTCAGAAATAAAAAAAATCTGATGTGGGCAACACATGACTTTCCTTATATAATGTAATGAATTTACTACTTTTACAGTTAAAAAATAGGTTTTTCTAATAGTAGATGCTAATATTCTCTCCAAGATATTGAATTTTCGACAATTAGTCGTCATTTTCATTGATTTAGCGTCATTTTTATCCATTTGGCAAGATTTTCGTTAATTTGGCTACATTTAAAAAGTCGCCAAGTTGGCGACATTCCGCCAAAATCTCGCCAAGCGTTATGGATGAAAAAATAAATTATTCTTACAGCAGACAAATGACTATTGGCGTTCAAATACAAAAGTATTACTCAAAGTATCTTTTCTCATGAATGGAACGAGCTAGATCCACGAGAATGATGTCACCAACTTTATCGCATGATATTACATATGAAAAGTGAACATGTTTCTCAATAGGAAATATTTTTTCTATTTTAAATAACTTTTTGATAATTTTTTTGAAAAATGTGCAATATCTCGAGAACGGTTCATGTTAGCGTTCTAAAATTTATGCCAATCGTTTTCTAATGAAAAATTACATAAGAAATGTCTATTTGCGTAACTTTATTAGTGGTTTTGATTTTTTGACGATTTTTTCAAAATTTCATTCGAAAATTTAGGGGGGTTCTGAACATTCGATTGCGTACAAAAACAATAGACTTCCAGCGTTTATGGATTGTGATTTTTGTACCAAATTTGGTTTGAATCGGTCCATTCGTTTGTTAGTTATCGTCTCCACAGACTCACTGACACACACACACACATGCACACACACACATGCACACACACACACAGACATCACTTCAAAAATGTTTGATTCGTGATCAGTGATGCTTGAATCGTGCTCTCCCGTCGAAAACTCGAATTCGAATTTTCGACCCCGTCACAATACTTTCCTTATACATTATGTATATAAGGAAAGTAAAAAAATAATAAAAGAGAGTTTGGAATAAAAAAAATTAAACTTTTCTTCCTTTTGAAAATAACCCAGTATGAATTTGCGACATAATAACTAAAGCACTTTGTGACAGATTCTAACATTTCAAAAATAGTCTATCAATTTATTGTTTACTGCAGAAGGAAATAATGGAAAGAAATTATCCCCGTGTTCATGCGGAGTTCGGGCACGTTAAAGATGGTGTGTCCGTAAGTCCTTCCGAAAGGTTGGTGGTAGGGGACGGAGTGTACTGTCCCTGTGGATACCACCCCCACTAGGTTTCGATCGAAATTGGGTGGCAGTTCCCGGCAGCCTAAACAGATACCACACACCTTCAGGTAGGTCGGACGGTCTGGCTCGAAGAAGAAGAAGAAAAAAATTATCGCCCCCTGGCGGTTGGTCTCACTATATTACGTGAGAACTCGTTTTACACAATAAAGACAGATCAGGTCCTTCAATTTCACAAAGGTCTTTCTGTGAGAGCTTGAAAAGCACTGTCACAAAAAAGCTCCTTTCTAGCAGTACGTTGCAGAAACCACAAGCTGTGCTAGTGTTTTAACGTTCACAAAATGGCCAGCAGTAGCAAAAGACTACATTTTTTGTGGGAGAAGCAAAAATCTCCTACGAAGAAATTCTCAACTTTATGAGAAGAAAATGATTAACGTTTTCAAGGAATTTTTAAAAAATCACCAGATTCGATTACTATATCCCCTTCAACTTGAAAATACAATACACATAATTTCAGTGTCAACAAGTGGACATGAATATGAAAGGATTTGCTCGGACAACGACATTTCATTGATAGTCATGTCTAAGCTACAAGAAAGCTGTTTTTCGTTATTTTTTTTTTTTCTCGCAAATATAGTGTTCATCGCCCGTATCATCTGGTGAGTTCTTTTAAAAGTTAATAAAGAATTTGATTTAGGAAATTGCTAAATTATAGAGGTTCCAAACATTCTGTTATCGGCACTGTTCGTGCCCATTCGACTGTACTGAGGTACCATATACTGTAATAAACTAAATGCTTTTATATGCATATTTATTTTAAATATTTGGGGGCGTAAGTCCTTTCGAGAGATTAGTTGTATGGTCGCAGGGGAAGGCGGGTACCATACCTGTGGATGCCGCGCCCACTGGTTGCCAGTCTAAATTGGGTGATACTGTCTAGGCCGCCCTAATAGATACCTTATACTTTCGGGTAGGTTGGACGGTCTGGGTCGAAAAAGGAGAAGAAAAGAAGAAGTTTACCTTGTAATTTAAAAATTAATTTAAATATTTTTTCACATACTGTATAGTGTAATTCAATCTATGTAAAGCTTTAGGAGAATAATATCACTACTGTTCATTATTTTCTTTTAAATTACTTTTCTCATTTTTTACCCCAGTTTATAGTTCGAATCCGATAATTTGGCATGTTTATTAATCCGTCACCGCTGAAGTCCGGATTATCGGAAGTTCACTGTATATTTTATTTTACTTGCAGCCTAGCTAAATTATTTAGCATGAATTTATTATTCATTTGCAAACTTCTGTTCCCAATTTCCCGTCTCTCCAAATTGTTTTATTATGCTTAAATACTGATTGTGATAAAATGAATACAAGAAATTCAAATAACTATAAATAATAAAAGAGCGGTTGTTGTAAGAAAGAGCACACGTGTGTTGATATAATGAGATTTTTTTTTTACTGACGTTCTCAAACCCCCATTCACTGTAACTGCAACCATCCGAGACTTCTGAGAATACGAGCGAGAGCTGACGTTTTCATCTTTTAACTGTGTTTGCTTTGTGAGTCTTTCTCTTACAATTATTGTTTCCTGATAAAATTCTTATCATGATCTCGAAGGGAGGGTTAGCATTTAGTTCGGGATAGAAATTTAAGACGAAAAGCAAAGCAAACATGATATTTTGGGAACTGGAAGCGGATATGAATAGCTGAATTAATCCATATTTAAAACATAGCTTACTTTAAAGAACATATTGAAAGACAGTGGTTTGTAATTAAACTATAATTAAAATATATTCAAATACATGCTTTAAAACTTCATGAAAATGTTTCTAGCATTTTTCGAATGATGTTATTCTGTGTATACTTGTATGTTTGCATCGTTACAAAGCAGGTCCGCATATTCAAATTGTGGGTCTCCATATATATGTATAAACTAATTATTATAATTTTTAATTATATAATTATATAAAAATGAAAAATAAAATAATAAACTAAAAAAATTGAAAATCAAAGAAATTTGAAAATAATATATATAAATATTTAATGTTTTGAAAGTTATTTTCGCCAAAATATGTAATTTTAGCCTTTGGTACTACGATTTGAGCCCCTTTATAATGGTATTAGTGGCATTCTCTTTTATTCAATTCTTCTGTGAATCACTTTTATAGTAAAATTTTTCATCTACAATTCCTATTCATCCTGTTCACCTTATATTAATGGTTGTCCTGGCTCCTACTCTAACTCCCTGGACGGATTTCAGTGTATGTCACTTCAACTATTTGTTCCACCCTATTCTATTCTATTTTGTCCTCCTTCTCCAGAATGCATCTCAACTTTTTTCATTCAGTTATAACTGCTCGATTTCAATACATGTATACGCTGGATTCCTGCCTCATGGATCATGTTAATACTTGATTTCCTAATAATTTTGCAATTTTTCCTCTTTTAATGCTTGTAGTCTGTGCTTTGGCATTTACAATAACTTTCCATTGCCAAATCTGAAACAACCATGAGTTTGGGTTAATTAGAGTTTGATACTCAGAGCTGAGGATGAATCTTGTCTACTTAACCTCCAAAATTAAGTCAACGCTGTTCATTTCTTTTTTCGGCTTTGTAGCCGTGTTTTAACTGCTTTGGTAATTTTAATATTTCATAATTACTTTGAATTGGTTATTATTATATCTTTCTAATATATATATATATATATATATATATATATATATATATATATATATATATATATATATATATATATATATATATATATATATATATATATATATATATATACGAGGCGCATCCACAAAGTAAGTTTCCCACTCGTCCCACAGCTAGCAAACCTTATATTGCGCGAAACGACTGCACGTACGTGATAGAGCAATGACGTAGCATGGCGCATGCACTAACGGTACTTCCCGCGTTCTCACAGTAGCATCGTTGAAGCTATTGAAGATGGAGGCTCTTATTCCAGTTCCCGCCGACTGTGAAGTGCCGTCAGTGATAAAATTTTTGAATGCACAGAGCATAGTGCCGATTGAAATTCATCGTCAGCTGTGTCGGGTCTATGGGCCAAACGTCATGAGCAAGCAGATGGTGCAGATAATTTTCAGCAGGTCGACAAAGTGTGCATGATGAGAAGCGCAGTGGGAGGCCATCCATCATTACAGACGACCTTGTGCGGGAACTCATTATGCAGAATTGTCGCTTCACAATTACGGAACTCAGCAGTCATTTCTCGCAGATTTCCTGCACCTTGTTGCACGAAATTGTCACGGAGGACCTGTTATTCAGGAAATTATGCGCAATGTGAGTGCCGAAGCAACTGACACCAGAACACAAAACAAAGTGCATGGGGTCAACATTGACATTTCTGCAGCGGTACCATGATGACGGCGACGAGTTTCTGGACCGGATCATCACAGGTGATGAAATATGGATTGCACACATTACCCCAGAAACAAAGCAGCAGTCAATGCATTGGCGCCACAGTGGATCTCCCTGTAGGACGAAATTCAAGCAGACGTTGTCGGCGCGGAAAGTGATGTGCACGGTGTTCTGGGACAGACAGGGCGTTCTTCACGTCGAATTCCTGACCAGAGGTGAAACTGTGAATGCTGAGAGTTACTGCGAAACACTGCAGAAATTGCGACGGGCCATTCAGAACAAGCGGCGCGGGATGGGCCGCACACAGCTCGACGGACAGCAAGTCTTATGCAAGAGTTCAACTGGGAGGCGTTTAATCATCCACCCTACAGCTCGGACCTCGCTCCCAGTGATTTCCATCTTTTCCTACACCTCAAGAAATTCCTGTCCGGTCAGCGTCAGCATTTTGAGAACAAAAGAGAGGCGGAGATGGTTATCACACAGTGGTTCAAACCCCAGGCGGCAAACTTCTTCGACACAGGTATTCAAAAGTTGGTCCCACGGTATGACAAATGTCTCAATTCTGATGGCGAATATGTTGAAAAATAGCTGAACACTTGCTGTATCTGTTGCAATAAATATTTCCATGAAATTGTGTTTCTTTTCTGTAAACGACCCCAGGGAAACTTACTTTGTGGACGAGCCTCGTATAATAAAAATTGATAAAGCACTATAAGATTAAAAGGTTTAAGTTAAAAATCCTATAAATGACAACGTATTAACAACGTTCTATAGGAATTAGGTATCATTTCTTCCTTACTCCTTTGAAAAATCAAGGTCTATTAATTCGAGCTACAGGCATTGTAGAAGTGCTACGGGAATTGCAGCCAAAAAAGGCAAAGTGAAACCGAGGATCAGAAAGTCGATGTATTCGAAAGAGCTGGTTTAAAATGATGTTTCTAAACAATTGAATAGAATTACAAGATTGATATGATAGCAGCTTAATGATAGTGAAGTTGTAAGAGAATCTTTTTTATCATATAGATTGGTGATTACATGATTATTGAGGATATCTAAATTTAGGACTAAAAAATTTACAGTTTGACTAATGCTAGGCTCATTAGGAATTAATTCTAGGTTAGATGGGTAAAAATCAATATTAATTGGATAGGAATCATCAATGATAATACAAATTAAGTCGTCAACATATCTATATAGAATATATGAATGAGAGTTAAAATGACATTCATAATAATAAAGATATAAGTTAGCGAGTATACTACTACTACAGCCACCTTGTGGTACACCAGATGTTTGTAAATAAATGCTATCACCTTGGATAATATAATTGTTGTATAACACAAAGTGCAAGAGCATAGGAAAGTTTTTGACATTGAATGCAACTTTATTGGAAGATAGATAGTCATGATAAAGAGAGATAATAACTTTATATAAATCTTTAATGACAATATTATTAAATAGGTCTTTAAAATCAAAGGTATGGAAACCAAGAATTTGTGGAAGCTTGCTAAGGTGATTTACTAAATCAAAACTATTGTTCAAAATGAAATATCCTGAATTCCTAAATTTAAGAGATTCATTAATTCTATTTAAACAGTTAAGCAAGTACTTACTAGCTGTAGTGGTAAAGGTATTATGTCCACAAGTGACTGTTCTAAAACTGAGAGGTGATTTATGGAATTTAGGAACCAAAGTAACATAAGGAAATTTAAAAAACTTACAATTAATATTTAATTGTGTATATAATTTTAGCATTTTAGTTTTGATTTTGATAGACTGATTATTAATGGGTTTAAAAATTTGATTATTTTTTAAGTAATTCTGTAGCAGAGAAACATAATATTTTTTACAAATGATGGCATAATTATTAGAAGCTTTATCTACATAAGTTATGACAAAATGTTGTTGTAGTTCTTTAATAGCAGATAGGAGTTGTTTATAAGGATACCTAGGCTTCGTTAATTTAATGTTTATAATATAACATTTTTAAGTAGATGTAAGGTAGTATACTTCCATAGATGGAATGCTTCAATAGGAATGGAATGTGAACAAGCAAGTTGATATATGAATTTATCAAAATCAAATGATATAGACTGAAGAAGTTGTTTAGGGTGATGGCAGAATGGAATGCGAAATTTAGACCCTTTATTCATAATATCCCTAAGTATATCATCCTGAACTATACTGAGATCCCCAGTAATAATGTGTCCATGAGAGGAGTTGACATAAGGGGCAAGATTTTTATTGCTGCATACACATGATGTAAGGTCATCGGAGTTTAATGTCCTGGAAACTTCATTGTAATTGAATAATTTTATTTATAAATTACACAAAACTAATTTTAAAATCGTATGTGACAGAATTTCAGCCAAATATAAGCAAATCATTCTCAAAAATAGTTGTTATAACTTTCCATATCTTGCTTTAGTACCCAAGTTTCTTAAATCCCCTGTAGCTGTTCAAACAATTACTAGTGGGCATAATTCTTATCTTACTAATGCTGGTAAATTATTAATAAAATTTTAAATGAAATTTCTTTGTTAGATGACATCCCAAATAATAGTCATATTGTGAAAAGCAGTTTTGAATTAGGTTAGAAATTAAAAACTCGTACTAATATCTACAGTATATATACCTACGATTTTAAAGATTTGTTTATAGAGAGACTTTTATAAAATTATTTTAGAAATTTTTGAACAATATAATATTACCCTAAAATATTCATTATTCCTTTTCAAAAAATTAATTAATCTCACTCTCTATGAAAATTATATTTAACATAGTAGTTCTTTTTTTAAGCAACAGTTTAGTATCCCACAAGGGGGAGGGGGAAGGTGCCTCATCATCATTGGCAAATCCTTATTTATACTTCCATGAAAAAAAAAACTATAATCACGGTTTGCATAATATGCTCATGTATAGATATTTAGATGATATATTATGTGTATCCCATAATAATAATCCTATAATATTTAACTTTCATCCTTATAATTTGCAATTAAATGTAAATAATAGTGATTCTAATGTTGCAAATCTTTTAGATTTAAATTTAGATATACAAAATTATGATTTGGTTATAAACTTATGATAAAAGGCTGGATTTTTATTTTGATATTTCCAAAATTCAACATTTTAAATCTTGTTTGCATATATCAGTGTTTAGAAATATATGATATTAAACCAGGTTCTTGGGATAAATAAAATCAATAAATATATAGAATAGGTTCTTAGAATAAATAAATAAATCTTCTTAGAATAAATAAAATCAATAAATAAATAGAATAGGTTCTTAGAATAAATAAATAAATAAATCGTCTTAGAATGAATAAAATCAATAAATAAATAGAATAGATTCTTAGAATATATAAATAAATCTTCTTAGAATAAATAAAAATTGTGATGACAATTATAAATCAGCACATTTTACAGAATCATTAAATACTGCAACTAATAATGAATATCCGCCCAAATTCGTCACTGATGTTATCAACTCAGTGTATGAAGTACCTCTCGGTATCACCCAAGAAAACATTCCCAATTATGGCGGCCACTAATTTATTTAATAAAAAGAAAAAACCACTAACTATTATTATTAATTATGTGATTATATAAAATTGAAAGATAATAAAGTAAACAAATTTTTTTTTTGAAAAATAAAAAATAGAAAATACGGTTCATAAATATTTAAAATTTAAAAACTATTTTCGCTAAAAATATGTAACTTGAGCCATATTGCAGCAACGATTTGAGGCCTTTTTTAATGGTATTAGTGGCATACTCGTTCATTTTACCTGTGCCTCCTTTTTATAGTAAGATTTTTTATCTATGATTTCTGTTCATTCTGTTTACCTTAGCTTTATTATGGCTGTTCTGCCTCCAACTCTAACTCTCTGGATGGATTTCAGTGGAGGTCTCTTCAACTATTTGTTCCCACCTGGTTCCATGGTTTATTTTGCTTCTCCTTCTCTCTAACGAATCTCGACCTTCTTTTATGCAGTCTCAATTATTTACCTGCACACGTGTATTCAGAATTCCTGCCTCATGGTTTATGGTAATACTTGATTTCTTAATAAATTTCCAATTTTTTCCCCTTTATTAATGCTTGTAGTCTTTATTTTGGTATTTATAGTAACTTACTTTTGCCATTTCTGAAACAAGTATATGTACGGGTTAATTTGGGTTGGATGCATAGCCCTAACCCGAGTCTAATCTAAATTAACCTCCATATTAAGCCTAGTGCTGTTAATTCTTTTTTCGACAAGTTGCCGTGGTTTTAACGATATGGTGATTATATTGTTTTGCCATTACTTGGTATTCGTTATTATTCCATGTCATTCTTTATTACTTAATATCTTCAGTATTTTTAACTATTCGTATTTGCAAAGTATCCTTAATTCTTTTAGCATGCTTCGGTATTTATGAAACTTTTATTTACAACCTATTCACGTTTATGCTGCATTTGCGCTAAATTTAGTAATAGAATATTTTGTTAATTTTTAATTCTACTTCCGTCCAATGTTAATAGAAGAATTCTGTTACTCGCATTATTCTATATTTTTTTCGGTTATTTTTATAGTCTATGTTAATACATTTATTGTTGGATTATCTGTATTATAAATTAACCTCCTCCTTACTGTTTATTAATTTAGTTAAATTATTTTATTATAATTAGTAGATTGCTATTATTTTTATTTTAAGCTAATAATATACTAATTTTAGTTGTAATAAGTTTAGAGCTGCCATCTATCGTTATTCCTTCTTACTATTTGTTAATTTCGATTTTTTGGTATGGGTGATTAAATATTTATATTCAGTATACTGTATTGGTGAGTTATTGAAGCTCTTTTAAACTGTACTTTTCAGTACAATCGTTGTATTTTATTATTACATATTTGGAATGGATTTTAAGTGAATCCAATTTTTGCACTATATGTATTAATTAATACTTAGTGTTTTATTTAATCAAGTTCAGAATTGATAGTAACTATAACGTTAAATCTTTTCTTTTTATTTTGTAATATCCTCCTTATAAACATTAGGATTAGGTTTTACATGGACTTAGTTGTTTATACTTATTTATCTATAAGCAATTATTTTACTTCTTTTATATTATGTTCTTATATTGTCATGCTAATAATTATTCTTATACTATTATGAATTGCACAACTTATATGATTTAGTGACTGGAAAATATATTTATTCTTATTATTATACTATTTGATAGATATTTCCCGGTATTTTTGATTCATGTTGGGAATTGTTTAGACCGATATCAATTTACCAACATTGTGCCATGGATAGTTTTGAATATAATAATTACCCTGCTAAAAGTTATAATTTCAATAAATGTAAGAATAAAAATTGCAAAATCCTTCTGTTTCTAATACTCAAATCGCGAACCAAAATAGCCATTTGCCTTTCTGTAAAATTTTTAATTGCATTTATCGACTATCGTGCAACATTTGTAATATACCTTAAATAGGGCAAACTAGTAATCCCATTCATTTACGAATGAATGTTCATAGAGATCATGTCAAAAAATATATCCTCAATAATAATTTTCTTCCAACATCTAATAAAATAGAATATAAACATTTTGTTAAACATGGTATTGAAAATATTACTATACATGTTTTGGATATAAAAACGAATACAACTGATAGAATCTTTTTCGAAAACTTCTTCATTAAATCAAATTGTACTCTTTTTCCATATGGATTAAATCAATTATATCTAAATGGTAATATTGTAAAAAATAACTTTGTAGATAACCAATATTATATTTTTAATCACCTTTTTTTGAAACCCCATTTAAATAATATAAACTCAGATAATCTCAAAAGATTTGAACGCGGCAAGGGAAGCTCCATACTTCATAATTACAAAGCTGAGATTAAATGCTTGCATCATCAATTTAACAGCACTTATCAATGGAATTTAATAAAATCTTGGGTATTTGTGGTTAAGAAAAACATTTAAATAATGTTTATGCCGTTTTCTTAAAATTAAATCTAACTAATGAACATTTTAATCATATTTTCTATGATTTGCTCATTACCAGATCAAAGTATTTAAAAATAAAACTTAATTTCATAATAATAATACGCCTACTAATTCTTATTGTGCGATATCTTTTAAACATCCAATTCATAATTCTATAAATTTTGGGTCTATATTTAACAAATTCAAACACTTATTGCCTATTGAGGATTTGAATGTTACTAAGACTTTTAAATACAACAAGCCGATTGGTAGATCCATTACTTTCCTTATATACATATAAGGAAAGTCTTGTGACGGGGTCGAAAATTCGAATTCGAGTTTTCGACGGGAGAGCACGTTTCAAGCATCCCTGATCACGAATCAAACATTTTTGAAGTGATGTCTGTGTGTGTGTGCGTGTGTGTGTGAGTGTATGTGTGTGTGTGTGTGTCAGTGAGTCTTTGGAGACGATAACTGACGAACGAATGGGCCGATTCGAACCAAATTTGGTACAAAAATCACAATCCGTAAACACTGGAAGCCTATTGTTTTTATACGCAATCGAATGTTCAAAACACCCCTAAATTTTCGAATGAAATTTTGAAAAAATCGTCAAAAAATCAAAACCACTAATAAAGTTACGGAAATAGACATTTCTTATGTAATTTTTCATTAGAAAACGATTGACATAAATTTTAGAACGCTAACATGAACCGTTCTCGAGATATTGTACATTTTTCAAAAAAATTATCAAAAAGTCATATAAAATAAAATAAAATATTTCCTATTGAGAAACATGGTTACTTTTCATATGTAATACCATGCGATAAATTGAGTGACATCATTCTCATGGATCTAGCTCGTTCCGTTCATGAAAAAAGATACTTTGAATAATACTTTTGTATTTGAACGCCAATAGGCATTTATCTGCTGTAATAATAACTTATTTCTTAGTGCACAACGCTTGGCGAGAATTTGGCAGAATGTCGCCAACTTGGCGACTGTTTGAAATGTTGCCAAATTAACGAAAATCTCGCCAAATGGATAAAAACGACGCTAAATCAATGAAAATGACGACTAATTGTCGAAAATTCAATATCTTGGAAAGAATATCAGTATCTACTACAGAAAAAACCTATTTTTTACTGTAAAAGTAGTAATATCATTACATTATATAAGGAAAGTTATGTGGTGCCCACATCAAATTTTTTTTAATTACAATGAAATTTCACAATGTCTCTTTATAGATAAATATTCCATGTCAAATGTAGATAATGATTGTACTTGCAAGGTAGGCAAATATGCTGAATATATAAATCCCCACTTGGGCCATATAGTTACAGGACACTTAGCAATAGCTAAAAGCGAAACATTTTAAGAACTATTATGCCATTTAGTACAAAATTTAGGTTACCATCTTGTAATAACTTTTTTAAAGTTTTAAAGTCAATAAATCTTGACCGTGATAAATATATTTATAAATTAGCTTCTAAATATGCTCTGCCTTTAGAGGCATTTAATATGTGGAAATTTACTTTATTAAAATTTTTTAAAAATACCATTTGTAGTATTAAATTGTCTAGATCTATATATAATATTGATAATTTAAAACATTCCATTATTGATTTACAAAGATCTTTTGTTATTACTTATGTTGATAAAGCCTCTAATAATTATGCTATTATCTGTAAAAAATTCTATATACAATATCTGTTAGATTATTTAAATAACAATAGTCTATTTAAACTTAATTCACACTCCATTAATAGTATCAAACTAAAAATTATCAATATGTATAGTGATTTAAATATTAATTATAAATTTCTTAAATTTCCATATATAGTGTTTATTCCTAAATTTCATAAAAATCCTATTAAATTTAAAACTAACTAGTGGTCATAATACTTACTCTACTACTGCGAGTAAATTACTACTGAATTATTTAATTGTAATAAATGATAGTTTACGTTTTTCTAGCAATAACTACCTTATTCTAAATAATAGTAAAGAATTAAAGAATAAATTAACATCACTAGGTAAACTAATTGGATTTCAAACTTTTGATTTTAAAGATCTTTTTAATAATATTAAAATCTCTGATCTTTATGTAGTAATTTTAGCTCTATATAATGCTTATATTACTAATTATTCTACTCATACTATATTTACCAATTTTCCTAAACTTCTTCACTTTGTTCTTTTCAACAATTATATATTTTAAGGTAATAAATTATACTTACAAGTCTCAGGAGTTCCACAAGGTGGCTGTAGTAGCAATATATTAGCTAATTTATACCTTTATCATTTTGAAAAATCTTTTACTTCAACAGATTATAAAATTTACAGATATGTTGATGATCTGACTTGTTTGGTCTTTACAGATAACTGTGTCATAGATATAGAATTCTATCCGGATAATTTGGAACTAATTCCTAATGAAGCCACTATTAGTAATAACATTAATTTTTTGGATTTAAATCTTATTATTGAACCTACTAATAGGATAGTAACTAATTTATATGATAAAAAGGACATTTTTAACTTTAACATTAATAAAATATTACCATTTAATTCCTGCAACTCGATTCAATTGTTTAGAAATATTATACTTAATCAACTTTTTAGAATGTATAGATTATCAGATAAAAAATTTCATGCTATGCATATTAATAAGCTAAAAATTACCAGCAAATTATATAAATGTCCAGCATATTTAGTAAATGGAATAGTTAAAAATTTTGGAATGATTGAATATACTTAAATTCTCTTCTTAGTATCTTATATTAGCCAGACATTCACTTTCTCTTGAATAAGCATTACCTTGTATTTACATCCCCCTATAATTTAGCTTCTATGTTTTCTATTATCATCTGCCCCATTATTTTGTAGCTCTTACTGTTGAATATCACCTTTTATCGTCTTTTCGTATTACTGTTATTTATTTCTCACGGTTGGCAGCATCAGTTCTCAACTTTTTATTTTTTGCGATTGGCAACATCGGTCTCTTTATTCAAGGCTCCAATGTATTAGACATATGCAATGTTTTTTCAGGTATTCTTGTTTCCTATAATTTTTCAATCTTTATTCATGTAGTCCAAGTTATCAGTGTTTATAGGTATAATCCATTGCAGATATCAGAAGCATGCATTTTGTGTTCATTTTGTTAAAATACTTGGATTTGACAAAGAGTTTTATCGAAAAGAACAATTAATTTGTTTAGGCCTAGGGCTGGTCCACG
Source organism: Amaurobius ferox (assembly GCA_951213105.1). Taxonomy (NCBI): domain Eukaryota; kingdom Metazoa; phylum Arthropoda; class Arachnida; order Araneae; family Amaurobiidae; genus Amaurobius; species Amaurobius ferox. The sequence continues at coordinate 69,481,401 of OX578146.1, read as the reverse complement.
TGTAAAGGTTTAATGCTTGGATTTTATTTGATTTTCTATTATCGATTCCTTTCCATTGATGTTTGTTGTTTGTCTTCAGCTTGATGACTAGAGGTTTGCATTTTATTTTCCACTTGATTGGTAATTCTCTGTTTGATACTTTTTTATTTGTTAGGCATTTATTAATGTTGGGGTTTTTTTAATTGCAACTTCTCTCTATTCTATCATTGAATTTTTAAAATATTATTATCATTATATATATATATATATATATATATATATATATATATATATATATATATATACACACACACACATATATATATATATATATATATATACATATATATACATATATATATATATATGTATATATATATATATATATATACTACAACAACATTTTGTAATAACTTATGTAGATAAAGCTTCTAATAATTATGCCATCATTTGTAAAAAATATTATGTTTCTCTGTTACAGAATTACTTAAAAGATAATCAAATTTTTAAACCCATTCATAATCAGTCTATCCAAATCAAAACTAAAATGCTAAAATTATATACACAATTAAATATTAATTGTAAGTTTTTTAAATTTCCTTATGTTACTTTGGTTCCTAAATTCCACAAATCACCTCTCAGTTTTAGAACAGTCACTTGTGGACATAATACCTTTACCACTACAGCTAGTAAGTACTTGCTTAACTGTTTAAATCGAATTAATGAATCTCTTAAATTCAGGAATTCAGGATATTTCATTTTGAACAATAGTTTTGATTTAGTTAATCACCTTAGCAAGTTACCACAAATTCTTGGTTTCCAAACCTTTGATTTTAAAGACCTATTTAATAATATTATCATTAAAGATTTACATAAAGTTATTATCTCTCTTTATCATGACTATATATCTTCCAATCATGATGCTTTTAATGTCAAAAATTTTCCTATGCTCTTGCACTTTGTGTTATACAACCATTATATTATCCAAGGTGATAACATTTATTTACAAACATCTGGTGTACCACAAGGTGGCTGTAGTAGTAGTATACTCGCTAACTTATATCTTTATTATTATGAATGTCATTTTAACTCTAATTCATATATTATATATAGATATGTTGACGACTTAATTTGTATTATCATTGATGATTCCTATCCCATTAATATTGATTTTTACCCGTCTAACCTAGAATTAATTCCTAATGAGCCTTGCGTTAGTCAAACTGTTAATTTTTTAGACCTAAATTTAGATACCCTCAATAATCATGTAATCACCAATCTATATGATAAGAAAGATTCTTACAACTTCACTATCATAAAGCTGCTATCATATCATTCTTGTAATTCTATTCAATTGTTTAGAAACATCATTTTAAACCAGCTATTTCGAATACATCGACTTTTTGATCCTCAGTTTCACTTTCTCCACATCAATAATCTTAAACGCATTTGTCAAAACTACCTATATCCGGAAGTATTTGTAAATAATATTATTAATAATTTCAAATATACCACGTAATAATTTTACACATGCATTATTTATCTTTGATTGGTTAACTCATTTTTGAAAATTCACCTATTCTTATCACCTCACTTACCACTTGGCCTGAGTCTAATACTGTTTACTATTTTCGAATGACTATTTTCCGCTTGTCCTGAGTCCTATACTGTTTACTATTTTCGAAAGTCTCCATACATATTATGTATCGTTCAATTGTATTCATTCCCACTCGCATTGACGAAGTGAGGTGAAATGCTCGCCCACTCGCTTTGACGAAGTGAGGTGAAATGCACAGTCACTGGTTTATCTTACACGTGGTGCTATTCTTGTGATTTCACGTTACAGTTCGAGGAGGTATTGTTTTTCAGCTTTGTATAATTCAATTGATTTATTTTTCTCCTTCCACTAGCCAGTAGACAGTTCCAATGGTGTCTATAGTTAAATACTATCGCCATTGTCAGAAACTGGCTATTCTATCGGTTTTAATTCGAATTGTATGGCTGTCCTGATGAGAATGCAATTTCGAACTAACCGCCATTTTTTGTGTAGTTTCAATTGATTGTTCTCTATTCTTAATCTCTTATCTTGAGCTGATTATTATTGCCTATTCTCATTTTTGCAGAGTTTTATTTTTATTTACTTTTATATACTTTTAATTGTGATTTTTGAATCCTAATATTCTTCTCATCCCCCTTTCCATTGTAGTGATATGTTACCTTCTATCTTTATCCTTAGTCTTGGCTTATAGTTACTCATTTGTAACAGATATGCTAGAGATGGTTTTTTTTGTACATACAGTAGTTTATGCATAATTTTCGATTAAAATCCTTCAATTTTTATTTATATATATATATATATATATACACACATATATATATATATATATATAAACATATACATATATATATATATATATATATATAATATTAAACCTGAAAAATTGCTGCAATTTTTGTTGAATTGATTAAAAAGCTAAAAGCAAAAAATAATTTATAATACAACTTGTAAAGCGCTATGCTGCAATTTTACATGTGTATACCTATATAAATTCCCAAAATGGACAAGTAACAATTTACTCGTAAATTTCCAGAAGAGTGACAAGAGTAACGGCCGGGGGGAGTTGCGACCCCCAACACTCCGGTTAAAGCTTTTTTCCGTCACGGCAAACGTATCCATTGTATCCAGCCGTTGTATCCATTTTTTAAAATTAGCCACTCTGACTTGGATTTCATTAGTCTTGAATATATTGATTTTAAAGTATTAAAATAACCACGAGTGAAGTAATTTCATACATTAGTATTTATATGGCGAAAATGTTGCCAATAGGTTTTGTATCCAATTTAATAAGCAATCACTCTGACTTGGGTTTCAAACATTAGTTTTGAATATATAGTTTTTAAAGGATTAAATAACCACGAGTGAAGAAATTTCATACATCAGTATTTATAAGTCGATAATGTAGCTAATAGGTCTTGTATCCATTTTTTAAAATAACCACTCAGACTTGGATTTAATTAGTCATGAATATATTCATTTTATAGTATTAAATAGGCACGAGTGAAGTAATTTCATACATTAGTATTTTAAATTAATTGTTAAAAAATTTTATAGAGTGCTTTTTGGTTTGATTTAGCGTAGAGTAGTAAACTTAAGATTTACATAATATTGAAAGTGTATATGTTTGTATGTAATTTTTACGGTTTTATAAGAGTCATGAAGTAGATAGGGTAGGGAGTATCGGCTACCGGGAGCGTTTGCCATGGCGGAAAAAAGCTTTAACCGGAGTGTTGGGGGTCGCAACTCCCCCCGGCCGTTACTCTTGTCACTCTTCTGGAAATTTACGAGTACATTGTTACTTGTCCTTTTTGGGAATTTATATATATATATATATATATAATATAAAATCTGAAAAATTGTTACAATTTTTGTTGAATTGATTAAAAAGCTAAAAGCAAAAAATAATTTATAATACAACTTGTAAAGCGCTATGCTGCAATTTTACATGTGTATACCTATATAAATTCTCAAAAAGGACAAGTAACAATGTACTCGTAAATTTCCAGAAGAGTGACAAGAGTAACGGCCGGGGGGAGTTGCGACCCCCAACACTCCGGTTAGTTGTCCGGTTAGTTAACCGGAGTGTTGGGGGTCGCAACTCCCCCCGGCCGTTACTCTTGTCCCTCTTCTGGAAATTTACGAGTGCATTGTTACTTGTCCTTTTTGGGAATTTATATATGTACATGTGTGTGTGTGTGTGTGTATATATGTATATATATATATATATATATATATATATATATATATATATATAAAATTAAATATACCTCTAAAGAGTTAAATCTTGGAATTGAAATAGTACACTTCCTTCCTTTCAAACTATCTACCCTTACACGCATTATACATCTGATCGAAGTATATCTTTCTGTTATTTCAGCTTTGGAACGTTTTTGTGTGGAGCTCACCTACCCCCCCTCCTCCCCGCTTTACTAAATATATGTGAAAAATTCTATTTTTTCCGAAAATTTTATTGAGTAATTGACGTGGTTCCAAAATTTCAATTCTCCACGTTATTTATGAGAAGCGTTTATCATTTATTTATTCGGAAAATCGAATACTTTCGTTTGCGGCAAACCTTAAAGTGGCAAATAGTAAAAAACTAAAATTGAGCACTTTCTTATTTTCGAAGTATCTACGCATAAATCAGATTTGAAATTTTTCTCATCACTTTTCTATCGTGTCACATTTCGAACGTTTTGATGTGGAGAACCCCCCCCCCCTCTCTCTAAAGAACATTTTTGAAAAATTCGATTTTTCCAGAGGGTTTTATTGAACGATTGACCAGCGTACAAATTAAGACTCGAACTCACTTAAAAATGGCGTTCTTATTTTATTCGGCAAATCGAACATTTTAGCATGAAGCACTCCTAAAGTATCACATTATGGAAAACTGAAATTGTACACTTTCTTCTTTCCAACTATCTACAATTACATCAAATTTAAATCTCATTGAGAAGTATTATTTTCTATCATTTCACCTTTCAAACGTTTCCGGTGCAGAACCTCTTAAATGAACATTTTTAAAAACTCTATTCTTCTTAAGCTTTTTTATCAAATGAGTAGCCCATATACTAAATTTCAAGTATTTATCAAATTTTAAAGGAGGCGTTTCTCATTTATTCGGCAAATCGAACATTTTGGTTTGAGGCACACCCCTAAAATAGCAAATATAAGCAATCTGAAATTGCTCAATTTCTTTCTTTCGAACGATTAACCCATACACAAAATTTGAAGTCATAGCATGCTTTTTTATCATTTCACTCTTCGAGCGTTTTGGTGTGGAGCAACCCCGCTACAAAACGATTTCGAAAAATTCGACTTTTCCAGAAGGTGTTATCGAACGATCGAACAGTGTACCGGAATGTAAGTTTTAAAACTATTCGGAAAGTGCCTAAAATGAACATTTTTAAAAACTCTATTCTTCTTAAGCTTTTTTATCAAATGAGTAGCCCATATACCAAATTTCAAGTATTTATCAAATTTTAAAGGAGGCGTTTCTCATTTATTCGGCAAATCGAACATTTTGGTTTGAGGCACACCCCTAAAATAGCAAATATAAGCAATCTGAAATTGCTCAATTTCTTTCTTTCGAACGATTAACCCATACACAAAATTTGAAGTCATAGCATGCTTTTTTATCATTTCACTATTCGAGCGTTTTGGTGTGGAGCAACCCCGCTACAAAACGATTTCGAAAAATTCGACTTTTCCAGAAGGTGTTATCGAACGATCGAACAGTGTACCGGAATGTAAGTTTTAAAACTATTCGGAAAGTGCCTAAAATGAACATTTTTAAAAACTCTATTCTTCTTAAGCTTTTTTATCAAATGAGTAGCCCATATACCAAATTTCAAGTATTTATCAAATTTTAAAGGAGGCGTTTCTCATTTATTCGGCAAATCGAACATTTTGGTTTGAGGCACACCCCTAAAATAGCAAATATAAGCAATCTGAAATTGCTCAATTTCTTTCTTTCGAACGATTAACCCATACACAAAATTTGAAATCATAGCATGCTTTTTTATCATTCCACTCTGCGCGCGTTTTGGTGTGGAGCAACCCCGCTACAAAACGATTTCGAAAAATTCGACTTTTTCAGAAGGTGTTATCGAACGATCGAACAGTGTACCGGACTGTAAGTTTTAAAACTATTCGGAAAGTGCCTAAAAAGTGTGACAAACAGAGGGTCATTTGGCAGTTAGTATATACTAGCTGAATACCCATTGAAAATCAATGGTCTCACAATAAGCAACCCCCGAATAATGTAAATGTAATATTAATTCGCGTTTCATTTATATTCCTCAAATCTAATATTTTGGTGTGCAGAACCCCCCTAAAGAAGAAATATTGGAAAAGTGAAATTGCACACTTATTTCTGTCAAACTATGTACCGGTACATCAAATTAAAATCTCTATCTCATTCCGAAGCCTGCTATTTTATCATTTCACCTTTCGAACGTTTTTCTGTGGTGCAGCACCTTAAATGAACATTTTTGAAAAACATTATTCTTCTTGGACTTTTTATCAGATAATTGGCCCATATACCAAATATAAAGCCTCTATCACATTTAAAAGGAAGCGTGTCTCATTTATTCGAAAAATCGAACATTTTGGTGTGCGGCACCCCCTAAAGTAGCAATTACTGGAAATCTGAAATTTCACACTTTCTTCCTTTCAAATTATCTAGCCGTACACTAAATGTGAAGTCTGTATCCTATAGTGAAGCATGCTTTTTCTATCATTTGACTTTTCAAACGTTTTCCTGTGCAGCACCTCCTTGAATGACCATTTTTGAAAAACTGTATTCATCTTGGGTTTTGTTATCAAACGATTAGCCGATATCCCATATTTCAAGCCTCTATCACATTGTAAAGGAGGCGTTTCTCCTTTATTCGTCAAATAGAATAATTTAGTGTGCAGCACCCCCTACAACAGCAAATGTTGGAAAACTGAAACTGCCTCTTTCTTCTTTTCCAACTATCTTCCCGTTCAGCAAATTTAAAATCTCTATCTCATCACGAAGCATGCTTTATCATTTCATTTCGAATGTTTTTGTGTGGATTACCCTCCCCTTTTAAAGAACATTATTGAAAAACTCCATTCTTCTTGAGTTTTCTATCAGATGATTGGCCCATATACTAAATATCAAGCCTCTATTATATTTTAAAAGGGACATTTCTCATTTATTTCCGAAAATCGAACATTTTGGCGTTCAACACCCCCTAAAGTAGAAAATATTGGAAAGCTGAAATTGCATGCTTTCTTCCTGTATCTCATTCTGTATCTCATCCCGAGTCATGGTTATTTATCATTTCACCTTTCGAACGTTTTTCTGTGGAGCACCCTTTTAAATGAACATTTTTAGAATACGCTATTCTTTTTCGTGCTTTTTTTTAATCAAATGATTAGCCCATATACCCATATACCAAATTTCAAGCCTCTATCAAATATTGAAGTAAGCGTTTCTCATTTATTTAACAAATGGAACGTTTTGATGTGCTGCACACCCAAAGTAGCAAATATTGAAAATCTGAAATTGCACACTTTCTTCCTTCACTCTAAATTTGATAGAGTGAGAATTCACTCAAAAAGAGTGAATAGTCACTCTAAGATAGGCTTAAAATTGAGCCAACCTCTAAAGAGTGAGTTTTCACTCTAAAAAAAGTGGTTTTTCTACTCAAGGGAAAGAGTGAATAGTCAGAATAGTCACCACTCCTTAGGAGTGAATAGTCACTCCTTTGGAGTGAATACCCACTCTGAATGAGTGATTTGTTGACTCCACCTTGGAGTGAATAATCTATGTCAAGGAATGAATATATACACTCTTAGCAAAAGTGGTTTTTCCACCCATATGAAATAATAAAGAATCGGTGTTTTTGGAGTGATCAACAGACTCTATTTAGGAGTAAATAACCACTCTTCTAGGAGCTAATATGCACTCTTAAATAGTGTCATCTCAGTGAAGGTAATATTGTTTTTAGTTTAAAAATAAGCCTTAAAATATATTTCAGTTGAGAAAATATCAAAAGATTTCATCTCTGCTCTATGCATTTTAATTTCTAGTGTTTGCATTCTCAAAATACGGAGATTAATCATTAATTAAGAATAAAAAAAATTACGATTTACAATTTCAGTGAATAAAATAGCTTATTTTAGAATCATTTCACAAGCACTTTTATGTAATTAATCTACTTCCATTTTACCATTAAATAAAGAGATTAAAATTTATCATCCCCAAAATAGCATAAAATAAAGAGAAGTACATTTCAATACTGTTTCTTCATTAAAAAAATATTTTAAATTCTTGTTTCTTTCTGAATGAAAATAAAAATTTCTGCTGATTTTTAACTTTGCAGCTACCAAGATTATTTTTTATTGGTATTCTTAAAACAATTAAATTTAATTTAACATAGAGACATTAATGCATTTGATTTTTAAGGACAATTTGCAGCAAATTTTTAAATTAAATTCAATACATGTTTCATGAGGTGATTATCTTAACGCATAACAAGCTCAAAGAATTAAAGTAGGGCTAAATCTTTCTTGTAGATTTCAAATTTCATTCAAATTTAATTTTTTTTATTTCATATACTTAATTTGTTTTTAACACTTTAGAACAAAGTTGAAAAGTGTTTATGACTTTGTTCATTCTGTCTGTCTGTCTGTCTGTCTGTCTGTCTGTCTGTCCGTTAGCACGATAACTGCCGTAAAAATGACTTTATCAAAATGAAATTTTAGTATGTTGTTAACACTTTAGAACAAAGTTGAAAAGTGTTTATGACTTTGTTCATTCTGTCTGTCTGTCTGTCTGTCTGTCTGTCCGTTAGCACGATAACTGCCGTAAAAATGACTTTATCAAAATGAAATTTTAGTATGTTGTTCAGACGGTCTGTAGGACCTATGGGAATATAAATAAATAATATCACCCAATTAGTTTTTTATTGAACCCGGGTTGTAAAAATGAAATACATTGAACCCTATGGGATCTAATTTTTCAAACATTTTTTAAGTAAATTTAAAATTCACGAATTGCTTCGAAATTTTTAGGAAATATTCACATTATCCCATAGAATATATAAAAAAAAATTCAGTAAAATATGTTAAGTAGTTTTTTAATTAAAAATTATTTAATATAGGGAATAATACAAATTCAATTAAATTCTGACTTTGGGATATCTTCCAGAAAGAAAAGAGAGATATATTATATAATAAATATCTTTCCATTTGTTTACAAGTTTTGCATATAGGAGAGGCTACACATTTTAAAATAAATTTGGTAGATAACAATTCTTCATTTTTTAAAAATTTTATATAACTCTTCATGATATACTTATTTGATGGCATTTTTAATGCACTTTCCCACGTCCTAGAGAGTTAAAATTTGGTACACAGCTTAAATTTGTTGAACATTTTATTCGACAAAAATTTGATGGATCTTTAAATATAGATCATACATTTTTTTCGAAATGGCCTGAAAATAATCCCCGTTCACTTCTATAAATCATTGGTGTAATATTGTTAAAAATTCTGATGTGGACAGCACATGTCTTTCTCTGCAGACTGATATTCGTTCTCTTTATTTATTCAATAATAATTTGAGTTTATCTGCACAAAATAACAACCATAAGTATTTTAAATGACATTGAATTTACACGTTAAACTTAAATTTGGTTCTCATTGGATAGCTGGACTTATTGTCGAAGGTGGCGTAGCGAAAACGCGAAAAAACTAGAATATCTCAAGAACGGCTAGTCCTAGAGTAATGGGGTTAGCCTTATTCTTTTTGTTGTCAAAAATCACGTATAAAATGGGAATTTAATTGATATAATTGAGCACACGTAGTCTTTTATTTTTATATATAACGATTTTTGCGGGCCATTTTGCAAAAATAGCCCGTTCCTTTTTCCCGAATCGTACTAGAATAACCTACAAATGATTTATATACAAAATTTTGTTAAATTTGGTATATATATCACTTGTAGGTTATTGAAATATTATACACCAAATTTTGTTAAATTTGTTCCATTAGTTTTTAGCTAGAGTGGATAAAGGCAATTTCTGCGGCCATTTCGCAAAGAAGGCAGATTCTTTTATTATGAATCGTACTATAATCTAATGAACATCAGGATTTCCCTCAAAAAACATACCTACCAAATTGTATGAAATTCGGTCCATTAGTTTTTCAATTAGAGTGGATGTAATATCCACGGAGACACACAGAAACATACACAGATACACCCTTATACACACAGGCGTCTTCCTAAAAATAGTTTTTTCGTGTTTTAGAAGTCCCAAAACGTGTAGATCCTTGAAAATTCGAGTTCCGATCTTCGGCACGATTCCAATACTTTGAGTACATACACATACACACTTATATTACCTGTTTATTATCTGTGTATCTAAATTCCGTGCCTATGCAATTACAATAGTTGTGATTTTAAATGATCCCTAAACTTTTATTATTTCTTCAACGAAGCCTAATTTTAACATATGCAGAATGCAAATATCTCAAGCGATTGTAAGATGAATTACATAAGAATTGCTGAATTTTTTTCACACAAAACTATTTAGCTCTGGAGTCTGGAATACAAGTTATATGAATGAAATATTCATTGATTTTGCATAAAGAATCAGATGATTTATATTTCGATACAGTTTTAAATATTTAAATATAAGAAATTACTGTAGTACTGTGATAATGTAAAAGATATCACCACTGAATGTATCACATTTTAGAAATTTTTAAATGAAATTACATTTCAGGTGGAAAGTGTTTCATAATCAATGCTTATGCATGATTGATCTTTCTTGTTACATTTTATTTTCATTTTATTTTAGTCAATCATTTCAACATACCTGCTCAAATTTGCGTCCAACTGAGATTCTTTATTATAAAAGAAATTCTTTCAGAACATTATCCGATTATATATATTTTGTATATTTTTCCATTTGCTTGAAGATTTGCTGTTTTATACTTTTATTTTGTAAGCTTGTTAGAATGTTAGGTTTTTCGAGTTACAGCTTCTCACTTTCCTTTCATTGGACCTTCATACCTTTTTATTATATATGTTACCGCTAAAGTGCAGAAATGAGTTTTTCTACAGATTATCTAGATAATATGCTGATTAACTAGGGTGATCCGTTAAAGTACCGAAAATGTTTCATTTCGCAAATTACCTAGGTAATCTGCAAATTACCTAGATAATCTGCACATTACTTACTAGGCACTCGTTAAAGTGAAAATAAGATCTATAGAGGTTTGCGAAGAACCTTTTCTTCAATTTACTCACCAATTCGGTGCTTGCATGCATACTAGGAGCTAAATTTATCTGCTTTAAAAAAAATCACGAAACAAATTCACGTGCTAACAGGCAGAAACGAATTTGAAAACAGAATTAGCTATGCTACGCACTGGCAGCCGATGCAAATTATGAGAAATAAAAACAACCGGCGACGACAAGATGCTGGCGAAACCAAACTAAACGTAGAGAGAGAGGGGGAAGGAGTATGGAAAGGAAATGAGAGAAACAAACTTTTGAACTTCAACGATACGGAAGTCGTTAATGTGCACATTACCTAGGTAAAATGCAGAAAAATGTTGATTCCGCACGTTAACGGATCAAATCAGTTAATCTGCAGATTAGCTAGGTAATGTGCACATTAACGGCTTTCGAGCTTTAGCCGTAACTATATATATATATATATATATATATATATATATATTATCTTATTTTTATCATTGTGAAAAGGAAAAATAATATACCTGTAAGGATTTTGTTCGAATTATTACCTATTTGATTATTATATAAAATTTATCCCAAAATCAACTAATGCAAGAAACGAAAAAAATGGTTTTAAAACAAGTTTTTTTACTGTAAACATGACAGCATTAACCTCTTGGTCAGACAGAAGAAATGAAAATTGTTGACTTTGAATTCATTAAATGTTTTGCAGAATGATACCATGTTCATTATACATTTTCGTTGTGACTGGCAATTTATCAAAAAACACAATGTGTATATTTGCCAGGTGATGCAGCATTTTTTTCCAACCACCATATTCAAATATCTGTATATTAATGGGGACTGACGTAGCCTGCACTAAAGTAAGGAAAATCTTGATACAGACAACAGCAAAAACACTAAACGACTTTATTTATGATTCAATATATAGCAGATTAATATTGTTTTAATATAGATTAGTGTTCAATAAAATTGTTCACAAATAGTGGTTTAAAGAGCCTTTAGATGCCTTAATATGCCTTTAGATCAGTTGTGACCAATAACCCATTCTGTTCTATATTCCATAAAATGTTCATTGAATATTATCTTTCATTACTGCACTTCTTTGTCTCTCTACTATGAAGCTATACTGTTCTGTCACATCCTATTAATAATATTATTATTAATAGGCTGACGAGCCGGACGGTCTGGGTCTTCAACATCCTATTAATAAAGATTTTTGGTCTATTCCATATTGTTCCATCTTCATTACAGATTTCTATTCTGTTCTATTTCCCAGGCTAAATTGTATAGTTTGTTTCGTTCTGCTACATCCGTGACTTAATCTGTTTGTTCTCTTATTCTTTTACTCCTTCCTTCCTTCCTGTTCAGACTGTTTTGTACAGTTTTAATCCGCCATGCTTTTTCTCCTTGGTCTTTCTACGGATCCATTATGTTCAGCTTCTCTGATTTTGACTAGTTTCATCCTATTCTATTGCCTTGTTTTTAAAATTAGATTATTCCATGATTCATTATGCTCTCTCCTCACAATTTTGGATGTATACTATTCCACATCCTTGTTCTCACAAATTTACATGTTCTACATGTTGTGACACGTCACAACACTTTTTTATTTTATTATTCTAAATTAACATTTTTTTATAAATCATTAAATATTATATTTTTACTTTAAATTTATTATTCCAAATTATTCTATTCAAAATTGCTTTTATTTTACATATTCATTAATGGACCAATTGATTCTTTTATTAAATTAAATTATACGTGCTGCTATCAGTTCATGTTTTTATTCGTACAGTGTACGCCCTTTTTAAAAATGACTGGATACGCGCACACTGTTTCAATTGGTAAGATCTCGTTTCAGGCGAGATACGGAAACTTGTTTCTTCTGGCTCTCACTTTTTAAACTCCTTGGTTGAGCGAGAGTTATGTTTTTACTGATGGCAACTTCCGGTTAGGCGGGAATTTCTTCATATGTGAAAAGTGCTGACTCGTGGCTTCTCTCAAAAAATTCTGGTACGTGAAGGTGTGAAATTTTCGGCAGGAGTGCCATTGGCACTCCTGGCTCTAATATAAGTTCTATAAATGTATATTAAAATCTAAAATCATCAAGACACTCAGTTAAGTATATGTATGGTCTGTGAAGTGATAGGCTACAAGGCAGATTTTATTTATGTTCATTTCTGGAAATTTGCTCAGAAAGGAAATTTTCAACAGCTGGTGATCTTGCTCATCAACATTTTTTTTTAAAGGTTGATAATCTTCATACATATCCAATTTCAAGAGAAAATGCTGTGGTTAAAGTAATTTTGACTTTAGATGCTTAAACAACATAAAATAACTAAGGAACTTGAAAAACTACATTAAAATTTAATGAATGATTTAGTTGTGACTAATATTTACAAGATAAAAGGAATGTTTACATAATTTTAAAACTATAATTATTTCCTTTTTATATATATATAGGTCCTGAATACAGGTATTTCTCTTCAAAAAAAAAAAAAAAAATGTTAAAACTAATTCATATTATATTATTTTATGTATAATTATTTAGGCGCTCACATACAAATGGTTATTTGTTTTTATTATATAAACACAACGCATTGTTCTACTTTTCAAAATTCTATTCCCCACTATACGGTCCCATTACATTAAATATTTAAAATAATTATTGGAAATTTCAGTTAATCAATAGTAATTGTTTATTTTTCTTTTAATTCATTTATTATTACTTGAACTTCATTGGAAGATTTTGGTTTATATAACTTTGTATTGAATTTTGAATTTCATTTCTATATTATTAAGGATATATTTTGATTTTGCATTCATTGTTTTGGTTGACTTATGGTCAGATTTTTGTGATTCAAATTTGTTGTTTACTTCTCAGAGACTTAGAATTTAAAATATTTTTTTTTATATTCATTGGATTTACTAAGTTCATTTATGAACCTTGTTTTACGAATTGTCCAAATTTTGGATTCTAGTTCATTGAAGTTAAATTTATTGTAGTTCATTGAAGTTAAAAATTTTATGGAATTCATTCTTCATCCTTATCCGAATTTTTTTATTCTTTTTGATTGAAATTTAGAAAAATTTTTTTGGTGGTAGTTAATATTATTTTTGGTGAAACTAGAAAAATTTTATAGTGATGGCTTTTGTTTTTTACTTTAATGGTGGTAATTAATTCTTTCATGTGGCAAAATTCAATGGGATTTTTTTTTTTTGTTTTATATCCTTGCAGCTGCACTCATTCAAATTTTTTTTTTATATGTACTCATATCGAAAACAAAAAATTCTTTACATACTTATTCATACTTATATATATACATTATTGATTGAACTCATTTAATTACATTTTTAATATCATACTTGTCTCAGGATAATTTTGATTATATTGTGTAGTCATTTACATACACTTTGTTATTCATTCATCACAGATTGTTTACATGTAATTCACACTCATTTTAAGCCTTTTATTGTTACTCTAATCATTCAAGTGTATGCAACATTGTGTTTGATATTGAAAAAGATTTTTTTTTATGTATGTTGTATCAGGCATTTGTCAGATTTTGACATTTTTTTATGAAATTATCAGAATTATTTACCGTAAGGTTAAATTCTTTTTTTTTCTCTTTTTTTTTTAGTGAGGAGTTGTAATGTTGTGACACGTCACAACACTTTTTTATTTTATTATTCTAAATTAACATTTTTTTATAAATCATTAAATATTATATTTTTACTTTAAATTTATTATTCCAAATTATTCTATTCAAAATTGCTTTTATTTTATATATTCATTAATAGACCAATTGATTCTTTTATTAAATTAAATTATACGTGCTGCTATCAGTTCATGTTTTTATTCGTACAGTGTACGCCCTTTTTAAAAATGACTGGATACGCGCACACTGTTTCAATTGGTAAGATCTCGTTTCAGACGAGATACGGAAACTTGTTTCTTCTGGCTCTCACTTTTTAAACTCCTTGGTTGAGCGAGAGTTATGTTTTTACTGATGGCAACTTCCGGTTAGGCGGGAATTTCTTCATATGTGAAAAGTGCTGACTCGTGGCTTCTCTCAAAAAATTCTGGTACGTGAAGGTGTGAAATTTTCGGCAGGAGTGCCATTGGCACTCCTGGCTCTAATATAAGTTCTATAAATGTATATTAAAATCTAAAATCCTCAAGACACTCAGTTAAGTATATGTATGTATTGTGTATGAAAAGAATGCAATATTCAAACAGCAAGTCATTTGTGTCATTCTTGAATCAACTGTAATATTTGCAAATAATAAATTTCAGTATGTCGAAGTTTGTACAAAAAGACATTATATTCTCTCAATGCTGTACTCAATAACTCTGATATTTTTGATTCTGAAAAGAATAGATTGCTAAGTGAAAAAAAATTTAGAAACTTCAACTTTTTTCTTTTCGTAAAATTGAGAAGGTGGAATCAAGGCATGAAGAGGAAAAATCATATTTTAGCGATTTTCTATGACTGAGAAAATGCTGTGGTTATTATCTTTTTTTTGATGTGTCTTTTACAGAAGTAGAAGAGATGGTTAAAATATGTATGGTCTGTGAAGTGATAGGCTACAAGGCAGATTTTATTTATGTTCATTTCTGGAAATTTGCTCAGAAAGGAAATTTTCAACAGCTGGTGATCTTGCTCATCAACATTTTTTTAAAGGTTGATAATCTTCATACATATCCAATTTCAAGAGAAAATGCTGTGGTTAAAGTAATTTTGACTTTAGATGCTTAAACAACATAAAATAACTAAGGAATTTGAAAAACTACATAAAAATTTAATGAATGATTTAGTTGTGACTAATATTTACAAGATAAAAGGAATGTTTACATAATTTTAAAACTATAATTATTTCCTTTTTATATATATATAGGTCCTGAATACAGGTATTTCTCTTCAAAAAAAAAAAATGTTAAAACTAATTCATATTATATTATTTTATGTATAATTATTTAGGCGCTCACATACAAATGGTTATTTTTTTTTTATTATATAAACACAACGCATTGTTCTACTTTTCAAAATTCTATTCCCCACTATACGGTTCCATTACATTAAATATTTAAAATAATTAATTTCCCTTTTATTGTATGTGAGTGTCCGTCCCAATCAGGTGTTGAGATATGATCGTTCAATTGATTTTGTTTTCTTTAATTAAGTCTTTTGAATGGTTGTATCACAACACTACAGTTGGTGCTCTATTGTCACATTGAAGTCCCGTTCCTCCCAAATTGCTCCGTTCTGTTTGATCTTGTGATGGTTAGTTGCATTCCATTGGCTGCTCCATTTTATTGTGTTCAAGCTATTCTGAACTGTTGTTTTTAAATTTTTGCACTATGTAGCGAAACCTTACCTTAGCACTATGTAGCGAACGGTTTTGTTTTTTCTGCCAAGACTATCTGACCCACCCTGAGGTGTAAAGTAACTGTTTGGTGAGCTGGTATTTATTACCATAGTAATTTGTAAGCCTTCTTGAAATTTGTTTCTGGCTATGGTCCTGGTTCCGAATCAGCTTTATTATGTAGGTCAATATTAAATTTACCCTCATGTACAAAACGGGTCAGAGCACTAAATTACAAAGAAAAATAGAGAATAAGGACTGCCGATCAACCATAACAAGACTGCTTCAGTAGAAGGATGTAAATACTAGAATTTTACATTATAGTAACAAAACTCTTTCATTATATATATTTGCAAATACTGTTGTGACATTTCATAAGCTGGAGTCCAAAACTATCAAGCTCATGCCAATCTTGAGCAAGAAAGATCAATCATGCTTAAAGCATTGATTATGAAACACTTTCCAACTTCAATGCAATTTTATTTAAAAAAGTCGAAAATGCAATACATTCCTCGGTAATATTTTGAAACTTATCACAATACTGCATTAATTTATTATATTTGAAAACTTAAACCTTCATCGAAAAAAATGAACTTCATTCAAATGACGGCATTGAAATATAAATTGCCTGGTTTAAACATCTCTAAAATGTTATACATTCCTCGGTAATAGTTTTAGAATTATCATAATACTACGATAATTTATTGTATTTGAAAACTTAATCGAAAACAACTGAAATTAATTCAAATGACGTCATAGAAAAAATAACACACCTGGATCTCTCTATAAAAACAGGATTTCATTCATAACTTTCTCCCATTCATTTCATTCATCACAATACTATAATAATTTATTTTATTTAAACATTTTGTTTAAGACCATGGAGCTGCAAAAAATTAAACTCTATGCTTGAAACTTCATCGAAAAAAATCGTCCTTCTCTTTATGAAATCAATTAATATTTCATTCATATCAGCCATACAGACTCCATGGACTAAATTATTTTGTGTTAAAAAAATACAGGAATTCTAATACAACTCATTCTATATATTTTGCTGTTTACATTTTACATAGGTGAAAAATAGGCTTAGTTGTAGAAATAATCAAATTTAGATGAGCATTTAAAGTCAAATATATTGTCATTGCGTTGTTTCAGTATGTAGATGCACAGAATTTAAGCAAAAATAAAGTAGTTTTAGGACGGATACAACACTCAGTATGAATTAAAAAGAACTTAAAAAAATCACGATTTTGAAACAAGATGGATGCCATATATCATTTTGAAGTGGGTCATGTGATCGTTTCATATCATGGTCACGTGATCGTTTCATATAAGAGGTGTAATTATTATTTTAATTTTTATTTAAAAAACTACTGAATATATTTCGCTGAATTTCTTTTTATATATTTTATGGAACAATTTGAATATTACCTAAAATTTTCGAAGCAATTTGTGAATTTTAAATCCGCTTAAAAAATGTTTGAAAAATTAGGTCCCATAGGGCTCAATGTATTTCATTTTTTCGACCCGGGTTCAATCCAAAACTAATAAGGTAATATTATTCATTTATATTCCCATAGGTTCTGTAGACCGTCTGAACAACATACTAACATTTCATTTTGATTAAGTCATTTTTACAGCAGTTATCGTGCTAACGGACAGACAGAATGAACAAAGTCATAAACACTTTTCAACTTTTTTGTAAAGTGTTAAAAATGATTTTTAGCTTTGTTATAAGTTTTTCACTAAATGTTAAAGAAAATTGATTGAATAATATGATGGAGAGAAAACTTGTTTCAATTACCTTGCAAACTCTCTAAAAATTTAAATACGAAACACAAAAGTATATCTCAGACAAAAAAAAATAAATAAAAAATAAAAGAAGCATTTAAATATATTGTAGATGTAGCTACTACTCACATTTATTTCTTTATTATTATCAAATTTATTAATGCATAGATAAAATTGCGTTTTTAAATTCTTTTGTGTTTAAAAGTAAGGTCTGCAAAACACCATGTTTAACACTTTACAACCAAGTTGAAAAGTGTTTATGATGTTGTTCATTCTGTCTGTCTGTCTGTCTGTCTGTTCGTTAGCACGATAACTGCCGTAAAAATGACTTAATCAAAATGAAATTTTAGTATGTTGTTCAGACGGTCTGTAGGACCTATGGGAATATAAATGAATAATATCACCCAATTAGTTTTGGATTGAGCCCGGGCTGAAAAAATGAAATACATTGAGCCCTATGAGACCTAATATTTCAAACGTTTTTAAGCGGATTTAAAATTCACAAATTGCTTCGAAAATTTTAGGTAATATTCAAATTGTTCCATAAAGTATATAAAAAAAATTCAGCGAAATATATTCAGTAGTTTTTTAAATAAAAATTAAAATAATAATTACACCTCTTATATGAAGCGATCACGTGACCATGATATGAAAAGATCACGTGACTCACTTCAAAATGATATATGGTATCCATCTTGTCTCAAAATCGTGATTTTTAAAGTTCTTTTTAATTCATATTGAGTGTTGTATCCGTCCCAAAACAAACGTCCCAAAACGTCCTGAAACAATGCAATTACAATATATGTGAGTTTAAATGCTCATCCAAATTTGATTATTTCTACAATGCAGCCTATTTTTCACTTATGTAAAATGTAAACAGCAAAATATGTAGAATGAGTTGTATTAGAATTCCTGTATTTTTTTAACACAAAATAATTTAGTCCATGGAGTCTGCATGGCTGATATGAATGAAATATTAATTGATTTTATAAAGAGAAGGACGATTTTTTTCAATGAAGTTTTAAGCATAGAGTTTAATTACTTGTAGCTCCATGGTCTTAATTTTTAAATAAAATAAATTATTATAGTATTGTGATGAATGAAATGAATGGGAAAATGTTATGAATAAAATGCTGCTTTTATAGAGAGAGATAGGCGTGCTATTTTTTCTATGACGTCATTTGAATGAATTTCAGTTGTTTTCGATGAAGTTTTCAGATATAATAAGTTATCGTAGTATTATGATAATTCTAAAATTATTACCGAGGAATGTATCGCATTTTAGAGATGTTTAAACGAGGCAATTTTTATTTCAATGCCGTCATTTGAATGAAGTTCATTTTTTTCGATGAAGGTTTAAGTTTTCATATATAATAAATTAATGTAGTATTGTGATAAGCTTTAAAACATTACCGAGGAATGTATTGCATTTTAGACATGTTTAAATAAAATTGCATTGAAGTTGGAAAGTGTTTCATAATCAATGCTTTAAGCATGATTGATCTTTCTTGTTTAATTACTCAATCAGCCTTAAAATTTCAAAGTGAAGGACCATCTGTACTTATTCTTAGGGGGATTATGGTTTTTCAGTATATTTCAAATAAATTAGTTTTTTCTCTTTCTGGGATTGATCTGTGCTCCCAAAAAAAGTGATGTAGAGCACATTTAAGATGGATCATTTTTTAAAGTCTTGGCAATAAACATCGTAACTCTTTTGCAAACCCTGTCACGTTAAGTTTCTCTCAAAGCAATGCTATACCTCTTTTTCAATTCTATTTGAGCAGGTAAGAAGATAACTGGAAGTTCTTCCTTTGCAAGAAAGTAGCTTATGTCAAAAGGCTTTACATTTCACTTCGGTTTCTCAATAAAGTCACATCCACAATGATTTGTCTGACTGGCGTTGCTCTCGCGTGTACTCCATTATATTTTCCCACTACTTTTATGCCATTTGTTTTTGGAATGGATTTCAGCATTGCATTTTTTAATCGCTAAAGCTCCATCGAAGTAATTATTACTATTATTATTCCCATTTGGCATACGCTTTTTCCAATACAGATTAACTGCAACAAAACTTGCATCTTTGTTTCTTCACAAAGACACATTGAGTTGTTTCAAGATCCATACAATCCAATTTTAATCCTACCACAGCTTTCACTAAATTTAATGCTGGTTCATCAATCAATTTCATCATTTGCTTTCGTTTCTTAGTTTTCAGATTAGCTTCCACTCCAGAAAATTTGCCATTATTGTCGTTTATGTCGCACAAAGGTAGCTAGAAGCTTGGATAACAGGCCTGGAGCAATTTTCAGATGTCTGCTGTAAGCAATTTTCAAATGTCTGTTTTTGTAAAATGATGTAGCATCCCTTTTATGGTATCAGCAATAATACAATTATTTTTCTTGTAAAAATAAATAAATGGCAGCATTTAAAGTAAATATAATATATGATTCAAATACTTCCATTGTTTTTTCTTGTACAATAGCTAGTTTATTTTACTTATGTAACGTTCAACTGTCATATATTTATAATTTTCAAAGATGTGCACATTATCCTTATCCAAACTATCAAATATAAAATGATTTTGATCCAATAAATTTTTTTTACTAAAATAAGATGTTTAAACAATGTTAAAAATAATTTCTGAATTATAATCTCCAGTTATGAATTTTTTTCATAAAATCTGGGTTAGCATTGTAATTCCAGCATATCCCATGCAACTTGCAGACATTTTCCCTTCTGATCATGAGTCTTGGAACAAATTTGAGGAAACACATTGCATCAATCATATCGTCAATCAGAATTGCTTGCAATGTACCACATGAAATTTTTAGTTTGCACTGAATCTCTCTCATGATTATGGTTTTCCATCATTATTTGCCACAATTTTTGAAACGATGAAACCACTCTTTAATCTAACACTCTTTAATCCCATAACCACTAAACCATCCCACTAAACCACTCTTTAATCCCATAACTTCATTACTAAAAATCCTTTTTATCTTTTCAATTGTCTCCAATTACGTATCACTAAGTTTCTGGGAAGATTTAATTTAATGCAGGATCAACATGTTCCACCATTTTCATACCAAACATGATTGCGATGAATACACGGTACACATACTATTATCACAACTGCCTGATAGTAACTAAATGGCAGAGTGACAAAAATCACACATGCATAATAAGGTACAAGATCGAATGATGTGTTATTCCCGCTTGTGTGCTGCAAAGCGTTGCCGCAATAAAAATAAAGCTTGGATACTTTTTGATCAGACCTTGTAAACTTAATCAGTTAAATCTTGTCAATTTAATCAGTTAAATCTTGCAACTGTAAAACATAAATGAAAACAACATTAAATAACATAAAAAATTAAAATCTAAGAGACTCCAGTGAATATGATTTTGAAATATAATTGTACATTAATTTAAGATATAGATTTAAGAAAACGTCAACCAACATTTTTTCATGGTCATAGTTTTAATATATTTTGATCAAAATTAATTTGACAAGAAGAATTTAATACTCTCAGATTGGGGGGGAAAAGGATAATTAGAATACATACTATTTAATAAACTCTCTCTTAGCATTGACAATCACTGCATAATTGAGCTCTGCTAACTGTGCATATACTTCTGATCAGTTCGATTCCTGACTTTTCAAGATTGTCTCCGACACTGACACCCTAAGTATGCCTTTTGACCAATGCACAAGTATAATACGTCTTAAATAAACTATTTGGATACATCCTACATAAGTTAAAAATCATTTACTGTTTAAAGTAAAACCCCGATATCCCTTAAAAATCTTTAAAGAAGTACAAATGCCAAATTTGAAATAAAAAAAGTTTAAAAAAGATGACCATTAATAATAGGAAGTTATGTTTAAAAAATGTTGATATCAAATTGCCAAGCTTTTACTATTTTAATTCTGGTACTTAATTAACATTTTGTAATAATTTTTCATATAAGTAGATTCAATAACATGTTAATTATAACTCTTCTCTCTATGAATACATTATTTATAGAGAGTTTCTGAAAATGAAAATTATTAGTTTCATTTTATACAGGTGTTGCTTGGCAGTTATTTCTCCCCCTCTTAAATGCCAATTTCTATATTAAAAAATGAATAAACCATTCAAATAAGTATGAAATTTTAGTGCCCAAATTACAATATGCTTTTATCTCTTGCTGTAGTTCTAAATTTAATAATTATTTTAAATCATGACTTCCGTACTGCAACTAAAAACCAGTAATTCACTGCAAGAGTCAGTAATTCACTGAATTCTTTAAAACTCGACCATTAGATATCGTCATACTGTTTTAATGCTATTCGTAGCACTAAAACCACATTCATAGCCAGCTGTTGAACCAAGAATGTCACTATAGTCATAAGCTTGCTTAAAAATCATAACCGTGTTAGCTGACTAAGCATACTTGCATAACGCCCCAAACGGAAGATCAGTAGATGCATGTTTTAAGTTGTACTACTTTTCAAGAATTTAATAGTCTTTGAAATTAGGCAAGGAAATTTTAAAACATTAAACAGTTTTTAATACAGCAAAAATTAAGCACACATCCACAACAGGTCTTTATTTTACTTCCTATAAGACGTACAAAAGTTTTAAAAAAAGGCCAGAGCGCTTTCGAGCTAAGTACGCTCTTCATTAGTGGATACACAGCAAAGTTATCTTTGACGTCTTCATCTTTGGGATTATGCTTGATTGCCACCCCCCCTTATTTTTTCGATTTCTGTAATTAAATTGTAATTTAATATACTGTTCTTTTGTTGTTGAAATTTTTGAAACTCTAAAACAATAGTTTACGGTTTATCCTTGTCTAAACGTAGATTCTTTTGTAAATTGTATTTATGCAAATTTTGCGCTATATCTGGTCTATATATGAACGATTCAATTTTATTTCCGTATAGCCACTGATGAAGAGCTTACTTATGCTCAAAAGCGCTCTGGCCTTTTTTAAAAACTTTTGTGCGTCTTATAGGAAGTAAAATAAAGCCCTTCTGTTGTGGATGTGTGCTTAATTTTTGCTATTATAACATCAGAAGTGATGCCAAATTATTTATTTAGTTTTTAATACCTTTGTATTTAAAATTAAAAATCAGCTAATTTTCTTCCATATGGCCAAGTTGCAGTGTTGAATAATTGAAATAAATTTTACCAGCTTTGATTATTTTCTGTTGGTCACTTTGAAACAAAGCTTATCCTGCTTCATGGTTTGCAATTTGAAGGACATGAAAGGTCTTATTAAAACAGTTGAAGTGAATATTAAATGATGACTTTGGCTGTCAAAAGGCTTTTTCAGTTCATGTATAGTACAACTTACAGCGTTATCCAAATTGAGGGATAACAATATTTTCTTCATGTAACACGTCCAAAAGAAAATGGCAGGATTAATTTGATGTACTTGAAGCAGAACATAAATTGTAATAATCTTTTTAATAATGGTCCATTGATGAAAGCTTTTAATGGCGCCAAAGAATGTATGGAGTCTGTGAAACGGCCACCGGAAAGTGGTATTCGGTGTCTCCGCAATTAAAGCCATTTCCACTCGACTTGACATTAAGGTATCGACAGGTATGTTCTGCTAAAATAATTCAGAAGAAAACAATGTAAAAGTGATAGAACTTTTCCTTTAGCCTTCAAGAAAAAGAGAAACTGGTCACTATTTGGATAAACGTAGTCACCAGTGGTGGCTGCTTATTTGTATCACTGAAATAAATAGTAGGACATACTTTACAGAAATGTCTGGGAGAAAAATAGATAAATAAATTAAATACAATGTTTTATAGTACATACATATTTTTACTTTCCTTATATACATAATGTATAAGGAAAGTATGTGAAGGGGATGAAAATTCGAATTCGAGTTTTCGACGGGAGAGCACGTTTCAAGCAACCCTGATCACGAATCGAACATTTTTGAGGTGATGTCTGTGTGTGTGTGTTTGTGTGTGAAAGTATATATATATATATATATATGTGTGTGTGTGTGTGTGTGTGTGAAAGTATATGTGTGTGCGTGAGTGAGTCTGTGGAGACAATAACTGACGAACGAATGGACCGATTCGAATGAAATTTGGTACAAAAATCACAGTCCGTGAATACTGGAAGCCTATTGTTTTAAAACACAATCGAATGTTCAGAACCCCTAAATTCTCGAGTGAAATTTTGAAAAAATCATCAAAAATTCAAAATCTTCAATAAAGCTACGCAAATAGACATTTTTTATGTAATTTTTCCATAGAAAACGATTGACATAAATTTTAGAACGCTAGCATAAACCGTTCTCGAGATATTGCATATTTTTCAAATATATTTATTAAAAAAATTCCATAAATTAAAAAAATATTAACTGTTGAGAAACATGTTTACTTTTCATATGTAATATCATGCGATAAATTGGGTGACATAATTTCTATGGATCTAACTCGTTCCATTCACGAGAAAAGATACTTTGAGTAATATTTTTGTATTTGAACGCCAATAGTAATTTATCTGCTGTAAGAAAAACTTATTTCTCCGTCCATAACGCTTGGAGAGATTTTGGCGACGAATTTAGCGAAATGTCGCCAACCTGACGACACTTTTAAATGTTGCCAAATTAGCGAAAATCTCGCCAAATGGATAAAAATGACGCTAAATCAATGAAAATGACGACTAATTGAAGATAATTCAATACATTGGAAAGAATATAAGTATCTACTATAAGAATGAATAATATTTTTTTAAACTGTAAAAGTAGTAAATTCATTGTGGAAAGGAAAGTCATGTGTTGCCCACATCAGATTTTTTTTAAAACACGAAAAGGTGACCGCCAAGCCCAAAGTCTATACATGGTTCATACAATCTTCTTGAAAGAAAAATTCAAGCACTATCTAAGAACTATAAAGACTTAAGGTGTACCAATATTAACAATGCTACGATGATTCTAGACCACCTTATATTTCCCTTCATACTGTTAAAAGTGTAATAAGAGAAGGTGGAAAACAATGCAACAAGATCATTGAAGGACAATATATTTATCCATTAGCATGAAAGCAAACGTTGAAAAAAAATGGCAAAAAATGCTTAGTTTACAGTGCACGAAGAATAGCAATTGGGAAAATGTATTTTTAAGGGTTCAAGAACACGAAAATTCACCTGACCCTAGAAATTGTATCAAAATAAATAAAACTGTTTTGTAACTCTAAGTAAACAACATTCTTTTGAAAAATTTGAACATGCTGTTTCGAGGCTGGGTACTGAAATAAGAAGGTTTAAGATTTTTGAGAAGATAGAAAATGCTCTCAAAATATTATAAATTCGAAGATAAGCCTTTGGCACGCCTCTTAAATTATAAAAATATTTTAAATCGGACCTGTTAGAAATGAAACGGTCGCTTATTACATGTAAATGTTAAAGCAAGATTTGAAATATTAAAAATCCATAAGAAAACAGCTGTTGAAACAAAATTTTAAGAGAGAGGCTCCGAATATCCTAACAGCATGCATTTACTATATATATATTTTCCTTTTTTAAAATAAAAAATCTGATGTGGGCAGCACATGACTTTCCCTGCAGACTTATATTCACATCTCTTTATCTTAATTAAATTTAATTCAGTTTTAATTCGATTTTCATTCTCATTTGGTAACTGGACTTATTTTCAAAAGTGGCGTGGAGAAAATGCAAAAAAACTAAAATATCTCGAGAACGGCTAGTAATAGTGTAATGGGGTTGGTCTTATTCCTTTCGTCGTTAAATATTACGTATTAAACGAGCATTTCATGGATATATTTGAGCATACGTAGTTTTTCATTTTAGATTTTGGCGATTTTTGCGGGCCATTTTGCAAAAAAAGGCAGGCTATTTTTTTCCGAATCATACCAAAATTTAATCAGCACCAGGGTGTCCCACAAGTAATTTACCTACCAAATTTTGTGGAATTCAGTCCATTAGTTTTTCAACTAGAGTGGATACAAACTTTTGGGGGCCATTTCGCAAAAAAAAGCGGGTGTCTTTATCCCGAATCGTACCCAAAACTAATCAGCACCAGATTAGCCCAGAAGTGACTCATCTACCAAATTTTATGAAATTCGGTCAATTACTTTTTTAGTTAGAGTGGATACAAATTCTGCACAGACAGACAGACAGACAGACAGACACACAGACGTCACGCTAAAAATAGTTTTTTCGTATTCTAGAGATCTCGAAACATGTAGATCCGTCGAAAACTCGAGTTGCGATTTTCTGCATGATTCCAATACTTTCCCTATACATTGCAATGTATTGCAGGGAAAGTAAAAATGCACTAGCTAAACTTTCGCTTAATGATATAACTTAGGCCTAGTACGTAAGCGGCAACCGATACATTAATGGTATCGTTTATCAAAGAAATCGTAACGATCAGTATTAGAAAGCAAACTATGCTATTCTAATAATGATTAAACACACAAAACGAAATTTATAAATTAAACTTGTGTAATAGAAGTTCCCAGATAAACAAGCAGTTACCCTGCCAATGCTGCTAGAGCACGATGTAAACGTCACCGCTGTTGCTATTTTTGAGATGCTTTCACTCAGAAAAGGAGTGATATAACAATCACTTGTTATAAAGAGTGAGATATTTCACTCAGTAAAGCAGTGATATGAAAATCGGCTGCAAATCACTCTTGAAAAAGGAGTGAAATATTTCACTCAGTAAGGGAGTGATATGAAAATCGACTGCAAATCACTCTTGAAAAAGGAGTGAAATATTTCACTCAGTAAAGGAGTGATATGAAAATCGACTGCAAATCACTCTTGAAAAAGGAGTGAAATATTTCACTTCACACAGTAAAGGAGTGATATGAAAATCGACTGCAAATCACTCTTGAAAAAGGAGTGAAATATTTCACTCAGTAAAGGAGTGATATGAAAATCGACTGCAAATCACTCTTGAAAAAGGAGTGAAATGTTTCGCTCTGTCTTTCAGGTGAAATAGGCATTTTTACGAGTGAAATGACAAAAAAAAATCACTTTAATAGAGTGATTATCGGCTTTTGTCACTCGCCCATAGAGTGACTTTCTCACTCCTTCCAAATTTTGAGTGTTTTGAACGTTTTACCCATACAACAAATTTGAAGGCTCTATCTCAACGCAAAGCCTATTTTTCTATCATTTCATTTTTGGAACGTTTTGGTGTGAAACAACCCCTTCACAGAAAATTTCCCAAAAAATCGATTTTTCCGGGGGTGAGGGGGGTTGTCGAACGATTGACCCGTGTACCAGATTGCAAGTCTCTATCTATTCGGAAAGTGCCTAAAAAATGCGCAACAGATAGACAGACAGACGGATACTTGGCAATTAGTATATGCAGATAGATAGATAGACTCGATGCTGCAATTTCCATGTTAACAAAACTATAAAATGTGCTCCATTTTATGCATTAATTTAAAAGCTTTATATATTCAAAATTTTTATAAGAATTGCTAGTTGAAAATAATAGAAGCAATTATACTTCCTTTCACCGACTGCTCTGGGAATTGAGATATTATCCTTTTCATCAAAAATATTTCTTCTAAGAAATTCTTTCTAAATGCAGCATAAGCGGAATCCCAAACGCAATTTTTTATTTACATGCTATTTATGCAAATTGGTTACCAGAACTTATTTAGAAGATTTTATTGTGTTTAAAAATTAAAAAAAGAAGACTCAAACTTATTTCGCATTCCCCAGTAGAACCAATTATTGCCGAACTAATTTATTATTTATTTGTGTTCCCGTATAAAAACGTTGTGTTCGAAAGCATCATTCAATCTCTTGGAAATTGAATTAATTTTAAATGCGTTGGATACAGAAAGTAATCAAATGCGATGTGGTCTTTCTTGAAGTTGGTATATGTTTCTATGTCTTGTCTCATTAATGAAGCACAGAAATTCTGGGAACTAAGTTTTATCTTCTGTTATATCTTGAATTATAATTGTTAACATATTGTAGACTTGTATCTAATTTATTATTCACACTTTTTCCTGGTTCATTTTCTGAGAAATTTGCACTACTTTATTCTTGCATGGTGCGAAATTATAAGGTGTTTATGTCATCATATCTGCACTTCTATATATGTCTATATATATGTTTACTATACAGGGTGTCCAGTGCCGTCCAATGGCTATTTCCTCAACCGTTAGTCACAGAGATATACTTCCAATTGCAAAAGTGTTTTAAATTATAAAATCCATTATCTTAGAAACAGTTTAAATCAATAAATATATTTTTGAAGGAAATACGAAATATAAATTTTTATACGGTCCCCCGGTCCTACCAATTATATTTAGAAAAATCATCCTCATACAATTTCATGTAAAATAAAAAAAAATCTTCCTTTTTACGAACAAAATTCACCGAGTAATGAAGCATTAAACTTTATGACTTAAGTCGCTTTTCCATGCATAAAAATGTCCCGTTTCAGGCAACCAACCAATCAGGGACCGTATTGACCATTTCTAAAGCAACCAACCAATCAGGGTTGGTTGCTTTAGAATTTAAAGCACCGTATTGACCATTTCTCAGCACATAAACTGCTCCAACTTTAAACAGCTATAAGCCGGTCAATTTTGGTCGTAAAAAAATGATTTTCTTTTTATTTTGCATAAAATTGTATGAGGAAGATTTTCCTAAATATAATTGGTAGGACCGGGGGACTGTATAAAAATTTATATTTCGTATTTCTTTCCGAAATGCATTTATTGATTTAAACTGTTTCTATGATAATAGATTTTAAAATTTAAAGCATTTTTGCAATTGGAAGTGTATCTCTGTGACTAACGGTTGAGGAAATAGCCATTGGGCACCGATAGCACTGGACACCATGCATATATCGTGTGTTCTTTGTATTTTTCTTTTAGCTATCTCGCTTTGTTGCCGAGTTCGTTTCGTGACTTTTTTAATTCTTCTCTAGAGGTGCTTTTATTCGATCGATACTGTTTTATTCGATCGGGATGGCCACTTTACTGCAGAAAGACCTAACGTGTACATCCGTGGACCATTTCCTTACAAAGTTATTAACACGCTTAAAGAATTTCCTAGGACCACTGTACATTTTACTATATTGCACATTTAGAAAAAAAGAAAAGAAAAAGAATAACCCAGCAAAGCAATTTGAAGCGGAAACTTAGAGGACAGAAGTTGTGCATATCTGGCATAAGTACTGTAAAAACAATCAAACAACATTTAATTAAGTTCTCCCGGAAATGCAGGTGTAATTCCCTTTCATCTTAAGTCGCCGATTCTGAGAAGTTTTCAATAATGTTGCATCGGAGATGCTCCAATCCTGTAATATTTTATTCGCATGCGATTTATGTAAATAGAACGAAGCCAATTACTCGCATTTTATTGTCTTTGCCTCCAGCTTTAAAGAAAACAAAAATATTTCTTTCCAATTTAACTAATGATGGCTTCGTTAATTTATTCATCTGCGTTCTCGTAAAAATATTATTCGAGAACGTTTATTTCATCTATTCTTTTAGTGGTCTGAGCTAGTTCAATTAAATTTAATGCATCTTACACAGAAAGTGTATAAATGCGATGCGGATTTTCTTCTAATGTTAGTTTACTTTTTTTTTAAGTTCTTCATACCATTCGACAATAATGCCTCATTAAGAAAACGCGTAGAATTCTGGGAACTTTCTGTTTTATCGTCTGTTTGTTTGACGAGGTACATAAAATAATAAATTCGGAGAATGTAAATGTACTTAAGGAAGCAATTTATTTTATTCAAACAGATACAATTTCGTTTGTTGTTCAAATTGTTGGATGTTCGGTAGTTAAAAATTGGTTTGAAAACTTTCTAAATTGAATAATTTATCCATTTATGCAATTATTACTTTCTCAAATTCATATTAATGCCATATTTGTCATTTTGTCCTTAGGCTTAGTGTAGGCTGTAGGATTGGCATATGCTGTAGGTTAAAGGCTTAAAGCCCCTGCACACGATGCAAGAAGTTGAATTAATAAATTGAACTGTCAACTTATTGTACGAACTTGCATCGTGCAAAATGGAAGTTAAATGGTACAATTTATTACGTACAACTCCTTGACCGAACCTTTGCAACCGCAAAGATCGTGCAAATTTCTTGACCGTAACTGACCAATCAGAACACTCACTGCGTATGACGTAATGATTTTTTTTCATATTTTTCACAAATTTCTGCTTTGCTCGTACATGGTTTGCATCTCTGACTACTTTATTTATGCATTTTTAATTGGCTACTTTGCTTATGTGCTTTTAATTTGATTTATTTGAGTTTGTTCATTTCATTTTAATTTTTTTTTTCAAAAACGGTTTTTTTCCTTTTTCTTTGAGATTCTATTTATAGGGACTCTATTTCTTTCTAATTTTACTGGAGGCTCTCAAATTTAAAATTTTCATAAAAATTCATTGAAATTTAACTATGCAGAAAAGTATATCTGAAGTGAAAGGTGACATTGTAAATGTTCGAAGAAAAGTATTAAAAGAATAGTACTTATACATAAAGAGAGAAAAAAAAAGGAAGCAACGTATTTATAAAAAGAGAGAAAAAATTTATTTCCAAATAATAGCGAAATAATCAAAATATTATGAATAACAAGATCGCTTGAGAACTCTGTAGACGACAAGAAAGTCGCACATTCAATAAGCTATAGGCTTAGTTGTATGTCGGCTGTAGGCTTAGTGTCTATAGGCTGTAGACTTGTTGTATGTAGGCTGCAGGCTCAAGTAATGGTCTCCAAACTTTTTGATAACGTACCCCCCCCCCCCCACACACACACACTCGCGTATCCCTGTGGTAAATAGATATGCAGGAATTATCTTATTTTTTATTCGAAACTAGCGTTGGTTCTAAGACGCGGATTTTCAATATTAGATAAGCGTAAACAAATTTTTTTGTTGTTGTTCCAATGGGCGTTTTAGCAAAGTACTGTTCATGTAATTATTATATTACTGTGTTCGTTATCGTGTGTAATTTAAGAAATTATTTATTAGTTAATATTTGTTATTCTTTAATTAGTTTTCTTATTTTTTTTTCTATCAATATAAAATTTATGAGAGAAAGAAATTTCGACTTGAAAAAATATGCTAAAATACACAGTAAAGGAGGAACCCTGTTTTCAAAATAGTATATAAAATTCAAGACAAATAAGTAAAAAAATAAATATATCACTAAGCCTTGCATTAATTTTCAATTGCTAAAAGTTTAATTTAAAATCCATATAGAAAAATTCTAAACGTATAAAAAATGTTATACCCTCCTATAATTTAGCGATTTTCTAAATTAAATTTGTTATTAACTTTGAAAATGATTATCAGGAGTCCTCGGGTAATAAGCACTATGTTCGTGAAAACAAAACGATTCAGGGAAAAAGAATCTGATGTATGCAACACATGACATTCCTTATATAATGCAATGAATTTACTACTTTTACAGTTTAAAAAATTGTTATTCTTATAGTAGATACTTATATTTTTTCCAAGATATTGAATTTTCTTCAATAAGTCGTAATTTTCATTGATTTGGCGTCATTTTTATCCATTTGGCGAGATTTTTGCTAATTTGGAAACAATTAAAAATGTCGTCAAGTTGGTAACATTCCGCCAAATTCGTCGCCCAAATATCGCCAAGCGTTATGGACGTAGAAATAAGTTATTCTTATAGCAGATAAATGACTATTGGCGTTCAAATACAAAAGTATTACTAAAAGAATATTTTTTTCATGAATGGAACGAGCTAGTTCCACGAGAATGATGTTACCGAATTTATCGCATGGTATTACATATGAAAAGTGAACATGTTTCTCAATAAGAAATATATTTTTTTTTATTTTATATGACTTTTTGATAATTTTTTTGAAAAATGTGCAATATCTCGAGAACGGTTCATGTTAGCGTTTTAAAATTCGTGTCACTCGTTTTCTAATGAAACATTACATAAGAAATGTCTATTTGCGTAACTTTATTAGTGGTTTTGATTTTTTGACAATTTTTTCAACATTTCAGAGAATTGCGT
Source organism: Amaurobius ferox (assembly GCA_951213105.1). Lineage (NCBI taxonomy): Eukaryota > Metazoa > Arthropoda > Arachnida > Araneae > Amaurobiidae > Amaurobius > Amaurobius ferox. Next base: position 69,449,441 of record OX578146.1, on the reverse strand, counting down.
ATAAAAACAATAGACTTCCAGTGTTTACAGATTGTGATTTTTGTACCAAATTTCGTTCGTATCGGTCCATTCGTTCGTCAGTTATCGTCTCTCCACAGACTCACTGACACACACACACATACACACATACATATACTTTCACACACACACACACACACATACTTTCACACACACACACACACACACACACAGACATCACTTCATAAACGTTTGATTCGTGATCAGGGATGCTTGAAACGTGCTCTCCCGTCGAAAACTCTAATTCGAATTTTCGACCCCGTCACAATACTTTCCTTATATACTATGTATATAAGGAAAGATAAAAAGAAAAGCGAAATTGAATCGTAAAGAGAGAAAGGGAGTCTTTACTCAAAATTCTACGGTTTAGACATGTCTACCCAGGAATAAAAGGCAGTTAAATGATAGAATTGCACGCGCGTTCGCTCTTTGCTCTATTCCCAATGCAGCATCACCTGCCGGGGTAGACCTTTACAGATATGTCTCTCCTAAAAATCACGCTGGCACTCAAGAGTTTGGCGCCAGTTACAGCGAAACTATATCTGCACCTCTCTTCGTTTATTTACAAAAAAAAATATTTGATATATTTATTTCGAATAATACATAATTGAAACAAAATTTATGTAGACACTGTCTATCTTATCCAAGACCGTCCCAAAGAAATTTATTGAGAGTAGGCGGTGCTGTTTCCTTTAAAGAGTATTGAAACCTGGCGGGGGTGTGGAAGGGGGCGCTACCTTCCTTGAAAATTTTTGAATCATTTACCCCATTTAATTGCCATTTCTAAAAATAAATTGTGGCATATAAAGCAGCTCACATTTTTAATAAAATAATTTGAAATATAAGTATGTTACTGTGAAAATTGTCAACGGAACCACACTTCCCGAGCACCTGTATTAAGATCAATTATTCTAGATCCGGAAAATTATTTTGCAATGTATAGTGAGGTAGGTCTCAAAACGTTTTTGATCGCGTATTCCCCAAAACTGTTTTCTCGATTCACATACCCCTATGGTAATTATAGATGCGGAATTTTAATTTTATATTTTTGCTCTAAGCGGATGTTGTGCATTAAAGTAAAAAAATCTGACGTGGGCAACACATGACTTCCCTTATACAATGCAATGAATTTACTACTTTTACAGTTAAAAAAAATGTTATTTTATAGTAGATACTTATATTCTTTCCAAGATATTGAATTTTCGTCAAGTAGTCGTCATTTTCATTGATTTAGCGTCATTTTTATCATATTAGCGAGATTTTTGTTAATTTGCCAACAATTAAAAATGCCACCAAGTTGGCGACATTCCGCCAAAGTCGTCGCCAAAATCTCGCCAAGCGTTATGGACGTAGAAATAAGTTATTCTTAGAGCAGATAAATGAGTATTGGCGTTCAAATACAAAAGTATTACTCAAAGTATCTTTTTTCATGAATGGAACGAGCTAGATCCACGAGTATGATGTCACCCAATTTATCGCATGGTATTACATATGAAAAGTGAACATGTTTCTCAATAGGAAATATATTTTTTTTTTTATAAAACTTTTTGATATTTTTTTAAAAAAATGTAAAATATCTCGAGAACGGTTCATGTTAGCGTTCTAAAACTTATGTCAATCGTTTTCTAATGAAAAATTACATAAGGAATGTCTATTTACGTAACTTTATTATTGGTTTTGATTTTTTGACGATTTTTTCAAAATTTCATTCGAAAATTTAGGGGGGTTCTGAACATTCGATTGCGTATAAAAACAATAGGCTTCCAGTGTTTACAGATTGTGATTTTTGTACCAAATTTGGATCGAATCGGTCCATTCGTTCGTCAGTTATCGTCTCCACAGACCCACTGACACACACACACACACACACATACACACACACACATACTTTCACACACACACACACACACACACACAGACATCACTTCATAAACGTTTGATTCGTGATCAGGGATGCTTGAAACGTGCTCTCCCGTCGAAAACTCTAATTCGAATTTTCGACCCCGTCACAATACTTTCCTTATACATTATGTATATAAGGAAAGTAATAACATTCATATAGTCATAATATTATTGTGTTCATGATTGGATAATTTAAAACTACAAGTTAATATTTGTTATTCTTTAATTAATTTTCCTTCCTATAAATTATATGATATAAATAATACGTTATTCATCATAAATTCATAAATAATATTTTTTATAAATTATTTAATGTTTATCAATTAATATGTTTATTATTCATGTTATTCATCATAAATAATATGATATTAATAATGTGTTATTCATCATAAATTCATATGTTACAAATATTGCATTTTGTACTGTGTACAAACTGTAAAACTTCTTGAAAGCTTAAATAAATCCACGCTCATGGTCAATAATTAATAAATGTCATAACGAAGATGTGGCCCATGGGATATGTGAATTTTGAATTATTTCAAGCTACCACTTACTAACGTGACCTTCATGATTACCTAATTTTAAGACTTAGTCTGATCGATTTATGCCCTAAGCTCAGCGCTAGAATTTTATCTGTGCGTAATTTGGTTGATATAAAAATCCTCATAACAAGTGTCATTCATATAACGGATTGTATTTATAATCGGATATATTTGGAACTAAATTGGCGGAAATTTGATGACTGATTCAGAAGGACAATATTTTTTGCTTCTAATGCAATTATTTTTTCTTTCCCATACTTAGAGAGCGAATTGCCGGATGATGTTCTGAGGGATGTCGTTCCAAATGGCCTCCAATTGACGAGCTAATTCGTTTACATTCTGCGATGCTTGCAGGCGACGCCACATCTCAGCCCAAATGTGCTCGATAGATGAGAGATCTGGGGATCTGTCTGATCAAGGAAGTGTGTTGTAAATACGCAGACAATCAATGCAGAGGCGGCGTTCCGTGTGTGGCCTGGCATTATCTTGCTGGAAAGTTAGGTATGGTGAAAAGAATGGCTATACAAAGGGTCGTATAAAGTCGGAAACGTACCGCTGTGCTGTGACTGTGCCACGGAGAACTATCAAAAGGTTCCGGCTATCAAACGAAATGGCACCCTAGACCATAACTCCCTGTTGTGGGGCCGTGTGGGGTGTGACAGTAAGAGCAGGATCCTGACGATGTCTGGGTTGTCTCCAGACACGTCTGCACTGGTCGTCGGGACTCAGTTTGAAACGGGACTCATCACTGAAAACAATTCGTTCCCAATTCGTACAATTCCAAATGGCCCGGCACCATTGCAATAGCTGTTGACAGTGCATGCTGGTCAGTGGAAGGAGGCGCAGTGGGCGCCGCTAGTATAGATTCTGCTCCTGTAGTCTTCTATTAATAATTCGGGTGGTCATTTCCGTGTTTGTCACACGTTGGATTGTTGATAACGACGAATCTCGTGCTGTCACAGCTGCTCTGATAATCGCTCTATCTTCCCATTGTGTCGTCGCTCTAGGCCATCCGCTGCCCATTTGTCGCTGAAATCTGCCATTCCGGACCTATACCTGATAACATCGTCTAATTTCTGCATTGCTCCTACCCAAACGTCTAGCGATTCGTAGGTGTGCCCATCCAGCCTTATGCAGTCCGACCGCAGGCTCTCTTTCAAACTCCTTCATATGCTCGTAGTGGCCGAGAATTCGTCGACGAGGCATTGTTACAATCAAAGTAAGTAAACGCAATCGAAATCTACTGCACGTTTTGTTCCCCAAAACGAGGTTCGCTCCTTATATACACCGTCATGGTGCTCAGTTTCAATGCGCTGTAGTTCCAACTATTCATTCATTGACTGCGAAATTTTGATCATTTGCATATTCAGTCGACAGGTGTTTGCATGTATAGTTTCATTATTATCGGATTATTTTGCAGGGTGTATCGATTTTTTTGTCTTAGAGCGTATAATAAAAAAATAGCTTCTAATTATTAAAATGATTTAATGTATGGACAATATTACTTAGCGGATGCTGGTAATCTTCTAATTCTCAAAGATTTGAGAGAAATGTAAGTTAATTTTGTACTTTCAAATAATTTTACATGTTGTCATCAAGGAAAGCGCCGAATTTTGATGTACAATTCATCTCCTAAAGTGTTTGTTGTACATCTTTTTTGTCATTACATCATCTGAGAAAGAAGTAAAATGATTGCATTATGTAAGAAAAGCCATGTTCTGTCCAGATCAGATTTCTCCTACTGATTTGAAAAATGATAAATATATTTAATATGTTTTATATGGAAAGTAAGCAAATACGATTTGTATTTTCTTAACCATTAAACTTTGGATAATCATAATCATTTTTTCGTATCAGTTTTTCAAATATAATGTACGACCAATTTTTCAAATTTCATCGTTTGCTTCCTGTATTAAATACAAATAAGTACTTATTTTGTTTTCCTCAATTTAAATAATGATGACTTCATTACTTTACTGATTTTGTATTCATATTAAAACCTTCCATCTTTTTTTCTACTTATTTATGAAATGGTCATTAAATTAAATGAGTTTCATAGGGAAAATAATTAAAGAGGATTAGGATTTTTCTGTGATGTTGTTTTCCTCTTTTCAGTTCAAAATTACCAGGCGTGGAATTCGGGAAATTTTCCCTTTTACCATGTGTTTGTTTTGCGAGCCACGTAAAAGAGAAATTATGTGACTGCAAATACATTTGGAGAAGCAATTTATTTTATTCGATAAGATGATAGCTAATTTAACGGTGAAATTGTTGGATGTTTGATATTCAAAAATCGATTTTTAATCTTTGCAAATTCAATTATCTTTCATCAAATATCTATTTCTGTGAAATCCCTTTAATATTGCGGGTTAGTTTCTGAGAGGGAAGAAATCTCCAATTACCTTGTTCATATCACTGGAAATAAAATAATATATACAAGTTTCTAATGCAACGTAATACAAGAAAGATCAATCATGCATAAAGCATTGATTATGAAACACTTCCCAACTTCAATGCAATTTTATATAAACATCTCTAAAATGCGATACACTCCTCGGTAACATTTTTAAAATTATCACAATACTACATTAATTTATTATATTTGAAAACTTCATCGAAGAAAATGAACTTCAAATGATGGCATTGAAATATAAATTGCCTGGTTTAAACATTTCTAAAATGCGATACATTCCTCGGTAATATTATTAAAAGTATCATAATGCTACAATAATTTATTATATTTGAAAACTTCATCAAAAACAAATGAAATTTATTCAAATGACGTCATCGAGATATAACACGCCTGGCTCTCTTTATAAAAGCAGCATTTCATTCATAACCATTTTACCATTCATTTTATTCATCACAATACTATAATAATTTATTTTATTTAAAAACTTAAGACCATGGATGTACAAGCAATTAAACTCTATGTTTAAAACTTCATTGAAAAAATCGTCCTTCTTTCTGTAAAATCAATGAATATTTCATTCATATCAGCTGTATTGCAGACACCATGAGCTAAATAATTTTGCGTTAAAGAAATGCAGCAATTCTTATACAACTCATTCTACCTTTTTTGCTATTTACATTTTCCATAAGTGAAAATTAGGTTTCGTTGTAGAAATAATCAAAGTTGCATGATCATTTAAACTCAAATATATTGTAATTGCGTTGTTTCAGTATGTAAATGCACAGAATTTAAGCAGAAATAAAGCGGTTTTAGGACGGATACAACACTAAATATGAATTAAAAAGAACTTTAAAAATCACGATTTTGACACAAAACGGATGCCATATTTTATTTTGAAATGGGTCACGTGATCTCTTCATATAAAGGGTGTAATTATTATTTAAATTTTTATTTAAAAAACTACTGAATATATTTTGCTGAAATTTCTTTTATATATTTTATTGAATTTATATATTTTATTGGAATATTTCCTAAAACTTTCGAAGCAATTTGTGAATTTTAAATCTGTTTAAAAATTGTTTGAAAAATTAGGTCCCATATAAGGTTCAATGTATTTCATTTCTTCAACCCGGGTTCAAGTCAAAACTAATTGAGTGATATTATGCATTTATATTCCCATAGGTCCCACAGACCGTCTGAACAACATACTAAAATTTCATTTTGATAAAATCATTTTTACGGTAGTTGTCGTGCTAACGGACAGACAGACAGAATGAACAAAGTCATAAACACTTTTCAACTTCGCTGTTAAGTGCTAATAAGCTATTATTTCGATTAAATGTGTTCTTTTATGCTACAAATTTATGTTGTACTAGCAATATACCCGTTCTTCGCACGGAATATATAATATAAAGAAATAAAAACTTCAATTATGTGCATATTCTGATAATACTTTAAATGGCATTGTTATTCTAAACATTTTATTAAAATATTTAATTTTATTCCCCTAAAAAATGTATAAGAATATCTGTTCTCGTTATACAAAATTATCTTCACAGGCAGATCTAAAGAATAAAAAACATTCTGGTCCTATTTGTAAACACATTTACAAAAAACTATTATTTCATTTCCACAAAGCGATAGGGATTATCAAGGAAATTAAACTTAATTTTGCAAAATATTGAATTTTCATAAATTCGGAGTCATTTTCATTAATTTAGTATCATTTTATCAATTCGGCCGCATTTTCAATAATTTAACGATATTTTAAAAAGTCGCCAAACTTTGGCAGAAAGTGAGACAGTTGGACTAAGAGACAAACGCTACTGAAACATCATTACAATACTATCATCTTTCAAAACGTAATAAATTTCATTGATTTGGTGTCATTTTTATCAAGTTGACAACAGTTTTATAGATTTGGCGATATTTTCGTTAATTTGGCGATATTTGAACAATTTGGCCACATTTTAAAAAGTCGCCAAATTTGTTGTCAAGTAGGATGGACTGACAGTCAAAAACTACGGAACACATCATTAAGATACTATTTCTTTTCAAAACAAAATTAATTTAATTAATTTAGCAACATTTTTATCAATATGGCGATATTTTCATCAATTTGAGGACATTTTTAATTATCAATTCGGCAATATATTTAGCGATTCGACAACATTTTAATCAATTTCGCAGCATTAAAAAAAAGCTCGCCAAATCTCTCGCCAAGCGTTAAAGGGACCGACGGACGTAATCATTTATATTTTCGTATATTAGAAGATTATACATATGTATTAGAAGATATACCCGTACTACAATAAATGGATTTTAAAATGTTTCCCCTAAATGAAACAGATTGTGTAAGAATTTGAAAATATCAATAATCTAAACGCATTAAACCCAAAGGCCATAATGGAATATGATCCAATCAAAAGTGCAATTCCAATAAAAATGTATTTACATATATATATACATATATATATATACATATATATATATATATATATATATATATATAAATTAAAGGATTTTAATCGAAAATAATGCATAAACTACTGTATGTGCAAAAAAACCCATCACTAGCATATCTGTTACAAATGAGTAACTATAGGCCAAGACTAAGGATGAAGAAAGAAGGTAACATATCACTACAATGGAAAGGGGGATGAGAAGAATATTAGGATTCAAAAATCACAATTAAAAGTATCTAAAAATAAAAATAAAACTCGGCAAAATTGAGAATAGGCAATAACAATCAGCTTAAGATAAGAGATTAAGAATAGATAACAATCAATTGAAACCCCACAAAAAATGGCGGTTAGTTCGAAATTGCATTCTCATCAGGACAGCCATACAATTCGAATTAAAACCGATAGAATAGCCAGTTTCTGACAATGGCGATAGTATTTAACTATAGACACCATTGGAACTGTCTACTGGCTAGTGGAAGGAGAAAAATAAATCAAATGAATTATACAAATCTGAAAAACAATACCTCCTCGAACAGAAACACGATGTCACAAGCATAGCTCCACGTGTAAGATAAACTAGTGACTGAGCATTTCACCTCACTTCGTCAATGCGAGTGGGCACCGGATTGAATACACTTGAACGACACATAATATGCATGGAGACCCTCAAAAATAGCAATCAGTATAGGACTCAGGATAAGTGGAAAATAATCATTCGAAAATAGCAAACAGTATCAGACTCAGGCCAAGTGGTAAGTGAGGTGATAAGAATGGGTGAATTTTCAAATATGAGTAAACCAATCAAAGACAAATAATGCATGTGTAAAACCATTACGTGGTATATTTGAAATTATTAATAATATTATTTACAAATACTTCCGGGTATTGGTAATTTTGACAAATGCGTTTAAGATTATTGATGTGGAGAAAGTGAAACTGAGGATCAGAAAGTCGATGTATTCGAAATAGCTGGTTTAAAATGATGTTTCTAAACAATTGAAATAGAATTACAAGAATGATATGATAGCAGCTTTATGATAGTGAAGTTGTAAGAATCTTTTTTATCATATAGATTGGTGATTACATGATTATTGAGGGTATCTAAATTTAGGTCTAAAAAATTAACAGTTTGACTAACGCAAGGCTCATTAGGAATTAATTCTAGGTTAGACGGGTAAAAATCAATATTAATGGGATAGGAATCATCAATGATAATACAAATTAAGTCGTCAACATATCTATATATAATATATGAATTAGAGTTAAAATGACATTCATAATAATAAAGATATAAGTTAGCTAGTATACTACTACTACAGCCACCTTGTGGTACACCAGATGTTTGTAAATAAATGTTATCACCTTGGATAATATAATTGTTGTATAACACAAAGTGCAAGAGCATATGAAAATTTTTGACATTAAAAGCAACATGATTGGAAGATATATAGTCATGATAAAGAGAGATAATAACTTTATGTAAATCTTTAATGACAATATTATTAAATAGGTCTTTAAAATCAAAGGTTTGGAAACCAAGAATTTGTGGAAACTTGCTAAGATGATTAACTAAATCAAAACTATTGTTCAAAATGAAATATCCTGAATTCCTGAATTTAAGAGATTCATTAATTCGATTTAAACAGTTAAGCAAGTACTTACTAGCTGTAGTGGTAAAGGTATTATGTCCACAAGTGACTGTTCTAAAACTGAGAGGAGATTTGTGGAATTTAGGAACCAATGTCACATAAGGAAATTTAAAAAACTTACAATTAATATTTAATTGTGTATATAATTTTAGCATTTTAGTTTTGATATGGATAGACTGATTATTAATGGGTTTAAAAATGTGATTATTTTTTAAGTAATTCTGTAACAGAGAAACATAATATTTTTTACAAATGATGGCATAATTATTAGAAGCTTTATCTACATAAGTTATGACAAAATGTTTTTGAAGTTCTTTGATAGCAGATAGGAGTTGTTTATAAGGATACCTAGGCTTCGTTAATTTAATGTTTATAATAACATTTTTAAGTAGATGTAAGGTAGTATACTTCCATAGATTGTATGCTTCAATAGGAGTAGAATGTGAACAAGCAAGTTGATATATGAATTTATCAAAATCAAATGATAGAGACTGAAGAAGTTGTTTAGGGTGATGGCAGAATGGAATGCCAAATTTAGACCCTTTATTCATAATATCCCTAAGTATATCATCCTGAACTATACTGAGATCCCCAGTAATAATGTGACCATGAGTGGGGTTGACATAAGGGGTAAGATTTTGATTGCTGCATACACATGATGTAAGATCATCGGAGTTTAATGTCCTGGAAACTTCATTGTAATTTTAAATAGTTCTACCAATTGGTAAATTATATTTGAATGATTTTTGTATTTTGATTTCTTTTACTGGTAACAAGTGCTGTAAGCTATTTTAGTATGTGGATTTGGTGAATGGAGTAGGTGGTAATTTAAGAAATTTGTACGTGAAAGAAGCAAATCAAAAAATAAATGTTTAAAATGTTCATGAGTTAATTTTAATTTTAAAAAATTAGTATAAACAATACTTAATTTGCTTTTTCTGACTTTATATAACCATGTTCTAACAGGTAAAAAATTGAAAGTTTGAGAATAATTATATTGTAATTTCAAAATGTCTGCTTTGTAATCTATAGTTTTACTTAAGTTACTTTTTCCTTTGCCACGCTTATATCGCTTTTTACTAGGAGTTGATGACTTTGAATAATGAAAAAGATGTTTATATACTGAAGATTTATTAGAATTGTATTCAAAACTATTGCTAACAACATTATTATTATTATAAATTTGATTTAAGCCATAGGGGAAGAGAGTTTTATATTTTTAATGTAATAATTTTCAAATACTAATCTATCAGTGAGTGAAATTTTAATATCTAAAATATGAAGGGATACATTTTTAAATCCGTGTGTAGCAAAGTGCTGATATTCAAATTGATTTTTAGTAGGGAGATCATTAAAGACTTTATGGTCAAATTTTTTAATATGATCCCTGTGAACATTCATTCTCAGATGTAAAGGGTTGCTGGTTTGGCCAATATAGGATAAGTTACAAATAGTACAATTAAGTTTGTATATGCAATTAAAAACTTTGCAGAATTTTTGTGAAGTGGAATTATTATTAATTTGTAATGGGTCAGCATATGGACAAGTTTTGCACCTAAGATTGTTGCATCTATTGAAGGAATATGATTTAGATTGAGAGAAGGTATGGTATTCTTCCAAATCGTCTATAACGCTTAATTGGTCAATGTTTGTCGATCTATAATTATCCCAATTCATAATAATAATAATAGACCGGACACTAGGTAATGAATAAAATTTGCATCACGAATTCTAATTAATATTCCCAATATAAACCCCTTCAAAAACTATTTTGTCAGGTACGAATTTCAAATTTTAACTAATACCATAAGAATTGAAACGAAATTTTTGGAGAGTAACATAACAAGCATAGTAGAAAAGAGAGATTTTCATACGAAATATTCATAAATAAGCGAAGTGTGGACAAATAATCATATTCATCCGCAATGGAAGATATACAAAACCGTTAATACGAATGTGTCTGACTGAATCCCTACAACTGCGGGCAAAAGAGGGCCACATATAGTGGAAATACTTGTCTAGATTAAAATATAAAAATAAGCAATAAAAGATATTGACGTCTGGGTTAACTAAAAGATACAGAAATAAATAACACAATAAACTCTAATGCCTGCCGAGAGATGTCAGCACTATACACATACATATATAACGAATGAAGAATCGAGTGTGAAATCTACCAAAAAGAGCAATAACCCGCAGAAAAAATCATAAAAGCGATGAGAGAACTCAAACCAAAATACTCCATAATGCGAAATGTGAAGACATACCATAATCAATCAATAGAAGGAATGAAAGGGTTAGATAAATAAAAACAATATCCAAAGAGGGCCATATTAAGACATAGATGGGCTCGTAGTTAAACTATAGAAATGCAAACTATACATATATATATATATATATACATATATATATATATATACATATATATATATATACATATATATACACATATATATATATATATATGTATATATATATATATATATATATATATATATATATATATATATATATATATATATACATATATATATATATATACAAATACATATATATATATATATATATATATATATACATATATATATATATATATATATATATATATATATATAATTATATATATATATATATTGTACATTATTTCTGTAATACATTTTACAGTTGTGTAAACAGAAACGTAGAATCAGCATTAATGAAACATGTATGGCCCTTGATAACGTACATGGTTTCAGAAATGCTTTTCATATTCATTTTATTCCTTTTATATTCACTAGATTCCATTTATTCAATTTCCAAACTTCTTGCCTAGCTCATCGTGCTACACTTGGCTTCTGATTTGCAATTTTTTTAACTTTACCTTCAGTTTACAAGCAATTTTCTTTGGTATTTCTCGGGTATATATATATTACAAGTAATCATAAAAATCTTCAATTATATATATATATATATATATATATATATATTTCTTTATTATTTAAATCGGAAAATATTTACTGTTGTAATAACTCATTGGGTTTAATTCTGTTTTTTAGCAACATCATAAAAAAAAATTTTTTCAAATATAAACTCACTGAGTTTAATTCCGTCGCTTAGCAACATTATATAATTTTTTTTTTTCAAATAATTTTATGGAACATATATGGTTTGCATAATGCTATCTCAATGAATGGTTTAACAGTGCGGTTTTATCAATATCTCGATAACGCCTGGTTTTAAAAACTGGAAACAAAGACTAAATTTTAAGTGGGGCTATTTCAAGTCTATCCCGAAACTTTCATCCAAATCGGTGCAGTCGTTCTCCCGTGGTGAGACAAATAAATACACAAATATATCCACAAATAAACACACAAACAGATTTTCAATTTTATTTATATAGATTATTAGCAGTATACCAGTTCTTTGCTCAGAAAATATAATATAAAGAAACTTAACTTCACAATTATGTGTAAATTACTATAGTATTCTAAATGACAAATTATTATTATTTGTTATTCAAAATATTCTATTAAAATATTTAATTTAATTCTTCTAAAAAAACGTATAAGAGTCTTTCGGCTCGATATACAAAATTATCTTCACAGGCAGATGTGAAGAATAAATCATCGTGGTCCAGTTTGTAAGCAAATTTAGAAAAAATATTTTTTAATTCTCACAAAATGACAGAAATTAGCTAGAAATTCTTGCTTAATTATGCAAAATATTGAATTTTCATCGATTCGGTGTTATTTTGAAAAATTTAGTGTCATTTAATCAATTTGACGACATTTTCGTCAATTTAGCGACATTTTAAAAATCGCTAAATGTATCGCCAAGTGGGACTGCAGAACTGACAGCTTTTGATAAAAATTGACGAAACATCACAATACTATCCCCTAACAAAATACAATTAATTCCATTTATTTACGGCAATTTTATCAATTTCAAGATATTTTTATGGAGTTACAAACATTTTTATCAATTTGGCAACAATTTAAAAATTCGCTAAATGTGTTACTATGTAGGACGGTTGGACTGATAGACAAATGCTACCGAAACATCATTTCAGTACTCTCTTCTAACAAAACAAAATTAATTTAATTCATTTAGCGTCATTTTTATCAATTTGGCTACATTTCCGTCAATTTGGTAATGTTTAAGAAAAGTTGTCAAGTTACCGATATTCCGCCAAATTCGGAGATCTGAATTTGCAGATCTGAAGAAGAAAACATCCTGATCCCTTTCGTATATACTAAATGAAAACACTAAAATTGTATTAGAAGATATATTCGTTCTACTCTTATTCTGTTTCAACAATCGGACAAATGAGTTTATTGGCTAAACACAATATATGAGTTTATTACACAGTACATAAGTTTGAAAACACTTTGCCAAAATAAATGAAAGTGATGTTCGGTGTCCGCAATTAATAAAATTAAAAGAAAAATCAAACCGTTCATTTATAAGATATATTTTTATATCCATTTATTTATTATTCAAATCGAAAAAACAATAATAAAAATTAACAAACACATTTGCTTTAATTGCGTTGATGAGCAACATGATACAAGAAAGAATCTTCCTCATAAAATACTGATAATTAAATAACCATTTTGATCTCTTAATACTTTTCATTGTTGAGTAACAGCCAGTGAAAAATATACCATGGCGATAGTGTTTCCATTTAAATTCATGTTTCAAACCTGTGATTTTCAAAAGTGACTAATAAGCGCAATAAACTCCCACCAAACTCAGAGATAGAATTTTAATTCACTTTCACATTTTAAACCAGCGATTTCCAATCTTTTTCGTTTGGAGGTATACCAGGAAGTTAGATAGTAGAACCCCTGGAAAAAAGTTTCGTTTTTCATTAATTTCTCGACAACCCTGGTCTTAGAAACTCGAAACATAGACCAAATTGTAAGTGGGGCTCCTTCAAGTGTACCCACAAAATTTCATTAAATTCGGCTTAGCCGTTCTCCCGGAATGATGAGACAAATGAAAGTTTCGTTTTTCATTAATGTCTCGAGAAACCTTGGTCTTAGAAACTCGAAACATGGATTAAAGTTGGGCTAGTTCAATGCTACTCACAAAATTTCATCAAACTCGGTTTAGGCGTTATGATGATGATGGGACAGACATATTTTAAATATCATTTATATAGATTGTTGACAAATGCACATCATTTGAATATGATGGCATTTAGTTGAACGATTCTCCAGTGTTCCTTCATGATATCTAAGAAGTTACAAGATGCATGGTACGAGTCCAAATGACCGGCCTTCACAAGTTGTATTTTTCCATGGAAACGCAATAAAGAGATTACACTAAATCAAACTGCTGCTTGTAAGATAAACGTTTGCAAAACTTCTTTGAATAAAGCAGGCATATGTCAGTAAGGTAACGACAGTTGTTTCAAGGGCGTGATAAGCCGTATGAGTCCTTAGTCACTCCCAAGAACAAACTGCTTCCCCAGGGTCGTATAAGCCTCTTCTTCAGCCCAAATTAACAGGTAGAACAGTATGAACTCTTAGCCACTGCCAAAAACGAACTGCTTTTCGAGGGCGCTATAAGCCCCTTCTTCAGTCCAAATGAACAGGCCCTCAGCCACTGCCAAGAACGAACTGCGGCAGGACGTTCTTGGCAGTGGCAAGGACTTATACTGTTCTACCTGTTCATTTGGCCTGAAGAAGGAACTTATAATGCCCTCGAAACAATTGACATCAATTGAACTCAATTAACATATACCTTCTTTATTTAAGGAAGTTTTGCAAGCTTTTATTCAACAATAAAGAGAGTCAGAAAGTCCAATTTTATAAAAGTATGAAGGCTATCGTAAATTGTCAAAAATCTAATATGGGCCACCTCTGCACTTTAGGGTAGAACCGGAATTTTTTTTAGGAGAAAGCATCTCCATTCTTGCCCTCAGAATAGGAAGATATAACAGATATGTATGTGTTCTTCAGTTTACTTTTTATCAGAAGTTTGGATGAATGGAAGGGCATTGCACTCTGTGGTTTCTGTTGGATAGAAGTGCTATTCATAACCAGCAAGTCTGATTTTTTGTCAACCACCAAGCGCAGTATGCGGAGATTGACTGTAGAGTTAGCTATATGACATATACTAATCTAATCACCTATACTATTTTGTACACGAAAACTAGGAGGTTGGTGATTGTTGGATAAGGAGGGCAGAACTGATAGATGGATAAAGGGTGCAACTTAGTACTTACTCCTCCTGATGTCTTCTATAATCAACACCAAACCTGCTACAACCATGTTAGCTCCCCTTACTTCTGCAATAAATTAATAATTAACATATTTATAAAATTTTAAAATCGTGACTAATGATAATACAAACACGTTTGTGTTTAAATTTTCTAATTTGATACTATTAATACCAATTATTACAATAATAATGTCCTAATACAAAAAAAAATCATCTTTTATGAACTTTTGTTCAAAAGATATTCATTTAATATGTGCTTAAAAATTCTTAAATATCAAGTTGGCAATGTGCATGTCACGTCCTTTAATTAGATGCATTATGCTGATTTGTGTTAATAGATGTTTTATCTTACTTCTATTTATATTCATAAAGTATGCAGCGTTCACATCTATATAAATAAAATTGAAAATATGTCTGTATGTTTTCCTCATCATCACGGGAGAATGGCTGCACCGAATTGGATGAAATTTTCGTGGTAGACTTGGAATAGATCCACTTAAAATTTAGCTCACTTAGCACAACGGATTTAAATCCAATTTAAATAATAAAAGAATGACAAATCTTTAGATTTTAAACGTCATTTTATTAAAACATCCATCAGACGTACATATAATTTAAAAGCCAGAGCGCTTTCGGGTATTATCATACCCTTCCTCACTGGCGATAAATAAAAAAAATCATACCAACATGCTTAAATATTATCCACTACCGTCAAGTTGAATTTGCATATTACGAAATTGGCATCACTACTAAACTCATTTAATACATTCACACAAAATCACTAGGAACAGATTTAAAAATTACAAATGCAAGAAAGACAAAAAGTCAAATCCAGTTTAAGCACAAATATACACAAGTAAAGAATTTTAAATACTTTATATTTTAGAGGTAACTTTGTAAAGGTTTGACTCGCATGAAAAAAAATCCAATGAGTTCATGCGGCAGACGATTTTTAACACTTTATAATATAATTGAAAAGTGTTTATGACTTTGTTCATTCTGTCTGTCCGTCCGCACGATAACTGCCGTAAAAATGACTTTATCAAAATGAAATTTTAGTATGTTGTTCAGACAGTCTATGGAATCTATGGGAATATGAATAATATCACCCAATTAGTTTTGGATTGAACCCGGGTTGAGAAAACGAAATACATTGAACCCTATGGGACCTAATTTTTCAAACATTTTTTAAGCGAATTTAAAATTCACAAATTCTTTCGAAAGTTTTATGAAATATTCAAATTATCCCATAAAATATATAAAAGAATTTCAGCAAAATATATTCAGTAGTTTTTTAAATAAAAATTAAAATAATAATTACACCCTTTATATGGAGAGATCACGTAACCGTTATATGAAGATATCACGTGACCCACTTCAAAATAAAATATGGCATCCATCTTGTATCAAAATCGTGATTTTTAAAGTTCTTTTTAATTCATATTTAGTGCTGTATCCGTCCTAAATCCGCTTTATTTTTTCTTAAATTCTGTGCATCTACATACTGAAACAACGCAATTACAATATATTCGAGTTTAAATTATCATCAAACTTTGATTATTTCTACAACGCAGCTTAATCTTCACATATGGAGAATGTAAACACCAAAAGATGTAGAATCAGTTGCATAAGAATTGCTGTATTTCTTTAACACAAAATTATTTAGCTCATGGAGTCTGCAATATTGCTGATAAGAATGAAACATTCATTGATTTTACACAAAGTAACAGACGACTTTTTCGATGAAGTTTTAAGCATAGAGTTAAATTACTCCATGGTTTTAAATTTTTAAATAAAATAAATTATTATAGTATTGTGATGAATGAAAGGAATGGAAAACAGTTAATGAATGAAATGCTGCTTTTATATAGAGGCGATTTATATTTCGATGACGTCATTTGAATAAATTTCATTAGTTTTCGATTCAGTTTTCAAATATAATAAATTATTGTAGTATTACGATAATTTTAAAAATATTACCGAGGAATGTGTCGCATTTTAGAGATGTTTAAACCAGGCAATTTATATTTAAATGCCGTCGTGTGAATGAAGTTCATTTTTCTCGATGAATTTCTAAGTTTTCAAATATAATAAATTAATGTAGTATTGTGATAACTTTAAAAATATTACCGAGGAACGTATCGCATTTTAGAGATGTTTAAAGAAAATTGCATTGAAGTTGGAAAGTGTTTTATAATCAATGCTTTATGCATGATTGATCTTTCATGTTATTAAATCTTTTACGATTTAAATAATAAAGATATGTATATAAAATACATTTCATTGATATTGCATTTTTGACTGGATAATATTAATTACGGTCTTTCGGTTTAAATAATTTTATTATTCATATTTTCGGTGATTTCAGATATTTTCAAGCTATTACGCCATTATTTTATTATGGTAAAAATTGTTGAAACTTATATATTGTACGTAGTACGGGTAATCTTCTACAAATGCATGAGTATATATCCTAATCTACAATAATATAAGTAGTACACGTATATTGGCATATATCTTGACATATATTGGTATATACTGGAATCAATTACGGCCTTCAAGTATAAAGCTTATAGGGATTATTGATATTTTCATTTTATTACATCATCTGCTTTATTTTGGCAAAGAGTTTTGAGACTGATACTGATATATGGGTAATCTTCTACTAACACACGGGCATATCTTTTAACGACAATATGAGTAGTACGGGTATATCTTCCCATACAATATTAGTGCTTTCATTTCGGTATATATATTGTAATTAATTACTGCCTTCAGACTTAAAGGTTACAGGTTTATTGATATTTCCAATTTATACGTGTAATCTACTAATACAGGGTATATCTGTTAATATTCGCGAATATAAATGGTACGGGCTCCATACAATTTCATCGCTTTTATTTTGCATTTTTCAATTTCATATTTTTTGTAAATTTGTTTACAAACGGGGCCAGGATGTTTTATTCTTTAGATCTGAACGTGAAGATAATTTTGTATAGCGAGAGCAGAGATTTTCTTACACTTCTTTTTAGGAGCATTTAATTAAATATTTTAACAGAATAATTTGATTAGCAATGTCATTTAGTATATTATAGGAATTTGCATATGATTGTGAATTTTAAGTTTATATTATATACTCCGTACGAAGAACGGGTATAGTGCTAGTCAACAATAAGAGCATGCAATTCCGTCCCAGAAGCTCAACGGTAGAACGTCGGCTGACTAGTATTAAATCCATAGTTCAATTCCCGGTTGGGAAAGCAAGACACTTTGTTACAACTATCACTTTCCTTTATAGATTATACGAGGTTTTAGAATGTGACAATACTAAATATTACAGCTTTTAGAGCAGATGATTTTTTAAAAATTTGAATTTTCACGAGAACATTGTCTGTTAAAGAACGAGAAATGCTATTAAATTATTTTTAAATTTACCAAATTTTTAAATGTACCAAATTTATACCAAATTTTTACCAAATTTTTAAAAATTGTCAAATTTTGTCCTATAAAATTAAATTTATACCAAATCATTCTAATTAATATAATTCACATTAAATTTATACCAAACCATTAATTAAATTTATACCATACCATTAAATTTATACCAAATTTATCCAAATTATTAAATTTATACCAAAGTTTTACCAAATTTTTAAATTTACCAAATTTACCAAATATTACAGCTTTTAGAGCAGACAATTTTTTAAAAATTTGAATTTTCACGAGAACATTGTCTGTTAAAGAACGAGAAATGCTATTACATTATTTTTATCTCGTCGTTCAGACGCTAATGAAGTTTGGTGACAAAACATGGATTTTAATCCAAGGAATTTTCGAGCTATGATTTATTATGACTTTTGATAAAGATTGGCACAGCAACAGTGTGTTGGTCGAACGAATTCGACTTTTGGGGACGAAGCACCAAAACAATAATTTACAACTTGTTTAAAGAATTCCATTTTGGACGTAGGAGTCTCAGTGATGAATTTCGTGACGGTCGATCAAGAACTATTGTGACGCCATAGTTGTTGTTGTTGAGACCCAGACCGTCCGACCTACCAGAAAGGTGTAAGGTAACTGTATGGACGGCCGGGAAGTGCCACCCAATTTAGACCGGAATCCAGTGGGGGAGGCATCCACAGGGACCGTACCCTCCTTCCCCTACCACCAACCTCTCGGAAGGACTTACGGACCCACATGTTTAACGTGATCGTACTCCGCATGAACACGGCGGCATTTGTGGTAGCGTGCAAATCTAGCGCGCAAACCACGGGGATACCGCACCCGAGATGGCCAACAGCACGCGGTGTTCCGAGGTGGTCACCCACCAAGTACTAACCGCGCCCGATGCTGCTTGACTTCGGTGATCTAACGAGAACCGGTGTTTTCAGCAAGGTACGGCCGTTGGCCCGACGCCATAGTTGTGTAAAAAGTGATCACTTTAGTTCGTCATGTCTCATATAATGAAATTGGGGCATCATGGAACATTTCAAGGATTCGAATGCATTCAGATTTAGATGATGAGTTAAAAGTCAAAATCATAAGGTATGTGCGTGTTGGAGTCCACACAATGTAACTCAAACTCAAAAGGATTATCGTATCAAATGGTTCAAGGAAAATATCAAACGATTCAACTCTGGTACCTCAAAATATGTTTTCGGCATTGTAAGAGGTGTCAAAAGATGAATTTATTCTTATGAACTCCAAAACAAAACAGCAATTTACTGTTTGGGTATTTCAAAATGAACCAAATTCTACAAAATTGTTCGTGCACGAATTGTATCAAAAAAGAAAATAATTGCTGCCTGTTTTTAGTAAATCCGGCCATGTTGCAACATTTGCTTTGGAGGAATGTAGAGAAGTAAATGCTGATTGGGGTATAAGACAATATATTTGCCAGAAATAGTTGCTTAAGTAAAAAAAAATAATAAGAAACGTCGCATCATTCTTCATCACGGCAATATAAGCTCACACGTTGTATTTCAAACTATCAATTATTTGAAGCTTGAAAAAATTCAGTTAATTAGTTATTGTCCTTATTCGCCTAATTTAGAAACCAATGATATTTTCTTATTTCCAACAATTAAAATGAAATGAGTAGATAGCAATTTAACAGCCCATGGGCTGCTTCTTCTGCAACTGCTTCTGTAGAAACAGTTGAAGCTTATAAATCAAATGTTTCTGCTATATCGACTTCCGAATAGCTGTTTTGAGAATTGATTTATTCGAATGAAAAAATGTATTAATGCTAGAGTTGAATATTTTGAAAAGCAGTAAAACGATACCTTTCCATACAAAAATAGTTTGCGTATTATTTTCTAAAAACTTTAATACTAGCCTACGTACTACTGTCATTGTTAAGGTAATAATCGTGGTCTTCTAAAGGAAATAATGCCATTATAATCTTAAATATCTAGCAATTCGTGATATAATCATGTTTCGTACAAAAAATTCTATCTAACCATATTTTTTATATATTACGTATTAATACTTGGAATTTGATGGTAATGGAAGAGACCAAGGCTGAATGGGGTATAGGGGTAGAATGGGGAATCGGAGTAGAATGGGGTAAGGGATCTATTTCCCGCAAGGGAAGTTGGAGTCGATTGGCATTTTCTGAAATGCACGCTATGAGTTCGCACGCTGTGAGTCGTTTAATAAGCACGTGTTGATTACTGCTCGTCGTTGACAGAGCTTTTCAAAAACATAGACAAATTGTGCATGCAGTTGTAATAATTTGACATTTGTTAACCTGGATGAGCCACGTTTTACATTTTTCTTTTACCAATTAACGTTTTACCCACGGAATACAGAATATTTTAGGCACGTTTTTGTATGACCCTATCAAGAAAAGCATGACACACGACGCAAGCATCACATTTTCTCATACAAAGATGTTATGCCAGTTCCCAAAGTGAAGCAGGGACAGAAACGAATAACAAGAAAGTAAGGCAATACTGCAATTCTTGCAATCATTCCCTGATAAGTTTCAGCTAAAGGAATCGGTATAAAAAGCTCAGAAAGCTAATTGTTTTCTGTTTCAATATTTAATTTTCTTATCATTTACACTTTCAAAATTTTCTCCAAACGTTAGATACACCATTCTATCCGCGTCTCCCTTACAGTCGTTCCGGAGTTATCGTGTGATTCGATTATTTCTTTGAATTAAAAAATGTGTAAATTAAGAATAAACTTTTTCAATATACTATATAATAAAAGAAAATTAGTCCAGAAATAAATGCCATTCCATGTCAATGAATGCATAATTCGCCGAATTGAAACCGAAATTCGGCAGAAATGTCTTTCATATCATATTCTTGTAATCACTCCGAAACCGCTAACCTTTCTTCAAACCTGACCTCTCGAATATCTTTCTTTAAGTCATAACCGAAAGGATTGTTGCCATCCTAGATCTACAAGTGTCGCATTGAAGAGAACACGAAATTAATTAGAAATCATTTCAGCAGGTTCTCCTGGAATCGAAGAACCAATTAATTCTCTTTCATCTGAGACGTTTATTCTGAGAAATTTTCAATAAACGTGGCATCAGTGGAATTTCAATCTAAATCTTTTACCCGCACGCTATTTATGTAAATAAAACCCACGATCAATTATTTAGATTTTATCGTCTGCCTCCAGGACTAAAAACAACCCTACTTTTTTCACAATCTAACTAATGATGATGTTTTTGTTAATTTATTTATTTGTGCTCTCGTAAAAATGTTCCATCTTTTCTGCTAATGGTTTGAGAAATGATAAATAGATCTAATGCGCATCATACGGAAAGTAAGTAAACGGGGTTCGGATTTTCTGTGATGTTTTTTTTTTAAATCTTTAATCCCATGCGGCAATGCCTCGCTTAATTAAATATACGAAATTCGGAAAACTGCGAGATTTTTTCCCCCCCTATAATACATGAAAATGAGTAGAAAAAGTATTGGGATAGGGTCGAAAATCGGATCTCAAATTTTCGACAGATCTACACGTTTTGGATAATTTAGAATACGTCTCTCTCTGTGTGTGCGTGTGTGTGTTTCTGCCTATGTGTCTGTGTAACATATTTTTCTAGTTCAAATGTTCGCAATGTAAACCCCTTGTGGATTACTATGGTGCTGATTAGATGTTGGTATGTTTCAGAAAAATAGAACCTGATTTTTTTGCGAAATGGCCTGCAAAGATTTTCAAAATTTAAAATAAAAGTCTAACTGTGCATAAATGTATTGTATAAATACTCGTTCTATACCTAATGTTTATTGACAAATCCAGGAGCTCATCCGATTACTACAACTCGATCTCGAGATATTTCAATTTTTTGAAAATTTGACAAGTTGGTGACGTTTGAAAATGTCCTGACTCACTAAATAAACAAGAAAGATCAATCATGCATAAAGCATTGATTATGAAACACTTTCCAACTTCAATGTAATTTTATTTAAACATCTCTAAAATGCGATGCATTCCTCGCTAATATTTTTAAACTTATCACAATACGGCATTATTTTATTATATTTGAAAACTTAAAACTTCATCGAAAACAATAAACTTCATTTAAATGACGGCATTGAAATATAAATTGCCTGGTTTAAACATCTCTAAAATGCAGTACATTCCTCGGTAATATTTTTAAAATTATCATAATACTACAATAATTTATTATATTTGAAAACATCATCGAAAACAAATGACCTTTATTCAAATGACGTCATTGAAATATAAATCGCCTGGCTCTCTCTATAAAAGCAGCATTTCATGCATAAACTTTTTTCTATTCCTTTCATTCGTCACAATACTACAATAATTTATTTTATTTAAAAACTTAAAACCATGGAGGTACAAGTAATTTAACTCTCTGCTTAAAACGTCATTCTCTGTGTAAAATCCATGAATATTTCATTCATATCAGCTATATTGCAGACTCCATGAGCTAAATAATTTTGTGTTAAAGAAATGCAGCAATTCTTATACAATTCATTGTACATCCTTTGGTGTTTACCTCTCCATAAGTGAAAATTAGGCTTCTTTGTAGAAATAATCAAAGTTTGATGGTCATTTAAACTCAAATATATTGTAATTGCGTTGTTTCAGAATGTATATGCACAGAATTTAAGGAAAAATAAAGCGGTTTTAGGACGGATACAACAGTAATTATGAATTAAAAAGAACTTTAAAAATCACGATTTTGACACAAGATGGATGCCATATTTTATTTTGAAGTGGGTCACGCGATCTCTTAATATAATGGTCACGGGTTCCCTTCATATAAAGGGTGTAATTATTATTTTAATATTTATTTAAACAAGAAAGATCAATCAAGCTTAAGGCATTGATTATGAAACACTTTCCAACTTCAATGCAATTTTATTTAAAAAAGTCTAAAATGCAATACATTCGTCGGTAATATTTTAAAATTTATCACAATACTAAATTAATTTATTATATTTTAAAACTTAAACCTTCATTGATAAAAATGAACTTCATTCAAATGACGGCATTGAAATATAAATTGCCTGGTTTAAATATCTCTAAAATGCGATACATTCCACAGAAATATTTTAAAAATTATCATAATACTACGATAATTTATTATATTTGAAAACTTCATCGAAAACAACTGAAATTAATTCAAATGACGTCATAGAAAAAATAACACGCCTGGATCTCTCTATAAAAACAGCATTTCATTCATAACATTATCCCATTCATTTCATTCATCACAATACTATAATAATTTATTTTACTTAAAAATTAAGACCATGGAGCTACAAGTAATTAAACTCTATGCTTAAAACTTCATCGAAAAAAATCGTCCTCCTCTTTATAAAATCAATTAATATTTCATTCATATCAGCCATGCAGACTCCATGGGCTAAATTATTTTGTGTTAAAGAAATACAGCAATTCTAATACAACTCATTCTACATATTTTGCTGTTTACATTTTACATAAGTGAAAAATAGGCTTCGTTGTAGAAATAATCAAATTTGGATAATCATTTAAACTCAAATATATTGTATTTGCGTTGTTTCAGTATGTAGATGCACAGAATTTAAGCAAAAATAAAGTAGTTTTAGGACGGATACAACACTCAATATGAATTAAAAAGAACTTAAAAAATCACGATTTTGAAGCAAGATGGATGTCATATATCATTTTGAAGTGGGTCATGGGATCTTTTCATATCGTGGTCACGTGATTGTTTCATATAAGATGTGTAATTATTATTTTAATTTTTATTTAAAAAACTACTGAATATATTTCGCTGATTTTTTTTCATATATTTTATGGAGCAATTTGAATGTTACCTAAAATTTTCGAAGCAATTTGTGAATTTTAAATCCGCTTAAAAAATGTTTGGAAAATTAGGTCCCATAGGGCTCAATGTATTTCATTTCTTCAACCCGGGTTCAATGTAAAACTAATTGGGTGATATTATTCATTTATACTCCCATAGGTCCTACGGACCATCTGAACAACATACTAAAATTTCATTTTGATGAAGTCATTTTTACGGCAGTTATCGTGCTAACGGACAGACAGATAGACAGAAAGGCAGACAGAATGAACAAAGTCATAAACAATTTTCAACTTTGTTGTAAAGTGTTAAAAGCTACTTAATATATTTTGCTGAGATTTTTTTTATATATATTATGGAATAATTTGAATATTTTTTTAAACTTTCGAAGCAATTTGTGAATTTTAAATTCACTTAAAAAATGTTTAAAGAATTAGGTCCCATAGGGTTCAATGTATTTCATTTCTTCAACCCGGGTTTAATTTAAAAACTAATTGGGTGATATTATTAATTTATATTCTCATAGGTCTCACAGGCCGTCAGAACAACATACTAAAATTTCATTTTGATAAAGTCATTTTAACGGGAGTTATCGTGCTACCGGACAGACAGAGAGACAGACAGAATGAATAAAGTCATAAACACTTTTCAAATATGTTGTAAAGTGTTAAAAAAGAAAATGTTTCCAACCTGCAAAATTGGGTATAGTTTTAAATAAGTATTCATATTATATATTGTTTTGTTTGAAAAAACTAACTTCAATTAATCCATTAAGAAATATAAAGAAAACCTAATATCTGCCTTTGAGGAAAATAATATGCTGCAACCAATAGACATTTTATGTTTATGTTTGTTTTCAAAGTCTTAATAAGTTCCTCGACTGCAATAAGATGTGGATAAACTACATAGAACTGTTCCTCATAACGCAATCTCATTTCTTGGTAAAATTGATTATTATTTGATGTTGAACAATGGTTTTCTGGAAATTTAATATTTGATCCGATTCTCAAAATCGCCCTTTATTATTTTAATTAGACTAAGTGAGAATCTGCGTTGTCGCAATAGGCAAACCCAGAACTGTAATCTACATTTTTATTTAATCGTGGGTGCTTGAATTTGCTAATTATCTAAAGCAAAAATTTTCGAAGAATTGATTTTCCAGTAATTCTTATCAGACTATATATATTTGAAGTCTCTATCTCAATTTAAAAAAATAAATCGTATGTCACGTTATCGGAAAATTGAACAATGTGATGAGTGGTACTGCCTAATTTGGTTGCAAATATCTATCTGATCTGGGGTTGCCAATCTTCTTTTTTTTCTTTTTTTGGAGAGGGTAACCCTATTTTCAGCACTTTAGTCCTTGTTTTGGTAGGGATTCGGGGGTTCGATAAGGACTGATATATATATATATATATATACATATAGAATACAAAAAATAGACGCACCCTACACTATAATCCGATAGTAATGAAACTTTACATGCAAACACCTTTCGGTCGAATATGCAAATGATCAAAATTCGCAGCCAATGAATGAATAGTCAGAACTACAGCGCATTGAAACTGAACACGATGGTGGTGTATATAAGGAGCGAACCTTGTTTTCAGGAGCAAAACGTGCAGTGGATTTCGGTTGCGTTTACGTACCTTGATTGTAACAATGGCTCGCCGGCGAATTCGCGACCACTGCGAGCATATGAAGGAGTTTGAAAGAGGGCGTGCGGCCAGACTGCATGAAGCTGGATGGGCACACCGGCGAATCGCTCCACATTTGGGTAGCAGCGACGTAGCAATTAGACGATGTTGGCAGAAATGGATTCGGAATGGCAGATTTCAGCAGTAAGCGGGAGGCAGGCGGCCCAGAGCGACGACAGAACGGAAAGATAAAGCGATTGCAGAGCAGCTGTGACAGCACGAGATTCGTCGTTATCAACCATCCAGTGTGTGACAAACATGGAAGTGAACACCCGGACCATTAATAGAAGACTACGGGAGCGGAATTTATACTCGCGGCGCCCATTACGCCGCCTACCACTGACCAGTATTCACCGTCATCATCGATTGCAATGGTGGCGGATCCGATCAAAGTGGAATTGTTCGGAAAGGGAAATAATTTTCTTCAGTGATGAGTTCCGTTTCGAACTGAGTCCCGACGACCAGCGCAGACGTATCTGGAGATAGCCCGGATATCGTCAGGATCCTGCTCTTACCGTCACATGCCACACGGCCCGACAACAGGGAGTTATGGTCTGGGGTGCCATTTCGTTTGATAGCCGAACCCCTTTGATAGTCCTCCGTGGCACCATCACAGCACAGCGGTACGTTGCCGACATTCTGCGACCCATTGTATTGCCATTCCTTTCGCGACACCCCGGGTTAACATTTCAGGAAGATAATGTCAGGCCACTCACGGCACGCCTCTCTATTGATTGTCTGTGTGCTTACGACACACTTCCTTGGCCATCCAGATCCCTAGATCTCTCTCGCCTATTGAGCACATTTGGACTGAGATGGGGCATTGCCTGAGACCATCCCAGAATGTAGACGAATTAGCTCGTCAATTGGAGGCCATTTGGAACGACATCCCTCAAAGCATCATCCGGCAACTTTATGCGTCAATGCCACGTTGGGTAATAGCTTGTATCAATGCCAGAGGTGAACCTGCGCCATATTGACGTGCTCATATTGTGTAGATATTTCAGTGCAGTAAATTATCCAATTGTTCTGAAATTCAAATATCTTTTTCTGTACATACACATTACACGTACCGAATTTTGTCTCATTTGGATAATTCTTTCTTGGTGCGTCGAATTTTCTGTCTTAGAGTGTATATTAGAAATATGTAGTAATAAAAATAATCAATTCAAGTAATCGTGAAATAGTAACATCACCATAGAAGCAAAACCACGGCCATAATGCCGATAATAGAAAAGAACGGCACCGGCCCAAATTCGAAGATTAAAAAGAATGAAATTCATCTTCAGGTCTCAGTATTTAATTCTAATTAACCCAAACAAATGCCTGCGTCAGATTGGTACATTACTATAAATGTCCAAACTCAGACTACAGGCACCAAGAGATGAAAAAATGAAGGAAAATTTGTATTAATATGTGGCACGAACCCTTCTTCTTTCACCACGTGTAATTGTGATCATCCACAACAGTATGAAAAAATATCGAGAAGCACCGGAATGAATATGACGAAATACAACCTAGGAGGCAGAACATATGTTCACAGCGACCCTCTCAGACCCGTCCAGTGAGTTAGAACCGGAGACAGGACAAATAACCATATAAGTAAAACAGAATATGAATATGAAACATAGATGAAAATTCTTACTAAACAAGTGATTCAAAGAAGAAATGGATAAACGAGATTGCCATTATACACCGTTATATGGGCGCTCAAATCGTAGTATCAAACTGGCTAAAGTTGCAATTTTTTAGCGAAAATAAAATTCAAAACATTAATATTAATGTATTATATTTTCCGATATCTTATTTTTATAATTTTTTTAGTTTATTTTATTATTATTCATTTTTATTTAATTATATAAATAATTATATAATTTTCTCTTTTTTTTCTTTTTTGTCTCTATATTATTAGCCTCTATAATTGGGAAAGTTGTCTTGGATGTTATCGAGTGCAAGTTGATACACTGAGTGGATAATTTTAATACCGAATTTGGGAGGATATGCATTATGAGTCGCTGTAGTCAATAATTCCATAAAATGTGCTAATTTATAATTTTCATCACAAATTTTATTGATTCTAAGAACCTGGTTTATTATAATATTTCTAAAAACTGATATATGCACACAAGAGTCAAAGTGTTGAATTTTTGATGTATTAAATCTAAAATCTTGTCTTTTATCATATAAGTTTATAACCACAATTTTGTAATTTTGATTTTTTTTTACAATTTTGTAAATTTAAATTTAAATCTAAAAAGTTTGTAACATTAGAGTCATTATTACTTGCATTTAGTTGTAAATTAGGATGAAAGTTAAATACTATAAGAATATTAATATGGGATACACATAATATGTCATCTAAATATCTAAACATGTGCATATTATGCAATCCTGGATTATTGTTCTTGTCATAGAAGAATAAATACAGATTAGCTAATAAAGATGAGGCACACACCCCATGTGGGATACCAAACTGTTGCTTAAAAAAAGTACCACTATGTTGAATATAATTCTCATAGAGAGTGAAATTAAGTAATTTTTTAAAAAGAAAAGTTGAATATTTTAGAGTGATATTATAGTTTTCAAAAATTCCTAAAATAATTCTATTCAGATCATCTATATCAATATTATTAAACAAATCTTTGAAATCAAAAGTATAAATACTGCCTATATTAGTAAGCGTTTTTAACACTTTACAACAAAGTTGAAAAGTGTTTATGACTTTGCTCATTCTGTCTGTCTGTCTGTCTGTCTGTCCGCTAGCACGATAACTGCCGTAAAAATGACTCAATCAAAATGAAATTTTGGTATGTTGTTCAGACGGTCTGTAGAACCTATGGGAATATAAATGAATAATATCACCCAATTAGTTTTGGATTGAACCCGGGTTGAAAAAATGAAATACATTGAGCCCTATGGGATCTAATTTTTCAAACATTTTTAAGCGGATTTAAAATTCACAAATTGCTTCAAAAATTTTAGGTAATGTTCAAATTGTTCCATAAAATATATAAAAAAAATTTCAGCGAAATATATTCAGTAGTTTTTAAATAAAAATTAAAATATTAATAACACATCTTATATGAAGCGATCATGTGACCATGATATGAAAAGATCACGTGACCATGATATGAAAAGATCACTTGACACACTTCAAAATGATATATGGCATCCATCTTGTCTAAAAATCGTGATTTTTAAAATTTTTTTTAATTCATATTGAGTGTTATATCTGTCCTAAAACCACTTTATTTTTGCTTAAATTCTGTGCATCTAAATACTGAAACAGCGCAATTACAATATATTTGAGTTTAAATGCTCAGCCAAATGTGATTATTTCCACAACGGAGCCTATTTTTCACTTATGTAAAATGTAAACATCAAAATATGTAGAATAAGTTGTATATGAATCGCGACATTTCTTTAACACAAAATCATTTAGTTCATGCAGTCTGCATAGCTGATATGAATGAAATATTCATTGATTTTACAAAGAGAAGGACGACTTTTTTCGATGAAGTTTTACACATAGAGTTTAATTACTTTTAGCTCCATGGTCTTAAATTTTAAATAAAATAAATTATTATAGTATTGTGATGAATGACATGAATGGGAAATTATTTATGAATTAAATGCTGCTTTTATAGAGAGAGCCAGGCGTGTTATTTTTTCTATGACGTCATTTGAATTAATTTCAGTTGTTTTCAATGAAGTTTTCAAATATAATAAATTATCGTAGTATTATGATAATTCTAAAATTATTTCCGAGGAATGTATCACATTTTAGAGATGTTTAAACCAGGCAATTTATATTTCAATGCCGTCATTTGAATGAAGTTCATTTTTTACGATGAAGGTTAAGTTTTCAAATATTATAAATTAATGTAGTATTGTGATAAGTTTTAAAATATTACCGAGGAATGTATTGCATTTTGGACATGTTTAAATAAAATTGTATTGGAGTTGGAAAGTGTTTCTTACAATATGACGTCTTTTACAATATACGTCTTTTACAATATGACAATTATTAAGTATTTCTGTATTAAGACGCTCCAGGGTTTGAAGGTTTCTACAGGGATTTGATATTTATAGCTGATTTTATAGATAAGTTTATTTTAGTCGAGAATTAAATCTTTACCAATTGATTTATTTTTAAATTTAGTAGGTAAACGGTACTTAGTACCTAGTAACATCAGTGATTTCAGTGCATCATAATTAATAATATTTAAATTTCCCGTTAAAACATGCCCATGGTGTTTATCTACGTAGTCTTTGCATTTATCTAATTGACAGTGGCAGTATGACTATCCAGTTCATAATTTTGATTAATATCTATTGATTTGGCTATTTGATTATAATTGAAAATATAAAGTCCTAGCGGTTTATCATATTTAAATGCAATTTTAGGATTTTGTTTGACTGGAAAGTAATTGGAAACCGATTTAAAAAAATTATTTATCTTCAGATTATCTAAGACAGAATTAGTGAAATTCAGGATATAATATTCGTTTATTTTAGTAGATTGTTTTGATTCATCATTTAAATTTAAGTCCGTGACGTATATAATTAAACATTAAGAATTTTACTTCTGGTAATGAGCAAAGTATAGAATAAATGTTTAAAATGAATTTTATCAAATGCAGTAGTTCTAAAAAGGTTATAAATCATATTTAATTGCTGTTTTTTAATTGCAAAAATCCATTTCTTACATTGTTTCCAATCATAAGTAATTTTGAAATTTACATGCTGCTGTAGGATGATATATTTTAGATCTGATAATGAGGACAATTTTTTATTATATTTACCTGCTTTTTTAGTTCTTTTTGATTTATTGTTAGTAATGTTAAAGAAGTTATATATATTATGGTCTTCATTAGGATAATTAAAGGATTTTTTAACAATGTTATGATGATTAAGTAATTGATTGAATCCATATGATGGGAAAATAGTTTTGTGAGCGCATATGAATTCGTTTTCAAGGAACCATCTGTCATAATAATTTTTTTGAATATATAGAATATTAATTTCAATGTTGTCGAACCCACGTACAGAAAAATGTTTGTATTCGAATTTTGATTCATTATAGGTGGTTGCATTACTTGAAAAGAAATTATATGATTCCTGTGTGCGTTAATTCAGAGGTGCAGAGGATTGCTAGTTCGTCCATTATATGACATATTACATATTTTGCAAACAGTTTGGTAAACGCAATTATATGTTTTACAGAGGTCAAGATTATTGCTATAATTGATCTGGTTACGATTAGTAAGCGGACACGTTTTACATCTATTAGAATCAGGCCCGGCTCTAGGTTTTTTGCCGCCCCAAGCAGAAAGCAATGTGGCCGCCCCCTCCTTGAAATTCATTTTTCTCTTAACCTTTATAAATGCAATAGGATAGAGAAACACTGCTAAATTGCCACTTTAGTCAATTTTGTTCGAAATGTTTCTCAAGTGAATGGATCTGTCGTGGGATTAAATATTTTGATTCTTTCCATTTTAAATAAAAAAAAATGTGCAATATCTCAAGAATGAAAAATGTTAGTATCATATAAATGATGCTATTCAATTTTAGATTTAAAAAAATCTGTTGTCTAATACATGCCTTTACATATATATTAATAAACGTTATTATTAAAAGTTTCTATTTAACTCATCATGAATGATGTGTCTGTATCTGTTCCAACTTCTTTGACATTTCAACACACTTTCCTACGTCCTAGAGAGCTGAAATTTGGTACACACAGACACATCTAGTGGTCTAGTAGAACATTTTAATCTTTTAAAGTTTGTCACATCCTCAAAGTATAGAACCGGTATTTTTTTCTACGAAATGACCTACAAAATCCCATTGTTGTAAGATAGTTAAAAAAAAGACTTGAGGGGCTGTGCCGAAGATACGTTCGCAACGTAGAATACGTCTTATCACATGGGTGTTTGTAAATGAAGCAACGGCTTACATAAACAATTCATTTATTTCTACAACTGCCAACAGTGATCTAATAAGTTACAAAGTTAATTATTACGAAATGTTAATTAAGTACCAGAATTAAAGAAATAAAACGTAGCAATATTATTATTGCTTGATAAATTTTATCTTATCTCGCATTCGATCGCATTCCCCTCTTGAACGCGTCACCCCTCAGAACACACGTACATCCTTGGCCTAACACTTGGTACCCATGACTATGATCATCGCAAGGCTAAATCTCGTAAGAGACCCCGCTCGGTACTTAACTTTGATATTCGGTACTAGGAACGTCCCACCTTAATCAGTTGATATTAAATAAAACTCGTGATCATTGCTTTTCTACAAAATGTCTTAAATCCTAAACTGCTAAAATGCTAGGTAACCCTCAGATCTGCATCAACCCCCCAAACTGCTTAAACTCTAAATGTGCAACAAGCTGCCACACTAGGAGCTAGGTCAAATAATAAAAACAGTAAATCAAAAACCTCGAACCTCCAACTATGGGCCAATGAAATAATGTCACAGTGTGAAGATAAGAACCACACCTAGAGATTGGAGATTAAAGGCGCTTCGCGCCTGGTGCTCTGTTCTGGACGAAACTCTATTCGGAACTTGGTACCACTGCCGTTCCCCTCCGACTATTACACTCCAAGCTATATTATAATCTTTCAAAATCTCACTCTTTTCGTCATACCCGATTTGCCGACATAGTCCTCATATCAGGTGGCGACAAAGACGTTATCCTGCATCAAAAGAGTGCAATATTCAGCATCGCTATATATATATATAACACTGCCAAGTTTAACTCTATATATTAAGCTCAAAGTTTTTTGTATTTTGCCTTAGAATTAAAATGATTTTTTTCTATTTAAAATTCTCATTTTTCAGATATTTCTTATGATTTGCCTCCAGTGAAGCTGTTATGAATAAAATATTTTAGCCAAAAATCAAAGTTTCTATATTTATTCGATTTTAGAAAACAATTGCATAAATTAAAACTTTCTTATAACTAGATATGGCTGAAAGTCAATAGGATTTTATTAATATCGATTTAGTATGCTTCTATTATGTAATTCGCTTCATTATTTCGAGATATGTATCTCTTCCTGCAGAAAAGTAAAATTTTCTAATATCTCTAGAACGACTAGCGATAACTACTAAACGATGTTGTCCATTTCTTTCTGGTTAGAAGTACCTACAAATCATTCAAGGTTAATTGAATATATATATAAGATATTCCACGGACCCTTGCAAATCATTTACTCCTTTAACAATAGTGAGCAGTATATATAATGTAAGAAAGAGTCTATTTTAAATCAAAAACGTGCAATACCTTAAAACACACATTTTATCATTCTGTAAACGGTGTAATTTAAAAAATGAAATATTATATATAAAATTAATATTTTTGTAACAAATTTTAATATTATTTTTAAAAAAAATTAATTATCGAAATAAGAAAATTTAAAGATCCTGGCCTTCGAGAAAATTAAGAAGCTGACAGTTATTAATTGTATACCAAATATATTTTGATTTGCTTAATTTGTTTGATATAGATACCGCTGCATGTGGAAAAGTAAAATTTTCAATGAGAACTTCTAAACAATGATATTCATTTATTTCCTGTTAAAAGTAATTGCAAAATGTGCAATAACTTAATAATATTAAGTGCATTTTTATTATTTTTTTATTTTTCCTGTTTCAAATAGAACTCGCAAAATATGTCGAAAACGATGCATATTAGCGTTCTATATAAATGATGATATTCGCTTTTAAGTGAAAAATGCTAGTAAAATATTTATTTTTGTAACATTTTTAAACATTTTACTTTTCATGTTCATTTTATTTTTGATTTTAAATGTTCGAAAAATTGATGGCTTTCTTCTGTCCCATTCACCCGAAAATTCATGAGTCTCTGATATTTATTGATTGAATAAGTATTACCGAATTGTATTCTATTTTATTGATTTGTTATAGACATATCATTGCCAAAGACTCCATGATTCTTCCAGAAATACATCTGGGGAGGGGAGGGGGGTGAAGCCCCTTCTGGAAACACACTCCACCCTCACCCCCCGGATACATTTTCTGTTACTGGACCAAATGCTAATAAATTCTGAAACTCACAAAATACTTTTGTGAATTTTAGCCTAGTTTCCACTTCTTATGTGGCAGCATTTAGATTATTATTATAATTTTATTTCGCTATTGATTATTTTCAGACTGAAATTTTGTAACTATAATTCAATTTACATTATATTGAAATTTTTTCATCCTCCTGTTTAGCCCGCGCAAGATTTTCTCGCAATGTTTGAATACGTATTTGCTATATATATATAGTCATTACTTCTATATATGTATATATATAGTAATTACTTCTATATAGTTTAGTTAAGATTATAGATAGTTTGCACCCTTTGAAGTTCCATCCCCCCCCCCCAGCAGAAAAAAAGTTCTGAAGGAAGCACTGCACAAATGACAGACATCATTGAAAATATGGTTGATTAGTATTCATGAATGGTAATATTCACTGGTACATTTATCAAAATCCAAGCGTCCGGTTTTTGACCCCCATCACAATACTTTTCCTTTCCTATGTGTTGCGGGAAAATAGATTATAAAAAGGATATTTTTATAACTCTTGCGATATTTATTATACTTCCCTCGCAAAATAGAAGTAAGTATTCGCACATATTTTTTTTAAAGATTTATACGTTTTTGAAGGGACTGATTAACACAAAATAAATATTTAGTTTTTTTTTTGTCGATCGGTCTGTCGGTCATATTGTTAAATTGAGGTACCCTGCTGTTAACGGCACTCTTTATTATTATTATTATTTATTTTTCACTAGTCATTCGCAATTTGAGCACATGTCGTTTTCACAACATTACAATACTACTACTCAACCGACTGAAATAAAATTTTGTACGAATATGGCTTTAGTTATATACTTGAAAAAATATTCTAAGAGGTCATTTCTGTGCACCACACTGCAAGTATAATATAAAAAAATATAAGGAAAGTACATGTGCTTTCCTTATGCTTTAAATGTAACATTTTAAAGTTCTAATTAAATAGTAACATAATTTCAATTATACTCAAAAATTGAAATAATTTAGAAAGTTTCAGAAATTTACAGTATTTTTTTTTTTACTTTTTATTTACCAGAAAGAACAAAAATTCTTTGAGGTTCATCATATTTTTTCTGATGACTTGAAATAAAACAATAAAAATAGGAAAGTTTGGAGCTCTACATGTGGGACAGTTAGTTGATTTAGAAAATGAATTTTGATTGATTTCCAATAATTTAAAAAACTAAATTATTTCCTATTAACTTTCGTTTAAATACTCAAATGCCAAAGAATGTTATATTCTATTAAATTCTTACTCCATACTATAAACGCAGAATATAGGCATTTTTAAGATTCGATATAATTCGTTTAAAGGATTCAAGTTTATAAAATAACAGGGGTTTTAAAGCGGGGAGATGTGAATATATTGAGTATTGTTTTTATTTTAAAAATTGCCTCATTCAAATTACAGTTGTTACTTTTCAAATTAAACGAAGCTTTAGCTGAAATCCTGATAACCAAAAATTTGAATAATTCAAAAAAGTAAATATTATCTGTAAATAGCGTAAGTAATATTACATGCTTTTAATTTAAGAAAAAATCAATACAGTATTATGTGGGAAAAACGCACACATAAAAGAAATCTAAAAATTGAGCAAAACGAGAAATAATTTCTAAGAACTTTCAAGGAGCTAAATTTAATATAACTTCCTAGGAACAAACAAACACTGATCCGTGCGTAAAATTTAAAATGTTTTTTAGCTAAAAAGTGACTCGACAGATGCTGTATATAAGTCGTTATAACGAAAAACTATCATTATCTTTAAAGAATATACCGATTGTATACCTGGAATTTAGAATAATCTCAATCCGTTGACCGGGGGGGGTGGGTAAAATATGTTTTATGTTAATAGAAACAATTTTTAACAATCATAAAGTAATTATATCTTGCTTACCTTAAATTTTATGCAAAATGCTAGATGAACATTTTAGATAAATTCATCAAGTTCAACTGTATAACATTTAGAAAGAAAAACGATAAACTCTTCTTTGCGGCAAGAAAAATGATGTTTTACATTTCTCACTGAAACGTACGACTGGACCCCATCAAGAAACTCCCCCAAAAACAAATTTCGCGCTGAACAAAATGATTGGTAAACACACAGACTATTATATAGTATTCTGTGGGTAAACACATGCTTACAGCCGATGGGGTTTGTATGACCATAAATTTTACAATGTTCCACTGCATCTCGAGATGTCTTTTGAGACCTGTCGTCGTCCAGTTTCCTAATTACATTCAATGCGGACACCTGTTTCGGCATAGATGTGAAGCAAGTCCTTTATTTAAGTGTCTGGGCGATTGGGGGGAGATGATTTCCGGATTTAGAGAGTAGGAGAATAATTAACAAAGGATGGGTTTCCTGGCACGGCAATTCTGGATGGAACCCCATCGTTTCAAGCAAAGTGCCCTCTCTCATCGGATTTTTTCATGGAATAGTTCACAAAACCCAGTTTCACTTAAAAGCTTTTGTAGTTTACAGATAATGATCAATATGCCGCCCCTAGGCGTACTGTTGATGGCTGTACTGACGCCCGGTGCGCTAAAGTAATTTATTGTTACTTGTGTTGCAAGATACAAATTGGGGCGACATACTGGAAACGATCACATTTAGCCCTCTGGTCCTCTTTTTCCAAGGGGAGAATGAAGGACAGCCGTTTTCACTATTTTATCTGGGAACAAATGTTTGACATTTATTGTGTTTTTGTTT
This sequence comes from Amaurobius ferox, assembly GCA_951213105.1. NCBI lineage: Eukaryota > Metazoa > Arthropoda > Arachnida > Araneae > Amaurobiidae > Amaurobius > Amaurobius ferox. The sequence continues at coordinate 69,412,442 of OX578146.1, read as the reverse complement.
TACTTTTAACGCATACAACTGCCCTTGTAAATTCTGTTGCTTGCGTCCCAGAACTTTTTTTATTTAAGACCTAGAACTTTTTTTATTTAAGAGATTTTTTTGTTTATTAAGATTTTTTTATTTAAGTTGACTGAAATGCCGCCCTTAAAATGTGCCGCCCCAAGCAAGTGCTTGTTTTGCTGGTGCCTTAAGCCGGCCCTGATTAGAATTACATGTTTTAATTTTAAGGGTGAGCGTCAGTAAATTTTCTGCCCTATCCGCGCTTTGTTAACTTTCGCAGAACACATTTTTTACCGAAATGCTGCTCAAACATTTGCGAAATATTTTCTGAAAGATAAAATGCAATGCTTAGATTATATTAAAACTAAATTTAATACTCAATAAAAATATAGAATATATTTTTTTTATTTTAATCCAAAATATTTTGGTGCTGCCATCTGTCGTCGTAATTTAATTCATACCAACTATTTTCATTTTTTAATGAACACATTTAAGTGTCTATTCCTTCTAATACGCTATTAAATACGGCAAAAGATCATATATAATAATGCCACAATCACGGAAAGGTAATTTCTCATTCTATGAATTTGATAAGGAAATCTGAATTACATCACTGGGACTGCATCTTTGTCTTCAAGTCCAAGTTCAATTACATTTTCGTGATTGTGGCATTATTATATATGGTCTTTAATAGCGTACTAGAAGGAATAAACATTTAAAAATGTTCATTAAAAAATAAAAATAGTCGGTATGAATTAAGTTACGGCAACAGAAGACAGCACCAAAAATATTTTGGATTAAAATAAAAAATATATTCTATGCTTTATTGAGTATTAAATTTAGTTTTAATATAATCTAAGCATTGCATTTTATCTTTCAGAAGATATTTCGCAAATGTTTGAGCAGAATTTCTTCAAAAAATATGTTCTGCGAAAGTTACCAAAGCGCGGATAGGGTAAAAAATTTAGTGTTGTTTAGTGATGCATGATTGTAAGATTGATAGTTATATGAAGAGAACAAGGAATTCTGCCTGGATGTACTAAATGAAGATGGAAGAGTCATTGAAGAGAAAATGGATATTGTTGGTATCGAGATATCGATCTAGGAAAACACCAACAAGTTGTCGAATACCGAGCTTGAATGTCAGAGAACATCCAGTTGTGAGTCACCAAATATTGATAATTAGACATCATGCTATTAGGGTAAGATAGTAACCTTTATGTCCCCAAAATATGGGAACTTGCATTCAAAATAAGAGACACATTAGCTAAGCATGAAACTTGATTCAAATACAACAGGAAAGATCAATCATGCATAAAGAATTGATTATGAAACACTTTTCAATTTCAATGCAATTTTATTTAAATATCTCTAAAATGCGATGCATTCCTCGGTAATATTTTAAAAATTATCACAATACTACATTAATTTATTATATTTGAAAACTTCATCGAAAACAAATGAAATTTATTCAAATGACGTCATCGAAATATAACACGTCTGGCTCTCTCTACAAAAGCAGCATTTCATTCATAAGCATTTTCCGGTTCATTTCATTCATCACAATACTATAATAATTTATTTTATTTAAAAACTTAAGACCATGGAGGTACAAGTAATTAAACTTTATGCTTAAAACTTCATCGAAAAAATCGTCGTACTCTCTGTAAAATCAATGAATATTACATTCATATCAGCTATATTGCAGACTCCATGAACTAAATAATTTTGCGTTAAAGAAATGCAGCAATTCTTATACAACTCATTCTACATATTTTGCTGTTTACATTTTTATAAGTGAAAAGTAGACTTCGTTGTAGAAATAATCAAAGTTGGATGATTATTTAAATTCAAATATATTGTAATTGCGTTGTCTCAGTATGTAGATGCACAGAATTTAAGCAAAAATAAAGAGGTTTCAGAACGGATACAACACTCAATAAGAACTTTAAAAATTACCATTTTCGCACAAGATAGATGCCTTATTTTATTTTGAAGTGGGTCACGTGATCTCTTCATCTAATGGTCACGTGATCGCTTCATATAAACGGTGTAATTATTATTTTAATTTTCATTTTAAAAACTACTGAATATATTTTGCTGAATTTTTTTTATATATTTTATGGGATAATTTGAATGTTTCCTAAAACTTTCGAAGCAATTTGTGAATTTTAAATCAAATTAAAAAAAAATTTAAATTTTAAAAAATGTTTGAAAAATTAGGTTCCATAGGATTCAATGTATTTGATTTTTTCAACCCGGGTTCAATCCAAAACTAATTGGGTGATATTATTCATTTATATTCCCATAGGTCCCACAGACCGTCTGAACAACATACTAAAATTTCATTTCGATAAAGTCATTTTTACGGCAGTTATCGTGCTAACGGACAGACAGACAGACAGTATGAACAAAGTCATAAACACTTTTCAACTTTGTTGTAAAGTGTTAAAAATGGAAACACAATTACAACATATGAAAGATCCCATTATTTTTTCAAACTAATGAATCATCTAAATCATCTTGAAATTAATAATAAGAGCCAATGCGTAGACACATTAAAACTAGATTAAATAAATGCTCAGAAATAAGCAAAACTAAGATAGATAGTGGAAAAAATGTACATATATACATTGACTATTCCAATAAGAATTGATTCAAAATAACATACAACAATACATCATGGAAAACAATGTATTACCTCGGGAGTTATAAATATTATCTAAGAATAATACAACCATGAAACAATGCTGGAAAATACAAGATTCAAAATCTTCCAATACAAATTTTATTTAATTAAAGGAACAACAATTAAGAGATTCAATGTATGAAAAGCTAAATTCGATCACATTATCAATGGCAAAGAATAGAATTACAGCATAGGAATAACAAAAAGAAATTTTGCACATTATAATATGAAAAGATTGGAATAAAAATTGAGATATAAGCTGAGATAAAAATTGACACAAATTCAGCGCGAATGCAGCTAACTTTAGTGTAATTTAGTTCTAACTAATTGAAATAGGATGTTATTACAGAATCGTAAACAATTTGACAGAAAACATAATAACCAATATACAATACGCTCATAATGCAGCAGACAAGTACATGAATAAATATTAGAAAAATGTAATAATAAAAATAATCAATTCAAGGAATCGTGAAATATTAACATCACCATAGAAGCAAAACTACGGTCATAATGCGGACAATAGAAAAGAACAGCACCGTCTCAAATTCGAAGATTAACCAGAATTAAAGTCATCTTCAGGTCTGAGTATTTAATTCTAATTAACCCAAACAAATGCCTGTTTCAGATTGGGCAATAGTACATTACTATAAGTACCCTAACTCAGACTACAGGCACCAAAAGGTGAAAAATTGAAGATAAGAAAAATTAGGAAATCTATTATTACCATAGGCAAGAACCCTTCTTTTTCAACACGTGTAATTGCGATCAACCACAACAATATGAAAAATACCGAGAAGCACCGGAATGAGCATGACGAAGCATAACCTAGGAGGAAAGAGCCAACGGCCCTACCGTGCTGAAAACACCGGTTCTCGTCAGATTACCGAAGTCAAGCAGCATAGGGCGCGGTTAGTAATTGGGAGGGTGACCACCTGGGAACACCGAATGCAGTTGGCAGCTTTCGGGCGCGGTAGCCCGGTGGTTTGCGCGCTGGATTTGCACGCAGCCACAACTGTCGCCGTGTTCATGCGGAGTACGATCACTTTAAACATGTGGGTCAGTACGTCCTTCCGACAGGTTGGTGGTAGGGGAAGAAGGGTACGGTCCCTGTGGATGCCTCCCCCACTGGGTTCCGGTCTAAATTGGGTGGCACTTCCCGGCCGTCCATACGGCTCCCTTACACCTTTCTGGTAGGTCGGACGGTCTGGGTCTTAACAACAACAACTTAGGAGGCAGAACATGCGCTCACAGCGACCCTCCCAGACCTGTCCAGTGAGTCAGAGCCGTAGACAGGACAATTACACAGATAAGTAAAACAGAATATGAATATGAAATATAGATAAAAATTCTTACTAAACAACTGATTCAAAGAAGAAATGGATAAACGAGAATGCCACTATACGCCATTATAAAGGTGCTCAAAACGCAGTAAAAGGCTAAAGTTACAATTTTTTAGCGAAAATAAAATTCAAAACATTAATATTAATGTGTGTTATTTTCCGATTTTTTATTTTTCTAATTTTTTTAGTTTATTTTATTATTATTATTCATTTTATTTAATTATATAATTAATAAATATATTTTTTTTTCTTTTTTTTTCTGTCTCCATATTATTAGCCACCATAATTGGGAAAGTTGTCTTGGATGTTATCGAATGGAAGTTGACACACTGAGTTGATAATTTTAATAACGAATTTAGGAGGATATGCATTATTAGTCGCTGTACTCAATAATTCCATAAAAATGTGATAATTTATAATTTTCATCACAAATTTTATTGTTTCTAAGAATCTGGTTTATTATAATATTTCTAAAAACAAATATATGCAAACAAGCGTCAAAGTGTTGAATTTTTCATGTATTAAATCTAAAAGCTTGTCTTTTTTCATATAAGTTTATAGCCAGGTTATTTGACCATGTGGCAGGCCATTTCACAAAAAGAGCCAGTTTTTTTTTTTTACCAAAGTCTTATCAGCACCATGGTTACCCACAAGTGATCTATCTACCAAATTTTGTGAATTTAGTCAATTAATTTCTGAGTTAGAGTATATACATACAGACAAACACACAGGTGTCACGTTAAAAATAGTGTTTTCGTGTTCTAGAATGCTTGAAACGGATTCGTTGAAATCTCGAGTTGCGATTTTTGACACAATTCCAATACTTTCCCTATACATTACCATGTATCATAGGAAAATTATATACAATCATTAAAAAAATATCGATATTTTTAAACATTTTATATAGGGCCCCCAAAGTTGTATTAGCTTTCGAGGCTCCCCCCCCCCCGTTCATCCCCAAATGGGTTCTGAGAGACATTATCTGCATATAAACAGCATGTAGAAGGCATTAAATTTGAATTGTTTCAAAATACCTAGACTTTCCTGTAAACCAAGTTCCGGATCAGGAAGAATTAAGAAGACAGCCCAGCCCCGTCTGCATCCGTTTCGAGTTTAATTACTTCGAAAGGTGTTCTGAGGTCGCAGGATTTCCATGGTATTTCCTTTCTGTCAAATGGATACTCTGGGAAAATGGCTGACTGTTCGGTTCAGCGGGATATTCCATTGCGAAGTATTATTTTCCAATTACGGTTTTTGATTCGAAAGAAATTATGGGTAAGTCGTTTAATATTTAACGGCACAATCCATTAGCGCGTTTTCAGTGGCAAGTGGTCAGTCACTACATTGCGGCAATTACACACTTAATCGAAGTTTTGAATATCAAAAAAACCGTTTTAAGTTTAAGCATAAAAATTTGATGTGGGAAGCACGTGATTGTTTCCATATAACGCAATTAATTTACTTATTTTACTGAAAAAAAAATAATGGCTATGAAATTGGCGATATTTCGCTATATTAATCGCCAAATTTATCTCAAAGCGCTATAGGCAAAAAGAAAGACGAGCTTTTCTTGTATATAAATGACTACTAAATTATCTAAACCACTAAATTAGCTGACCAGTTGTAACATTTGCAGCAGAATCTTTCGCAGAGGGACATATGCAACTCAATTTACTCTATGTCGCACCGAATATCGGCTTGTATAGTTGCCAGGGGAGGATTTACCATTTCCTGAATCGTTATCGTCTTGTTACCACTATTTCTTAATAAAACGTTTTTTACTTCCAAATTCCAATCATTTGCATATCTCCTCAAACGATACATACATGCTGAGTTTCGCGGCTGTAGCTCAATTTCTTATAGGTTCATGCAACAGAGTGTATATGTTTGAAGGTAATTAACTGGAAGGGAAATTTGATTTGTAGGTAATTAATTGGAAAGGAAATTAACTGCAGTGTGGCTTAACTTGAACTTCTAATTCTAGAATTATTTTTTTTTTCAAATTTTACAAAAAATTTTTTTAGAAAATTGTGGGTTCTACTGATTACAACTATAGTGTGTTACCCTTCACTTTAAAGGGCTTGAAAAATTATTTCGATTGATACTATACTTGACAATATATCCCCCGGGGGGGGGACTTGCCCCCCAAAGGGGGCTAATAACGTCACGAACAAAATATTGTATCACGGCTATTTTTCACAGCAATGATTGTAACTATCTTGTGAAACTATCTCGTCAAACTATTGAAACTATCTTGTGCTCATTGAGCCATAAATAAACCCTTTTATGCATGATTAAATCAAAGTTTGTTCTATGCTGCAATGTTAAAAAAATACAAAATTTCGAATGAAATATAATGCTTTCGTTCTAATTCAAAGAAATTCTATACAGTTCTAAATTTTTCTATAACAAAGTCAGATATAAAGTTTCATGAAAATCCTTAATTATTTGTGGCAGCTATTGTACCACTAAAATTAGATTTGACTGACGACAGACAGACGAATATCACACTAAAAATAGTCGAAATGTGTTTAAGAGGTCCTGAAACATGTATTAGCACCAAATTCTCGAAATCGAAAATTTTCGTGACAGTACTGTATATTATATTCTATAGTATGAGCAAGCAAAAATTACATTTTCCATGCAACATCTTCTTCTCAGGATTGGCTACAAATATACTCGCAGTTTAGATGATGGCTGATATGGATTCAGCATTGAATTTTAAATGGACTGGGCAGTTCAATAAGGAATTCCACCTCTAGTTCTGCAAATGTTCCTTTAGGTTTTCCCGAAAATTCATATGCCTGCACTAAATAAGTGTGGAATGCCCAGACCGTCCGACTCACTCGAGGCCATGAGCAAATACTAAATAAGTGTGTAAAAGGGAGTGAAATTGTTTAATAGTTCCCACGGAAATGAAATGCACACATCACTTCTCATCCTATGAATATTTAATAAAGTTCTTCTTACATTTGTTACAAGTTGAAAATCAATATCAATTTAGTCGTTTCTATGAATATTTAGGAAACGATTTAAATTATGGAAGGAGTTTCACATGAATTAAAAATAACTTTCAATGAATTTTTAATTCGGAATAAACAGTTTTCACTTCGAGGAATTTGCCAGATAAAATATTCCAATGAGATATTCCAAGAAATCAAGACTAAAGGAGGAAAAACTCCTTGGGGAAATTTTTTGAGATACCCTAATATTTACTTGTGTGCTATGTGCGACAACGTTTGCGTTACACATTTTTTATTTCATGCGAATTTGGAAAACTCTAAAATTTCAATTTCATTTTTCCAACAATGCAAAGTATATTACATTATAAAAGAAAAGCATTGCAATGGGGAAATACATTATATTGTAAAAGGAAAGTATAGAGATGGGGCAATACATTGTATATTACATGTTAAAAGAAAAGCATTGCGATGTGATAATATATAGTATATTACATTGTTAAAGGAAAGTATTGCGATAGGGCAATACATAGTATATTGTAAAAGGAAAGTATGGCGATGGGGCAATACATAGTATATTGTAAAAGGAAAGTATGGCGATGGGGCAATACATAGTATATTGTAAAAGGAAAGTATGGCGATGGGGCAATACATAGTATATTACATGGTAAAAAGAAAGCATTGAGATGTGACAATATATAGTATATTACATTGCAAAAGGAAAGTATTGCGATGGGGCAATACATAGTATATTGTAAAAGGGAAGTATTGCGATGGGGCAATACATAGTATATTGTAAAAAGAAAGTATGGCGATGGGGCAATACATAGTATATTACATGGTAAAAGGAAAGCATTGCGATGAGACAATATATTGTGTATTACATTGCAAAAAGAAAGTATTGCGATGGGGCAATACATAGTATATTACATTGTAAAAGGAAAGTATTGCGATGGGGCAATACATAGTATATTGTAAAAGGAAAGCATGGCGATAGGGTAATACATAGTATATTACATGGTAAAAGGAAAGCATTGCGATGTGACAATATATAGTGAAAGGAAAACCTAAATTAACATTGCAAAAAGAAAGTATTGCGATGGGGCAATACATAGTATATTACATTGTAAAAGGAAAGTATTGCGATGGGGCAATACATAGTATATTGTAAAAGGGAAGTATTGCGATGGGGCAATACATAGTATATTACATTGTAAAAGGAAAGTATTGCGATGGGGCAATACATAGTATATTGTTAAAGGAAAGTATGGAGATTAGGCAATACATAATACATTACATGGTCAAAGGTTTAGTATATTACATTGTAAAAGGAAAGTATTGCGATGGGGCAATACATAGTATATTGTAAAAGGGAAGCATTGCGATATGACAATATATAGTATATTACATTGTAAAAGGAAAGTATTGCGATGGGGCAATACATAGTATATTGTAAAAGGGAAGCATTGCGATATGACAATATATAGTATATTACATTGTAAAAGGAAAGTATTGCGATGGGGCAATACATAGTATATTACATTGTAAAAGGAATGTATTGCGATGGGGCAATACATAGTATATTGTAAAAGTAAAGTATGGCGATGGGGCAATACATAGTATATTACATTGTAAAAGGAAAGTATTGCGATGGGGCAATACATAGTATATTGTAAAAGGAAAGTATGGCGATGGGGTAATACATAGTATATTACATGGTAAAAGGAAAGCATTGCGATGTGACAATATATAGTGTATTACATTGCAAAAGGAAAGTATTGCGATGGGGCAATACATAGTATATTACATTGTAAAAGGAAAGTGTTGCGATGGGGCAATATATAGTATATTGTAAAAGGGAAGTATTGCGATGGGGCAATACATAGTATATTACATTGTAAAAGGAAAGTATTGCGATGGGGCAATACATAGTATATTGTTAAAGGAAAGTATGGAGATGAGGCAATACATAGTACATTACATGGTAAAAGGTTTAGTATATTACATTGTAAAAGGAAAGTATTGCGATAGGGCAATACATAGTATATTGTAAAAGGGAAGCATTGCGATATGACAATATATAGTATATTACATTGTAAAAGGAAAGTATTGCGATGGGGCAATACATAGTATATTACATTGTAAAAGGAATGTATTGCGATGGGGCAATACATAGTATATTGTAAAAGTAAAGTATGGCGATGGGGCAATACATAGTACATTACAAGGTAAAAGGAAAGCATTACGATGGGGCAATATATAGTATAATACATTGTAAAAGAAAAGTATTACGATGGGACAATACATAGTATATTACATTGTAAGATGAAAGTATTGCGATGGGGCAATACATAGTGTATTGCATTGTAAAAGGAAAGTATTGCGATGGGGCAATGCATAATATATTACATTGTAAAAGAAAAATATTGTGATGAGGTTAAAAATCCGTTTCTCGAAATGTTATGAATCTGCTAGTTTTAAAAATTCCTGAATACGAAACGACCATTCTTTCAGTCATGTCTGCATGTTTATCGGTGAGTCTGGGGAAACAGTATCCTTCCAACAAATTGCGAAAATCGAATGAAATTTGGTATAATTTTTTTCCATATCGATAAACGACAGAGATCGAAACATTACTGATGGCCAGAAGAAGGCATTCAATTTTTAAGATATTCTCCTATTGAGAAAAAATAAATATATATAAATAAATAAATTTGCTAGAAATTGCTACATAACATTTATTTCATATATACTTTTCATTTAAAAGTGAATTACATCGTTTGCAAAATGTTATCGTTTGACCTTCTTCGGATATTGCCCATTTGTGATCTAAAATGGAAAAAAATCATAAAAAAAATTAATAATATAAAGAATATATGCAAAGAATAAATATAAAGAAATTTTTGTCTTTGAAGTAAAATGTTAGATACTACTGTTAATGCTAGACACTGGTCGCTAAATTGGGTGTCGCAATTTCATACAAAATTAAAATTAAAATTAAAATAATATTCTATTCTTCTGTTTGCTAGATTTATCCAACCTGTAACTAGAGTTTTACATAAAAGAGAAACCCAATCAGCAAATATAAGATTCACAGTGGGGGAGAAGAAAATTTTCTGCTTAGAATGTCAGGTTTCATTTGACAGTCGTTTCATTTGACAATTTCATTGCCGCTATACAAAATTTCATTCAAACTTGAAAAGGGATGTAATAGTTTCCGAGAAGGTTGAAAAATATTCAACCAATGACTGGGCTTTCTGATATTCCGAGTGCCAGTCCATTTTTCACCAAGGATCTAAACATTAGGTCCATTTTGAAATGCATTAAAAATTATCTCATGAATTTATCCGGGATCTGGTCTAGTCTCAAATGCTACAATCGATAGTCTGCCGGTTTACGACTTTTCAAAACCTCCAAACGGCCCAGGGCGCTCTTTTACATGGTACGGGTCCTCAGGCTTCCTGCAAGAAGCCCGAGGATCCGTACCTACGTACCAAATGGGGGGTAGTGAACCTGACTTGCAACATCCTTGATCAGCCCTTGTCAAGAACTTTGCTGCCTCAATCGGAAATCTAACCTTGGATCTTCAAACTGGCCAGCTGACGCTCTACCATTGAGCTACTGGGATTGTATTGCAAGTTCTTATCGAAGTGGACTCTGTATTCTCCACTCTCAAATGTCAGATTGGCGTGCAACTGACTTTCTAAATGCCCACCTCCTGCTATTTTTACCTCAGGTTAGTCTCCTGCTGCTATTTTTATCCTGCAGGTAGGTTAACTTCCTCCGTGGTTATTGACCTCCTGATTTCGAAATTGCGCTCATTATATCAAAACCTACTGAATCCATGCTAGTCGTACTAGGGTCAGTTTCAGACCTCCGAGATCTTCCTTGCCAATATTTCTTGTGTAAAAGCTCACAATAATATATATGGAAATGAAAATGCTGATTACCATACCAAAATTGCTGCTATCTCTGGTTCCCCTCTTACTATTCCCATCAATATTTTTCATCAATTGTTATCATTTTAGACCTAAATAAATGTTTGTTTGGCGGATGGAAGACCTTGGGTGCCTCCTGAGTGCAGGAGGTATCCTTTCCTGGTCGTGCAGCTAGCTACTCTAAACCCACTATGTGAGTCACACGGTCTGGGGTCTTCAGACCTCCGAAATCTTTGCATTAAACTACAGGATTTATTTATTTGGAAGCCATTGTAAAGAACCTTGATGCTCCAACCGGGAATCGAACAATGGATTTTCGTACTGACCAGCCAACACTCTGCCGTTGAGCTGCTGGGAAGGTATTGAAAGCACTTATCCTTGAAGTGGATTCCGTACCCTTTACAAATTATACCTACTTTTTGACTTTGAGTTGAATTGCATACCTAGCTTTCGGATATCGTCATGCAGTTGGATTTCTTACAGATATTCTTAATCAAAGACCCTTTACTCATTATCCTACACTTTGCCGTCATTAAATAGATCATTAGTCAAATGTTAAGACTCTGATAGTCGCGGCAACGGTGTTTTCCATTGCCACGATGAAGAGCGCTTGTTTCTCCTTTATTCCTACTTTAAAAAATATTTTTCTCTATCCCCTTTAATTTCCGCAGAAGGTAAAAGCTGATATTTACCAGCCCAAAGACTCCAACAAGCCGAAATCTTTGGATCATTGTGTCTTTCTTCACATTCAGAGTGATTAGAAACGACTTCTACCGATCCATTCAAAATCTCACACTTGTGATGAATGTTGGAAAGCATTCTCATTGAAATCGCATTTACTTCAGCACACATGGGTGTACTCATCGTCCTCAGGAGCTTATCAAGAGAAATAATAATGAGGTAGCCGGAACCCCTGAAGGCAGATAGTGAATAAAATTACGAATAACTTAAAATATATACTTTATCCCTTGGAAGAGACTGGAGTAGATTTGATTATATTTTCTAGAATATTCTTGTGAACTTTATATTACCGACATTTAAAACATTATCCTTCATTAGACCTGAAATTGTAGAAAGTACATAAAGTCTTAAAATTTAAGCAGAATTCTTGACCCAACAGCAACATCGATTTTAATACGAAAGAGGAGGAAAACGCCATATCATTCTTTGAGAAGGACTTTCTCAAGTTGCTAACAAGGCAGTTTATCAAGAGGCTTTAGAAAATGGGAAAAACAAGGTGGATCTACAGCAAGTACACTCTTCAAGAAAGAAATAAAAAGTCAGTGGCATCGTCTTATTTCAAAGAATTCTCAAAATTTAGAGAATTTGGTTGCAGATGAGAGAATAAAAATTAGAATCCTTTGTAACCGACCTATCTATGTTGGATTTGTTGTTCTTGCATTCTCAAAATTCCACAAGTATGATTTTCATTACAATCCATATCAAGCGTTAATATAGAGAAAAACTAGTTCTTCTTCGACCCAGACCGTCCGACGGCATCCACGGGGACCGTGCCCTCCTTTCCCTACCACCAACCTCTAGGAAGGACTTACGGACCCACATAACGTGTCTGTACTCCGCGTGAACACGGGGCAGTTTGGGCAAAGCCGGAAATCGAACTCTGGTCGTCCTAGAGAAAAACTAGTTAGATTTGAACTGATACAGACTCTTTTACGTATAACATTAAGGCAAATAATCATGATATAGTACAGAATTTACATTTGCATGACGAAAGACTCTGTACAGTGAAACTTAAAAGAAAGTCATAGGAAAATTTAAAGACGGGTCGAACTTCCATTCTTAGAATTAATTGCCTAAATGTATTCTCTCTTATCATTGGAAGGCGAGAAAAAACGGCTAAGAGTGTTTACGAACATGTTGTGCTCCAAGGGAAAAAAATTAATCAATGGCACTATAAAGAGTACCCCTTCAATAGAAACATTCCAAGAAAGAAGATGGTGCGAATTAACCATGAAGATGAAGGTCGTCCCCGTGGAAGAATGTATAAATAAGCAGGTTAGATTAAGGTCACTTCTAAATTCCGGAAGATTAACTGTAAAGAGTGCAAAATGGTGGAATTTCTACGCCAGACAGATATAGAACTACTATCCTTAAAAAATTAATTTTTTGCGTGAAAGTCCCAAGAAACAAGACTGAAGCAAACCTAAGAAAATATTAAAAAGAGTGTCATCCTCAATAAAAATAGGAAGTGCAATCAATGTCTGTTAGTGACGCTGAAGAAGATTATAAAAAATTAATAATGTCTCCTAACGGTTTCAAAGAAATATAATGTCTTCTAACGACTTAAAATGCTAATTTTTTTTTTAAAACATAGTTGCTAATTAGAAAGAAGATAATTCCTAAAAGAATAAATTAAAGTTATTTAATTTATGTTGAAGTGAGCCATCATTGTTTGATTGTATCGTAAGTAACTTCTGGTTTGTGCGTCTCTAGACATTAAAAAGAAAAAAAAAATCAAACTGTAGAAATCTTTTATATAGGTTGTGGGCTTCATAGCTTGAGGGTCGTACCTGGCATTATTAAAATAACTAAATAATAATCATTTCTTTTAAATTCATTCAGTATTTAACATTCTACATCTCCAATATTGGTTTTATAATACCCATCCTTGGTTTACAGCGATACACTGAAACTGCATGTGATGAACTGAAACATTTTTTTTTAATTATAAGTAGAAAACGTGTACAGCCTTCTTCTACTTCCTTTTCTTTTTTTCTGTGTATGTGTGTGCGTGTGTGTGTGTGTGTGTTTGGAATCTCTCAAAATAATTTCTTTTTTCAAGAGTCAAAATGAGATAATTACGTCATAACGTTTCATACGGTCTGATAATATATTTAAATAGAAGCCTACAAGTGATTAAATATTTCGTGTGTCTTGCGGTGTACATCACTTGCATTTGGTGGGGGCTAAATTTGGGTAATAATTACGTCATCATTTAATGTCCTAATAGAGTGCTGAAATGTTAGACACATTCTTCTGAGTACAAAAATATCAAATCTGACCAAAATTCAGTGGTAAAACCCAATGAAGACCAAATTTTATTTTGGTCGCCAATACCTAATTTCGAGCGGTTCAGTGGTAAAGGCACGGAAATAGCATTCGGAGGACCCAAGTTCAATTATCAGCTCTGCCCAAATTGTCCTAATATTCACGTAGAGTACGGGCACGTTAAATGTGTGGATCTGAAAGTCCTTCCAAGAGATTGGTGGTAGGGTAATGAGGGTACAGTCCTTGTGGCGGTTTCTCGTAGTCGGTTCCGGTGTTTGCATTTCCCTCAGTTTACATGATAAGTTATGGTTTTCTTTGTACTAACAACTTCTTGTTAGTTCGGTTATGTAGATCAAGCCAGAGTCGGATAGCAAGTTTCTATGATTCTAGTAGTAGAACAGGATAAAGTTTCGATTTAGGAGGAGTAAGAGCTTCGTAAGTCCTATTCGTAGTCTTATTGGCATTTGCGTCATTCGCCATCATTTCTGAAAGAATTAGGCATTAAATTAGCGGTCTGGATCTGGCTACGTGGCCGACAGTCTGGACCTGGCTGCGTGGCCAACAGTCTGCAGCTGGCTGCATGGCCGACAGTCTAGCGATGAGTGGCATGTGTTCCAGATGTTTGTAACTGATAGCACCATAAAAAAATCTGATGTGGACAACACATGACTTTCCTTATATAATGAAATGAATTTACTACTTTTACAGTAAAATAAATAGTTTTTTCTTCTAGTAGATACTAATATCCTTTCCAAGATATTGAATTTTCGACAATTAGCCGTCATTTTCATTGATTTATCGTCATTTTTATCCATTTGGCGAGATTTTCGTTAATTTGGCAACATTTCAAAAAGTCGCCAAGTTGGCGACATTCCGCCAATTTCGTCGCCAAAATCTCGCCAAGCGTTATGGACGAAGATATAAGTTATATATATATATATATATATAACTTATTAGATATTGAATTTTCGACATATATTATATAACTATTATTATATATTTATATATTATATAACTTATTAGATATTGAATTTTCCACAATTAGTCGTCACTTTCATTGATTTAGCGTCATTTTTATCCATTTGGCGAGATTTTCGTTAATTTGGCAACATTTCAAAAAATCGCCAAGTTGGCGACATTCCGCCAATTTCGTCGCCAAATCTCGCCAAGCATTATGGACAAAGCAGTAAGTTATTCTTACAGCAGATAAATTGGCGTTCAAATGCAAAAGTATTACTCAAAGTATCTTTTTTCATGAATGGAACTAGCTAGATCCACGAGAATGATGTCACCCAATTTATCGCATGGTATTACATATGAAAAGAGAACATGTTTCTCAATAGGAAATATATATTTTTTATGTGACTTTTTCATAATTTTTTTGAAAAATGTGCAATATCTCGAGAACGGTTCATGTTAGCGTTCTAAAATTTATGCCAATCGTTTTCTAATGAAAAATTACATAAGAAATGTCTATTTGCGTAACTTTATTAGCGGTTTTAATTTTTTGACGATTTTTTCAAAATTTCATTCGAAAATTTAGGGGGTTCTGAACATTCGATTACGTATAAAAACAATAGGCTTCCAGTGTTTACGGATTGTGATTTTTGTACCAAGTTTGGTTTGAATCGGTCCATTCGTTCGTCAGTTATCGTCTCCACAGACTCACTGACACACACACACACACACATACTTTCACACACACACACACACACACACACACACACACACACACACACACACACACACACACACAGACATCACCTCAAAAATGTTTGATTCGTGATCAGGGATGCTTGAAACGTGCTCTCCCGTCGAAAACTCGAATTCGAATTTTCGACCCCGTCACAATACTATAATAAACAAATAATAAACAAATGGAGCTCCCGCCTGATGTCTGTGGCGACTCGAATGCTTCTACTTTACTTAATTCTTTACTTTTAACTTTCACACGTTTTTGGAACTTTATTTGAACTTTCAAACTTATAATATGCAAAATAATTTGTCTTCAAATTTGCATAATCGCGTCCGTCTTCAATGGCAAATCACTTTCTTGGTGAGCACGTAAAAATACTTATTTAACGGCGGGATTTGCTCCTTTCTATCTCTGCTTTTTCTTTTTTGAGAATGTACACACGCATCCAGCTAACAGCATCTAACCCGGCCACACTTTAAATTACTGTATACCTTTGGGTCAGTTGTGTGGTCTGGGTCTTCAACACGCCTCCAGCTCCCGGCTGTCCTTTTCGTTGCTCAAGTCCTAGGATGAGTCGGACGGCTTGGGTCTTCAACACGCATCCAGCTAACAGTTACCTTACACCTTTCTGGTAGGTCGGAAGGTCTGGGTCTCAAAAACAACAACACGCATCCAGCTATGGCCAACGGCCCTACCGTGCTGAAAATACCGGTTCTCGTTAGATCACCAAAGTCAAGCAGCATCAGCCGCGGTTAGTACTTGGGTGGGTGACCACCTGGGAGCACCGCATGCTGTTGGCACATTTCGGACGCGGTAGCCCGGTGGTTTGCGCGCTGAATTTGCACGCTGCCACAACTGCCGCCGTGTTCATGCGGAGTACGATCACGTTAAACATGTGGGTCCGTAAGTCCTTCCGAGAGGTTGGTGGTAGGGGAAGGAGGGTACGGTCCCGGTGGATGCCTCTCCCACTGGGCTCCGGTCTAAATTGGGTGGCACTTCCCAGCCGTCCAAAGGGTTACTTTACACCTTTCTGGTAGGTCGGACGGTCTGGGCCTCAACAATAACACGCATCCAGCTGGGAGGGGCGGTAGTCCAGTGATTAGCGCGCGGGAATTGCACTTAGGTCCGGGTTCGATTCCCTCCGCTGCCAAAACTACCGTTGTGTTCACGCTGAGTACGATCACGTTAAACATGTGGTCCCGTACGTCCTTCCGAGAGGTTGGTGGTAGAGGAAGGAGGGTACGGTCCCTGTGGATGCCGCCCTCACTGGGTTCTGATCTAAATTGGGCGGCTCTTCCCGGGCGTCCAAACAGTTACCCTACACCTTTCTGGTAGGTCGGACGGTCTGGGTCTCAACAACAACACGCATCCAGCTGGTTAGCAGATACGCCAAAACATGTGTTATGCTTAGCCAGAGGCTTATGTCCTTATGGTTTACGTTTATGTATAAGACGTTTATGTTAAATGTCCAACGTTTGTATATAAAAGTCAGTTTTTTAAATGTGTCTGTTATTTCGTGAAAGTAAGTATCTGTTGTAGTAGAGTTTAACCAAGCAACCTTTAAAAACAGACAAGATTGCCTAATGCAAAAATTGCGGCGAGGCTACTACTAGATGTGGAGTTATGGTCCGCTATATAGGTCTACCGAACTCATCTGATGGAAGTTGGTAAAAAATATTCCGTCGATATTTGACGAATAATACCAATATATTATCAAGCCCCACAATTTCTGAGTGTTTAAGTTAATTCAACTAAACGGGTCTAAGCAATCTTATGTCTGTTTTCTGTATACAGACTTCCTTTTTTTTTCCAACCAGCCGCTGTATAACTTACTTTCTCTTAATAAAAAGTTGGATTTTAAATCCTAAGTCTCTGTGTTCATGCCTTGGCCGTTGCGGTAACCTTAAAGTACTCTAGAAGTTCTTAGTTGTGCCATTCTACATTGCAAATATCAAAGACACGTGTCAGGGACTTTACAATCGCCCCGAACAGATTAAGGACTTTATAATGCAAAGTTTCAAGTTTCTACCTTCATTGGTTTGAGCCATGTCAAGCCAATTAGTCAGCCAATCTCACTTAGCTCTACGATATGGTTATACGTGTAAAATCATTTCGCTGGAGTTTCTTTTGAGAACCAGACGGTAAACACGCGTACACTCAACCCTTCTTGTGACGTAAATCTACGTTTGCCATATGTTGAAGTTCGGAGGAAGTTGACATATTTGACATTTTATCGCCAATTTGGCGACATTTTGCGACTTTTCAAAGGTTCGAGAAACACCTCGAAGTAACGAATATTCTACGAGATATGAGAGATTTCTAAACGTTTCTATAGAGAGTCTATAGAAGGAGCAGCAGATGGAGAGCAGTTGAAGTGATATGAGCTACATTGAACTGTTACATACGTCAATGTTTTAAAAATAGTATAGTTGCTTCTTTGTGAAATGAGATACATCATTGTTTTGAAAATAACATCGACTATTTTGTGAAATTAGTGGAGTATTTAAGTGCTGTTTTATGTGTATTGTTCCTGTTTATACGCTGTAATTAAAAATAAGCTTCTTTTTTATCCAGACATTTGGACTTATTTTTATATCCTGAGCGCACACCCACGGTTCCAGAGGATAATTTCTAACAATATAGATACCAATATCTCTAATATCCATTAGCTATAGAAAATTAGAAAACAATTTAAATTTTTACAGAGGTTTTGCATAAATGAAATATTTTTCTTTTAATGCCTTTTTAATCATGTAAAAGGAATTCGACTTCGAAGAATTTGTCATTTCCTTTCAAGTACAGAAAAATTCTCAGAAATAGCGATTAAAGAATGTCAAAAGTTGTTAGAGAATTTTTAGCAGGATGCTTGTTAGTGTTTTATGAGTAGCAAAAGAGACGAAAATACTACGAAGTAATTAAATAGCCCGCGTTCGCTTCCATTCCTTTTCGTACGAATTTCATGTCTCGGATTACATTCTATAGTCTGCACTTTTATAAATTTAAATAATTGGAATACTTAGAGTTCTTTAAAACATGTGATACGATGATTGAATTTTCTTATATAGAGAATACGTACGTATTCTTTTTAACAACATTTTTTTGTTGAAAACTGTGTTTTGAAATCCTTATAACGTTCGAACACTTTCAGAAATGTGCATCTGTGGACCTGAACTCAAGAATGAATGAATATATCGCGATTATGAAAGTTTATGCGTGGAGACAGCTATATAATAATTGTATACTGTATTTTGTCTTTTGAGATCCTCCACAAGTCCTTCGGTGTCAACGGCCCTACAGTACGGAAAACACCGGTTCTCGTTAGATCACCGAAGTCAAGCAGCATCGGGCGCGGTTAGTACTTGGATGGGTGACCACCTGGGAACACCGCGTGCTTTTGGCACATCTCGAGTGCGGTAGCCCGGTGGTTTGCGCACTGGATTTGCCCGCTGCCACAACTGCCGCCGTGTTCATTGGGAGTACGATCATGTTAAACATGTGGGTTCGTAATTCCTTCCGACAGGTTGGTGGTAGGGGAAGGAGGTTACGGTCCCTGTGGATGCCTCCCCCACTGGGTTCCGGTCTAAATTGGGTGGCACTTCCCGGCCGTCCAAACAGTTACCTTACACCTTTCTGGTAGGTCAGACGCTCTGGGTCTCAACAACAGCAACAAGTCCTTCGGTGACTAAGAAGACTTAATTTTTGCACACTTGTAGTACCAACAAACGGATATAATTTGACGGGGCCAGAATTTCGATTT
This sequence comes from Amaurobius ferox, assembly GCA_951213105.1. Classification (NCBI taxonomy): domain Eukaryota; kingdom Metazoa; phylum Arthropoda; class Arachnida; order Araneae; family Amaurobiidae; genus Amaurobius; species Amaurobius ferox. The sequence goes on along the minus strand of OX578146.1, from coordinate 69,393,050 downwards.
CCTTACCAGGGAGCAGAGAATTAGTTTTTTTTTCTTCTAAAACCTTTAAAAAAGACCCCCCCCCTCCCCCCCGAGACATCCTCTTCCTCGGTGGACTAAATATTTGCACCCTTATAGTATCAAACACGGGCAGTGTACCTGCTGCCCCTCCTTTCCGGTCGACAGCTTCTCTCTTTTCAGTCCTTATAATGCTACTCCAATCTGTAAGGTGAGCTGTGCGGTCAGGGTTGTGAAGACATAAAAATTCGAACACGGGCAATGTCGGTATGGCGTGGGTGGGACACTGTTGTTTCACACGGTGACCCCCTCCCCCACTGGGTTCCGGTCAAAATTGGGTGGCACTTCCCGGCCGTCCAAACAGTTACCTTACACCTTTCTGGTAGGTCGGACGGTCTGGGTCTCAACACGGTGACCCCTGACCCTTATATATGCAAGTTGAAAGGGAACCCTCTTTTACCCAAAGCGGAACGTATTTATATCTAAGCCTTAGCTAAAAAAAATTGTAGAGTCCATTTACCTTCTCATATTATAAATTCAAACGTTAAATAAAATACTCCAAATTACAAGGCTGTTTCTTGTCGTTGTTGGATAATTCTAATGATCTGTTTGTTCTCCGCGAGAGCACAAACTGCACATACAAAGTCTCATAGAATACATACTAAGCCTCGTGTACCCATGAGAGTGACTGCAGGTTTGTGCATTTAGATGATAATTTCATTTACTTTATATATAGAATGATGAAAGCGAAAACTTTAAGTAGCAGAATGAAACATATTTGAGGTGAAATTATTGTATTCATTATCTCTGAGGTAGATCATTCACCGTGTAATTTTCTATCCTGTTGATCTGTTTGATAGCACATTTTGTGCTCATTGCAACCTGAACTGTAGTGCTAATGGTGATACGTGGTAGTTTTAAGTGCTTGAGCAGCTGTGGTTGGTACCTTCTTCTCCACAACGGTATTGTGGTGATGGTCTGCGCCCGAAACTATGATGCAAGTACAGTGCAACTGGTTAGTGCCCAGTCAGGAACTGAAGAACATGTCTGTTTTTGATGAGCATGTCTGTGGAGGTCTGTGGAAAAAAGCTATGTAGTCTCCGTTTGGTTTCTGCATTTGTCTAGGTTGTTTGCCATTATTGAAGTGTTTGTTGTTGAAGCAGCTTTTAATGTGTTTTTATGAATGCGGTATAGTTATCTGGGGGTGGTTTATATTGTTGGCCTCTATACGTGCTAGTGTGTCTGCAAGTTCGTTGGTTATGATATATCCATCTATGCGCTGTTATCTAGTTAATATGTTGATATTTGTTTCTATATTGATGGAGGATTTTTCTGATCTGTTGTTTTGTGCTGTTCTTAGATCTGTACTGCTTCAAAGTGTCTATACTTGCTTTGATTATATGCACTAATGCTTTGAGATGGCTGTTTTGTACGAACTAAGTTACTGTCTTAGAGAGTGCTGTCATCTCTGCTTGGTAAACGCTGTTATTTGGATGTAATCCTCTGGCCCAACGGCATGTGCAGTTGTTGTTATGAAAGACACAGTGTGATGACGTTATGCCTTGTTGTGTTTTTGAACCATCTGTAAAGATTTGTAGACTGTGAGGATTTCGGCAGTAATCTTCTTCCGTAGTGAGCAGATTGCTTGTGTCCTTGGTCGGGTCAGTGTTCCATGTCGATTGTTTATGCTCGTAGTCTGAGGGGATCAGTGCCATGTTATTGTGGATATATGTCTTATTGTGTCGGATGGCATTAGTGTAGAGAGCTTCAGTGCGTAAGGCTAAGGTATCCTTGCTACTATTTGAAGTTTTACGTTTGATCTGGTGAAATAGGCCCTTAGTACCCAGAGTAGAAATATTCTTTGTGCAAAGATTAGCTTGCGTTTTAGATGGTGTGTGAGATTAGTTGCCTATGCTCCTGATGCGTATGCGAAGATTCTGGATGTCATTGTCTGGTACCAGATTTTTAAGAGGTCAGTACTAATGCTCCAAGTTTATGGTTCTAAGCGGATGATTCTTTGATACTATACTGTGTAACTTTGGCTCAGGGTTATTATGTGTGGAATGAAAGAGAGATTTTATCAAGCGTGTGGCCCAAACATTTCAGTATTCTTGTAATTAGCATGTTGATTCCTTTTAACCTGAAAATTGGTTTGATACGTAAGTGCTGTGAATTGCCGTAAATAATGGCTTTTGGTCTTCTGGTTGCTATTTATAAATGAAAAGTTCTTGATTGCTGTGAGAAGTTATCTATGATTTGATTTGTCATTTGTTCAAGATTCCTTTTGGACTTGCCTTTCGTTAAAATTACAAAGTTTCTGGCGTATGCTATTGCTTGAATATTTAGGTTTGGAAGTTGCTTTAGGAGAATTTCATTTGCCACCAACTTCCACAGTAGTGGTCCCAGACATAAGCCCTGTGGGCAACCTCATTAGGTGTTTATATATTCTGTCTTTGCTCCAATATTTGTCTGTCTTGCAGGTAGCTGTAAATTGTATTGATGATGTATCTTGAGTAGTTGAGTTTAAGGGTAGTTATTATGTGTTTCCAGCTTAGGTTATCAAAAGCTCATTTGATATCAATGGAGGTTAGGAGTGAATAATTACCTGTTGCTTCGTTGCTGTTGACGTAGTTAATTATGTGATGCAATACGTGTTCTGTTTGGATTTTCATTGGCATTGGTGTAGTTTCTGGTTTGACTCTAAGAAGTATGTTAATCTGTTGAATATAATTATTTCAAAGATTTTACTGGTCACAGGAAGTAAACAAATTGGTCTGTATGAAGAAGGTAGTATCCGTGTTTTTTCTTGAAAAACTTACTTCTCCCGCTTTCAATGATTTGGGAAATGCGTTGATTTATAAACAGTTGTAAAGGTGATGCAGTATGTGTGGTTGCGAATAAGTATTGTCTTAGTATGTCTTAGTAAGCTGTCTTAACATCATCATGTGAATAGCATCTAGATCTGAGTTTTTGTTTGGATTCAAGTGTAGAATTGTAGACTCCAGTTCTTTTGCTGTAATGGGGGATGTAGTTGCACGGTTTTCTACTCTGCTGGGTAAGGCTGTTGACGGTGTAGTTTGGAAGATTCTGTGACTTAAAAATTCAGGTACTTCTTGGTTTTTCATATTCTGTATTGTGATTAGATTGTGCGCTAGTTGATTTGGTGTGAATTTTTTTTATATTCTTCTCCAAGGAATACCTTACACCTTCGAGTAGGTCGAGCAGTTTGGATTGGAAGAAAGAAAGAAAGGCTATTTTGAAGGCTACGAAAAATTTCGATGCTGGTGAGTGCAAAAAGTTTGTTGTGCTTGTTTTTTAGCAAAAAGTTTGTTGTGCTGGAGAATATACTCCTTGTATAGTGCTTTTTCTTTAGAGTATGCTAGGATTGCATCATTGTAGGGAATCAGCCGTTTTTCTCCTGTATAGTGCTTTCAGGTTGTTTCTGCTACAATTATTTCTTGTGTCCACCGTGTTTTGGTATTTTGGAGTTTGTGTAACCGATCTTTTCCTGTACGACTTATTGCAGATTTTTTGCATTATAAAATTGAAAAATTGTACGGCTGAATTCAATTAATTCCTGCTTTAAGTCCCGAGTAACGTCAAGTACATTTTCTACGTGTTCGAGAGCTATTGTAAGATATCTATTGCAATTAAGAGCTTCTTCAAAAACGCAGCTGTTGTATGGCGTAATCGTGAATGCGCCTACGCAGCTGAGATTTTCCCAAATTTTTCGTTACAAGCATTATTTAGTTTTCAAAAATTCGCTGTGAGATTCTATGTAATTTTAATCAGAGGTCGGCATCTTAAATCCCTTAAAATGCCGTGAACATTTTCTAGTTCATTATAAAATCAAAAAATCTGATGTGGGAGGCACATGACTTTCCTTATATAATGCAATGAATTTACTATTTTTACAGTTAAAAAAATTTTATTCTTATAGTAGATACTTATATTCTTTTCAAGATATTGAATTTTCTTCAATTAGTCGTCTTTTTCATTGATTTAGTGACATTTTTCTCCATTTGGCGAGATTTTCGTTAACTTTGCAACATTTAAATATGTCGCCAAGTTGACGACATTCCGCTAAATTCGTCGCCAAAATATCGCCAAGTGTTATGGATGGAGAAATAAGTTATTATTACAGCGGGTAAATGCCTATTTGCGTTCAAATACAAACGTATTACTCAAAGTATCTTTTCTCGTGAATGGAACGAGCTAGATCCACGAGAATGATGTCACCCAATTTATCGCATGGTATTACATATGAAAAATGAACATGTTTCTCAATAGGAAATATTTTTTTTTCTATTTTATATGACTTTTTGATAATTCTTTTAAAAAATGTGCAATATCTCGAGGACGGTTCATGTTAGCCTTCTAAAATTTATGTCAATCGTTTTCTAATGAAAAATTACATAAGAAATGTCTATTTGCGTAACTTTATTAAAGGTTTTGATTTTTTGATGATTTTTTCAAAATTTCATTCGAAAATTTAGGGGGATTCTGAACATTCAATTGCGTATAAAAACAATAGGCTTCCAGTGTTTACGGATTGTGATTTTTGTACCAAATTTCGTTCGAATCGGTCCGCTCGTTCGTCAGTTATCGTCTCCGCAGACTCACTGACACACACACACACACACATACTTTCAACACACACACAGACATCACTTCAAAAATGTTTGATTCTTGATCAGGCATGCTTGAAACGTGCTCTCCCGTCGAAAACTCGAATTCGAATTTTCGACTCTGTCACAATACTTTCCTTATACATTATGTATATAAGGAAAATAACAAAGTACATCATGCATTATGGAATCAATCAAAATATCAATGACCAATACGGAACAAATATTTATGAAGCAAAAATAAACTACTCTATATTTGAATCTTTAATCTTTTCCCAACCTAATGCAATTTGATCAGAAAAATATTTTCTTTAGAATCCTGGATATTCCATGAAACAGGAATTCTGTTATTTAAATCCCAAAATCCCAATAGACAGAAACAACTATGTTTGCTGAAGAAAATTTTCCGGAAACGTAATGAGATTCTCTTCTTAAAAATACTAAAATTTACTGTCTATCATTTATTCAAAAATTTATCTTGCGTTGCTAAGGATTAAGAGTGGGAATTAATTTTCAACATATTTGTTATATTCTAAATACATAGTTTATGACTATATTCTGAACAAATATTTCATTATCATATTCTGAATACAAATATTATATTTCTATATTTTGAATAGTGATATATAGCTTATTGCGTGTTACGTTGAGTCTTCACAGTAGTATATGGGGCTGACTCTGGGACACCCAGAGACAGCCCCATATACTACATATTCCTATCATATTTCAAAGATTTAGGACAACCTCTGAGACCAAGCATGCATAAAATCATTAAAAAATGGGTATTTTTTTAAAAATCAAAAATCAAGAGAGTTTTAAGACTCTAAAATTTCATGTTTTTTAACTTAAAAAATGAATTATATGAATATTATTGAGACTGAATTTTAACTTTTTTTAAGATAAATGCGTGAAAAAAGAGATCAAAGATAGGCTGCCCCATTTTGGGGCTACCTCATACATAGGTAAATAACGGTGAAATTAAATAAATGCGTGAAAAAAAAGAGGACTTCCAAAATGAATGGAAGTCCTCTAAGCTTTAAAATAAATAGGGGGCCGTTAGTCCCCTCATAAAAGAAGAGAACATGGTGAAAAAAATTATTTTATTTTTCAAAGTTTTTTAGAAAATAAAAGGATTTATATGAAAGGCGTGAAAAAAAGAGGACTTGAATCCTCTAAATAAACTTTAAAATAATCCTAAAAATAGGATTACAAAGTGACTCAAAATATATCGAAACGCGTCCGTAAATTACGGACGTGTTTTATAGAGTTGAAGATCATAAAATTATCATCTTGATAGTATTAATAATTTTGAAGTTATAATATAAATTTTTTTTAGAAGAAGATGTTAAAAAAAAAAAAAAAAAAAAAAAGCATATTTCCATACTTGGAAAATCACATAAAATATAATTACTTTTTTTCAATAAAAGTAAGTTGTATACAATCTTTACTAAATTTTTTCTCTCCACCAAAATCATAATATGACTTAATATTCTTACTAAGTTTTTTAAGATCTTTATCATTATAATTACTTAAATATGCTGTTCCAGTATCACCGTTTGATTCTATAAATCTTGCTATTACACTAATTCCTTTCTTTTCTAGAGATTTTTTAATCTTATAAAGATCCATTTATTTAGAATTATTTTTTAACTCTACTCTAAAATATATTAAGCTTTCTCTAATATGTATTTATTATCACCTAAATATAAAAATATATATCTTCCTTTATTGATTTTATTTATCGATCTATTAGAAAGTTGTCCATGTTTATTCGAAAGGTAATACTCTTTTTCTTCAGCTTCTACAATTAACTTTACGATTGCTGTACCTGCAATCATATTTTTAATTTTTTTCAATGATATCAGATCATATTTTCCAGGATATAAATCATCTAATACATATGTTTGACGATAACCACTCAGACTATTGAACTCTTCCATTTATTAGTAAACATTTTTTAAGACTTAAAAATACTTTACATTTTGGATGCTGCAAATAATTACATTTTGGATGCTGCAAAAGAACATAAATAAATAAACAGGCTTGGAAGTCAATCAGCATATAAGCTAATCTTAATTTCAGATTAAACAATTGTATTTACAGAATATTTACAGGAAAATTATTTACACTAATACTTTTGTATATTTACTAATAGTTTAACTTCTAGCGCATGTTAACTGAAAAAGAGGGAAATATTGAATATAATTATTCTCACTGCTCCTTCCATCCAAAAGGTACATCATCACATCCACGAAGAGCTTTAATCCAGTCTTTACTAGCTGGAGGACCACGCAACTTTCCACGCCGAGACCTTCCTCCACTGAGCACTAATTTACCATCAGGTTGCACAGTAGCAGTACAATAACGTGGACAACCTTTTGAGCTTATAAATGTCTTGGCACGTTTGGACTGGTCAAAAATTGTTTGAGATGACATGCCAAGAAGTTCTATTATACATGCCAGCTGATCATTTTCGTCTTCACCGGGTAATAAAGGATAACCAGTTAAAAGTTCTGCTAATATGCATCTGCGGCAGCAAAGACATCTGATCAAAGATGCTTGGAACCTGTACTCAAATTAATAGAACGGAGCTGAAGCTAGCTCTTGCTCTATGATTATAATGTCGGTTTTGTAAGCACTAGGTCCCGAGTTCGGTCCTGGCTCGGGACTGGCTACGCACAATTGCCACAATGATGACTGGACGTTTTGAAATACAGAACCTTCCTGTCCAACGATCTCACCTCTCAACACGAGATGGCAGCACCACACGGAGTCAGAGGCCTTCCCACTGCCTTCCTGGTTGACAATGACTGACGTCACGTCCGAGGCTAGAGCTCCTGTACTACAGGCTGACTTATCAAGCATATTGAAGCCCATAGGGTTCCATACTACAGTTACAAAAATTATAAAATAAGTGCTTAAAATAAATATTTTATATAGAAAAAGAAGTTTCAATTAGAATATTGGAGAACTTAGCTCAAACAAGTATGCTCCAGTATCGGGTATCCAATTAATTATTAGCCATTGTTTTCTTCTTTCTTCGTTTCGAGGAAAGCGAAATAGCCTAAAACCCTTTCTAGAATGATTAGAGCAGTTCGGTGCAGAACAACCACCCATAATTATTTCAATTATACTTCTTAAAGTTAAAATACGAATAGAGTTAATGCTAATGGACTGCGCTTCCAGCTACGGTGGGCTTCAATATGCTTGATGAGTCAGCTCGTATATAGAGGAGCCTTAAATAAGGGGTTAAAGCGTCAGAGAGCACATGACTCGTAGGAGGTCGTGTGAACCGGTCGGATCGAAATAGCCTTCGAAGCGAGATTCAGGTAATGTGGATTTTCACGGAGTTCCTAGCCATTTTGGCTTTTACCTCCAATCTGATAACAATATATGCGAAACATGATATCAATTGAGCAGTTGAGTCAGAATACAAGAGAACGGCCCAAAGCCTTACCCGAGGCTAAGGCTCTTCTATATACGAGCTGACTCATCAAGCATATTGAAGCCTACCATAGCTGGAAGCGCAATCCATTAGTATTAGCGTTATTCGTATTTTCACTTTAAGAAGTATAATTGAAATAATTATGGGTAGTTGTTCTGCACCGAACTGCTCTAATCATTCTAGAAAGGGTTTTAGGTTATTTCGCTTTCCTAGGAACAAAGAAAGAATAAAACAATGGCTAATAAATAATTGGATACCCGGTACTGGAGCATACTTGGGCGAGCTAAGTTCTGCAATATTCTAATTGAAACTTCTTTTTTTACATAAAGTATTTATTTTAAACACTTATTTTATAATTTCTGTAACTGTAGTATGGAACCCTATGGGCTTCAATATGCTTGATAAGTCAGCCTGTAGTAGAGGAGCTCTACCCGAGGCAGTGTGCGGCAGCAAAAACATCTGATCAAAGATGCTTGGAACTGGAACCCGTACCCGAATTATAAGAACGGAGCCGAAGCTAGCTTTTGCTCTATGATTATAATGTCGGTCTTGTAAGCAAAGGGTCCCTGGTTCGGGGCCCGGCGACTCTCAATCACCACACATCCTAAACTCCACATATCAATCGGCATCCCATATCTGGAGAGACTCCAGCGGGATGTTTGCAGATGCACACGAATACATGGTTGATGGCAGTTAGTGATGTGTTTTCGAGGCTCTTATTTCATATTATCAACTGACAGAAACTTTGATTCAGCAAGGAATGATGAAGAATTGAAACAATCGCAGGTCCATGGTTGTGGCGAAGTTGGCTGTTGGTTGGATGGCTTGCCTGATATTGGATGATCAAATCCTGGTATCCTAGACGCCCATGTTGGTCCACTTCCTCTGTACCCTGTGGCTTTGCCTGGGCATTCCTAGGACTCAGATTCATTACCCAAAAGAATTTTAACTAAATTAGATTTCATGTTTCATGAGATATCTAGGTTGGTTAGCGTATTTTTGGAATTTTTACTTTCATATATTAAAGTAAAAATAAAATCGGAAGTATTTGAAGTCATAAACTTACTTCTTGACAAACCAATGAGAAAAGTAAATAAATCCGTTGAGACGTTCTAGAATTTTAAACAGTCATGACAGGCAGAGAGAAAGCATTTTTAAATCTCGCTATTCATCTGTTTTTTCTAGGGCAGGGACCGACAACCTTTTTGGAGTGAAGAGCTATTTTTTTTTTTTAATTACATTTGCTAAGAAAATATCTATGAAACCGTAAGCATTTTGAGAGCAAATGTGTACATAGAACTTGGAGAAATATTTTTCTTCAGATACTTTAAATTTAGAAACTACATTAAAACAAATATTTTAATTACATTATTTATTTACTCTGCAATAACATGTTATTACACTCTTAAAACATAGGGGAATGGCATGTCACACAATATTATACCATATTTCTCAAGTGTATAATAAAATTTTTCCATAATTATGAAACACTTGTATAAAATCCAATAACAAATTCCTTTGGTGGATATTTGTTATTCAAAATATTATTTTAATGCGATTTTTGTTGTTGTACTTCTTGAGAAAGTTTGTTAATATGCTGTGAATATGCCGTGATTTTCATTTTCAAGCATGGGAAAGGATTCACGTTGTCCAGTTAGTTTCTCAACTTGCTTTTAATAATATTCAAATCATAAAATATTTGCTCAGGAATTTTCAAATAAATAAAAAACCTTACTTTCTATATATTTAGATGGTGCATATATATATATATATATATATATATATATATATATATATATATATATATATATATATATATATATATATATATATATAATAACCAATTTCAAATAATTACGAAATATTAAAGTCATCAAAGTAGTAAATCAGTTAAACCACGGCTACAACACGAAAAAGAAATGAACAGCATTGTCTTAATTTTGGCGGTTAATTAGACTAGATTCATCGTCAAGTCTGAGAATCTAACCCTAATTAACCCAAACATATGCTTGTTTCAGATTTGGCAATAGTAAATTACTATAAATGTCAAAATACAGACTACGAGCATTAAAAAAGGAAAAATCGAAAAATTATTAGGAAATCAAGTATTACCATGATACACACACACACACACATATGTATATATATATAAATATATAATAACAATAGTTTGAAAGTCCAATGATAGAATAGAGAGACGTTGCAACTCAAAAAACCTAACTTTATATAAAATCTACAAAATAAAAGAAGTATTATTAAATAGCGAATCTTCAATCAAATGGAAAAAAAATGTAAATTTCGAGTCATCAAGCTGAAGATAATCAACAAATGTCAATGGTATGGAATCAATAATAGAAGAACCAATAAAATCCAAGCGTTAATGCTATACAGGTGGACAAGTACTAAGCCTAAATAATTGAATTGTTCATTTCGACAAAACTCTTCGTCGGATTCAAGTATTTTATTAAAATGAGCACAAAATATGTATGTTTCTGAAGAAATAGATAGATTATTTCTATAAATCATTTCTACTTGGACAATACACATAAAGATGGAAAAATAAAGGAAACAAGAATACCTGGAAAAAACTCTGCATATGCCAGATCCATTGGAACCCAGAATGAAGAGACCAGTGTTGCCATTAGCAAAGGATAATAGAAAAAATCTACTGTTGCCAATTGTGAGAAATAAAAAACAGTAATGCCAAAAGGCATTAAAAGGTGATATTATACAGTAAGAGCTACAAAATAGTGGGGTTTATAATAGTAAGGCTAATGTTTAAGTGTATGTAAATATAAAGTATTATTAATACAAGAGAATGTTGATGTCTGGTTAATATAAGATACTAAGAAGAGAATTCATGAAAATTCAGCTAATCTAAACTTTTTAACTATACTAAACTTAACTTAACTTTAACTTAACTAAATAAGCTGGATATTTATATAATTTGCTGGTAATTTTTAGATTATTTATATGCATAGTATGAAATTTTTTATCTGATAATCTATAAATTCTAAAAAGCTGATTAAGTATAATATTTCTAAGCAATTGAATCGAGTTACAGGAATTAAATGGTAATATTTTATTAATGTTAAAATTAAAATAGACTTTTTTATCATATAAATTTGTAACAATTTCATTAGTAGGTTCAATAAAAAGATTTAAATCCAAAAAATTAACATTATTACTAATAGTGGCTTCATTAGGAATTAATTCTAAATTGTCTGAATAGAAATCTATATCAATGACATCATTTTGATATAGATTTCTATCCAGACAGATTTCTATTCTGTATATACAAAGCAAATCAGATCATCAACATATCTGTAAATTTTATAATCTATTGAAGTAAAAGACTGTTCACAATAATGAAGGTATAAATTTGCTAACATACTGCTACTGCAGCCACCCTGTAGAACTCCTGAGACTTGTAAATATAATTTATTTCCTTGAAAAATATAATTATTGAAAATAAAAAAGTGAGGAAGTTTAGGAAAATTGATAAAATTAGTTTGAGTTGATTGATTACTAATATAAGCATTATATACAGGGTGAGTCGGAATTGTTTTTATAAAAGCAGAGGGGTGCATAGCTGCAACTCTCCCGGTTTCCCGGGTAAGTCGCTCAATCTCCCGGTTTTCACTCAATGGCCCTTATTTTCCCCCTTTCTAGGTAGAAATAACTCGAATGCAAAACGTGACTTTCAGTTGTTTTCCGCGGCGCAGTTTAACTGCAGAAATAAAAGCAGAGGGGTGCATAGCTGCCAACTCTCCCGGTTTCCCGGGTAAGTCGCTCAATCTCCCGGTTTTCACTCAATGGCCCTTATTTTCCCCCTTTCTAGGTAGAAATAACTCGAATGCAAAGCGTGACTTTCAGTTGTTTTCCGCGGCGCAGTTTTCTGCTACCGCTTGTGTAGGAATGGATGGCGATTGACGTTTGTATTTTTGTATTTGTATCTACAGGTTACAAAAGTAAAAAAATCGGAAATAGATCACGAATTTTCCGAAAATATTACGAAATGAGAAACGAAGTCACAAATTTTGAAATCGAAGTTTTCCCGTTTCTTCATCTAAAAATGCATATCTCAGCTGTCGTATAATCGGCAGTTATTCCCACAGCGTCACGAGAGAGATTACCAATCATTATCTAATTAATGTGGGAAAAACGCATTTTCATCGGCTAAAATTTTATTAAATTATTTTGTTTTATGTATGAAACTGTTTTTTTCAGCAGTAGCGCTAAAAACGACGTTTGTGCGCGGTCCTCCTTATATTTTTCTTTTTATTATGAAACTATTTTTCCACTTTTGCAATCTGTCAGCATCGTCAAATTTTTTTATAATTATTTCGTATTTTATACAGAAAAACTATTGTTCAAACGTAATATTAATGAAATGAAAGGCTATTTTGCAGCAGTATCGTGAAAAACGCCATTGGTGCGCAATCCTCCATATATTCAGTTCAATTGTGAAAATAATTTCCACTTTTGCAATCTCTTAGCATCGTCGAATTTTTTTATAATTATTTCCTATTTTATACAGAAAAAATTATTGTTCAAACGTAATATTAATGAAATGAAAGGCTATTTTGCAGCAGTATCGTGAAAAACGGCATTTGTGCGCGATTCTCCATACATTCTGTTTAATTGTGAAAATAATTTCCGCTTTTGCAATCTGTTAGCATCGTCGAATTTTTTTATAATTATTTCGTATTTTATACAGAAAAACTATTGTTCAAACGTAATATTAATGAGATGAAAGGCTATTTTGCAGCAGTATCGTGAAAAACGGCATTGGTGCGCGATCCTCCATATATTTGTTCAATTGTGAAAATAATTTCCACTTTTGCAATCTGTCAGCATCGTCAATTTTTTTTTATAATTATCTCATACAGAAAAACTATTGTTCAAACGTATTATTAATGAAATGAAAGGCTAGTAGTTATAAAACACCGGTTCTGCGGCGGATCGGGGAGGCGGTGCCGTGCGGTGCCAGAGGAGGCCCTCTTTGGGAGGAGGGTCCCTCTTTGGGAGGAGGGTCCCTCTTTGAGAGGATCCTCTTTGGGAGGATGCCTCTCAGTGCCCCCCTCCCCTCTTTTGGAAGTTTGGTGCAGCACCGGATGCCTCTCTTGGGTGGATGCCTCTTTCCTAGTATTGCGAAAGAGGTATGATGACTCATACGGAGTGAGTTTCACTTCACTCGGAGTCTTGAGAGGGAGTGTCACAATCGCTGACCTGAGGAAGTGGTTTCAAGCGATGTCGCAATCAGCGACTGACCTTTGACCTGAGGAAGAAGTTTCAAGGGATGTCGCAATCGAACAATCTGGAAATGACGTGTCGCGATTGATAACCTTAGAAGTGACCTTTGACAAGAGCTCTGAGCACACATCCTCCCTCTCTGCTGGTCAGTGACAAACTGAAAGATCTTATCAGCGTGAAGTAGTTAAAGCGCCCTCTGGCGAATTTTGATGAAGTGCTGCCATCTATCGGCATTTTTTTTCCCAAAAGAATTTAATGTCTCACTGGTCAGGAGCTGGATTCGAACTTGGATCCAGCCGATTACAAGCCGCGCGTCTTACCGCCGTGCCAAAGCACCCGTGCTACATAGAAAGTTATCTTCGAAGTGTACCTTATCAGCGGAAGTTAGATTATCTTTCGAAGTTCATTCGAATCGCTCGGTGTATAGCGATGTGTTTTAAAACAGAACCGCTCCCCATCCAGAGCGACATGTGGTTTATGCACGATGGAGCCCCGGCACACACTTTTCCATCACGGTCCGGAACTTCTTGAATGCCACATATCCCGCAAGCTGGATCGGACCTGTGGCGTGGCCTCTCGCTCACCAGACCTCAACCCACTGGACTTTTTCTTCTGGGGCCACATGAAATCTTTAGTGTACGAGACGCCTGTGGACTCGGCGGAAGATCTCGTCACGCGCATCGTTGTTGCCGCAGACCACATTAACACAACACCCGGAATCTTCGAGAGGGTGCATCAGTCATTCCTTCGCCGGTGTGAACGGTGCAACGACACGCGTGGTCGCCACTTTGAGCACTTGCTCTGAGCTTGTCGCTGCACAATAAATCTGTTTGTGCAACGTTTGGAATCGTTCAGTCGCTTTCCCAACACTGGTGTACGTGCATTTTCGTATTCTAATTTTACTCTTTTCTGCCTCTCTGAGTGCAATGCGACCCTATGTTCCATGGTAATTATTGCTCGTCTGGTGGGGTACTATCACCCCTCTGCTTTTGTAAAAACAATTCCGACTCACCCTGTAGAGGTAAAATTACATCATATAGATCTGAGATCTTAATATTATTAAAAAGATCTTTAAAATCAAAAGTTTGAAATTTTATTAATTTTCTTAGTGATGATAATTTATTCTTTAATTCCTTACTGTTATTTAGAATAAGGTAATTATTACTAGAAAAACGTAAACTATCATTTATTACATTTAAATAATTTATTGGTAATTTACTCGCAGTAGTAGAGTAACTATTATGACCACAAACCACTAGTAACTACATTTAATAGGATTTTTATGAAATTTAGGAATAAGCACTGTATATAGAAATTTAAGAAATTTATATTTAATACTTAAATCACTACATATCGATACTTTTCAATTTGATACTATTAATGGAACATGAATCTAGTTTAAATAGACTATTATTTTTTAAATAATCTAACATAAATTGTATATAGAATTTTTTACAGATAATAGTATAATTATTAGAGGCTTTATCAACATAGGTAATAACAAAAGATCTTTGTAAAACATAATGGAGTGTTTTATATTATCAATATTATATACAGATCTAGACAATTTAATACTACTAATAGTATTTTTAATAAATTCTAATAAAGTAAATTTCCACATATTTGCGGCAGCAAAGACATTTATCAAAGATGCCACACGAGCCTAACCCGAATTATAAGAACAGAGGAGGAGCTAGCTTTTGCTCAGTGATTATAATGTCGGTCTACAATGCATCAGGTCCCTGGTCGTCACCTCCGAAAGCAGAGGCCGGAGCACTAATTTTTGACGTCTTGGCTTGTAGGCCCACTGCGAGTAGGTCTTCCAGATCGCGATCGAAGCTTTTGCTATTTGTTTCCCTTTTAATTCTCTGTTCGATGTAAAGGAATCATAATTTATCAGTAAATCAAATAATATTCATGAAATTTGGAAGTATTTTCGATAATGTTCATTAAAATGGGTGATTTAAAATCTTAATATTGCTGTACATTTCCTTAAAATAAAATATTTATAATGACTCATTCACTGTAGGAGCAAAGATGAAAGGATTCCATTCAGTCAGTGTTTTAATAAAAGTTTGAAAAAGAACCCTGTATATTGATTGCTTAATCAGGCATTTTATTTGAATAATTCTTCAGTACATTCAGCTAAAGTATGCGTACTTACAGATAAAGTATGCAGAAACTAAAATGATTACTGAATACTATATCTTTAAATATCATAAGATAATCATTAAAAAGAAACTCAGAATTTAACTTTTAATATGCTTACGTGTTTATTTATTTTTATTTCATTTTATTTTATTCATTTTTTGTTGTTGTTATAAATTGTAAAATGATTTAGAATTAAGATAAAATACTAGTTGAATGTCATTCATTAACCTATGCACTATAAATTGTAGAAGTTCAGGTTTTCTAATATAGCACATCTTATATTCCCTTTTTTACTACCAGACATTAACAAATTGTAAACAATTTTGCTTAATTATAGAGTTTGAAATACCTCAGGGGCTTTGAAAATTTAATAAAGCTGTATAATAAAACTTTTTGGTATTAATATTTCATTTACAATTCCATTGAAGTGAAAATGTAAGAAAGATTAAATTAGCTTTGTATTATTAAAATAACATTAACTATAATATAATGAAATATACAATGGTAACTTGAAATTGTAAGTTAGTTACTTTGCTTTTTTCCAAGTTATTTTAACAATTTTCAATAACATAATTAATAACTCGCTACATAAGAAATAAAATGTGCCCAACCTAAACACAAATGACTTCCTAACCTACTCTTCTAAAATTTCAGCATGCCATAACAAATAATAAAAAATATACGTGCAATATATTAAGATACTATATCTTTTATATGCAATTACTTACTTATCAAACAGTTAAAATATGTTATTTGATGTGTGAAATATTCCATTTTACATTATTTTACTTTCATAACTTTAGTGTAGCATTTTTATTGCTACGATTTCTTACTATTGACAATATCTTAAAAAGAGAATGACATTTTTTTATCTATATAAATAAAATTGAAAATACATGTATCTGTCTGTGTGTTTATCTATCTCATCATCACGGTAGAACTGCTTCATCGAATTTCATGAACATTCTGTGGGTAGCTTTGAAATAGTCCTACTTAAAATTTAGTCCATGTTTCGAGTTTCTAGGACCAGGGATTGTCGAGATATGAATAAAAATCCCACAATTAAACCTTCCATAAAAATAGAATTATGCAGATGATATATTTTCCACAAATTTATTAAGAAAATTATATCATGATGCTTAGCAACGCAATTAAATCAAATGTGTTTATTAGGCAGACGATTATTAAATTTTTTAAGATTTAAATAATAAAGAAATCAATATAAAACAAAATTTTATAACCATTTTTATACAATTTTAGCGCTTTTATTTTAGTTTATATTGATCCAATTTCATATATATTTTATAATTTGTTTTCCAACGAGGATGTTTTATTCAGATCTGCTTGAATATAATTTTGTATAGAAAACACAGAAAGGAGAATTAAATGAAATATTTTAATAGAATGTTTTGAGTAAGAATGTCATTTAGAATACTGCAGGAATTTGCACATATATTAAATCATGGGCAATGTTGGGTATATCTGCTATTAACAGTATACATAAAATTGTATGTTGTACATCTATCTGTCTGTTTATTATCTCAGCACGGTAGAGATCACCTATTTTCATTTCATTAGAATTATTATAAAATTTCAAAAATTGAGACTCTAAATATTAAAACTTCACATCAAATTCTGAATTTTAGGTTTCTTGTATTATATGGTCAGTATGAAGTACGGACATACTGCTAGTCTATTAAAAAATATCACACAACTAACAACATTATTAAAATAATTTTAAAATATTTACAGGAAACTGAATAATTTATGACAACATATTAAGTATACTAGGTAAATGAAATGAATCACACAAGCTAAACCTAATAAAAGATACATTTTAAACATTGAATGATTTTAAATACTTCACAATTACTTAACAAAGCTTAATTTTACAAATGTCTAGGCAGTTTTCTTAATTAATGTGACAACAATAAAATTTTAAAACAAACTAAGAAAACTCTAAAAGGTTTGTTGACGTTATAATTAGCAACAAAACAATTTAGAATCCATTTAGCGTTAATTGAATAGCAATAATTTGATTGCCATATATTTAAAATTCTATGTAATTTTAAATGACATGATAATAAGCAAAAAATGGTAAGCACTTACTTCTAAATAGCATTTTCAGTTTTTCACATTACGGTAATAAGGTAATTAGTAATCCAATGTTATAAGGTATGTAGTCGAAGGTATGCTGGTCAAAATGTTTATAAAATCATGAACTAACATATAAGACATTCAAAAATACGATAAAAAGACCGTTATGCATCCACACGCGCGAGCCCACGTACTGCACTGCACATACGATACTTCTTTGTGTGGGCTACTCTACTAGGGGAGAACTTTACAGAAAAGTTGAGACGGAGGAATTCGGATTCGAAGGTCAGAATTGGGCCTACACCTCATACGTCACGAGGTACAGGGGGGGAAAGCAGTTCGGCCTTTTCTACCGGGGGTGACGCCCTGGTTCGGGACCATGGCGACCTCAAATCACCACAATGATGACTGGACGTTTGAAAAAGCGCAACCTTCCTTTCCAACGACTTCGCCTCTCAGCACGAGATGGCAGCACCACAAGGAGTCAGAAGCCTTGACACTCCCTTCCTGGTTGACCACGACTGTCCGTCACGCCGAGGCAACACGCCTCCCGACCTCCTCATCAGCGAGGGGAGTGTGCGGCAGCAAAGACATCTATCAAAGATGCCACACGAGCCAAACCCGAATTATAAGAACAGAGGAGGAGCTAGCTTTTGCTCAGTGATTATAATGTCGGTCTACAATGCATCAGGTCCCTGGTTCGGGACCACGGCGACGCACAATCGCCACATATTAAATGCCTCTAAAGGCAGAGTATATTTAGAAGCTAATTTATATATATATATTTATCAAGGTCAATATTAATTGATTTTAAAACTTTAAAAGAATTATTACAAGATGGTATCCTGAATTTAGTGCCAAATGACAAAATGGTTCTTAAGGTATTGTCTTTAACTATACCTAAGTCTCCTGTAACTATATGCTTCAAGTTTGGATTTAGATATTTAGCATATTTGTTTGCTTTCCAAGTACATTTATTGTCTACATTTGACATAGAATCATGATCTATAGAGAGAGATTGTAAAATTTCATTATAATTAAATATAGATCTACCAATAGGCTTGTTGTATTTACAAGTCTTTGAAACACTCAAATCTCCAGTAGGCAATAAATGTTTGAACTTGTTAAATAGATGACCAAAAATTATAAATGGGATGCTTGAAAGAAATTACACAATAAGAATTAGTAAAAGTATTATTATTATGAAACTGATTAAGTTTTAAATTTAAATACTTTGATATTGTAATGAGCAAATCATAGAAAATATGATTAAATATATATATATATATATATATATATATATATATTAGGAAGATATAATAACCAATTCAAGTAATTACGGAATATTAAAACCAACATAGCAGTTAAACCACGGTCACAATGCCGATAAAAGAAATATACTGCACTGTCTTAATTTTGAAGATTAATTAGACTAGACTCTTCTTCAGGTCTGAGCATTTAACTCTAATTAACCCAAACACATGCTCGTTTCAGGATTGGCAATAGTAAGTTACTATAAATGCCAATGCAAAGGTTACAATCATTAAAAGAGGACGAATTGAAAACAAGAAAAATAGGAAATCAAGTATTACAGTGATCCATGAGGCAAGAACCCATTGTACACGTGTGAGTGCGAGCAACGGTAACTGGATGAAAAAGGTCGAGAAGCTTCCAAAAGAAGTATGACGAAATAGACCATGGGAGAGGGGGTAGTATAGTCGGTTACAATCACCTCCCCTAAAACCCGTCCAGTGAGTTAGAGTACGAGACAGAACAATATAAGTAAAACAGGAAAGTAAATAAAAGTATGGATATAAGTAAAACATATCCATATAAGTAAAACAGGATGAACAGGAATCACTTATATATATATATACATAGAGAGAGAGGGGGCTCTAGAATGCGTTCTATTGGTCCAAATGAGATAAAATTTGAAATACAGATAATTCAAATGATGCGCTTGACATTTATTAAATCAAAAATTTTAGTTCTAAAATCCTCCGATAGGTGGCGCTGTAATACACATAACAACATTTAATAGGCTTTATAAATGTTAAATAATATTAAATAAGTAGCATTAAAACTGCTCAATATGACCCTCTCCATGTTTAACAATGTGCTCTAATCGCAGAACCATACTTTCTACAGCTGACCGGAGTGAGTCTGCCGGAATATCAAGAACATGGCGCCGAATGCTGTCCTTCAGATCTGGCACAGATGCTGGCCTGTTACGGTAGATATTGACCTTGCGGAAACCCCCCAACCAAAAGTCGCAGGAGGTGATATCCGGCGAACGAGGAGGCCATGCTGTTGGAAAATGCCGACTGATCACCCGTTCAGCTGTGAAATGCTGTGTTAGCAATTGCTTTACACTACGCTCAATCTGAGAAGGTGCGCCATCCTGCATGAAAATGATGTCCCGAAGGCACCCACGCTGCTGAAGTTGTGGGATTACGAAATCCCTCAGCATATCACGGTACCGTAGTCCTGTGACGGAACATGTTTTGATTCCAGTTGCAGTTACCTCTTCAAAAAAATACGGTCCAATGATAAAGGTAGCCGTAAAACCACACCATACTGTCACTCTTTCAGGATGCAAGGGTTAGCTATTTTTAGATTATATTTGGCAACACTTGAGCCAGTAGCGTGGTGTATTTTGATGATGTTCGTTGTCGAGGAGGAGAGGGAATGCCGCCACTAAATCTGCTTCACCCATTCCTGAAGTAACAAGCTGTTCAGCACCGAATTAATAAAAACTGCACTGGTAGCAAGGAGACTTGCTAAGTGCTTTTTAAGAATACCTGCGGTGAATGTATAAATGAATAACCAATTATTCAGATGCAAGAACAAAGTAAGCGTTACCCGGATCCTATATAGGCACCCGCTACGCAAATGCTACAGGTACCGATAACACAAATCCATTTTCAAATCGCCTGTTTTGAACCAAAATCATTCCCAGTCAATTGTTTTTTCTATGTGCAACCATGTCAGTTGTATGATTCTGGCGTTATACGCTATAAATAAGCGCTCTAAATGAAAATACTCGAGATCGCAAGAGAAAATACAAGAAATAATAAAGTTCCGAAAGCAGTAAAATTAAAAAAATAATTAAATTCTATCTCACAGAGTTTTCATCACATTTTTGAGCGAGATACTTATATAAATTTAATTTTCTCAGATAATCACTGTCGCTTTATTTGAATTATTATATTTACCATTCAAACCACAGAATTCCTAGAAAAGTCCTTAAGCATATCAATAACTCTGCAATGAAAGGTCTACGAGTGTACTCGTTAGATCTGTTTGTAGTAAAGTGAATATGCACTATCGAATAAAATCAATTGCAGAGTCTCTAGCGGAGAATTTAAAAGTGAAGGCAACGACTCGGCAACAAAGAAAATAGATGAAAAAGCTAATTGCAAAGTTGTAGAACACTGTCTGGCCCACTCCTAGAAGATGGTGTAAGGATCTTAGCTCCTTATTGCTTTGGTCCTCCTTTCCTGGGGGTACACAAATCTGCGGATTGTTCCCGCGAGTTCCCACTCTGGCTCATGAAGTAGAGTCTTTACAGGTTACGAGGAGGGACTGACCTTTGTGGCTATATCCCCATATCCGTATGCGAGTGGAGTCAAGTCTCATCAGGACTACCTTCCGGCTCCCTCCCGGTGAATGACTCCGTTGACTTCATTCTGACGATGGGGATCTCACTTGTGTGTGAATATAATCCCTTCGATCCTTCAGCTCTTGCCGGCATAAACCATCAGATTGCCGCAGAGGTATTGAGTGAATCTGTCTAATAAGTAGGAATCATCACTAAGAGCGAACGAAACGGCTATGCGTCAGGCAATAGAAGGTATCATCAGGACCTGCAGGAGTTAGTTTAGTAGAGTGAGGGCCTGCAAGTTCTAAAGTTAACTTAAAGTCGAAATTCGTGAATTTTACCATTTTATAATCAGCTTATTCCAGCAGACGGTTATGCGGAAGCAAGAGGCAATCCGCAGTCATATATGTCTGCAGTTTAGGGGAGTTTTCACACGGGAAGTGTGTTTTAAAATCCAAAAGTTTAACTTCTTGATTTAGAGATATCGTCTTCATTTCTTGAACGTGCCAATATTTTATGATATATAAAAACAATAGTTTTCGAAAATTTATTACTTTTGTGGGACCGATGACCAAAACGTTTGACAAATCAAATTATCGAATGATTTCAAAATGAATTATTTCCAGAGGATCTGGAGCCGCACAGGGCTCTTTGAATGAATAATATCAGTTTTTCTCATTATTAAACATTTCTATTTTTACTAATGTATAATGTAATTTAATAAATTACATTATACATAAGTAAAAAATGAAATGCTTAATAATAATAATAATATCTGCCGCATAGACGTTTCGTTAGCTCTTAGTGATGATTCCTACTTATTAGACAGATTCACTCAATACAGATTCACTCAACCAGGTGGTTTATGCCGGTAAGGGCTGAAGGACCGAAGGGGTTATATTCACACACAGGTGAGATCCCCATTTCCTGAATGAAGTCAACGGAGTCATTCACCGGGAGGGAGCCGGAAGGTGGTCCCGATCAGATTCGACTCCAGTCGCATACGGATATGGGGATATGGCCACAAAGGCCAGTCCTCCTCGTAACCTGTAAAGACTCTACTTCATGAGCCCGAGTGGGTACTCACGGGAACAATCCGCATATTTTTGTACCCCCAGGAAAGGAGGACCAGAGCAATAAGGAGCTAAGATCCTTACACCACCCTCTAGGAGTGGGCCAGACAGTGTTCTACAACTTTGCAAATAGCTTTTTCATCGATTTTCTTTGTTGCCGAGTTCGTTGCCTTCACTTTTAAATTCTCCGCTAGAGACTCTGCAATTGATTTTATTCGATAGTGCATAATCACTTTACTACAAACTGATCTAACGCGTACACTCATAGACCTTTCCTTGCAGAGTTACTGATATGCTTAAGGACTTTTCTAGGAATTCTGTGGTTTGAATGGTAAATATAATAATTCCAATAAAGCGACAGGGATTATCTAAGAAAATTAAATTTATATAAATATCTTGCTCAAAAATGGCAAAAATACGATTAAAACTCTGTGAGATAGAATTTAATTTTTTTTTTTTAATTTTGCTGCTTTCGGAACTTTATTCTTTCTTGTATTCTTTCTTGAAATCTTGAGTATTTTCATTTAGAGCGCTTATTTAGAGCGTATAACGCCAGAATCATACAATTGACATGGTTGCACGTAGAAAAAACAGTTGGCATGGAATGATTTTGGTTCAATGCAGAGGCGATTTGAAAATTGATTTGTGTTGTCTGTACCTGTAACATTTGCATAGTGGACGCCTATATAGATAGGATCCGGGCAACGCTTACTTTGTTCTTGCTTCTGAATGTTAGGCATTCACTGTAGGTATTCTTAAAAAGCACTTAGCAAATCTCCTTGCCGCCAGTGCAGTTTTTATTAATTCGGTACTGAAGAACTGTTGCTTGTTACTTAAGGAATGGGTGAAGCAGATTTAGTGGCGGCATTCCCCCTTCTCCTCGACAACGAAACATCAACAAAATACACCACGCTACTGGCTCAAGTGTTGTCAAATATAATCTAAAAATATCCAAACGAGTCTAAAAAATTCGCTAAATAATAATAATAATAATAATAATAACCCATTTAGACGATAACTTCTAGTAAACAAGCGCTTATTCTGATCACCTTACGAGCCACCACTGGTACTGAAAAGTTAACAAACGCTGAACGATTGTACCAATGTTGGTACATTTAATAATCCCTATGAAAAGATAAGTAGGCGCATTCAAACTTCTTAACCGCTCAACTGTTTCCCAGTACTTTCGTCTCTTCCGCCACTTACAGAACAAAATAAAATTCCCCGGCCTCTCTGTAAATGTAAATAATCTTAAATCTTCATTCCTAGAAATATTATGCTTGACTCTTCACTTCAAATTCTCCGTAAGTCGTATCATTTATTTATAAATAAAGAAAGTTGGTATTGAAATCGGATTCCCTCTTCATATATTATTATTGTCTCCATCTCTTCCCAAAATTGCTTAGTAATTCTCAAAAGCGTAAGCGGGACGTGCTTAGGACAGCAGTTTTTTAAGAACGGTAAAAGCGCCCCCCTCCCCCCCCCCGAAAAAAAAATGATGTTTATTTATAAAATAAAATAGTGAAAATTATCATTCCATCTTTTCACTTTTGTCCCAAGGGAGACGCGGAGTTCCAATAGATAAGCCTTACGGTGAGAATATTTTAAAATTTATATTAAAAATATATCTGGATTTTGATTCTACTTTCTCATATATATTCGGATTCCATAGTCTTTAGTACCACTTGTATCACGATCATTATTAAAAAAAATCTGATGTGAGCAGCACATGACTTTCCCTGCTAACTCATATTCACGTTATCTTTATTTCTTGAAAAATTTATTATATTGAGTTTAATTGCACTAAATAACGGCAATAATTATTTAAAATGACACTGAATTCGCATTTTTACTTTCCCTGCAATACATGGTAATGTATGGGGAAAGTATTGGAATCATGTCGAAAATCGCATCTCGAGTTTTCGACGGATCTACACGTTTCGAGACCTCTAGAATACGAAAAAACTATTTTTAGCGTGACGTCTGTGTGTGTGTCTGTGTGTCTGTGTGTCTGTCTGTCTGTGTGTCTGTCTGTCTGTGCAGATTTTGTATCCACTCTAACTAAAAACCTAATTGACCGAATTTCATAAAATTTGGTAGGTAAGTCACTTGTGCAAGAATCTGGTGCTGATTAGTTTCGGGTATGACTCGGGTTAAAAGAACCCGCCTTTTTTTGCGAAATGGCCCGCAAAAATCATCAAAATCTAAACTTAAAACTACGTATGCTCAAATATAGCCACTAAATTGTTTAATACGTAATTTTTAGCGAAGAAAAGAATAAGACCAACCCCATTACACTAGGACTAGCCGTTCTCGAGATATTTTAGTTTTTTGTATTTTTCCTACACCATTTTTGAAAATAAGTCCAGTTTTCAAATGAGAACGAAAATTGAATTAAAAATTAATTAATTTAAATTTAAATAAATAGAGCGTGAATATAAGTCTGCAGGGAAAGTCATGTGCTGCCCACATCAGATTTTTAATTCAATTTTCGTTCTCATTTGGTAACTGGACTTATTTTCAACGGTGGCTCAGCGAAAATGCAAAAAAACTAAAATATGTAGAGAACGGTGTAATGGGGTTGGTCTTATTCATTTCATCCTAAAAATTACGCATAAAACAAGCATTTTATGCGTAAGTGATGTATTTGAGCATATGTAGTTTTTTATTTTAGATTTTGACGATTTTAGTGGGCCATTTCGCAAAAAAAGGCAGGTTATTTTTTCTGAAACATACCAAAATCTAATCAGCAGCAGGGTGACCCATAAGTTACTTATCTACCAAATTTTGTAAAATTTGTTTAATTAGTTCTTCAACTAGAGTGGATACAAGCAATTTTTGCTGGACATTTCGCTAAAAAAAGCTGGTTTTGTTTTATCCCAAACCATACCGGAAACTAATCAGCACCAGGGTCATACACAAGTGACTTACCTACCAAAAATTATGAAATTCGGTCTATTAATTATTGAGTTAGAGTGAATACAAACATTGGACAGACAGACAGACAGACGACACACACACAGACGTCATACTAAAAATAGTGTTTTCGTGTTCTAGAGGTCCCAAATCGTGTAGATCCGTTGAAAACTCTAGTTGTGATTTTCGACATGATTCCAATACTACATTACCATGTATTACAGGGAAATTAATAAAAATCAAACTTACTAGCTGTACTAACTCAATTCTCTCTCTCATACTAGAATCCATTTTTAAGTAGCTTGTAAAAAAATTTTCCTTGCAAATTTTACAAGAGATTTCTTTATTTTAAATATGTACCGCTGGTTTAAAATTATCAAAATTGTAGCGGATTACACTTCAATATAGAGAGCTTGAAAAAAATCTTTCGATTAACACCAAGTTTGTACTTACTTCCTTGGAGAAGTAAACACATTGGGGAGCAAGTCTCGAGGAATAATAAACCCTGTGGGAGTAAATTTCAAGTAACTTGCGGTGGTGACATACACAATGGCCGACCCTCCTTCCCTGCTAACATCATCTCGGAAAGACTTTCGGACATACATATTTAACGTGTCCATACTCGGCGTAATGGGCGTATGCATGATTTTTCCAGGGGGGGGGGCAGGTACTAAAATCGATTGCATTCAATTAGAGATTACTATCAATCTCTTATTTTCAAAGTTTCGAGAAGTTTTCTATGATTCTGCAGAGTTTTTGGAGTTCCATGGAGCACAATTTGAAAATCATGGATAGAGATCTAGATTATCTTTTTTTCAGAAAGAGAAATTGTACATATATTGGGTATTGTGCAGAGTTTTTCCCACAAAATCAATAAAATTGCAGTAGAATTCCTTAAATGTCCCCCCCCCCCCCTCACTCTAAAAATTTGAAACTTTGCTATAAAAATCTGCTAATAACCTCACCTCTCTACTCAAACTCCAATTTTTCTATTAATGCTCAGTTTATATTTAACACTTTACAACAAAGTTGAAAAGTGTTTATGACTTTGTTCATTCTGTCTGTCTGTCTGTCCGTTAGCACGATAACTGCCGTAAAAATGACTTTATCAAAATGAAATTTTAGTATGTTTTTCAGACGGTCTGTGGGACCTATGGGAATATAAATCACATTTTAGAAATTTTTAAATGAAATTACATTTCAGTTGGAAAGTGTTTCATAATCAATGCTTATGCATGATTGATCTTTCTTGTTAATGTTATTAAAATGTTTCGCAAGGAATGGCTTCTAATTAAATTAGCAATTTTCCAGAGTGGGGGTGCTTTGGCAAAAGCTAACCCCTCTCTAAATACGCCCGGCGTAGACACAGTGCTCGGCGTATACACAGTGATAATTTGGGGTAGCTCCGGGAATCGAACTTGGATCCTCCCAGTGCAATCCCCATGCTTTAATCACTATACTACCCCTGGTAGGCGACTAATAACTACAGGCAAAATACCTTATTCATATTCACCTGCAAAATTCTCATCAAATTACAGTACACGCTCATGCTCGTTGTAGACACAGTGATAGTTTAGGGGTAACTCCGGGAATCGAACTTGGATTCTCCGAGTGCAATCCGCGTGCTTTAACCACTAGACTATCCCTAGTAGGAGACTTATAACTACAGGCAAGATACCTTATTCATATTCACCTGCAAAATTCTCATCAAAATTATAAAATAAGCTATAAAGAACTTCATCATGCGATCACAATTCTCTAATAAAAACTTCTTCAAAATAAACACTGCACAGATACATAAAAGCATTCTTAATATCTAAAGCACTTCCTATTGTAACATTCCTATTGTCTTAAAACAATTCCTATAAATTGTCTAAAAGTGATAGTAACTGCTGCGCATGTGCTGTCTTGCGGAACAAAAGAAAGAATGACGAAAACCTTACTATGTGTAGAATGAAATGCTATTTATCGGGAAGATTATAAACGTCAGTTTTCATAAACCCCCCTCCCCCAAATAAATAAATAAATAAATACATTAAAATTCATAGAAAATTCTGAAATAGAGTAATTTTTTTTTCATTAGAATACGAAGATACCACTCCACATTTATGCCTAAGATGAGAATCGTGCTAATCTTCAATTCTTCGATACGACGAAATAAAAATGAAACTGCCTAAAATATTCATATTCGATGTATGTATAAATAAATAAATACGATGGAATTGCCCTACGAATTCGGTTTAAATCCCGAAAGGGATTTTTCAAGCAGTTTCTAAGCCAGAAAGGGAAGAATCAATTAAAAGGGATTCCCATTGTTCGTAGTAGGTGGGTGAATTGTAATGCAAGACTTACAACAAAGTTTTACTGTATACCTGGGAAAAAAAGGGACCAGAAAGAAAACATTTTCAAATTAACCCAAAACAGGTTCATCCAGGAGAAGAAAAAATTGATGATATCGAATACGAATGATTGCATTCTAAACGTTTCCAATTAAAAAGGGGCAGGGTACTGCTACTCAAGAAAGGGTACTTATCAAATTGAAAGCATGAAGTTAGCGAGCACTGATAAATGAAATTTTTTGCTGTGAACAAATTTATCATTGAAATAAGTTATTCGTATATAAAATACTTTTATAGTCTTGAACAGTTGTGTTCACTAACAATTGCAGTTATTGAATTCATTTTAAAATATATCATTTTAAAATATATCAAATTTGCAAAGGAGCATATTAAATTGCTTTTTAATATGTTTTCATTCGTTAATGAGTTGAGAATGAGCTCATAGTGACAGGAAACATTTAATTGTTAATAATATTATTCAATTGTTTGTTGTCATATATTAATTATAAAGATATTTTTCTGAACACACACACACACATATATGTAATGATTGTTAGAAAATAAATGTTGGCTTCAATTTTAATGTACTATACAGGGTGTCCCAAAAAGATTGAAAAGTGCTTCAATTCTTTACCTGTTGGAGATAAGTGGGCAATGTAAAGTGAAAAAATGTTGAAAGTAAGGTAGAAAATAAGACTACGAAATAGTCCTCCCATTCATTTTTAAAAAGTTACACTTTCTAAATTTTTATACGACTCCCTTAAACAAATTTGGTGAATCAGAAAATTTTTATTTTTAATGCAACAAGATCATTAAAAAAAACCGTATATCTGTATCTTTAAAATTGAGCGAGTTATATTTAATTGAAAATTAAACATTGTGAATGGGGACCCTATATCAAATTAGAAATGTAAATTTTTGACATATCACAAAAGATATAAAACTAGATGATAATACATAGCATACCCAACCGCGTAGTGAGTAGCACTGCTTTATATGATCTCTGTCTGTGTAATGCTTTATTTAGATGCATTTGTGATAAAAAATTTTGACACATATTAACGTATTTTTGATCTAAACAATTTCCATAGTCAGTTTGTTTATAATCCCCATTTTCACTGATGAAATGGCCTTTCACATGGTACGGAAAGGTAGCCTAAGTCAAATTTTTTCCTTTATCATAATTCAGTTGGTTTTAAAGATACAGATTTGCGGGGTTTTTTTAATGATCGTGTTCCATTAAATATAAAAATTTTCTGATTGACCAAATTTGTCTAAGGGAGTCTTATAAAAATTTAAAAAGTGTAACTTTTTAAGAACTTAGATGACTATTTCATTAACGTAGTCTTATTTCTTACTTTACTTTCAACATTTTTGCAATTTACATTGTCCACTTATCTCCTACAGGTAAAGAATTAAAGCGTGTTTCAATCTTTTTGGGACACCCTGTATACTTGCCAATAAACAGAAGAGAAAAATAAAAACTTGATGTAAACAAACAAATAAAATTCCAAACAGCTCTATAAAATCACATATAATATTTTGAGAAACTGGAGCCCAGTGTCCATATTATTAGACGTAAACTTGTAGTTGAGAGAATCGCATGTTCCTGCAGACCCCGTGCAACAGATTTGTGTCAGTCGTAAACCAGCATAGAGGACATATCAAGAAATGTTCAAAATAAATTACCATTATAACTAAATAAAACATAGTATGAATACGTATTCTTCAATACTGGACAAAAAAGAAATTTCAAAATCCTTAAGAAAACAGAATATGCTTAGCTTAAGCTAAATTTAGTTGTTTAGTTTTTTTTTGTCTGCTCCAGCTCATATTTTGCTAATTTCTTCTAAAAATATGAAAAATATAGAACATTGAACATATTCTTTATTTCTTGAAGTAATAAAAAATTTAAAAAGTCTGTGCTCAAATTTAACTTAAATTTAGCCCCATATTTTCTAACAACAATACAGAATAAAATCTGATGTGGGCAACACATGACTTTCCTTATATAATGCAATGAATTTACTACTTTTACAATAAAAAAATAGGTTTATATACAAAAATATTACTCAAAGTATCTGTTTCATGAATGGAACGAGCTAGATCCACGAGAATGATGTCACCAAATTTATCGCATGGTATTAAATATGAAAAGTGAACATGTTTCTCAATAGGAAATATTTTTTTTTAATTTTATATGACTTTTTGATCATTTTCTGAAAAATGTGCAATATCTCAAGAACGGTTCATGTTAGCGTTCTAAAATTTATGTCAATCGTTTTCTAAT
Source organism: Amaurobius ferox (assembly GCA_951213105.1). Taxonomy (NCBI): domain Eukaryota; kingdom Metazoa; phylum Arthropoda; class Arachnida; order Araneae; family Amaurobiidae; genus Amaurobius; species Amaurobius ferox. The sequence goes on along the minus strand of OX578146.1, from coordinate 69,363,257 downwards.
GAAAAATTACATAAGAAATGTCTATTTGCGTAACTTTATTAGCGGTTTTGATTTTTTGACGATTTTTTCAAAATTTCAATGAAAAGTTTAGGGGGGTGGGGTCTGAACATTCGATTGCGTATAAAAACAATAGGCTTCAAGTGCTTACGGATTGTGAATTTTGTACCAAAGTTCGTTCGAATCGGTCCATTCGTTCGTCAGTTATCGTCTCCACAGACTCACTGACACACACACACACACACGCACACACACACAGACATCACATCAAAAATGTTTGATTCGTGATCAGGGGTGCTTGAAACGTGCTCTCCCGTCGAAAACTCAAATTCGAATTTTCGACCCCGTCACAATACTTTCCTTATACATTATGTATATAAGGAAAATAATATATATATAGCAATGAATTATATCCCTGCCAAAATGGTTGCCTTTTTACCTAAATCATTGCTTTAATACCACTTTTTTTTAAAATATCATGTCACAGGGTTCATACCCATTATTCAAAATAGAAAAATTTGTATTTTGCAAATATAATTAAAAAATTAACCTTGAAGTTTTATCAGAATATGAAAATAAGCTAGGTTAGTCAATCTAATATGCGACATTTAAAAGATGGAGATGAATGGAAAAAGATATTAATGTACTATCAGCAATTTACACGAACAAACTAAATTGCGCTATCGCACTGTTTATACAAAAATAATTATGAAATTAACTGTAATAATTAATCAGAATATGAAAATATGCTAGTTCAGTTAATCTAATATGCAATATTAAGAAGATGGAGATGGATGGAAAAAGATGCTAATGTACTCTCGGCAATTCACGAAATAAACTGAATTGAGGAATCGTACTGTTTATGCGAAAGTAATTAAAAAAATAATCTTAATAATTAATCAGAATACGGAAAAATGCTAGTTTAGCCAATCTAATATGCAATATTTAGAAGGTTGAGATGGATGGAAAAAGATACAAAGTATTTTCGGCACGAGTACAAACTGAATTGCGCAATCGTAAGTTTATGCGAAGTTAATAAAGAACATAGCATTTTAGAGATTTATGCTGAATTTGAAAAAGCATATTTATTACTTTCATTAAATATGTCATCGCGATCTTAATTTACATCTTGTATGTTTTCTCTAAAATATACTAACTACTTTAAACTAAGCTCTCTGTGAAGGAAAGTTGAAAATAAGGCTTAAACAATAGGGACCAATACAGGGGAGAGTAACTCATGTCCCCCCGGGCCCGGTTTATCTATCCACGGCGCTGCACACACACATATACACTAACATACACATATATCTTCTTTTAGTATGTAAGATTTTTGAGTAAGCGTCTGATTCTTATAAATGTTTTCTTGACACAAAAATGTTATGAAAGGTGTGTGAACAACATTAGGAAAGAATACTGTACTAATACATAAAGAAAAGCCGACTTCAAAAGAAGTTTAAAAGTAAGACGAGTAAATAAGGATCTAGTTCTCTTTGAATTAGTGAATTACATGTAGACTTTCATTTTTGTTACTAAGTAAACATTGAAAAACTTTTTCATCCCTTAGAATTTCTGCGAATAGGACTCCTAATGAATTCCTGGATCTTCTTTTTTTCCTTTACACAAGCAGCATTCATGACGTCATTGACATTCCGCCAATCACGCCATTGTTTCTAATGTTGACGCTTGGAGCGTCAACAGAATGAATAAAGGCGGTAAAAGCTCCTCGTTCTTTAGCTCCGAAGATGACTTATGAATTCGAAGAAAGCTGGAATGGTTGCAAATCACATCAAGGCCTTTTACTGCTATTTTCCAAGAAAACGTGTTAAGATTTTAGTGCTTCGAGCTAAATTCATGGGATATTTTTGAGGTTAACTGCGTAAAACCTCGAAAAATCTTAAATATTATACACATAAAACTGTTCTGTAAAATTAAATATATATATATATATATATATATATATATATATATATATATATATATATATATATATATATATATATATATAGAATCGAAAAAAGGAATACCAAATAATCAAGCATTAAAGCATTATTGCATTGTCATTCATACTTTCTTACTCTAATTAGTTTAGTATATCTAACTATTCATATCTGCTCACTATTCTAATTTCTTTTGTATGCTTCGTCTTAAAGAAACATACTATATATATATAATAATAAAAATAAAATCTATAAAATGATTTTATAGATTTTAGAGAATTCTGACCCCCTCTTTCGACAGAAACATTTAAAAGACGAGTTTCTATATCGAGTTAATGTAGTTTTCACCAGGGTGTCCCAAAAAGATTGAAACGCGCTTTAATTCTTTACCTGGAGATAAGTGGACAATGTAAATTTCAGAAATGTTGAAAGTAAGGTAGGAAATGAAACTACATTAATGAAATAGTCCTCCCATTCCTTTTCAAAAAGTTACACTACTAAATTTTTATACGACCCCCTTAGACAAATTGGGTCAATCAGAAAATTTTTATATTTAATGGAACACGATCATTAAAAAAACCCCGCAAATCTGTATCTTTAAAACCAACTGAATAAATAAAGGAATAATAAAGGAAAAAATTTGACTTAGGCTACCTTTCCGTACCATGTGAAAGGCCATTTCATCAGTGAAAATGGGGATTATAAACAAACTGACTATGGAAATTGTTTAGATCAAAAATAAGTTAATATGTGTCAAATTTTTTTATCACAAATGCATCTAAATAAAGCATTACACAGACAGAGATCATATAAGGCAGTGGTACTCACTACGGGGTTGGGTATCCTATGTATTATCATCCAGTTTTATCATTTTTGTGATATGTTACAAATTTACATTTCTAATTTGATATATGGTTCCCATTCACAATGTTCAATTTTCAATTAAATATAACTCACTCAATTTTAAAGATACAGATATGCGGGTTTTTTTAATGATCTTGTTGCATTAAAAATAAACATTTTCTGATTGGCCAAATTTGTCTAAGGGGGTCGTATAAAAAATTTGAAAAGTGTAGCTCTTTGAAAATTAATGGGAGGACTATTTCATTAACGTAGTCTTATTTCCTACCTTACTTTCAACATTTTTGCAATTTACATTGCCCACTTATCTCTAACAGGTAAAGAATTAAAGCGCGTTTCAATCTTTTTGGGACACCCTGTATAGAAATTCTGTGAAGACTTCCATGTAATCTTTATAGTGTTTTTGCTAAAATTTCTCTAGCGTGTCCATGAAAGTTCTTGAAAAGGGCACGAAAGACTCCAGACCATACGACTCACCCGAAAGTTTAAAGCAGTTTAATGTCGGTCGGAAAAGATTTCGAGGGAGGGTATAAGATTTTAGAAGGTATAAGATTTTAGAGGGTATAAGAAGCCGTACATTAGACTGCTCTAAATCCTCGAAGAAACCCCGGAAGAGGAATATAATTCTTCAGAATTATATTTGAGATTTTCTATAGATTTTTGCTATTACCTCCATATTTGTAGAAATTCTGTGACATTTCGATGGCGACTTCAATATAATCTCTATAATAATTTGTTTCGTAATCTTTATGTAGATCCCATGAAAGTCTGCCTGGGAAAAAAAACCTTACTTCTATAGAAGTATATTTGACATTTTCTACACATTTTTAATTTTTTAAGCATATGTATAGAAATTCTATGAACTTTCTATTCAGACTTCGATAGAATCTTTGTAGAGTTTGTTTAGAAGTCTCTATATAGGTTCCATAATTGTATGTATGAGAAACGGATCATAATAATAATTGTGTCCATATAGAAAAATATTTGAAATTTTCTATAGATTTTCAATATTGCAGACGCACTTATAAAAATGCTTCGAAAATTGAGTGAAAACTTCTATAAAATCTCTATAAAGTTTATACAAAAGTGTTCAAATAGATTCTATAGAAACATCTCAAGATAAAAAGGACATAATTTTGTGGAATTTTTTATCGTTAGACTTTATCGTTAGGCTTTATCGTTAGACTTTTCACAAAATTCCGTTGCATAGACACACACGTATATATATATATATATCTATATACCGGGTGGTCAGAATTAAAACACCCCTACTCTGAGCTCTCTATACATCGAACTACTCAGTGTAAAGGCTCCAAAATTGTTGAAACTTACTATTCAAGACATGGGGAAGGGGATTACGCGAAAAAAAAATTAGTTCCAGAAACACCGATAGGTGGCGCTGTACAACAGAAAATATGCTGAAAAGACAAAATAATAAAAAAAAAAAAAAAAAAAAAAAAAACACATGCGATATGGAATTTTTTCTTTTTAATTTCTTTTGCTGATATGAAAAAAAAAAGAAGATAAAAAAGTGTAGAAACTTAAACTGTCATTGTAACTGCAATTTTGTACTGTAAGCACAAAAATTTGCATAAACCCTTGGTTTGCAGCTACTATGTTCTGGGCATAAAAGGGGATAAAACTGGGAAATTTTCATTCTTATCAGCGATGGCAGTCACACTGCCAGAACGCGCTTTGCTTGTGAAGCTGTTTTAAGAAAATAAAAGACATGCTGCAGCTGCACTTCGAGAGTTTCGTTGACTAAAGAATTTGCGCAAAGGACTATTACTTCCACAAGCTCTCAGGAGAATGATTGCTTGATTCGAGAAAACTGGACATCTTGGAGTTCAGCCGGGTCGAGGGCGCAAATGGACTCGTTCAGATGTCGTTGACGATGTTGCCACCGCTAATGTTGAACAATCAATGGATAACGTTATACGCAGCATTCCCTGCATCGATAAGGTCCTTGTGATATGAATGTTTGGTACGTTCGAATAAAATGTGTTACAAATGTGTATTTTGTGTCTTTTCAGCATATTTTCTGTTGTACAGCGCCACCTATTGGTGTTTCTGGAACCAATTTTTTTTCGCGTAATCCCTTTCTCCATGTCTTGAATAGTATGTTCAACAATTTTGGAGCCTTTACACTGAGTAGTTCGATCTATAGAGAGCTCAGAGTAGGGGTGTTTTAATTCTGACCACCCGGTATATATATTCCAGCTTAGACTCACTGGACGGGTCTGGGAGTATTACCGTGAACGTTCGTACTGCCTCCCTGGTAGAATTTCGACTTGTTCATTCCGGTGCTTCTAGATTAAGCTGTTGAGGTTGATCACGATACACGTGGTGGAAGAAGAAGGGTTCATGCCGCATGGTAATACAAATTTTCTTAATGTATCCTATTTTCATTTTTTCATTTTTTGTTGCCTGTAGTCTGAGTTTAAGCATTTATAGTGATGTGCTATTGCTTAACCTGAAACAGGCATTTGTTTGGGTTAATTAGAATTAAATACTCAGACCTGAAGATGAATTTAGTTCTGATTAATCATCGAATTTGGGACGGTGCTGTTCTTTTCTCTTATCGGCATTGTGGCCGTGAATTTGCTTCTGTGGTGATGTTAATATTACTTGAATTGTTTTTTTTTATATATTTTCTTTTTATTTTATTTTTACATAATTCTTATTATTACATATTTCAAATATATATATATATATATATATATATATATTTAATAAAAGTTTGTGAAAGTCCAATGAAAGAAAGGTGAGAAGCTGTAACTCGAAAAACTTTCTACTCAAATTAAATGTATTTTGCATTGCCATTCCTATTTACTCATTTTTTTACATTTGCATATTTGCAAAGTATCCCTAATTTTTTTTAGTATGCTACGGTATTTATATATATATATGAATATATACTGTATTCAGCATGTATATATATATATATATATATATATATATATATATATATATATATATATATATATATATATATATTGAATACTTTGGTGTGCTATCCTAATATAAAATCCAATTTTTTTAATTGCCGCAGAAACGTATAATTTTGCAATGTCAGTTTGATTCAAAATTTAAATTTCTGAAATGAGAGTTTGTATATGTCCTAGAATAATAGTATAAAAAGAGGAATTTAAAGAATTAATTTTTTTTGCCTATTTTCTATTAAAGACCTCAAATTTTTTTTTCACTCAAATGTGTCTTTGGGGGGGGGGGGGGGGGAGGGTCATATCACCCACAATGGCTGAACAATTACATTAGATTTTATAAGTATCGGTATAGGAAAATAAAAAAATCTGATGTGGGCAACACATGACTTTCCTTATATAATGAAATTAATTTACTACTTTTACAGTAAAATAAAGTAGATGTTTCTTATAGTAGATACTAATATTCTTTCCAAGATATTAAATTTTCGACAATTAGTCGTCATTTTTATCCATTTGGCGAGATTTTCGTTAATTTGGCAACATTTCAAAAAGTCGCCAAGTTGGCGACATTCCACCAAATTCGTCGTCAAAATCTCGCCAAGCGGTATGCGCTAAGAAATAAGTTATTCTTACAGCAGATAAATGACTATTGGCGTTCAAACACAAAAGTATTACTAAAAGTATATTTTTTCATGAATGGAATGAGCTAGTTCCACGAGAATGATGTAACCCAATTTATCGCATGGTATTACATATGAAAAGTGAACATGTTTCTAAATAGGAATTTTTTTTTATATGACTTTTTGATAATTTTTTTTTAAATGAGCAATATCTCGAGAACGGTTCATGTTAGCGTTCTAAAATTTATGTCAATCGTTTTCTAATGAAAAATTACATAAGAAATGTCTATTTGCGTAACTTTATTAGTGGTTTTGATTTTTTGACGATTTTTTCAAAATTTCATTCGAAAATTTAGAGGGGTTCTTAACATTCGATTGCATATAAAAGCAATAGGCTTCCAGTGTTTGCGGATTGTGATTTTTGTACCAAATTTGGTTCGAATCGGTCCATTCGTTCGTCAGTTATCGTCTCCACAGACTCACTGACACACACACACACACACACATACTTTCACACACACACACACACATACACACACACAGACATCACTTCAAAAATGTTTGATTCGTGATCAGGGATGCTTGAAACGTGCTCTCCCGTCGAAAACTCGAATTCGAATTTTCGACCCAGTCACAATACTTTCCTTATACATTATGTATATAAGGAAAGTAAAAATCACTGTAGGGAAGAAAGGACGATTTTCGATAAAACTGGTTTAGAGACCTTATGATATAAGTGACAGGAACTTGTACTATATACCCCGAACGCATAATATTCATCTATAATTCTAATTAGTTTAGCGTTTCTATTTTCTGATACTATAGATTCTACACAATTCCCTATAGTATAAAATATAGTATAGAGAGAGTTTTTATTCACTAAAATTTTCGATTTCGATATTTCACTGCTAATATATGTTTTATGACCTCCTGAACACATTTTGACTATTTTTAGAGTGATGTCTGTCTGTCGTCCGTCTGTGGTCGATTTTTTGCTTACAGAATAGCTGCCACGAATATTAAAGGATTTTCATGAAATTTTTACCCGGCTTTGATTTTCGAGCCAAAACTTCGAAATTTACTCGAAAGTTTATATTTTCTTAACATGGCAGCATAGGACAAAATTTAACATAATTATGCATAAAATGGGTAGTAGAGCATAAAATGGGCAGTTATGCATAAAATGGGTACGGCTCAATAGATATTTAATAGTTTAAATCATTGTAATGAAAAGTAAACCCGTATCAAGAACCAAAGAGGACCATATTCAATACTAGCAGCACACCCTTTCTTCGTACGGAGTATATAATATACAGTAACTTAAAATTGACAATCATGTGCAAACTTCTATAGTATACTGCATGACATTGTAAATCAAATTATTCTGTTAAAATATTTAATTCCATGCTCCTAAAAAGAAGTTTAAGAATTTCTGTTCTTGCTATATAAAATTATCTTCAGCGGCCGATCTGAAGAATAAGACACCTTGGCCCCTTTTCTAAGCAAATTTACAAAAAAAAAAAATGAAATTGAACCAATGTCTGCAAAATAAAAGCGTTAAAATTGTATGGAACCCATACATGCGAATATAAGATATACCCTGTATTACAATATGAGTCTCAAAAATATTTGCCAAAATAAAATAGATGACGTAATAAATTGAAAATATCAGTAATCCCCGTAATATTTACAAGAAGGTCGTAATTGATTCCAATAAATGCCAATATATGTCAAAATATATTACTTGTGCAACATATAATATATGAATTCCACAATAAAACAGTGACATAATAACATGAAAATGTTCATAATTCCTGAATCAATAATCCCCGAAAATATCAATAATAATGATATTTAAACCTGAAGACGATAATTAAAAATGCAGTCAAAAATGCAATGTCAATGAAATTTATTTTATAATATACATATCTTTATTACTCAAATCGAAAAAGATTTAATAAAAATCGTTTGCCGCATAAGAACATTGAATTTGAATCCATTGCTAATCGACATGATATAATTTTCTTGAAATAAATTGATGGAAAAAATATCGTCTGAATATGCTATCTCTATGGAAACTTCGGCGACATTTTTGTCAATTTAGCGACTTTTTAAAAAATTGCTGAATTTATCGCTAAGTGGGACTGTAGAAATGACAGTCCCACTTGGTGACAAATTGACGAATCACCATCACAATACTATCCCCTAATAAAACACAATTAATTTCATTTATTTAGCGCAATTTTTTCAATTTCAAGATATTTTTCTGAATTTACAAACATTTTTAGCAATTTGGCAACATTTTAAAAATTCGCTAAATGCGTTACTAAGTAGGACGGTTGGACTGACAGACAAATGCTACCGAAACATGATTTCTGTATTCTCTTTTAGCAAAACGAAATTAATTTCATTGATTTAGCGTAGTTCTTACGAATTTGGCGATATTTCCTTAAATTTGCCAACTTTAAAGAAAAATTTGCCAATTTAACGATATCCCGCCAAATTCGTCGCTCGGAATTTGCAGATCTGAAGAATTTACTAAATTAAAACACTAAAATTGTTAGAAGATATACCTGTTCTACTTGTTTCAACAATCGGATAAATGAGTTTACTGGTTAAACACAATATATAAGTTTGAAAACAAAATAAATGAAAGTGATGTACGCAGTCCGTAATTAATTTAATTAAGAGAAAAACAAACAGCTCATTTAGAGGATATATTTTTATATCCATTTATTACTTTCCTTATATACATAATGCATAAGGAAAGTATTGTGACGGGGTTGAAAATTCGAATTCGAGTTTTCGACGGGAGAGCAAGTTTCAAGCATCCCTGATCACAAATCAAACATTTTTGAAGTGATGTCTGTGTGTGTGTGTGTGTGTGTGTGTGTGTGTGTGTGTGTGTGTGTGTGTGTCAGTGAGTCTGTGGAGACGATAACTGACGAACGAATGGACCGATTCGAATCATATTTGGTACAAAAATCACAATCCGTAAACACTGGAAGCCTATTGTTTTTATACGTAATCGAATGTCAGAACCCTCTTAAATTTTCGAATAAATTTTTGAAAAAATCGTCAAAAAATTAAAACCACTAATAAAGTTACGCAAATAGACATTTCTTATGTAATTTTTCATTAGAAAGCGATTGGCATAAATTTTAGAACGCTAACACAAACCGTTCTCGAGATATTGCACATTTTTAAAAAAAATTATCAAAAAGTCATATAAAATAAAAAAAAATATTTCCTATTGAGAAACATGTTCACTTTTCATATGTAGTACCATACGATAAATTGGGTGACATCATTCTCGTGGATCTAGCTCGTTCCATTCATGGAAAAAGATACTTGTAGTAATACTTTTGTATTTGAACGCCAATAGTCATTTGTCCGCTGTAAGAATAACTTGTTTCTTCATCCATAACGCTTGGCGAGATTTTGGTGACGAATTTGGCGGAATGTCGCCAACTTGGCGACTTTTTGAAATGTTGCCAAATTGACGAAAATCTCGCGAAATGGATAGAAATGACGCTAAATCAATGAAAATGACGACTAATTGTCGAAAATTCACTATCTTGGAAAGAATATTAGTATCTACTATAAGAAAAACCTATTTTTTTACTGTAAAAGTAGTAAATTCATTACATTATATATGGAAAGTCATGTGTTGCCCACATCAGATTTTTTATTATTCAAATTGAAAAAAAAAAAAAATTAACTGTTGTGATGTGTTTAAAACTTTAAACTCATCATAACACTTTATAACTTTACAGCAAAAAAAAAAGTTATTCTTTCCCATGAGAACTTTTCTTAAATTCATGGTGGTCCGAAATAGTGAATGTTTTTCCCACAGTGGCTTCGAAGTAGAAGGCACTAAAGCCATTAAAAAGCATTTAGCAAGATCACTTAAAACCTTAAGTGACATTTTAAGGTGTGGAAAAACAGAATTTTGAAAGCTAAACGAGACCTCTCATGTTATCTACAATCTGGCATTTATTTGCAGCCATTAACACCACGATTAGGCACGAATGCATTGCAAGTGCATTCAATTACCATCCTTGACAGATGTGCAAGATCATCAATTCTAAGTTCCCTGTGAGCAGAGGTTTTTCTGGGAAAAACATCCAGCATGCGAAGAAAGAACTTTTTCTCCCCTTTCTACAATTCGTGGATCAAAGTGACATCACTGGTCAGTAACCAATGGTTGATTGGTACGTCTCTTTCTTACCCAGAAGTCATTTTTTTAATTATTTTGTTCTTCTGTTACTGGGCCCTAGCAACATGGGAATGTGAACGAGAAAGAAGCTTGCTGTCTCTCCCTCTTCCCTGGGACTGGGAGGTGTAATTTTAAGTTCAGAAGTTTAGTGTCTCTTTTTTTTCTTCTTGGATGTGTTACTAAAAAGGTTGTGCTCAAAAGTTAAAATTTGTAGCTCAGTTGCTCTTCGTGAAGATATTTGATTGTCTAAAATGGAGTATGATTTCAACCTTATGCATATAAGGCATAGATAGCACATAAGTATCGCCAAGATCCAAGATGTCATTTTGTGTTAAAGATTTTTATTTCAACGAGTGTGTCATTTTGTGAGAGTGAATAAGATAGAGTGATAATGTCTGTCACATAAGGTCAGGCTGAAGTGGGATTAAGTAAAATGGTTAATACCATTAAAGATACTTCAAGGATGATGGTTATATCAGTTCCTATTTTTTTTTTTTTATGTTGTGCAAACTGTGAGTAATTCTTCATTTATATTTTAATGTTATAATATTATTAAGAGCATTATCCGTCAATATGTTACATTTTGATGAAGCTATTTAGCATATTTACATCTGAATTCTTTGTTTTAAATAATTTCTACCATAAGTATCTGACTTAGAATTCCTGATGAACATTTATAAATAATAAATAATAATTTTATATTTTAAACAATGATTGTACTTATTATGAATGATACTAATTCATTTTACATTATTTATTTTATTTTAAGGTTCTCATGTCAATACTTGGGTAATTCCACTATACGAAATTTATCATTTTAATTAATTGTTTATTTGGCCATTAAGATTTAATTGTTTTGACATGAGAATCCGACCCGTGAAAATTTGTTGCAGGGATCTTGATTTGAATGGAGTAATTAATTTAAAATTTTCATTAAGCTCTTAAAGCAATTACTATTAATTTTCTAATTACTCTATTCAAATTGATCCATGCAGCATGTTTATCACAACATATCATTTAAGTTTTCTGGTGCGTGACCACTCCTTCTGGATAGATTTTTTTTTGATAATGGTTAACTAAGTTTTATGGTGTGTGATCCACTTCTATGGCATGCAATTGATGTTTCTTTTAATCACTGTATTTTATGTATTGCATTTATTAATTGAAGCAAAATATAATATGAATAATTTAATTAATATTTAAATTATGGTTAAAATTAACAACCAATTGATGAAAATAAATATCTTTATAGTAACATAAAATAAGAATAACAGTTAAAAAATAAACTAAAATTAAGTATGCAGCCAATTTATAAATTGCATTAGCAAAATAAAAATTTATTTTTGAATTGAAATTTGATAAAAAATTCATTTAAAATAATTTGCAACTATTATATAAGACACTTAATGTCAAATTATCAAAGATATGAAAATTATTAATGTCAAGTTATCAAAAAAAATATTTTTTATACACTTTATCTGTATAATCTGTTTTATATGATGTTCTAACTGTGTATACATATTTTATTATTGATATTTACAAACAAAAAGTTTAATTAACATGGATAATTGCAAAGATAAAATAAAAGCTAACATAAATCTTAGAAAAAGTATAAACTCATTAAACGCTACAATTCAAGACCAAAATGATAATGCAATTACACTACCTGTTCTACAATTAATGCAAACATTTTCTGGACTCGAAAATGAAAATTTTAATTTTTTTATATCTCAATTTCAAAATTTAGTAAACTTAACTAGTTGGGATGAAGATAAAAAACTAATTATTTTAAAATCTTTGATGAGAGGAAAAGCTTTGGAATTCCTAACTAACAATGAAGAAGTAGCAAATGAAATTAATTTTGAAGATTTTGTGCAAAAATTAAAAACAAAATTCACTAAAACTAAATCTTTTATAGAGCTACAGGCAGACTTTGCCACAATAAAACAAAAAGTTAATCAATCTATTTCTACTTTGGGTGAAGAAATTGAAAAAGCAGCCAATAAATACACTGCTAATTTAGATAAATCTAAAAAAGAAATTAAAGATTTTGTAGATAATTTAAAATTAACTCAATTTTTTGAAGCTTTGAGATCTGACATAAGAATTGAGGTAAAAAAGAGAGGACCCAAGACATTTAATGAGGCATTAGAAATAGCCAAAACAATTGATAGAGCTTTAAGTGAGGAGGTAAATGAGATTTTAAATATTACAAGCTCAAATTCTGAAATCGAGGATATTAAATCTAAACAGTTAGCAACTGAAGCTGTATTACATGAAGTTTTAGGACAATTAAATAATGTGAATATTGGAAACGAAGATAATACTAAACAAAAATTGTGTTGTTTAATTTGTGGAGAACCACATTTAACTTTAAATTGTAAAGATTATTGGAAATTTAATCAAAAAAATGAAACTAAAAGGGAATTTAGACCAAGAGGTAACTTTAACAACAATTATCATAGAAATTATAGACAACAGGGACAAAGATTTAGACAGTGGAGACCAAGGAACATTAATTATCAGCAAAATTATCAACAGCAACCTAGATTTCCACAAAATTTTAATATGCAGAATGCAATTCCTTTTTTTCCACAAGTACAGAATTGGACCTATCCTTCTCAAATATATCCACCAGCTCAAATATATCCTCAAATGCAATCTGTAACTCAAAACAATCATGAACAATAAGTAGTTGTACAGGAACAAAATCAAAACTCAGCAAATTTAAACTAAAAAGGGAATCTACTTTTAATCTCAGTACTGATTTAACTACAAAAGCGGGTGTAGCTTCCCATGTACCCATTGAAATTCCCCGCACTCATGTTTCTAATGACAACATTGTGTATAAAAATGATATTGAACATTCATAAAATTCTACTAATTCTTCGAATTCAGGTTTTAATCATTCTCAAATCATTGCTTCATGCAATTTAGTTGAAGATGGTGATATTTTAGGCTCTGATCTTCCATTATTACAAATTTCTGTTAATGATTTTCAAGTTTTAACCTTAATTGATTCAGGTGCTTCTTTATCTCTTATTTCATATCAACTTTTTGAACAAATTAGAGAAAAAACAAAAATAAATTATTTATCGAGAAATGTGACTATTCAAACCTTAAATCAATCCATCATTCCTTTTAAGCATACTGTTGAATTTGGTTTTAAAATAAATAATAAATATTTCAAAAATGTTTTCTTTGTGACAAATGACACTTGGTCTAGTGATTATCAAATGATAATTGGTTTTGATTTTATAAAAAGAAACAAGCTTATTTTAGATATGTCACAAAACAAATTAATTTTACACAACAGTAATGTTCAAATTGAAATGAATCAAGTAAACAATGAATATATTGATCAAAAATTAATATTAAATGTAAATAAAACTTCAAATTCAAAAATTAATTCTTCAGGAATCAGTAATATTTCAAATTTAAATGCAACCATACAAAATTGTAATGTTAAAAATAATGTAAACAATGATGAGAAATCAAATAATTTTGCTAGAACAATTAATAATTTAAATGTTGCACCTATGCAAACCATATTGGCGGAACTTAAAGTTGATAAACCTGATTTAAACTCTGAATTTTGGGCTATTCCAACCAATAATAAAATTAACATTCAAATTGAAAGTGGAATTTGTTCAGTATATAATGTTGAAAAAATAATGATACTAATTTCAAATAATACAAATCAAAATGTAAATATTAAGAAAAATTCTAAATTAATGTTTCTTAACCCTAATTTTGACATTAAGCCACATGCAAAACAAAACATTGCAAAAATTAATAACATAAATTCTAAAATTTTAGAACTTAGAAAATCAGAACTTACTAAAGATGATTTTAAACTTGATCACTTGAATCCTGATCAAAAAACACAGGTTCAAGAAATGCTTTTGAAAAATTTTGCAGTTTTTTCTAAAAATTACAAAACTCTTGGTGTAACGACTGAAGTAACTCCTGAATTTAACTTAATACATGATTATCCAGTGCAATGTAAACCATATAAGCTTCCACATTTAGTAAAACCTATTGCTCAGAAAGAAATTCAACAACTTCTCGAGGCAGGTATTATTGAGAATACTAATTCAAATTATGCATTTCCTTTAATTATGGTGAAAAAGAAACAAATCAATAAATCGACAAAACCTGAAGACATTAAATATAGACCTGTGATAGATTATAGAATTTTAAATAGTATATTAACACATTTTAAATATTCTGTACCTAATATTCATGATATTTTGCAAGAAGTAGCTGGTCAAAATTTATACTGTGTATTGGATTTAAAAAGTGCTTTTTTTCAAATTAAATTGAGAAATGAAGATAAACCGAAATTGGCCTTCTCCACAGAATCAGGGAATTTTCAACCTACTAGATTACCCCAGGGTACTGCAAATAGTACTAGTTATTTTGCTCAACTTATTCAAAAATGTTTGGGAGATATTAAACATTTAGGTATTCAATTTTTTCTTGATGACATCATTGTAGGAGGCAATTCATTCTCTGAAGTTTTAGACAAATTGCAATTAATTTTTGACAGGTTAAACAAATTTAATTTAACGCTGGATCCACATAAACTTCAATTATTTAAATCTGAAATTGAATATCTTGGCTTTAAGGTGGATAAACATGGTTATTCTCCTTCGGATAAGAATATCCAAAAAATTGAGTCTTTTCCCACTCCCAAAAACAATAAGCATATTAAAACATTTTTAGGGATGACAAATTATTTTAGAATTTTAATCAAAGATTATGCAGAAATTGTTGAACCTCTTGTAAATTTAACCAAAAAAAATGCTAAATTCAAATGGACTGAAGAATGTCAAAATTCATTTTTAAAATTGCAACAAGCTATTTTAGGTCAACCAGTGGTCAAAAATGCTAATTTCAGCAAACCTTTTTTTCTTATAACTGATGCGAGTAAAGTAGCTTTAAGTGGAATTTTGGCACAAGAATATGACAATCAATTACATCCAATACTATACTTTTCGAGAAAATTGAAAGACTCTGAAACTAGATACCCCAGTTTAAAACTTGAACTTTTAGCAATTTATGAGTCAGTTAGACATTTCAAAGATTATCTGATTGGTGCAGAGTTTAAAATTTTGAGTGATGCTAAGGCACTTTCTTACCATCTGAATTTAGAATCTCAGAGTGACATTACATGTAGATGGCTATTATATTTACAGCAATTTAAATTTTCTATTTCACATATTCAAGGTGTTTCAAATCCTTCTGATTATTTTAGTAGAGTGATTTTTTCCAATAATAATGTAAAATTTTTAATGAACAACATTTTTCAATCTGATAAAAGTTTATCTAATGAAAATATTTTAGCTGAACAGTTGAAGGATGATAAAATTTCAAAAGTAAGACAAGAAGTAATTGACAATTCAAATAAAAATAAATTCAAAAAATTCAAAATTGATTCTTCAAACAATATATTAATGATGAAGATGAGATCCAAAAAGCATCATGCAAATCCTTTCAAAATTGTTTTACCACAGTCATTGCAGAAAGCTGCTATTTATTCAGCACATGCCGCACACTTTGGTGTTAGTAAGACATACAATTTTGTAGGAAAATTATATTATTGGCATGGCATGTTTGCTGATACAAAAAACTTTGTTTTGAATTGTTCTCAATGTCTTAAATTTAAATCTAAGAAATTAGCTAAACAACCTGTGAAACTTCAGGCGAAGAGATTTTGTCCATCAGAAGTTATTTCTATTGATATTGTTGGAAAACTTGTACGCTCAACTAAACAACATAATTTCATTATTACCATAATAGATCATTTTAGCAGATATCTTGAGGTTTTTCCAGTTAAAAATATTTCTTCGCAAACTATTATAGATGTTTTAAATCAATATTTCTCTCGGTTTGGATTTTGCAAAGTGATTTACACAGATAACGGCACTCAATTTACATCTAAGGAATTCTCAAAATTTATTTCTGATTTAAATATTGATCATCACAAATCTTCTATTTTTCATCCGAGCAGTAATGGACTTTTAGAACGCTCTCATGGTATTATGAAATCAACTCTTGCTTGCTTATGTAATGAACATTTTGATTGGCATAACCAAATTCTAAAATTCAAATTATTTTATAATCAGTCAGAACACTCAATAACTAAATTTTCTCCAAATATGCTCTTTTTCAATAGAGAATTAAGGTTACCATTGGATATGTTCTCCGAAATCAGGGAGACATCTAAATCTATTGAACAATTTATTGAAGAAAACAATAAATTAAAAGAGGAAATCAAAAATCAGGTTTTTCAAAATCAAGATAATGCAAATGAAAAAATTCAGGAAAGATTAAAGAATTGCAAAGGACAGAAATTAAATTTAGGTGACAGAGTTTACATGAAGGCATTAACACATACAGGTTCATTAAGACCAAAATATCAGGGTCCTTTTGAAATTATTCGAATTCTTCGGAATGACAATGCAGTGATTAAACATCTCGAATCACTTAAAGAAATGAAAATTCACTTTAACAAATTGTTTAGAATTCCACCCTTAAGATCACATTTATAATAATCTTGTAATGGTAAAATTAAATATTTCAAATAAAATAAAATAAATTAAAATTTTTCTTAAATTTAATAAATAATAATTTCATTTAAACATCATGAATTATTATTTTCATTTATTATTTCACTAAATTTATAGGTTTTCATTATAATTTCATTCTAAAATATAATGTATTACTTATCAGCATTCATTCTTATAAATTTCAATTTTAACTTTCATATGATTCTAAATTTATTGATAAATTTATGTTGGGATGTTCTTGTTCAGAAATCATCTCTTTCATTTTTACGCAGCTGCATTTTTTTTGTTGTTGTTTTGAATCCTTAGTCTGCTGGTCAGACAATGATTCAATTCTTCTGACCCTTTATGGGCCCCTTCTGATTTCTTGTCAAGTATCTATGTCAGCATATTGTTTGTCAAACTTTTAACAATTTTGAGAAGAACTTTTCGATTCTCTCATATTGTATTTCAAAATTTTTTTCAAGGTTTTATAATGTCGCAGGAGAGGAAAAACAATTTTGTTCTCATTTCCTTCTCCATTCTGATCATGTGAAATTTCTGTTGTTTGTACTTTGTCGAATTCATTCGGTCATCATTTTGTTTAGAAATTTTTTTTTGTCCAATCAGCAATTTAATTTTTATCTGAAATTAAGGTCATTTAAAAGCTCATATAGCTTTGTTTCACACATGCATTTGTAGTAAAATCTTAATCAGTATTGAAATTATCAAGTTGTTTACTAAAATTAAATTACAATTCATTCATTTTTATAACACATTTTGGGATTTTAAACATTTTATTTTTACTTCACAAAATAAACATTCAATCATTTTTTTTTTTGAATTACTGATAGAATTCATTTTGCATTTATCAAATTTTGAATACATTCATTCAAAGGTTATGTAGTTCATTGAATATAGTAATAGACAATTGTCTATATATATAATATGTAAACATGTGTAGCTCACATTGAAAATTGGCTACATTTTTGAAAATGAAAATTAATGTAAATATTGTAATTGATATTAGAATGTGATTTTTTTTATGTATTCATTATTATTAATTAGTATATATTTATCTACTCAAATAGTAGAAAAAATGGATGAAATTTACAAATGTAGAAATAAGTGTATGATGTTACAATGGTAAACATCATTGATACAATGATTAAAAAAAAAATACGAATGATATTATTGCTATCAAATTATTTTAATTTTATGTATTTAATATATGGATATGAATATTTTATGTTGATTTACATGTACAACTTTTTATTAATTCACACTGTTTAAAAAAATTTTTTTTTGTGATGCAGACACAAATTTTACATTTCCAGCAAATTTATGTTAATTATATGGACATAAAGTTCAAGGATATGATAAACTTTACAAATGAACAATCAATTTACAAATGAACAATCAATGGACATACAGCTCAAGTAGTCACTGTTGAACTTTATTGAACTTTAGAATATCATTGAGTATGATTACAGTGAATATGAAAGTGTTTTGCAGGTGAAAAATAAAATCACCAAGGAATTTACAACTTTTAATACTTTACATCAACATACATGAAATTTTAATTTTGATACATTGTTAATATTTTCTTTTGATGTGCACATCATGTTTATTCAGAAATTTATATGTATATTGTATTATTATTTTGTATTTAGTTCATTTAATTTTAAATTTTTTTACTCACAGTTTCATAGAATTTTAAGTTGTTTTTGTTCTCACACATTAATATTTTGATGGTACGATCACTTCAATTGCTTCAAAAGGGGGATGGAATGTTGTGATGTGTTTAAAACTTTAAACTCATCATAACACTTTATAACTTTACAGCAAAAAAAAAAGTTATTCTTTCCCATGAGAACTTTTCTTAAATTCATGGTGGTCCGAAATAGTGAATGTTTTTCCCACAGTGGCTTCGAAGTAGAAGGCACTAAAGCCATTAAAAAGCATTTAGCAAGATCACTTAAAACCTTAAGTGACATTTTAAGGTGTGGAAAAACAGAATTTTGAAAGCTAAACGAGACCTCTCATGTTATCTACAATCTGGCATTTATTTGCAGCCATTAACACCACGATTAGGCACGAATGCATTGCAAGTGCATTCAATTACCATCCTTGACAGATGTGCAAGATCATCAATTCTAAGTTCCCTGTGAGCAGAGGTTTTTCTGGGAAAAACATCCAGCATGCGAAGAAAGAACTTTTTCTCCCCTTTCTACAATTCGTGGATCAAAGTGACATCACTGGTCAGTAACCAATGGTTGATTGGTACGTCTCTTTCTTACCCAGAAGTCATTTTTTTAATTATTTTGTTCTTCTGTTACTGGGCCCTAGCAACATGGGAATGTGAACGAGAAAGAAGCTTGCTGTCTCTCCCTCTTCCCTGGGACTGGGAGGTGTAATTTTAAGTTCAGAAGTTTAGTGTCTCTTTTTTTTCTTCTTGGATGTGTTACTAAAAAGGTTGTGCTCAAAAGTTAAAATTTGTAGCTCAGTTGCTCTTCGTGAAGATATTTGATTGTCTAAAATGGAGTATGATTTCAACCTTATGCATATAAGGCATAGATAGCACATAAGTATCGCCAAGATCCAAGATGTCATTTTGTGTTAAAGATTTTTATTTCAACGAGTGTGTCATTTTGTGAGAGTGAATAAGATAGAGTGATAATGTCTGTCACATAAGGTCAGGCTGAAGTGGGATTAAGTAAAATGGTTAATACCATTAAAGATACTTCAAGGATGATGGTTATATCAGTTCCTATTTTTTTTTTTTTTTATGTTGTGCAAACTGTGAGTAATTCTTCATTTATATTTTAATGTTATAATATTATTAAGAGCATTATCCGTCAATATGTTACATTTTGATGAAGCTATTTAGCATATTTACATCTGAATTCTTTGTTTTAAATAATTTCTACCATAAGTATCTGACTTAGAATTCCTGATGAACATTTATAAATAATAAATAATAATTTTATATTTTAAACAATGATTGTACTTATTATGAATGATACTAATTCATTTTACATTATTTATTTTATTTTAAGGTTCTCATGTCAATACTTGGGTAATTCCACTATACGAAATTTATCATTTTAATTAATTGTTTATTTGGCCATTAAGATTTAATTGTTTTGACATGAGAATCCGACCCGTGAAAATTTGTTGCAGGGATCTTGATTTGAATGGAGTAATTAATTTAAAATTTTCATTAAGCTCTTAAAGCAATTACTATTAATTTTCTAATTACTCTATTCAAATTGATCCATGCAGCATGTTTATCACAACATTAACAAACACATTTGATTTAGTTACGTTGCTGATCAACATGATATACGATGGAATCTTCCTCATAAAATACTGATAACTGAATAACCATTTTGATTTCTTAATAATTTTCATTGTTGCGTAAGAGCCTGTGAATATTAAGGCATGGTGATAGAGTTTCTATTTAAATTCATGTTTCAAGACTGCGATTTTCGAAAAGTGACTGATTAGTGCAATAAACTATCACCAAATTCAGAGATAGAGTTTTAATTCACTTTCACGTTTTTATTCAGCGATTTCCAATCTTTTTCGTTTGGAGGAAGCAGGGAGTTAGAGAGTAAAACCGCTAGGAAAAGTTTGGTTTTTCATTAATATCTCGACAACCCCCTGGTCCTAGAAACTCGAAACATGGACTAAATTTTAAGCAGGGCTATTTCTAGGCCACCCACAAAATTTCATGAAATTCTGTTCAGCCGTTCTCCCGTGATGATGAGACAGACATACAGACAGACAGACAGATTTTCAATTTTATTTATATAGACTAGCAGCATATCCGATCTTCGTACGGAGTATATAAGAAACTTAATATAAAGAAACTTAAAATTCACAATCATGTGCAAATTCCTATAGTATACTACATGACATTTTTAATCAAAATATTCTGTTAAAATATTTAATTTAATGCTCCTAAAAAGAAGTTTAAGAATCTCTATTTTCGCTATAGAAAACTATCTTATGAGCAGATTTGAAGAATAAAACATCCTGGCTCCTTTTGTAAGCAAATTTACAAAAAATATGGAATTGAATCAATATATGCAAAGTAAAAGCGTTAAAATTGTATGGGATCCGTACTACTTATACACGCGAATATTAGAAGATATAACATGTATTAGTATATTACATGTATAAATTGAAAATATCAATTGACCCGTAATCTTTAAACCTGAAGGCAGTAATTGATTCCAATATATGCTAAAATGAAAGTGCTGAAATTATATGGGAAGATATACCCGTTCTACTTATAATGTCGTAGATTAGAAGACATGTCTGAATGTTATGGTACTATTACACAGGGCAATTTTTATTGCCGAACTTCGGCAATTCCGTCCGTCAATCATACTTTAGGCCCCTCCTCTTTAACAGACCCCTTCTCCCTAATGCCGCTAATTTCATTTCAGAAAGCATTCTTCAGTATGTTTTTTGTATAATTTAAATCTTTTATATCCCAAATGTGTCTGTAATTTAGTAATAGTTCTATTATCATTTTTCCATCTCCAAACTTCAGCAATTCGGCCCGACAGTGATACTTTAGGCCCCTCCTTTCTAACAAACAATGCCTCTCTAATGCCGCTGATTTCAGGAAACATACTTTAGTGTGTTTTTTCGTATAATTTGGATCTTTTGTATCCCATAGTTGTCTTTAATTTGGTAGAAATTCTATTATTTTTTCCATCTCCAGATTCTAATGTAATTCAGCTGCTTCGATGTGCTTATATTACAGTCGCCATCGCCATCTTGAATGCAAATGAGGAGAGGAATGGCGGAGCGGAGTGACGTCAAAATTCTTCGTCCTCTGATTGGTTCGCTGCTCAGAAATTGAGCAATTTTTATTGTCGAGTACGAACGAATTGCGGCAATTCGGTGGCAAGATTTCTTACCATTGAAATGTATGGTGTTAGTAGTTATAAAAGGGGCGTACCAGTCCAAAGAGGGGAGGTGGCTCAGTGTGGCTCAGGAGGAGAGGCCCTCTTTGGGAGGGAATTTCCCTCTTTGGGAGGATGCCTCTCTTGAGCCACCTCCCCTCTTTGGAGTGTCTTCCCTCTTTTGAGAGGAAGCTCCTTGGAGGGTCTTGAGACCCCCAGGAGGGAGGATGCCCCCCTCCCCTCTTTTGGAAGTTTAGTGAGGTGGTGCAGCACCAGATGCCTCTTCCGGAAGAGGGCAATTGCGAAAGTCTTTCAGAGAGGCATGATGACTCATACGGAGTGAGTTTCACTTCACTCTTGAGAGGGAATGTCACAATCGCTGACTGACCCTTGACCTGAGGAAGAGGTTTCAAGGGATGTCGCAATCGAACAATCTGGAAATGACGTGTCGCAATCAGCGATTGATAACCTTAGAAGTGACCTTTGACAAGAACACACGTCCTCCCTCTCTGCTGTTCAGCGACAGACTGAAAGATCTTATTAGCGTGAAGTAGTTAAAGCGCCCTCTGGCGAATTTTGATGAAGTGCTGCCATCTATCGGCATTTTTTTTTTTTTTTCAAAAGAAATTAATGTTTCACTGGTCAGGAGCTGGATTCGATCTTGGGCCCAACTGATTAGAAGCCGCGCGTCTTACCGTTGTGCCAAAGCACCCGTGCTTTATAGGCAGTTAACTTCGAAGTGTACCTTATCAGTGGAAGTTAGATTATTTTTCAAAGTTCATTCGAATAGCGATGCAAGGGTGCGTTTTAAAACAGAATGCTACGGAGTGAATATAAATCTGTGTATTATAACATTATGATTTTTTAAAACAAATGTATACACAAACTTTAAAAACACGAATGTAATAATTAGCTAAAATTGTATTCAGTGGATTTTTTTTTTAAAAATAAATCAATACGATTTTTATAATAATAACGAAATGATTTCGAATGTTTAAAAACAAATTGATTACGGATGAACACACAAATTGTGTTCCGTGGACACAAAAATGGTGTTACATGAATAGGATTCGACCCTTTATGTGTTGTGTATCTAAAAACAAATGTATACACAAACTTTAAAAACACGAATGTAATAATTAGTTAAAATTGTATTCAGTGGTTTTTTTTTTTTTTTTAAATAAATCAATACGATTTTTATAATAATAATAACGAAATGATTTCGAATGTTTAAAAACAAATTGATTACGGATGAACACACAAATTGTGTTCAATGAATACGATTCGACCATTTTAAGTGTTGTGTATCTAAAAACAAATGTATACACAAACTTTAAAAACACGAATGTAATAATTAGCTAAAATTGTATTCAGTGGATTTTTTTTTTTTTTTAAATAAATCAATACGATTTTTATAATAATAACGAAATGATTTCGAATGTTTAAAAACAAATTGATTACGGATTTCCAATGAACACACAAATTGTGTTCAATGAATACGATTCGACCATTTTAAGTGTTGTGTATCTAAAAACAAATGTATACACAAACTTTAAAAACATGAATGTAATACATAGCTGAAATTATGTTTTGTGAACAGGATTCGACCATTCTAAGTGTGTGTGTGATTTTTGAAAAATAAATCTAAAAGTATATAAAAATAATAATGGAAATTAGAACTCACAGAACGACGTCTTCACTACCCGCTGGTCAAACTTCAAATGAGTGATACACTCTCATTACGCTATTAAAAATTAGATATTATCTATAATGACGTCAGCAGTATGAGGTGTTGCCACCTATTTTTTCTAATAATATATTTTAATAGTTGGATACTTCAAGGGTCTGATTTGGTACACGTAATCTGAAATACATCATTTTAATGATATTACGCATTGAATATGATTTGGTCATTTTTAAAATGGTGGATGTAATTGAAATATCGAAGTTTAGAATTTAACAAACTAACGAATTTTCACCCCCAAAAATTTTAGCATTCAGTTTAAATAAAACCCAATGAATATGATATCACCATTTTAACATCGTAATTTTACTACCATTATAGAACTTAGAAGTGAGTGTACATTATTTTTTTCAGGACACCAACACATTTTAAAATCTATTGAATAGGAATAGACCATTTTGCACATACATGTACCTAGATTTCAACACCCGGTATTAAAACCTGCTAAACATGAAACGAGTAAGTATTGTGTGAGATTTTATCACACTAACTTTCAAACTTTTTAAATTTTTAAAAATATCCGAAATAGTTGTATTTCATCGGTAGACATAAATTGTATGGAACACATTTTTATGAAAAAAATATCTGTTTCGACAGCTTTTAAAAATAGATTTCTACAGTTGTACACTACGGTTCTAGAATTTTCTAAATACGAATCGACTGTTTGAACTACCAATGGTGGTTTTACCGATGCAAATATTTACAGGACAAATATTTCAATGAAACCGAACTTAGTTGAAGCTTCTAAGTTTGAATATTTAGAATCATTTCATATAATTTTTATATTCACATTGAAAATAGTTAACAAAATTGGAACTCACGGAGCGACAACTTACTGTCCACACTCCAAATGAGTGATACACTCTTATTACATTATTAAAAATTAGATCTTATCTATAATGATGTCATTATGTTGCCGTATTGCCACCACACAATTATTCTTTCCAAATTATGCATTTTTTCTTTTTTCTTTTTAATAACTTGCTACTGTCTTATGCTATCCATTTTTTTTTTTTTTTTTTTTCATATAAGCAGATATTCCATATACCTTCTAAATGTTAAGTTATAATTTTAAAAAAAAAAAGCATTAGAGGTGTATTTTACGTCTGAATTCGTCCAAGTGGAAATCCGACAATTGCAAATGCATGATTGCATCCTCACATTTCAATAGACACCACTAAAATGTGTGGATCTTATTTTGAAAAAGCTGCTCTCAGAAAGAATATGTATATGAATACATATTTTCCATAAATATACCCCCTCCCCCCCACAATACACACAACATGCAGGCCAAAGACTCACCCAAAATACATTCCAAATCGGCTCTATAGCTTATCGCGCTTATCAGTGTAACAGATAGTGACCCAAGTTCATGTTCGCAAAGCGAGTTAATTGCAATGTTATTGTTTTAAGCAGTTCCCATATTTAAATGAAAAATTTATCAAATTATACAATACATACAAGAGCTGGAAGATCATAGCATTTCAATATTATAGAATACTCACGAATGTTTTTTTTTTCCCCATTTAAAATTATCAAATTTTAATGCAATTTGACAAAAATTGCACAATACTTAGTGTATGACTATCAAATAAGAGCTAGGTTTTATTGTTACAACAACGTTTAAGATCATTAAACGAGTATATATATATATATATATATTTTTTTTTTTAAAGAAGAATAGTATATAACTTACTGTTTTTAAGGATAGGTGATTGTTAACATTGAATTTAAATGAATGAGTGACCCTCTGAGACAAGTACAGTACATTGCAATAACATTAAAAAATATGAAAGATATGCAATTAACACCTTAAAAGAAATATGTAATGAGTTTTGATATCTTAATACGAGACATTATTGACATGCACATAGAAATGTCACAATTTTGTGGCTGTAGGTGCTCCATAAGACCCCTCTGCTCTTAATAAATGATCCCATTTGAATGTACATATTTAACAACACGCAGAAAATGACAGGACCACAACAAAATTTTACACCTATTACAGAATAACTCCCAACTTCGTAGATTTTTAAGAAACTACAGTCGAATTTTCACCGATTCTTAGAGATTGAAACACAGCATTGTTTATGAATCTTCATACTTTAGAGAATGGAACATAAATTAGCATTTATTTTGAATGAATTCAGAATTTTGACATTGATTATAAATTTATGATTTAAACTCTGTAAAGTGTAAATATCTTTTGTCATGAAACTCACGCTGTAGACATTTGATATGATTCGAATAAATCTATTTTTAATTTTTTATATTTTATTTTAAAAAGTGAGATTAGTAAACCTGTTACACTTGAATGCATAGATACATAACTCACAACAATATAACATTTCTTAAATGGAACATGCTAAAAAAAAAAAAATTAGCTAATGAGTATAAATAAGGAATTCAATTTGAAAGATAAAAACCATTTAATGAATCTATTATTAATGAAATACACATTAACCATTATCACTTGTACATTTAAACAAATAAGTTAAAATAATTTCCTTATCGCACTTTCATAGTCCTCTGATTTGAATGACTCGAAAAAATTTCTATCATAGCAGTAAAAGACTTCTTCACCACGCAACAAAACTTTCTTAGCAATGTTATTAATGTCAAGATTTAGAAGTACTTGTTCAGACACTCTGTCAAACATTTGTAATGGAGTGCTGTAAAGACATTCATGGTAACTTAAATCTTCAACTTGACCAACACAGCCAACACATTTGAAAAGTTTTCTTACATGACACATGATGTTGTCATGAATACAAGAGATTAATTGTTCGAATGCAAAATTTTTGTCACAAATAAGTGATGCTAGAAAGGTTATAGTGTTCTTTATTTTTAATATTTGAGCAGGAAGCCACTCTATAAATATACTTTCTCGAAGATGTATACTAATGTTCTTAACACTATTCTGTAAACATGCTATTTGATTTTTATCTAAGGTAATATGACACTGTGTTAGACAAAATTTTGAATCATATAATTGAATTATTTTCTGCAGATGCAATTTTCCGTTGTCATTGAAACAGAACAACTCATTGCGACTGACGAAAGAGGTATCTACATATAGAATATTGAACGACCACAATTTTTGAGAAAATTCACTCCATGTAGCCGGTGACAGTGTAACACCTTCACGCGTAGGCTGTAATTCATTTCGATCGTTAGAGAGATATTTCCATATATACACTTTTAACTTCCCATTACGAAGTTTCAAATACACATACACATTAGAACCTAAATGCCAACGACGGAGTGCATCTTGCATAAAATCTGAAGAAGTAGATTCAGTCGAAACTGATTCTGCATTGGAAGATAACAGTCCACTATGTGTTAGAGCACAAGAAAGCAGATCATGAGTTGAGTTTTGAACCTCGGTGAGAACTTGTGAATTGACAACGGTAGATGTTTCTGCTGGGGTTTTGGAAGACATAAGATAGGTTTCTAACCAATCCACAGCAAATTTTTGTGAGGGTGAATTAATCACATCTGAGACAATGTCCACAGATTTTGTTTCTTCTAGGGCAGGAACAGTCAACTCCGCACTATTTACACTAGAAATTATTTGCTCGAGTGATGGCATACTTTGAATTTTAGACATTCTTTTTAGATAGTAACATCCAACTACGACATTCACAGTATAAGATTTATTTTTAAAACACTAACATCTTAAAACATTATAATTTTGTCACAGCTATGAGCGAAGCAAACCTATCCACACAACCTCCAAAGTTGAAATGACTTATCAAACAACTTCATAAGTATAATCACGTAACCTAAATCGAGTGTCGTGTGCAAACAGATCACATAAGATATGAAGTGATTAGAACTTATAATTTTTAATGAATCGTACAACATTAGATTGTGGTAAATACAATTGTTATCTACATGAGAAAATTTCTATATTATTTCATTCAGCTTCGAAATCATAGAGTGAAAATATGTACCAAACTTACTTAAAGTTCCGAATTTTAAATCACATTAACATTATATACTTAGAAAAATTTTATATATATTTTTATAACTTTAGGTGATATGTATCACGCGGAATATACAAGAATAACTACCAAAAACACGAAAATAACTAACAGTATGAGGCCTTCACAAGTCGGCATCCAAACTAGAAATGAACGATAAACACACTAATTGCAACAATTAGATGAGAGCTTATCAGTTCTTATCTTATCTAAGATTCCACATAAAATGACGTCATCACTCCAAAGTTCACAAGATGACGTCATTGGTCCAAGGTTCGCAAGATAGCCATTTGGCCTTTTAAAATTAAGAAGTAATTAAAAATCGATAGTAAAATTTTAATTACTTCTTAATTTTAAAAGGCCAAATGGCTATCTTGCGAACCTTGGACCAATGACGTCATCTTGTGAACTTTGGAGTGATGACGTCATTTTATGTGGAATCTTAGATAAGATAAGAACTGATAAGCTCTCATCTAATTGTTGCAATTAGTGTGTTTATCGTTCATTTCTAGTTTGGATGCCGACTTGTGAAGGCCTCATACTGTTAGTTATTTTCGTGTTTTTGGTAGTTATTCTTGTATATTCCGCGTGATACATATCACCTAAAGTTATAAAAATATATATAAAATTTTTCTAAGTATATAATGTTAATGTGATTTAAAATTCGGAACTTTAAGTAAGTTTGGTACATATTTTCACTCTATGATTTCGAAGCTGAATGAAATAATATAGAAATTTTCTCATGTAGATAACAATTGTATTTACCACAATCTAATGTTGTACGATTCATTAAAAATTATAAGTTCTAATCACTTCATATCTTATGTGATCTGTTTGCACACGACACTCGATTTAGGTTACGTGATTATACTTATGAAGTTGTTTGATAAGTCATTTCAACTTTGGAGGTTGTGTGGATAGGTTTGCTTCGCTCATAGCTGTGACAAAATTATAATGTTTTAAGATGTTAGTGTTTTAAAAATAAATCTTATACTGTGAATGTCGTAGTTGGATGTTACTATCTAAAAAGAATGTCTAAAATTCAAAGTATGCCATCACTCGAGCAAATAATTTCTAGTGTAAATAGTGCGGAGTTGACTGTTCCTGCCCTAGAAGAAACAAAATCTGTGGACATTGTCTCAGATGTGATTAATTCACCCTCACAAAAATTTGCTGTGGATTGGTTAGAAACCTATCTTATGTCTTCCAAAACCCCAGCAGAAACATCTACCGTTGTCAATTCACAAGTTCTCACCGAGGTTCAAAACTCAACTCATGATCTGCTTTCTTGTGCTCTAACACATAGTGGACTGTTATCTTCCAATGCAGAATCAGTTTCGACTGAATCTACTTCTTCAGATTTTATGCAAGATGCACTCCGTCGTTGGCATTTAGGTTCTAATGTGTATGTGTATTTGAAACTTCGTCATGGGAAGTTAAAAGTGTATATATGGAAATATCTCTCTAACGATCGAAATGAATTACAGCCTACGCGTGAAGGTGTTACACTGTCACCGGCTACATGGAGTGAATTTTCTCAAAAATTGTGGTCGTTCAATATTCTATATGTAGATACCTCTTTCGTCAGTCGCAATGAGTTGTTCTGTTTCAATGACAACGGAAAATTGCATCTGCAGAAAATAATTCAATTATATGATTCAAAATTTTGTCTAACACAGTGTCATATTACCTTAGATAAAAATCAAATAGCATGTTTACAGAATAGTGTTAAGAACATTAGTATACATCTTCGAGAAAGTATATTTATAGAGTGGCTTCCTGCTCAAATATTAAAAATAAAGAACACTATAACCTTTCTAGCATCACTTATTTGTGACAAAAATTTTGCATTCGAACAATTAATCTCTTGTATTCATGACAACATCATGTGTCATGTAAGAAAACTTTTCAAATGTGTTGGCTGTGTTGGTCAAGTTGAAGATTTAAGTTACCATGAATGTCTTTACAGCACTCCATTACAAATGTTTGACAGAGTGTCTGAACAAGTACTTCTAAATCTTGACATTAATAACATTGCTAAGAAAGTTTTGTTGCGTGGTGAAGAAGTCTTTTACTGCTATGATAGAAATTTTTTCGAGTCATTCAAATCAGAGGACTATGAAAGTGCGATAAGGAAATTATTTTAACTTATTTGTTTAAATGTACAAGTGATAATGGTTAATGTGTATTTCATTAATAATAGATTCATTAAATGGTTTTTATCTTTCAAATTGAATTCCTTATTTATACTCATTAGCTAATTTTTTTTTTTTTAGCATGTTCCATTTAAGAAATGTTATATTGTTGTGAGTTATGTATCTATGCATTCAAGTGTAACAGGTTTACTAATCTCACTTTTTAAAATAAAATATAAAAAATTAAAAATAGATTTATTCGAATCATATCAAATGTCTACAGCGTGAGTTTCATGACAAAAGATATTTACACTTTAC
The DNA here is from genome assembly GCA_951213105.1 of Amaurobius ferox. Classification (NCBI taxonomy): domain Eukaryota; kingdom Metazoa; phylum Arthropoda; class Arachnida; order Araneae; family Amaurobiidae; genus Amaurobius; species Amaurobius ferox. Next base: position 69,333,022 of record OX578146.1, on the reverse strand, counting down.
AGAGTTTAAATCATAAATTTATAATCAATGTCAAAATTCTGAATTCATTCAAAATAAATGCTAATTTATGTTCCATTCTCTAAAGTATGAAGATTCATAAACAATGCTGTGTTTCAATCTCTAAGAATCGGTGAAAATTCGACTGTAGTTTCTTAAAAATCTACGAAGTTGGGAGTTATTCTGTAATAGGTGTAAAATTTTGTTGTGGTCCTGTCATTTTCTGCGTGTTGTTAAATATGTACATTCAAATGGGATCATTTATTAAGAGCAGAGGGGTCTTATGGAGCACCTACAGCCACAAAATTGTGACATTTCTATGTGCATGTCAATAATGTCTCGTATTAAGATATCAAAACTCATTACATATTTCTTTTAAGGTGTTAATTGCATATCTTTCATATTTTTTAATGTTATTGCAATGTACTGTACTTGTCTCAGAGGGTCACTCATTCATTTAAATTCAATGTTAACAATCACCTATCCTTAAAAACAGTAAGTTATATACTATTCTTCTTTAAAAAAAAAATATATATATATATATATATATACTCGTTTAATGATCTTAAACGTTGTTGTAACAATAAAACCTAGCTCTTATTTGATAGTCATACACTAAGTATTGTGCAATTTTTGTCAAATTGCATTAAAATTTGATAATTTTAAATGGGGAAAAAAAAAACATTCGTGAGTATTCTATAATATTGAAATGCTATGATCTTCCAGCTCTTGTATGTATTGTATAATTTGATAAATTTTTCATTTAAATATGGGAACTGCTTAAAACAATAACATTGCAATTAACTCGCTTTGCGAACATGAACTTGGGTCACTATCTGTTACACTGATAAGCGCGATAAGCTATAGAGCCGATTTGGAATGTATTTTGGGTGAGTCTTTGGCCTGCATGTTGTGTGTATTGTGGGGGGGAGGGGGTATATTTATGGAAAATATGTATTCATATACATATTCTTTCTGAGAGCAGCTTTTTCAAAATAAGATCCACACATTTTAGTGGTGTCTATTGAAATGTGAGGATGCAATCATGCATTTGCAATTGTCGGATTTCCACTTGGACGAATTCAGACGTAAAATACACCTCTAATGCTTTTTTTTTTTAAAATTATAACTTAACATTTAGAAGGTATATGGAATATCTGCTTATATGAAAAAAAAAAAAAAAAATGGATAGCATAAGACAGTAGCAAGTTATTAAAAAGAAAAAAGAAAAATGCATAATTTGGAAAGAATAATTGTGTGGTGGCAATACGGCAACATAATGACATCATTATAAATAAGATCTAATTTTTAATAATGTAATAAGAGTGTATCACTCATTTGGAGTGTGGACAGTAAGTTGTCGCTCCGTGAGTTCCAATTTTGTTAACTATTTTCAATGTGAATATAAAAATTATATGAAATGATTCTAAATATTCAAACTTAGAAGCTTCAACTAAGTTCGGTTTCATTGAAATATTTGTCCTGTAAATATTTGCATCGGTAAAACCACCATTGGTAGTTCAAACAGTCGATTCGTATTTAGAAAATTCTAGAACCGTAGTGTACAACTGTAGAAATCTATTTTTAAAAGCTGTCGAAACAGATATTTTTTTCATAAAAATGTGTTCCATACAATTTATGTCTACCGATGAAATACAACTATTTCGGATATTTTTAAAAATTTAAAAAGTTTGAAAGTTAGTGTGATAAAATCTCACACAATACTTACTCGTTTCATGTTTAGCAGGTTTTAATACCGGGTGTTGAAATCTAGGTACATGTATGTGCAAAATGGTCTATTCCTATTCAATAGATTTTAAAATGTGTTGGTGTCCTGAAAAAAATAATGTACACTCACTTCTAAGTTCTATAATGGTAGTAAAATTACGATGTTAAAATGGTGATATCATATTCATTGGGTTTTATTTAAACTGAATGCTAAAATTTTTGGGGGTGAAAATTCGTTAGTTTGTTAAATTCTAAACTTCGATATTTCAATTACATCCACCATTTTAAAAATGACCAAATCATATTCAATGCGTAATATCATTAAAATGATGTATTTCAGATTACGTGTACCAAATCAGACCCTTGAAGTATCCAACTAATAAAATATATTATTAGAAAAAATAGGTGGCAACACCTCATACTGCTGACGTCATTATAGATAATATCTAATTTTTAATAGCGTAATGAGAGTGTATCACTCATTTGAAGTTTGACCAGCGGGTAGTGAAGACGTCGTTCTGTGAGTTCTAATTTCCATTATTATTTTTATATACTTTTAGATTTATTTTTCAAAAATCACACACACACTTAGAATGGTCGAATCCTGTTCACAAAACATAATTTCAGCTATGTATTACATTCATGTTTTTAAAGTTTGTGTATACATTTGTTTTTAGATACACAACACTTAAAATGGTCGAATCGTATTCATTGAACACAATTTGTGTGTTCATTGGAAATCCGTAATCAATTTGTTTTTAAACATTCGAAATCATTTCGTTATTATTATTATAAAAATCGTATTGATTTATTTAAAAAAAAAAAAAAAACCACTGAATACAATTTTAACTAATTATTACATTCGTGGTTTTAAAGTTTGTGTATACATTTGTTTTTAGATACACAACACATAAAGGGTCGAATCCTATTCATGTAACACCATTTTTGTGTCCACGGAACACAATTTGTGTGTTCATCCGTAATCAATTTGTTTTTAAACATTCGAAATCATTTCGTTATTATTATAAAAATCGTATTGATTTATTTTTAAAAAAAAAATCCACTGAATACAATTTTAGCTAATTATTACATTCGTGTTTTTAAAGTTTGTGTATACATTTGTTTTAAAAAATCATAATGTTATAATACACAGATTTATATTCACTCCGTAGCATTCTGTTTTAAAACGCACCCTTGCATCGCTATTCGAATGAACTTTGAAAAATAATCTAACTTCCACTGATAAGGTACACTTCGAAGTTAACTGCCTATAAAGCACGGGTGCTTTGGCACAGCGGTAAGACGCGCGGCTTCTAATCAGTTGGGCCCAAGATCGAATCCAGCTCCTGACCAGTGAAACATTAATTTCTTTTGGAAAAAAAAAAAAAGATGCCGATAGATGGCAGCACTTCATCAAAATTCGCCAGAGGGCGCTTTAACTACTTCACGCTGATAAGATCTTTCAGTCTGTCGCTGACCAGCAGAGAGGGAGGACGTGTGTTCTTGTCAAAGGTCACTTCTAAGGTTATCAATCGCTGATTGCGACACGTCATTTCCAGATTGTTCGATTGCGACATCCCTTGAAACCTCTTCCTCAGGTCAAGGGTCAGTCAGCGATTGTGACATTCCCTCTCAAGAGTGAAGTGAAACTCACTCCGTATGAGTCATCATGCCTCTCTGAAAGACTTTCGCAATTGCCCTCTTCCGAAAGAGGCATCTGGTGCTGCACCACCTCACTAAACTTCCAAAAGAGGGGAGGGGGGCATCCTCCCTCCTGGGGGTCTCAAGACCCTCCAAGGAGCTTCCTCTCAAAAGAGGGAAGACACTCCAAAGAGGGCCTCTCCTCCTGAGCCACACTGAGCCACCTCCCCTCTTTGGACTGGTACGCCCCTTTTATAACTACTGGTGTTGCTGGATCGAATTGCTTCGTGTAATAACACCATTAGTAGAAGATTTCCCGTATTACAATATGAGTCTCAAAAATCTTTGCCAAAATAAAATAGATGACGTAATATAATTGAAATATGAATAATCTCCTTAATCTTCATACCAAAATGCCGTACTTGATTCCAATATATGTTAAAATATATGCCAATATGCCTGCACTATTTATATTCTCATTGATTAGAAGATATACCCGTGCATTTGTGGAAGATTACTCGTACAGCGTACAAAATATGAGTTTCAACAATTTTTGCCGCAATAAATCAATGGCATAATAACTTGAAAATATCGATAATCTCTGAATCAGTAATCCCCGAAAATATCAATAATAATAATGTTTAAATCCGAAGACCGTAATTGATATTATCCAGTGAATAATGCAATATGAAATTTATTTTATATCTTCATTATTCAAATTGGAGAAGATTTAATAAAAATCGTCTGTCGCATAAACACATTGAATTTAAATCCTTTGCTAAGCGACATCATATTATTTCCTTCAAATAAATTGGTGGAAAAAAATAAATAAATTGGCGACATTTTCGTCAAAGTAGCGACATTTTAAAAAATCTTCAAATTTATCACCTAGAGGGACTGCAGAACTGACAGTGCCACTTGGCAACAAATTGGCGAAACATCATCACAATACTATCCCCTAATAAAACACATTTCATTTCATTTATTTAGCTCAATTTTGTCAATTTCAAGATATTTTTATCGATTTACAAACATTTTTATCAATTTGGGGACATTTTAAAAATTCGCTAAATGTGTTACTAAGTAGAACAGTTAGACTGACAGAAAAATGCTAACGAAACATCATTTCAGTACTTTCTTCTAACAAAACAAAATAAATGTCATTGGTTTGAGTCGTTTTTAGCCATTTGGCGACATATCAGTCAATTTGGCAACTTTTAAAAAAAGTTGGCAAATTAGCGATATCCGGTCACATTCGTAGCTCTGAATTTGCAGATCTGAATAAAACATCCTGATCCCAATGTACATACTAAATGAAAACACTAAAATTGTATTAGAAGATATACTCGTTCTATTCTTTTTCTGTTTCAACAATCAGCTAATTGAATTTATTGGCTAAAGAAAATATATCAGTTTATCAGCTAAACACAATATATAAGGTTGAAAACTATTCGGGAAAATAAATGAAAGTGATGTACGCAGTCCGCAATTAATATAATTAAAAGAAAAATCAAACCGTTCATTTAAAAGATATGTTTTAATATCCATTTATTTATTATTCAAATCGAAAAAATAATAATAAACATTAACAAACACATTTAATTTACATTGTCGAGCAAACATGACATGATATAAGATGGAATCTTTCTCATAAAATGCTAATAATAAAATAACCCTTTTGATTTCTTAATAATTTTCATTGTTGAGTAAAAGCTTGTGAAAAATTAACCATTGTGATAGATTTCCCATTTAAATTCATGCTTCAAACAATTCATGCTTTCAGAAAGTGACTAATTAACTCAAAAAATATCCCATCAAACTCAGAGAAAAAGTTTTAATTCACTTTTACATTTTAAACAAACGATTTTCAAACTTTTCGTTTGGATGAACCAGGGAATTAGAGAGTAGAACTCCTAGGAAAAAGTTCAGTTTTTCATTAATATCTCAACAACCCCTTGTCTTAGAAACTCGAAACTTGGACTAAATTTAAGTAGGGCTATTTCCAGGCTACCCACAAAATTTCATTGAATTCGGTTCAGCCGTTCTTCCGGGATGATGGGCAGACAGACAGACAAATTTTCAATGTTATTTATATAGACTAGCAGCATACCCGTTCTTCGAAGTATATAATATAAAGAAACTTAAAATTCACAATCATGTGCAAATTCCTACAGTATACAAAATGACATTTTTAGTCAAAATATTCTGTTAAAATATTTAATGTAATGCTCCTAAAAATAGGTTTAAGAATCTCTGTTCTCGCTATACAAAATTATCTTCACGGGCAGATCTGAAGAATAAAACATCCTAGCCCCTTTTGTAAGCAAATTTACAAAAAATATGAAATTGAATCAATATATGCAAAATAAAACTATTAAAATTGTATGGCACCCGTACTATTTATATACGCGAATATTAGGAGATATAACCTGTATTAGTAAATTATAAATTTGAAAATATCAATATACCTGTAATCTTTAAACCTGAAGGCAGTAATTGATTTCAATATATGCCAAAATGAAAGTGCTAGCATTATATGGGAAAATATACCCCCTACTACTTATAATGTCGTAGATTAGAATGTATGTCAGAGTATTAGTACCCGTATTACAATATGAGCCTCAAAAATATTTGCCATAATAAAACAGATGACGTTTTAAATTGAAAATATTAATAATCCCCGTAATCTTTATACTGGAAGGTCGTAATTGATTCCAACATATGCCAATATATGCCAAAATATATGCCAATATACCTGTACTACTTATATTCTCGTAGATTCAGAAGATATGCCCGTGCATTTGTAGCAGATTTCTCGTACAACGTACAATATATGAGTTTCAATAATTTTTGCCTCTATAAAACAATGACATAATAACCTGAAAATATCAATAATCTCTGAATCGATAATCCCCGAAAATATCATTAATAATAATGTTTAAACAAAATATGAGCTGATAATATTCTGTCAAAAATGCAATGGCAATGAAATTTATTTTATATAGATATCTTTATTATTCAAATCGGAAAAGATTTAATAAAAATCGTCTGCCGCATAAACACATTGGATTTAAATCCGTTGCTAAGCGACATGATATCATTCGCTTCAATGAAATTGGTGGAAAAAATATCGTCTGAATAATGCTATCTCTATGGAAGGTTTGGCGACATTTTCGTCATTTTAGCGACATTTTAAAAAATCGCCAAATTTTCGGCAAGTGGGACTGTAGAACTGACAGTCCCACTTAGCGACAAATTGACGAAACATCATCTCGATACTATCCAATAACAAAACACAATAAATTTCATTTATTTAGATCGATTTTATCAATTTCAAGATATTTTTATGGATTTACAAACATTTTTATGAATTTGGTGACATTTTAAAAATTCACTAAATGTGTTACTAAGTAGGACAGTTAGACTGACAGACAAATGCTAACGAAACATCATTTCAATACTCTCTTCTAACGAAACAAAATAAATGTTATTGGTTTGAGTCGTTTTTATCAATTTGGCTACATTTCCGTCAATTTGGTAACGTTTAAGAAAAGTTGCCAAGCTACCGATATTCCGCCAAATTCGTAGATCTGAATTTGCAGATCTGAAGAAGAAAACATCCTGATCCCTTTTGTATATACTAAATGAAAACACTAAAATTGTATTAGAATTGTATTACTCGTTCTACTCTTATTCTGTTTCAACAATTGGACAAACGAGTTTATTGGCTAAACACAATATATGAGTTTATTACACAGTACATGAGTTTGAAAACTCTTTGCCAAAATAATGGATGGTTGGACTGACAGACAAATTTTAACGAAACATAATTTTAGTACTTTCTTCTATCAAAGCAAAATAAATTTCATTGAATTGCGTTGTTTTTAACAATTGGCGACATTTTCCGTCACTTTGCTAAAAAAGAAAAGTTTCCAAGTTAGCGATATCCCGCCAAATTCGTAGTTCTGAATTTGCAGATCTGAAAACAACATCCAGATCCCGTTTGTATATACTAAATGAAAACACGAAAATTGTATTAGAAGATATACCCGTTCTACTCTTTTTCAGTTTCAACAATCGGCTAAATGAGTTTATTGGCTAAACACACTATATGAGTTTGTTAGCTAAACACAATATATAAGCTTGGCCAATCAAACCAACATTCTTTCCCAAAATAAATGAAAGTGATGTACGCAGTCCGCAATTAATATAATTTTAAAAAAATCATATCTTTCATTTATAAGATAGTATATTTTTATATCCATTTATTTATTATTCAAATCGAAAAAATATTAATAAACATTAACAAACACATTTAATTTAATTGCGTGGCCGAGCAACATGATATATCCTCATAAAATTCTAAAAATTAATTAAAAATTTTGGTTTCTTAAAACTTTCATTGTTAAGTAAAAGCTTGTGAAAAATAAACCATGGTAATAGATTCACCATTTAAATTCATGTTTTCAAACATTTCATGACTTCAGAAAGTGACTATTTAATGCAAAAATCTGCCACCAAACTCAGAGATAAAATTTTAATTCATTTTCACGTTTTAAACAACGGTTTTCAACCTTTTCGTTTGGAGGAACCAGCGAGTTTGAGAATAGAACTCCTAGGAAGAAGTGTCGTTTTTAATTAATGTCTCGGCAACCCCTGGTCTTAGAAACTTGAAACTTGGACAAAATTTAAGAGGAGCTATTTCAAGTTAACCCACAAAATTTCATCAAATTTGGTTCCGCCATTCTCCCGTAATGATGAGACAAACGAAAGTTTCGTTTTTCACTGATATCTCAAGAACCACTGGTTGTAGGAACTGGAACTATGAAATAAATTTTAAATGGAACTATTTTAAAGCTACCCACCAAATTTCATCAAATTCGGTTCATCCGTTCTCCCGTGATGACGGGACAAACAGACAGACAGGCAGGCAGGCAGATTTTCAATTTTATTTATATAAACTAGCAGCATACCCGTTCTTCGTACGGAATATATAATATAAAGAAACTTATAATTCGCAATCATGTGCAAATTCTGTTAAAATATTAAATTTATTGCTCCTAAAGCAGGGCCGGCTTAAGGCACCAGCAAAGAAAGCACTTGCTTGGGGCGGCATTTCAGTCAACATAAATAAAAAATCTTAAATAAAAAATTCTTAATAAATAAATAATAAAAAAAAGTAAAAAGTTCTGGGGCGCGAACAACAGCATTTACAAGTGCAGATGTAGGCAAAACAAAAACACAGAAAAATATTAAACATTTGGTCCCAGATAATAAAAGAGTGAAAACGGCTATCATTCATTCTCCCCGTGAAAAAAGAGGCCCAGAGGGCTAAATGGGATCACTTCCAATATGTCGCCCCTAATTGTTTATCTTGCAACACAAGTAACAGCTAATTACTTTAGCGCCCAGGGCGTCCAGTACCAGCCATCAACAGTACGTCTAGGGCGGCATATTGACCATTATCTGTGAACTGCAAAAGCTTTTATGTGAAACTGGTTTTTGTTAACTATTCCATGAAAAAATCCGATGAGAGAGGGCACTTTGCTTGAAACGATGGGGTTCCACCTAGAATTGCCGTGCCAGGATACCCATCCTTTGTTAATTATTCTCCTAAGCTCAAATCCGGAAATCATCTCCCCGATCACCCAGACCCATAAATAAAGGACTTCTTTCACATCTATCCCGAAACAGGTGTCCGCATTGAAAGTAATTAGAAAACTAAACGAGGACAGGTCTCAAAAGACATCTTGAGACATCCGTGGATCATTGTAGAATTTATGGGACATACACCCCTCCATCGGCTGTGAAACGTGTTTATCAATCATTTTGTTTTGCGAGAGATTTGTTCTGGGGTGAATCAGTTAAGTCGTACGTTTCGGTGAGAAATGTCAAACATCATTTTTCTTGCCGCAAAGAATAGTTTATAGTTTTGCTTTCTAAATGTTATACAGTTAAATTTGATATTATTTAAAATATTCATCTAGCATTTCATGCAAGATTAAAATTTAAGGTAAGCAAGATATAATTATTTTATGATTTAAAAATGGTTTCTATTAACATATTAGACCGCCCCCCCTCCCCCATCAAGGGGATTCATATTATTCTAAATTCCATGTGTAAAATCGGTATATTCTTTAAAACTTGTGGTAGTTTTCGTTATAACGACTTATATACAGCATCTATCGAGTCATTTTTTAGCTAAAAATAATTTAAATTTTACGCACAGATCAGTGTTTGTTTGTTCTTAAGATGTTATATTAAATTTAGCTCCTTGAAAGTTCTTAGAAATTGTTTCCTCGTTTTGTTCAATTTTCAGATTTTTTTTCTGTGTGCGTTTTCCTTAACTAATACTGTATTTATTTTTTCTTAAATTGAAAGTATATATCAATATTACTTACGCTATTTACGGGCAATTTCTATTTTTTTTAATTATTCAAATTTTTGGTTATCAGGATTTCAGGTAAAGCTTTGTTTAATTTGAAAAATAACTACTATAATTTGAATGGGGTAATTTTTAAAACAAAGACAATATTCAACATATTCACATGTCGGTGCTTTAAAACCTCTGTATTTTATAAACTTAAATTATTTAAACGAAATATATCGGATCATAAAAATGTCATTTACATATATTATATTCTGAGTTTAAGTTATGGAGTAAAAATTCAATGGAATATAACATTCTTTAGCATTGGAGTATTTACAATGAAAGTTAATAGGGAGGAATTTAGTTTTTAAAATTAATTGGAAATCAATCAAAATTTATTTTCTAAGCCAACTGTCTCACATGTAGAACTCTAATTTTTCTAATTTTTTATTTTAAGTCATCAGAAAAAGATGATGAACCTCAAAGAATTTTCGTTCTTTCTGGTAAATAAGAAGTAAAAGAAAAATACTGTAAATTTCGTAAATTTCTAAATTACTTCAATTATGTTACTATTTAATTGGAAGTTTTAATTTTTGCATTTTAAGCATGTACTTTTCTTATATTTTTTATATTATACTTGCAGTGTGGCGCATAGAAATGTCCTCTTAGAATATTTTTTCAAGCATATAACAAGCCATATTCTTTCAGAAAATTTTATTTCAGTCGATTGAGTAGTAGTATTGTAATGTTACGAAAACGACATTTGCTTAAATTGCGAATGAGTAGTGAAAAATTAAAAAAATAATAAATCGTGACGTTATTCACTGTATCGAGTAACAACAGCCTGATTATGTTCAAAATTTGACTTCATTTGGTTCAGTAGTTTCGAAGAACAGCAGGGTACCTCGATTTAGCTATAGACTGACCGACAGACTGATCGACAACAAAAAACTAAAGAATATTTATTTTGTGTTTTGTAATTAGTCCCTTCAAAAGCGCATAGATCTTTAAAAATGATATGTGCAAATACTTACTTCTATTTAGCGAGGGAAGTATAATAAATATCACAACAAGAGTTACAAAAATATCCTTTTTATATCTAATTTATTTTCCTGCAACACATAGAAAAGGAAAAGTATTGTGATGGGGATCAAACATCGGACTCTCGGATTTTGATAAATTTATCAGTGTTAAGCATCCTTGAATACTAATTAACCATATTTTAAATGATATCTGCATCTGTGCAGTTTTTCTTTCAGGACATTTTGTCTGAGAGGAAGAGAGAAAATGAAATCTCAAAGGGGGCAAATTATCTAATATAATTTTAACTACTATATAGAAGTAATTATTATATATATATATATATATATATATATATATATATATATATATATATATGGAAGTAATGAATATGTATAGCAAATACGTATTTAAACATTGCGAGAAAAACTTGCTCCGGCTAAACAAGAAGAAAAAATTATTGAATTATAACTACAAAATTTCATTCTGAAAATAGTCAATCATGAAATAAAATTGTAAAAATAATTCAAATGCTGCCACATAAGAAGTAGAAACTAGGTTAAATGCACAAAAAGTATTTTGTGAGTTTCTGAATTTATTAGCATTTGGTCCGGTAACATAAAATGTATCGGGCGACGGGGGGTGGGGTGGAGGATGTTTCTGGAAGGGGGTTCGCCCTCCCAAATGTATTTCTGAAAGAAACACCAAGTCTTTGGCAATGATATCTCTATAACAAATCAATAAAATAGAATACAATTCAGTAATACTTCTTCAATCAATAAATATCAGAGATTCATTAATTTTTGGGTGAATGGAACAGAAGAAAGCCATCAATTTTTCGAACTTAAAATAAAAAATAAGATGAGCATGAAAAGTATAATGTTTAAAAATGTTACAAAAATAAATATTTAATTCAATTTTCACTGAAAAGCGAATATTATCATTTATATAGGACGCTAATACGCACCGTTTTCGAGATATTTTGCATTTTTTACTTGAAACAGGAAAAATAAAAAAATTAAATACAATCAGTATTATTAAGTTATTACAAATTTTGCAATTACTTTTAACAGGGAGTAAATGAATACCATTGGTTAGAAGTTCTCATTAAAAATTTTACTTTATCGAACAAATTAAGCAAATTAAAATATATTTGGTATACAATCAATAACTGACAGCTTCTTATTTTTTTTTAAGGCTAGAATCTTCAAATTTTCTTATTTCGATAATTAAAAAAAAATATTTTTTTAAATGATTCTATTATAATTTGTTACAAAATTATTAATTTTATATGTAATATTTCATTTTTAACACTTTACAACAAAGTTGAAAAGTGTTTATGACTTTGTTCATTCTGTCTGTCTGTCTGTCTGTCTGTCTGTCTGTCTGTCCGTTAGCACGATAACTGCCGTAAAAATGACTTAATCAAAATGAAATTTTAGTATGTTGTTCAGACGGTCTGTAGGACCTATGGGAATATAAATGAATAATATCACACAATTAGTTTTGGATTGAACCCGGGTTGAAAAAATGAAATACATTGAGCCCTATGGGACCTAATTTTTCTAACATTTTTTAAGCGGATTTAAAATTCACAAATTGCTTCGAAAATTTTAGGTAATAGTCAAATTGTTCCATAAAATATATAAAAAAAAATTCAGCTAAATATATTCAGTAGTTTTTTAAATAAAAATTAAAATAATAATTACACATCTTATATGAAACGATCACGTGACCATGATATGAAACGATCACATGACCCACTTCAAAATGAGATATGGCATCCATCTTGTTTCAAATTCGTGATTTTTTTAAGTTCTTTTTAATTCATATTGAGTGTTGTATCCATCCTAAAACTACTTTATTTCTGCTTAAATTCTGTGCATCAACATACTAAAACAACACAATGACAATATATTTGAGTTTAAATTCTCATTCAAATTTGATTATTTCTACAATTAAGCCTATTTTTCACCTATGTAAAATGTAAACAGCAAAATATGTAGAATGAGTTGTATTAGAATTACTGTATTTCTTTAACACAAAATAATTCAGTCCATGGAGTCTGCATGGCTGATATGAATGAAATATTAATTGATTTTATAAACAGAAGGACGATATTTTTCGATGAAGTTTTAAGCATAAAGTTTATGAATTGTAGCTCCATGGTCTTAATTTTTAATTAAAATAAATTATTATAGTATTGTGATGAATGAAATGGAGAAAGTTATGAATGAAATCCTGCTTTTATAGAGAGATCCAGGCGTGTTATTTTTTCTATGACGTCATTTGAATTAATTTCAGTTGTTTTCGATGAAGTTTTCAAATATAATAAATTATCGTAGTATTATGATAGATTTAAAAATATTACCGTGGAATGTATTGTATTTTAGAGATATTTAAACCACGCAATTTATATTTCAATGCCGTCTTTTGAATGAAGTTCATTTTTTTCAATGAAGGTTTAAGTTTTCAAATATAATAAATCAATGTAGTATCGTGATAAGTTTTAAAATATTACCGAGGAATGTATTGCATTTTCGACTTTTTTAAATAAAATTGCATTGAAGTTGGAAAGTGTTTCATAATCAATGCTTTAAGCATGATTGATCTTTCTTGTTTAATATGTCCTGAAATCCGACACCTTATCTTAGAAACTCATATCCATTTTTTAATATGTCCTGAAATCCTACACCTTATCTTGAAAACTCCTATCCATTTTTTAATATATCCTGAAATCCTACACCTTATCTTGGAAACCTCTATCTATTTTTTAATATGTCCTGAAATCCTGTACCTTATCTTGGAATCTCCTATCCATTTTTAATATGTCCTGAAATCCTACACCTTATCTTGGAAACTCATATCCATTTTTAACACTTTACAACAAAGTTGAAAAGTGTTTATGACTTTGTTCATTCTGTCTGTCTGTCTGTCTGTCTGTCTGTCTGTCTGTCTGTCTGTCCGTCCGTTAGCACGATAACTGCCGTAAAAATGACTTAATCAAAATGAAATTTTAGTATGTTGTTCAGACGGTCTGTAGGACCTATGGGAATATAAATGAATAATATCACATAATTAGTTTTGGATTGAACCCGGGTTGAAAAAATGAAATACATTGAGTCCTATGGGACCTAATTTTTCTAACATTTTTTAAGCGGATTTAAAATTCACAAATTGCTTCGAAAAGTTTAGGTAATAGTCAAATTGTTCCATAAAATATATAAAAAAAAATTCAGCTAAATATATTCAGTAGTTTTTTAAATAAAAATTAAAATAATAATTACACATCTTATATGAAACGATCACGTGACCATGATATGAAACGATCACATGACCCACTTCTAAATGATATATGGCATCCATCTTGTTTCAAATTCGTGATTTTTTAAAGTTCTTTTTAATTCATATTGAGTGTTGTATCCATCCTAAAACTACTTTATTTCTGCTTAAATTCTGTGCATCTACATACTAAAACAACACAATGACAATATATTTGAGATTAAATTCTCATTCAAATTTGATTATTTCTACAATTAAGCCTATTTTTCACCTATGTAAAATGTAAACAGCAAAATATGTAGAATGAGTTGTATTAGAATTACTGTATTTCTTCAACACAAAATAATTCAGTCCATGGAGTCTGCATGGCTGATATGAATGAAATATTAATTGATTTTATAAACAGAAGGACGATTTTTTTCGATGAAGTTTTAAGCATAAAGTTTATGAATTGTAGCTCCATGGTCTTAATTTTTAAATAAAATAAATTATTATAGTATTGTGATGAATGAAATGGAGAAAGTTATGAATGAAATCCTGCTTTTATAGAGAGATCCAGGCGTGTTATTTTTTCTATGACGTCATTTGAATTAATTTCAGTTGTTTTCGATGAAGTTTTCAAATATAATAAATTATCGTAGTATTATGATAGATTTAAAAATATTACCGTGGAATGTATTGCATTTTAGATATATTTAAACCACGCAATTTATATTTCAATGCCGTCATTTGAATGAAGTTCATTTTTTTCAATGAAGGTTTAAGTTTTCAAATATAATAAATCAATGTAGTATTGTGATAAGTTTTAAAATATTACCGAGGAATGTATTGCATTTTCGACTTTTTTAAATAAAATTGCATTGAAGTTGGAAAGTGTTTCATAATCAATGCTTTAAGCATGGTTGATCTTTCTTGTTTAAATTACCATTTACAGCACAATAAAATGTGTGTTTCAAATCGGTATCAATAAAATCCTATTGATTTTCAGCCATATCTAGTTATGAGAGAAGCTTTCATTTTTGCAATTGTTTTCTAAAAACGAATAAATATAGAAACTTTGATTTTCGGCTAAATGACTTTATTCATAACAGCTTCAATGGAGGCAAATCATAAGAAATCTTTGATAAATGGGAACTCTAAATTAAAAAAAAAAATCATTTAATTCTACTGCAAAGTACAAAAAAATTGAACTCAATTTATACAGTTAAACTTGGCAGTGTTATATATATATATATTTCATTTTCTTTCTATTCTTTCATTGGATTTTCAAATTATTTTTATTGTATATATATATATATATATAGTGTTGAATATTGGATACTTTTGATGTATGATAACGTCTTTGTCGGCGCCTGGTATGGGGACTATGTCAACAAATCGGGTGTGACGAAAAAGAGTGAGATTTTGAAGGATTGTAGCTTGGCGTGTAATAGTCGGAGGGGGACGGCAGTGGTACCAAGTGTTAGGCCGAGGATGTACGCGTGTTGTGAGGGGTGACACGCTCAAGAGATGAATGCGATCGAATGCGAAATAAGATAAAAATGATCAAGCTATAATCAAATTGCTAAATTTTATTTCTTTTATTCTGGTGCTTAATTAACATTTCGTAATAAATAACTTTATAACTTATTAGACCACAGTTGGTAGTTTGTAGAAATAAATGAAATGTTTATGTAAGCAGTTGCATTATTTACAAACAGCCATTTGATAAGACGTATTCTACGTTGCGGACATATCTTCGGTACAACCCCTCAAGTCTTTTTTTAACTATTTTATATTAATGGCCATTTCATAGAGAAAAAAAAATACTGGTTCTATTTTTCGAGAATGTGACAAACTTTAATAGATTAAAATGCTCTACTAGACTACGCTGTTGTATTATTTATAGTATGTCCTAGAGATATCAAATGTCAGCTCTCTAGGACATAGAAAAGTATGTTGAAATGCCATCAAAGAAGTTGGAACAGACAGACACACACACATCATTCATGATTAAATAATAAAATATGTTTAATAATAAAATGTATTAATATATATGGAAAGACATGCATCAGAAAACAGATTTTTTTAATCTGAAATTGAATAGCATCATTTATATGATGCTAATATATTTCGTTGAGATATTGCACATTTTGTTTTTATTTAAAACGGAAAAAATCAAAAGATTTAATCCTACGAAAGATCCATTCACTTGAAAAACATTTGGAACAAAATTGACTAAAAACTGGCGATATAGCAGTGTTTCTCTATTCTATTGCATTTATAAAGGTTAATAGAAAATTGAATTTCAGGGAGGGGGCGGCCAAATTGCTTTCTGCTTGGGGCGGCAAAATACCTAGAGCCGGGCCTGTCCTAAAGAGAAGTTTAAGAACATATGTTCTCATTATGCAAAATTATCTTCACAGGTAGATCTGAAGAATAAAACATCCTGGCCCCTTTTGTAAGCAAATTTATAGAAGAAAAAGGAATTGAATCAATATATGCAACCCCGTACTACTTATATTGTCGCAGATTAGAAAATATGCCAGTGTGTTAGTAGAAGATTACTCGTATTACAATATGAGTCTCAAAAACATTTGCCAAAATAAAAGAGATGACGTAATAAATTGAAAATATCAATAATCCCCGTAATCTTTATACCAGAAGGTCGTAATTGATTCCAATATATGCCAATATATATCAAAAGATATGCCAATATACCTGTACCACTTATATTCTCGTAGATTAGAAGATATATTCGTGCAATTGTAGAAGATTACTCGTACAACGTACTATATATGAGTTTCAACAATTTTCGTCATAAATAAACAATGGCATAATAACTTGAAAATATCAGTAATCCCTGAATCAGCAGTCCCCGAAAATATCAATAATAATAATGTTTAAACCTAAAGACCGTAATTGATATTATCCAGTCAAAAATGCAATGTCAATGAAATTTATTTTATATACATATCTTTATTATTCAAATCGGAAAAGATTTAATAAAAATCGTATGGCACATAACACATTGGATCCTTTGCTAAGCGACATGATACCAATTGCTTCAAATAAATTGATAGAAATCAATTTATTTGAAGCGTCTGAATAGTGTAACGTCTGAATAATGTTATCTCCATGAAAGGTTTGGCGACATTTTCGTCAATTTAGCGATAACTTAAAAAATCGCCAAATATATCGCCAAGTGGGACTGTAGAACTGATAGTATCATTTTGCGACAAATTGATGAAGCATCATCACAATACTATCTCTTAACAAAACACAATTAATTTCATTTATTAAGCGTAATTTTATCAATTCCATGATAATTTTATGGATTTACAAATATTTTTATCAATTTGGTGATATTAAAAAAATTCGTTAAATGTGTTACTAAGTAGGATGGATGAACTGACCGACAAATGCTATAGAAACATCATTTCAGTACTCTATTCTAAAAAAACAAATTTAATTTCATTGATTTGCGTCATTTTTATCAATTTGGAGACATTTCCGCTAATTTGGTAAAGTTTAAGAAAAGTTACCAAGTTAGTGATATTCCGCCAAATTCGTAGCTCTGGATTTGCAGATCTGAGGAATAAAACATCCTGATCCCCTTTGTATATACTAAATGAAAACACTAAAATTGTATAAGATACACCCGTTCTACTCTTTTTCTGTTTTAACAATCAGCTAAATGAATTTATTGGGTAAACACAATATATGAGTTTATTATCTAAACACAATATATGAACTTGAAACCTATTTGCTAAAATAAATGAAAGTGATGTACGCAGTCCGCAATTTATATAATTAAAAAAACAATCAAACCGTTCATTTATAAAATACATTTTTACATCCATTTATTTATTATTCAAATAGAAAAAATAATAATAAATAATAACAACACATTTAATTTCATTCCGTTGCCGAGCAACATGATATAAGATAGACTCTTCCTCATAAAATGCGAAATTAAATAGCCATCTTGATTTCTTTATACTTTTCATCGTTGAGTAAAAATTTGTGAAAGATGAACCATGGAGGTAGATTTTTCCATTTAAATTCATGTTTCAAACAATTCATGATTTCCTATAGTGACTAATTAATGCAAAAATCCTGCACCAAACTCGGAAATAAAGTTTTATTTCATTTCGGCGTTTTAAACAAACGATTTTCATCCTTTCCGTTTGGATAAACCACGGAGTTGGAGAGTAGATCTCCTAAGAAAAAGTTCCGTTTTTCATTAATATCTCGACAACCCCTGGTCTTAGAAACTCGCAACTTGGACAAAATTTATGGGGGGCTATTTCAAGGCTATCCACAAAATTTCATTAAATTCGGTTTAGCCGTTTTTCCGTGATGATGAGACAAACGAAAATTTCGTTTTTTACTAATATCTCGAGAACCACTGGCCATAGAAACTCAAAACACGGACTAAATTTTAAGTGGGGCTATTTATAGGCTACCCACAAAATTTCATCAAATTCGGTTTAGCCGTTCTCCCGTGATAATGGGACAAACAGACAGACAGACAGACAGATTTTCAATTTTATTTATATAGACTAGCAGCATACCCGTTCTTCGTACGGAGTATATAATATAAAGGAACTTATAATTCGCAATCATGTGCAAATTCTGTTAAAATATTAAATTTATTGCTCCTAAAGAGAAGTTTAAGAATATCTGTTCTCACTGTGCAATATTATCTTCACGGGCAGATCTGAAGAATAAAATATCCTGTCCTTTTGTAAGCAAATTTACAGAAAAAAAAGGAATTGAATCAATATATGCAACCCCGTTCTATTTATATTGCCGCAGATTAGAAAATATGCTAGTGTGTTAGTAGAATATTACCCGTATTACAATATGAGTCTCAAAAATATTTGCCAAAATAAAAGAGATGACGTAATAAATTGAAAATATCAATAATCCCCAAACTCTTTATACCAGAAGGTCCCAATTGATTCTAATATATGAATATATATATATCAAAACATATGCCAATATACCTGTACTACTTATATTCTCGTAGATTAGAAGATATACCCGTGTATTTGTAGAAGATTAGTCGTGCAACGTACAATATATGAGTTTAAACAATTTTTGTCATAATAAAACAATTGCATAATAACTTGAAAATATCAATAATTCCTGAATCAATAATCGCCGAAAATATCAATAATAATAACGTTTAAACCTGAAGACCGTAATTGATACTATCCAGTTAAAAATGCTATAAGAAAAATCAAATCGTTCTTTTCTAAAATATATTTTCATACCCATTTATTTATTATTCAAATCGAAAAAATAAAAATTAAAATTAACAGACAGATTTAATTTAATTGCGTTTCTGAACAACATTATATAAAATAGAATCTTCCTCATAAACTACGAAATTAAATAACCATTTTGATTTCTTTATACTTTTCATTGTTCAGTAAAAGCTTGTGAAAAACAATTCATGGAGATAGATTTCCCATTTAAATCATGTTTCAAACAATTCATATTTTCAGAAAGTGACTAATTAGCGCATAAAATCTCCCATCAAACTCAGATATAAAGTTTTAATTCACTTTCAATCGATTTTCAAAGCTTTTCGTTTAGCTAAACCACGGAGTTAGAGAGTAGAACTTCTAGGAAAAAGTTTCGTTTTTCATTAATATCTCGACAACTCCTAGTCTTAGACACTTAAAACTTTGGCTACATTTATGGGGGGCTATTTTAAGGTTATCCACAAAATTTCATCAAATTCGGTTTAACCGTTTTCCCGTAATGATGAGACAAACGAAATTTTTGTTTTTTACTAATATCTTGAGAACCACTGATCGTAGAAACTCAAAAAATAGACTAAATTTTAAGTGAGACTATTTCCAGGCTACCCACAAAATTTCATCAATTTCGGTTCAGTCGTTCTCACGTGCTGACAGGACAAACAGACAGACAGCAGACAGAGTTTCAATTTTATTTATATAGACAAACTGATAATTAGTAAAAATGGCGCGAAAACCGTTCTTTTTGAGCCGTGCTATGAAATGTCGATACGACAACATATATAGTATTACACGTCTATGGAGGGGACCGAATGGATCACCGAACTTTTTATCATCAAATCAGATCAAACTTCGATGAGAAAGCATTTTTAACCGCAACCTCATTGCATGTGCCATTCTCCCGAAAGTAATACACTTCCCGAGACGTTACAACTTCAGGGCACTACCTTTTTCCAGATTTTTCTCATTTTCAATGCCTTAAGGGTGAGCGTCAGTACATCTTTTGCCCTATCCGCGCTTTGTTAACTTTCGCGGAACACATTTTTTGCCGAAATTCTGCTTAAACAGTTGCGAAATATTTTCTGAAAGATAAAATGCAATGCTTAGATTATATTAAAACTAAATTTAATACCCAATAAAACATGGAATATATATTTTATTTCAATTCAAAATATTTTTGGTGCTGCCATCTGTTGTCGTAATTTAATTCATACCGACTATTTTTTATTTTTTAATGAACATTTTTAAATGTCTATTCCCTCTACTACGCTATAAAATACAACAGATCATATATAATAAAGCCACAATTACGGAAACGTAATTGAACTTGAAGACAAAACTGCAGTCCTCAGTGATGTACATTCAGATCCCCTTGTCAAATTTATAGAATGAGAAATTACCTTTCCGTGATTGTGGCATTAGTATATATGATCTGTTGTTGTATTTAATACTGTATTAGAAGGAATAGATATTTAAAAATGTTCATTAAAAAATAAAAATAATCGGTATGAAATAAATTATGAAAACAGATGGCAGCACCAAAAAATTTTGGATTAAAATAAAAAATATATTCTATGTTTTATTGGGTATTAAATTTAGTTTTAATATAATCTAAGCATTGCATTTTATCTTTCAGAAAATATTTCGCAACTGTTTGAGCAGAATTTCGGCGAAAAATATGTGCCGCGAAAGTTAACAAAGCGCGGATAGGGC